>OZ057412.1:189954243-191154243 GCA_964056705.1 Troilus luridus | reverse complement strand
TCCTCCACGCAGTCCTTCCACATGGTTCGGGGTCTTCCTCTTCTTCGTACGCCCGGCTGTTCCCACAGCAAAAGTCTCTTCGGCCACCTACGTTCTGGCATCCGCTGGCAGTGTCCATACCATCGCAGCCTGTTCCTTCCAAGTCTCTCCGGAACGCCCAGTCTGTCTCTAATATCTTCATTTCTGACTCTATCCAGGCGGGTGATCCTCAGGCATCTCCTCCAAAAGTCCATTTCTGCAGCTTTTAATCTGGAGTAGAGTCCCGGGTTAACTGTCCAGGTCCCTGAGGCGTAGCTGAGGGAGGGCTCAACAATACTTCTAAAAAGACGCCTTTTGATGTCCGTTGAGATGACTGTGTTCCAAAGAACTGGATGCAACATTCTAGTCACCCTTCTTGCCAGGCCAACTCTCCTCCTAACTTCGGGATCCGACTTGCCGTTCCCATCTATTGTTGACCCTAAGTACTTGAAGGAGTCCACTCGCTTGCATATTTTCCCGCTAATATGAAGGTCTGCGGCTTCTCTGCAGTTCACTGCCAGGCATTCGGTCTTATCAAAATTTATTCGTAGACCCCATAGGCTGTATTCTTTTTCCAGGGCCATTAGCGCTTTTTCCAGACCATCTCTGTTATATGTGACCACTGCCTGGTCATCGGCAAAGAAAAGAGAGAAAAGCATATGTCCGTCTATGTCTATGCCCTTTCCTCTCCAACGTGCGCTCCACTCCTTCACTGCCTGTTGTAGATAAATTTTAAACAGGGTTGGGGACATACTGCATCTCTGTTTAAGACCTTTTGAGGCAGAAAAAGGCTCAGATAAGCGAGAGCCGAGCTTCAATCTGTACTCGTCTTCCCTGTACAGACATCTCACTGCATTTATAAAGGCATCGCTAATGCCCGCACTCTTAAGGGATTCCCACATCTTATGTCTTGGCACACTGTCATAAGCCTGTTCTAGGTCTATGAAAGCTATATGTACATCTCTTCTCCATTCGCTTTTCTATGGGCTGCCTTAGGACAAATATGCTGTCCGTACAGGACCTGGCTGCAGTGAAACCAAACTGTTCCTCTGGGGTGACAAACTCCTCCGCGGAAATTAATGAAAACTATAATATATTCTATGTGTTTGGGTATTGAATATGTTTTAAATAATTCCATTTGCCTTGGGATGCCAGATCATTTAAGATAATTACTAAACTTATTATTTATTTTAATGTCCTGACTTTATTTAAAATTGAATTATTTTCAAGAGGTTGGTAGAGTTACCTATTTACTAATCAGTCAGCATAATATAATAGAATATAACACTTCAAGGTTTCCATTCGGCTCGTTCTGAACTGTCTGCAGAAACGTTTCAGAAACATCTCTCTCAAATCTGTGAAGAATATCGTAACTATGGAGATTAACCAAAGATACTACTGTAAAAATAACAGAGTAATAATTTTAGATAATTACTCAACTTATTATTTGATTTTATTATCCTAAGTTTATTTAAAATTGGATTCTTTTCCAGAGGATGATGATATGTTCCCAAATTCACTAATTAGTCAACTTAATACTTAACCAATATAGTATTCATAAATATATAGTTCATTTAGGTTAAGTAAGCACATTAATAATTATAATGAATACAGTTTATTAATACAATATCTAATTTGGACTATCAGTTAATATATACATTTCAACATGAGCAATTATGATTCAGATAAAATAGAGGATTCCCATTAAATACGTACATATATTAAATTAAAACTTAACTAGTATATTGTGGGTTACTTATATGTTTTTTTTGTCAAGTAGATCGAGGTCTGTAGTACGGGCACCGGAATCTCTCCATCTTCATCTCTACCAGCCTCTGTCACTTCTGGATGTCCTTCCAGAAGGCAAACCTTCTACTCCTCCTTGTATTGGACCCTCCATTTTCGTTTCTCTTAAGCTCCCTCACCCGGGGGTATTGCTACCTGGCTGAGTGACCCTCATTTGGCCATTTTGTAGAATCCTATTTATTTTTATAATATTGTTAGTATCCTTGGCCCAATCCTTTATACAGTTTATACAGCTGACATCCCAACTCATCCTAATACTATCCATACCACGTATGCTGATGATACATGTGTATTATCAGTCAACACCAATCCAGTTATTGTATCCCAAAGCCTCCTATCCCATATCACTGATCTTGAAGAATGGTGTCAAAAGTGGAGAATTAAAATAAATTCTCAAAAATCCCATCAAATCACTTTTACCTTACGTCGTAAACCAATGACTTCCTGCCCTCCAGTATCCTTTAATAATACCCCACTTGTGTCTGTAGAACAGATCCGTTACTTAAGGTTGCATATCGACAAACGATTGACCTGGAATCCTCATACAAGACTGAAAAGACAAGAAAACGCTCGACGTTTCAGGCCACTTCAACACTTACTAGACAAACGCCCTAAGCTCACAATTAACTACAAAAGACTCATATACATGACCATTATACGACCTATTTGGACTTACAGATTAGAGCTTTGGGGCTCCACTAAGCCATCGAATTCCTCTCGTATCCAATCCCTACAATCCAAAATCCTTCGTAAAATCCTCAACGCTCCTTATTTTGTTAAGAATAAAGTCATCCATAACGACCTTAATGTCCCATTTGTTGCTGACTTGTCCCGAACCCGCTATCTATCCTTTCATAACAAACTTCATTCCCTCTCAAACCCTAGTTTCAAACCTAGCTTCCTCTTCAATTCCCGATGATCCTCCGAGGCGTCTGAAAAGAAGATGGCCACGTGACCTTCTTAGTTGAACTAGTGATTTGAGTACTACTAGTGGGTAGTTTCTCTACTTGTCGTTACCTCATGTCATTATTTATCACTTAGACTATTTACTTGTTGTATTATTGCAATACTGTTGTTAAATATCAATAAATAAATAATAATAAAAAATTACACTATTCCAAGGGTTGTAGACACGATTAAAGAGCTAGTATTGAAGTTTTTTTTTTGTTTTAGAATAAGAGATAGACAAGAGGGAAAATATTTTCATTTAAAATATATCGATACTCCTTTAGTTCGAGACATTATCTGTATAAGCAATTAGTTCCTAAGTAACAAGAAAACAAACAACATTGTTGAGATAGCTCTGAGATGTGTCAACAACGACTAAGTGCGTATCGATTTAAAATAATCCACTAACACTTGATGGATATCGATTGCTCCTGTAAACAGTGGCATTACATTAACAGGTGATGTTGTTTCTGCCTGTCTTCTCTATGTAACTCTGGGTTAAGGTGTACTGGTCATTTGGTTATTGAGTGTGTTTAGTAAAGTGTAGGTTGAAGATGATATAAGACTAACGGATTGTTTTATATAATTGTTTGTTTTTATTTTAAATTAAAAAATAAATAAAATTATAGTTTATAAGAAAAAATTCTTAAATCTTATTTCACTGCATTCTCTATATTGAAATAAAATTCCAAAGAATAAGATGTAGCTTGTTTTATTTTTTATAGCGATAAATTATATTTTTTTTCCTTTAAATTTAATTTTTAAAAACAGTGCTATGTTTTGAGTAAGGGCTTTTTTTAAGCCAAATTTAAAAAAATATTTTTTGTAATTTGCGACAAAACACTAAAACAACGAATATTTCCACGATCGATTCTTATCGCTGTGAAGATCTACCGTGAAAGCTCCAATTAGTAAGAGGGAGAAAGCTATTGGATTACGGAAATTATTAGAGTATTCAAATGAAAGAGAAAATTTATATTCAAAATCGAAAGAGTTGACCTTAATGAAAATATTATTCTAGTTTATCTTTATCTATGTACTCGCTCTATCTTTATCTACATATTTATCTTATAGCTCAAAAGTACCCGCCACAGGATTGGCATCACATCTATACCGATGGATCAGCTGAATTAGCTGTTAAAAATGCTGGAGCAGGAGTTTATTCAAGGGATTTCCAATTCAGCACTGCAGTAGGTAAGGAAGGTACATACTTCGACGGTAAAATAGCATCTATCCTCATCGCTTTAAGAACATTGTCTAGAAAACAGGATCGAAATGTTGATCTCTTCATCGACTCTCAAGCAGCTATCCTTGTTGTACCAGCATGAATGACTCCCTATCATGTGCTGTTCTGGAATGCAAAACTTCTCTACGACCTGACACTTCGAGGCACTGATGTGGTCCTGCAGTAGATACCAAATCATCGACTCAATAGGGCGAATGATATGTACCATAGTTAAGGAGGAAACAATAAAAACACACATAGACAAGGTGGAAGGGAAAAGATACAAATATCTAATAAAAAACCCGATCCCAGCTGACCTCCCAAGAAGAGATGCAGTAGCCTGCTTCAGCCTGACAACTGGCCACGATTATCAACAGACTCAGGATCCTACATGTGTGCTATGCAACCAAGGGAGAATGGACGGAGACCACCTAGACACATGTTCTGCTCTAACAGACGTAAGAAATAAGACATTTGTTAATGAAGATTTGAAAAAATCAACTCTATATTGGGCAGCAAGATATCGGATGGTCGAACGACCAACGACCCTGGAATAAGAAAAAAAAATCTTTATCTATATAAAAAAAACCCATCGTTTGTGGCATATACTCCAAGATTTAAATATATTAAATATTAGTTAGGACCACCCAGGGATGTCAGTTACCGATCACTTATAATAATGCAATAATAATAATACATTGGATGGTATATGGAATAATGGCATGGTATAAAGGCAAGAAGAGAAACAGATAGTAGTACTCTAAAAACAGATTTAGGTATCAGTTCCGCATATTGTCGCTTCGAGTTGAGTTACAACAACTTTTAACTGTTTATTCGTTTAATTTTTAATATTAGCCAAATGACTTCCTGCCCTTCAGTATCCTTTAATAATATCCCACTGGTGCCTGTAGAACAGATCCGATACTTACTAGACAAACGCTCTAACCTCCCAATTAACTACAAAAGACTCATCAACATGACCATCATACGACCTATTTGGATTTATGGAGTAGAGCTTTGGGGCTCCACTAAGTCATCGAATTCCTCTCGTATCCAATCCCTACAATGCAAAATCCTTTGTAAAATCCTCAACGCTCCTTATTTTGTTAAGAATAAAGTCATCCATAACGACCTTAATGTCCCAATTGTTGGTGATTGGGCCCTAACCCGGTATCTATCCTTTCATAACAAACTTTGTTACCACTCAAACCCTCTAGTTTCAAACCTAGCTTCCTCTTCGATTCCCGATAATCCTCCGAGGCGTCTGAAAAGAAGATGGCCACGTGACCTTCTTAGTTGAACTAGTGATTTGAGTACTACCAGTGGGTAGTTTCTCTACTTGCCATTAACTCATGTAATTATGTATCACATAGCCTATATAAATTTTAAAAAAAATATATATTCTCCAAAAATACAATCGTGAGCTTTTGAATGGAAAAGATAATTTAATTATGGGTAATGAGTAGATTTCGGTAATCTTTTCTGCACGAAATAAAAGTTTCAACTAATATTTCGAAGTATAGATGAAATATGTTTGTTAAAACGTTATTATAATTACATTATTTTTGGCATACCAAAGCTCATGATAAGTTTTTATTTTTGGAAAATATTAAAACGGAAACGAATGAAAAGTTAAAACTTGTGGTGATTCAAGTCGAAGCGACAACCTGCGGAATAATTACCCAGATTTATAATAGAAGTTCCCGAGGAAAGTCGCCTCTGAGGATTATCTGGAATAGATGAGGTATATTACTACTAGGTTCGAAACGAGTGGGAATAAAGTTTGTTATAAAAGTATTGATGTGGGATTCGGGCCAAATTACTGTCAAAAGGGACATTAAGGTCATTATCGATGATTTTATGCTTAATCATCTAAGGAATTAGAAATTTACAAGAGATTTTCAATAAGAGGAGAATTCGAAATAGATCTTGTAATTTTCCCCGCGACTTCGTCCGCGTTGATTTTGAATAAAAACTTAGTTTAAACGGAGAGTGAATTTTGAACTACATATTATTGACAATGGCTCTAAGCAATAGCGAATTCAGCCAGCCTACCAAATCTTATCCCTTTGTTGATCGATGTTAATAAAATGTCCTATTAAATATTAATTGCTATAAATACAGAACTTTCGATGTGTTTTCGATTGAAATCCGATATGTAATAACCAAAACTGTAATCTCTTGAATTAAAACGTACACTCGGACATTAAAACCATACATGTGAATCATTTTTAGTATAGGACGATAGCTTACTGCTGCAGCAGCCTGAAACGAGCAGGTTCTAGTCGAGTCATTTATAGCCAACAAAGTTAACCGAATCACTGATTTTATTCATTAATTACACTTTAGATTACAATAGTTTCGAAACCGAAAATAGGAGGAAAAAATTACATAGACAAAATCTGAATTCCTGTATCTCCTTTCACCTTCAAAAGTAAAACCAAACTCGATTTTAAGGTTTTTCAAATTTTTTTTCTATTTACCATTCCGAAACAAAAAAATAAATGAAAATAAGGGCCGGACCTATTTCTTCACTACTTACGTAATCGTTTTAACGTCACATTATGCTGCTTTGGTCGGTCGGACGATGCTACATTAGGGGATCTACATTTTGCCTATCCAGGTTTAGTTAGGGTAGGAACATTTAATGAGTATTTGACACTTTACAAGATCGGGTCCGTCATTTTACGCTCCCTCTGAAGTACGACATAACTGAGGATATTTTACACCCTTTAAAGAATCCTAACTCCACCTGCCGGGTTACGAACCAGTGATCTTGGGTATTGATGCTGACCGCTATACCCAGGTGACCTTAATCTACTATTTTTTGATCGGATATCTACTAAGAGGTAATCATGCTTATTACAATCGCATTTATAAGAATTATCAGAGTTAATTTTTTCAAGTAATCCGTTATTCTTATATCTTCAACCTACAGTACACTCAAAAGTCTCGATAACTAAACAACCAGTACACATTAACCCAGAGTTACACTGAGTACACAAACAGAAACAACAGCACCTGTTACTGCACTTCCATTGTTTATAGGAACAATCCATAATTCATTAAGATGTTAGTGGATTATTTTAAATCAACACGCACTGAGTCGTTGTTGACACATCTCAGAGCTCCCACTCTCAACAATGATGTTTGTTCTCTTGTTACTTAGGTACTAATTGGTTTTAAAGATAATGGCTAGATCTAAAAAAGTATCCATTGATATAATTTAATAGAAATGAAATCCAAGATGCTAAAATATCGCGTTTACTTAATAAGATTAAACTAAAATACTAAAACATATAATAAATGAAATACAAGTAAAAAACAAAGTAACATAGTAAACACTTTGTTACCAAATGCGCATAAAAAAAAATCTGTTCTAGAAAACAAAAATTTTTTACTACCATTTTTAAGAAAAAAAAAGAATTATGTTTACAGAATTGCTTCCATTGGCGTTTAATGCCAGTGAAACGGCTGGGAAAGGACACAGGGGCCTCCCGGTCTCCTGCTGTGCCCTCATTCCTGGGGAAGAAGCTTAGTTCGGGGACCCCAGGCAAATTGTAAATATTGTAATTATGGTGTGAATGTGAGAAATTATTTAATTTTTATTATCATTTTCGCAAGTATTTATTTTGTTTTTATTATCTACATGTATACATTTTATTATATTTATTTATTGTTACGGTCAGAGCGGAAAGCAGGACCGGCTTCTGATCTGCCTAGAGCGGATTAGGCAAACAATGGGATTAAGCGGAAGGGATTATAGAATGGCGTAGAACCTTCTAGATCGGTCTAGGTGGTCCTCGTCCGTGTTCCGAGTAATGCCCCACCACGACCTACCTTGCCTATATAAAAAGGACAGCGTTTTCGGCCGCGGCAGTCAGTAATAAGTGAGTAATAAGCAGTGAAGTAATAAGCCAGTGAGTAGCAGTCGTTAACTAGTGATTGTGCGTGAGTTACAGTGAGTTAGTATCAGTCTGTAATAAGTGCTTAGTGAGCAACAGTGACAATTAGTGGCCGTGTAATAAGTGTAATAAACTGTGTGGCAGTTTGTCATATTTGGAGAGTCTTACGGTCGGTGGACTTTAGTTAGCGAACTGTAAGTGTTAATTTGTAATTGTAAACTATAGTGTAATATTATTGTATTTGTAATAATTTATATATAAATAGTTTAGTTATTTAGTATTACCAATTTCTTATATTGTTTGTATATTATTTTAGAAATTAGATAACATTTAGTAGAATATTGTTATTGTAAATTGATATTAGTTTAATAATTTAACTGTTTTAAATAATCTCATTGTATTCTTTCTAATTTGTTAATAAATATTAGATTCTTGAATTAAGTAATAGTTTAGTCCATTTTACACCCAGTAGCCCGTAACAAATTGGTGTCAGAAGTGGGATTTTGTGTAATTGTTATTATTTTGTCTTGTATTTTGTAATTATTGGGCTACTGTATGAAAAATGGCTTCTCAAAGTCTTAAATTGATGGATTTAAAAGTTGCGGATTTAAAACGGGAATTAGAAGAACGTGATCTGGATTCTTCCGGAAATAAAAGTGTACTGCAACATCGCTTGCGTCAATTTTTTGTAGAGTTAGGGGAGAATCCAGATGACGCTCTGTTTGAAACCGATTTAAGCAAGTTGTCTGCAACTTTAAGCAATGTAGAAAATAAGCTAGGTAATGAATTAAGCAATGTAGATAATAAGCTAGGTAATTTACAAAATGAGTTAAGCAATGTAGAAAATAAGCTAGGTAATGAATTAAGCAATGTTAAAAATGAGCTAGGTAATGAGTTAAGCACTGTTAAAAATGAGCTAGGTAATGAGTTAAGCAATGTAGAAAATAGGCTAGAGTCTAAATTAGGCACATTAGAGACTAAGTTAATGGAAAATGTAGATAATAAGTTAGCTAATGTAGATAATAAGTTAGCCGATGTAAATAATAAAGTAGCTGATATAGAATCTAGGCTAGGAGAAAAAGTGAACGAAATTAGGCTAAGAATGGAAGCTCTCGAGGGACGTAAGAGCAATCCACCGACGAACGACACCGACCTTTCCTCCGAGGGCAGCCATCGTAATAGCATTCTATCCGCCTATAATGGGACGCCACCAGCTCACAACACCATTCCAGTATTCGACGGAAAGACGCCGTGGGAGGACTACATGACTCTCTTCGAGACAGCGGCTTCGATCCACGGGTGGTCACAGGAGACCCAAGCTTCAGCGTTGTGCCTGGCCTTGCGTGGAGACGCCTTGGGAGTTCTGCAGGGGATACCCATGTCGGAGCGGTCCAACTACGGGGAGCTGATCAGAAGACTGGAGATGCGTTTCGGCCACCGCCACATGGACCAGCTGTATCGCTCACAGCTGAGAAGCAGGGTCCAGAAGACCAACGAGACTTTGCAGGAATTTGAAGCGGATATTGCCCGGCTGGTGAGGAACGCCTATCCATCGGTCACCGACGATGTCTACGAAAGCTTGGCTGTCGACAAATTCCTGGATGGACTTCGGGATCCGGAGACACAGCAAGCAGTGAAGCTCGCCAGGCCGAAAACTTTGGGAGACGCGTTATCCCAGGCCATGGAGTTCGAGGCTGTTAGGCAGTCTGTACGGGGCCATGCGCGAGTACGAGCAGCAGAAGCGGAGCCAAATGCGTACCCCAGCGTCGAGGACATTGTGACGAAAGTTTTGGAGGCTCTCAAGACCCGTAAGAAGGAGATACGCTGTTGGAGCTGCGGCCAAATTGGACACCCTAGAAGCAAGTGTCCATCTAAGAAGCAAGAAAAGCCACAGGAAAACTAAGTAGGGTTGATGGGAGGGGGCAACTGTCAACCCGTAACGTCAAAGGCCCCAGGAAGGCCATCAGAGTTGCGTCAATAGGAAGCAGAACGAACAGTTTCTACGTTGATGGGATGGTGAACGGGCAGCTGCGAAGTCTGCTAATAGATACCGGCGCAACCATGACAATCTTGAACTCGAAAACACTTCCTGAGAAGATCTTACCAACAACTTGGGCATTACGGACTGCCACGGGACAGCCAGCCAAGGTCTACGGGGAGACAGTTGCCACCTTCATCATCGGGGGTCAACATCTGAAGCACCGCGCTCTCGTGGCAGAAATCGATGAAGATGTCATATTGGGCATGGACTTCATGATCGCATACGGGATCAAGCTGGACATGTCGAAAGGTGTGTTGACGATGGGAGACGAGGAAGTCATCCTTCGGCAGGGAAAGGATCTGTATGCACGAGCGCTCTTACTAGAAGACACCACTTTACCTGCACAGAGCCAAATCGTGACGCATGGGACGGTCGAAGGACATCTACCAGAGGGTCAATGTGTACTACTGGAACCCGGAACGCACGAAGAACAAGAGATCGGACGCGGCGTACTGGTTGCTAGGTCTCTCATCAAGGCCGGACGGACGACTCCAATCCGGCTAATGAACCTGAACAGCTTCCCGGTAACACCGGTCGGGGAGTGTACAACCGCTACCTCAGTGGTTCGTCAGCTGCAACGTCGTCCCACCGAGCTCCGAGGACTGCCAGAAGAACTAAAAGGATTTGTTAACGAGTCATGCCGCGACCTTTCACCTGAACAGAGCGAGGAAGTGAAGAACATGATTATCCGATGGCATGACGTCTTCGAGATCGGACCAGGACCACGGGGCAGAACGGATATCGTCCAGCACAGGATTGACACCGGGGATGCGAAGCCCATCCGACAGGTCCCTCGGAGGCTGCCGTTAGCCAAACGGGAGGACGCCGAGAAGATCATAAAGGAGATGGCGGCTGATGGTGTCATTGAGCCTTCGAGTAGCCCCTGGATGTCTCCTGTCGTATTGGTGAAGAAGAAAGACGGCACAACGAGGTTCTGCGTAGACTACCGTCTTCTGAACAACGTCACCAAGAAGGACAGTTATCCGCTTCCCAGGATTGACGATACGCTGGACACCCTGGAGGGGTGTAAACTCTTCTCTACCTTGGATCTCCGCAGTGGATATTGGCAGGTTGGATTGGCACCTGAAGATAAAGAGAAAACGGCGTTTTCAATTGGCACTGGGCTCTGGCAGTTTACAGTAATGCCGTTCGGGCTTTGCAATGCTCCTGCCACATTCGAGAGGCTGATGGAAAATGTGTTAAGAGGTCTCTCTTGGGAGGTATGCCTGGTGTACCTAGATGACATCATTGTGCTGGGAAAGTCCTTCGATCACCATCTGAAGAACCTGGAGAAGGTCTTCGAACGACTGCGTGCAGCGAACCTTAAGTTGAACCCGAAGAAGTGTAATCTCTTCCGAAGGCAAGTCAACTACCTGGGGCATATTGTGTCAGACAACGGAGTTGCTGTTGACCCAGAGAAGATAGCAGCGATCACCAACTGGCCAGTACCTCGAGATAAGCACCAGGTGAGAAGTTTTCTCGGGCTCTGCACCTATTACCGGAGGTACGTGAAAGGATTCGCTAACATCGCAAAACCTCTTACCAGACTTACCGAGGAGAAAAGGACTTTCCATTGGGATCACGAGTGTCAGGCATCCTTCGAGGAGCTGAAGAGCAAATTGATTAGTGCTCCTATTCTGAGCTATCCACGCCCCGAGGGCAAGTTCATACTTGACACAGATGCCAGCAACATCGCCATTGGAAGTGTCCTCTCTCAGCTCCAAGACGGAGAAGAAAGGGTGATTGGATATTTCAGCAAAGCACTCTCAGCTCCGGAACGAAACTACTGTGTCACAAGGAAAGAGCTTCTGGCAGTAGTAAAGTCCATAGAACATTTTCATAAATACCTATACGGAAGAAGGTTCCTGCTGAGAACGGACCACGCGGCTCTAATGTGGCTGCTGCGATTCAAGTCACCTGAGGGGCAAGTGGCGAGGTGGATTGAGCGCCTTCAAGAGTATGACTTTGAATCTGCTCATCGTTCTGGAACGAGCCACAGGAATGCGGATGCACTGTCAAGAAGACCTTGTGAAGAAGGCTGCAAGCATTGTTCTCGACAAGAGGAGAAGCAGGCAGCGATATTGAGGACTACAGTTGTCATCGACAGTTGGCAAGATGCAGAGGTGTCAAAGGAACAGGACGAGGACCCGGACTTAAAACAAATAAAGGAATGGAAAATATCGGGGCGAGGAAGACCGGCCTGGCAGGATGTTGCTCCAATGTCGAAGAATGTAAAAACGTACTGGGCCCAATGGAACTCCATTTTAGTGGACAACGGGCTGCTGAAACGGGCATTGGAGAACGCGGAAGGAGATCAGCGCAGGCTACAGCTCATCGTTCCAAGGAATAAAGTGCCCGAAGTGCTTAGGGAACTACATGACGGTGTAACTGGCGGCCATCTTGGAGTTCACCGTACATTGGAAAAAGTTCGTGAACGCTTTTACTGGGCAAACCTTAAGGACGATGTGTTGGACTGGTGCAGGCGTTGTGCGACTTGTGCGGCTTCTAACGGACCAACAAGAAGAAAGAAGGCCCCTATGAAGAAGTACAACGTGGGAGCACCGTTCGAGAGGATAGCGATTGACATCGCTGGCCCTTTCCCTGTGACAGACGAAGGCAACCGATATATTCTCGTGGCCATGGACTATTTTTCTAAGTGGGTGGAAGCGTATGCCCTTCCGAATCAAGAGGCAGTCACGGTTGCAGACGTACTTGTGAAGCAGCTCGTCAGCCGGTTTGGAGTACCCATGGAACTTCACGCTGACCAGGGAAGAAACTTTGAGTCTGCAGTCTTCTCCGGGATGTGCGAAGCACTGGGAATACGGAAAACCAGGACGACACCTCTTCACCCTCAATCGGATGGCATGGTGGAGCGCATGAACAGGACAATGGGTCGATATTTGTCTAAAATGGTCTCCGAGCATCAGCGAGACTGGGACCAGTATCTTCACTTGTTCTTGTTAGCCTACCGGAGTTCAGTCCATGAAGCAACGGGGCAGACCCCCGCAAATGTGGTGTTCGGCCGAGAACTTCGTTTGCCTTGTGATCTGAAATTCGGGTTCAAGCCTAATGAGGAAGTTGCCGGAGAGGAGTACGTCACGAATCTACGGAAGCGGATGGATAATATCCACGAAAAGGTTCGTGCAAACATCCAGGGAGCCAGTGACAGAATGAAGGAGCGTTACGACATCAGGGCAGAGAAAGGTGGATTCCAACCTGGAGATTTGGTCTGGCTACATGATCCTCGAAGAAGGCGAGGCTACTCACCTAAACTTCAGAACTCCTGGGATGGCCCGTTTGAGATCATCAATAGGATAAACGACGTCATCTATAGGATCAGAAAGCAGCCAAAAGGAAAACCCAGGGTAGTCCATTTTAATAGACTGGCCCCATACAAAGGAGACCATGGCCCGACAAAAGACCAGCAAGTCAGGTACCTCAACAACGTGGAGGCCAGTAAGGTATCAGTTGCACAACCTAAGGTACAAGGTTCCCGTGGAGTAACTCAGGCAGTATACAGAGATATCTTCTCGTTACCCGCGGACTATTCTCTGGCCCATTGTGTAGCCGAAGATCTGAGGACTTCCCGAGGGATTGCAACCGTCTTCAGGAAGAAGTTTGCTGGAACTGAGGAACTGGAACGCCAAGGACCACGCGTCGGGAAAGCACTCCACCATACGCACGAAGGACGACACCTGTTCTACTTAGTTACCAAGTGTGCTACTGATCAGAAGCCCACATATGACGCACTGCGGCGAAGCCTCGACGACCTGCGGAGTAAGCTTCTGAGACTGCGTGTCACCAAGCTCGCGATCCCTAAGTTGGGCTGTGGATATGACGGCCTGGAGTGGAAGGTTGTCAGGAACATGCTTGAACAGATATTCGCCAACTCTGGAGTCGCCATATTGGTGTGCACGTTCAACGCCTGGAAAGGAAATGCGTCTCCATCGAGGGAAGCTCATGACCGCCCGATTTCTCCGGACTATGCTCTGGGGCAGAGCACTTTTAAGGAGGGGGCAGTGTTACGGTCAGAGCGGAAAGCAGGACCGGCTTCTGATCTGCCTAGAGCGGATTAGGCAAACAATGGGATTAAGCGGAAGGGATTATAGAATGGCGTAGAACCTTCTAGATCGGTCTAGGTGGTCCTCGTCCGTGTTCCGAGTAATGCCCCACCACGACCTACCTTGCCTATATAAAAAGGACAGCGTTTTCGGCCGCGGCAGTCAGTAATAAGTGAGTAATAAGCAGTGAAGTAATAAGCCAGTGAGTAGCAGTCGTTAACTAGTGATTGTGCGTGAGTTACAGTGAGTTAGTATCAGTCTGTAATAAGTGCTTAGTGAGCAACAGTGACAATTAGTGGCCGTGTAATAAGTGTAATAAACTGTGTGGCAGTTTGTCATATTTGGAGAGTCTTACGGTCGGTGGACTTTAGTTAGCGAACTGTAAGTGTTAATTTGTAATTGTAAACTATAGTGTAATATTATTGTATTTGTAATAATTTATATATAAATAGTTTAGTTATTTAGTATTACCAATTTCTTATATTGTTTGTATATTATTTTAGAAATTAGATAACATTTAGTAGAATATTGTTATTGTAAATTGATATTAGTTTAATAATTTAACTGTTTTAAATAATCTCATTGTATTCTTTCTAATTTGTTAATAAATATTAGATTCTTGAATTAAGTAATAGTTTAGTCCATTTTACACCCAGTAGCCCGTAACATTATCTTATTTTTGTTTTTGTTATTGAATGATTGTATAGTTATAATTATATAGTTACTTAGCGCTATTACTTATTGCCAACAAGTAGCAGATTGTAATAATATTTCATTAAAGTGTATAATACAAATAAATGTTTACAGAATATTTACTTAAGGGAATAATCAAATACAAAATAAAATATATTAGATATTATTTTTGTTTCCTGTTATTTTTAGGAAATAACTCACTGAAATAAATATTACAAATTTGGATTTTAGATGTTTCAGTACCAGGTGCTACATGTTTAATAAATGTATCATACAGTTTGTTTACAATAACAAGATTTGTCTTACA
Source organism: Troilus luridus (assembly GCA_964056705.1). Classification (NCBI taxonomy): domain Eukaryota; kingdom Metazoa; phylum Arthropoda; class Insecta; order Hemiptera; family Pentatomidae; genus Troilus; species Troilus luridus. The sequence goes on along the minus strand of OZ057412.1, from coordinate 191,139,239 downwards.
TTGCTCATATAAGCACTGATAAGGGGAGAAGATATACCCAACCTGTAAACATTTGACGTTTTTTTATGATTTTTGTTTGCCGTCTTATTTAATTTTAATTTATGAAACATTATACAAATATGAGATTTTCCACAAAACAAAATATGAAGTGTTACCATTCTTCAAAGAAAAAGGGGAATTGTTTTGAAAAAAGTTTTCTAAAGATGGGGACAAAATGAAATTATGTTTTAAAACTATGATTTGAAGGTGTCATTTGAGAAGCTGCCGAAGTAAGCGAGGTTTAAGATGGAAAAAGAGGATACAAAATCTGATGATAAAATTTATATTTCGTTGAAATTTACGAATTATGAAATTTAAATAATTCCGACTATAATTGATTGAGTATAATTATTGAGGCGGATTCGTACCGGCGCCTCAATAGTTGTGAGTATTATACATATTGCAAGAGCATTATATTAACTATTAATTAAAGTGTTTGAGTTACCTTGAATAGAGAATGCCTGCTGTTTCGCTGCCCCAGCCAGAGCGAAAGCTGCGGCGAGCTAAAGTTAGTGTCGAGGGGCCTCGAGAGCGCTCTCCTGTAGACCGGATGGCAGTCTATTACCAGCTCCACCTGGGGGTCAAGAGTTTCTTAGAGTCTGTCTGAGGATAAGGACATAGGCACTGCAAGAAGTTGAGGAACATGTGGTACCTGAGGTCCGGAGACTGATAGGGCGATCCTGTGCCAAGAAGAGTCTGCCAGCCTGTAGGGGAAGGTCTCCACGCGCACCCCGGGCTCCGACGGTGAGGTGTAATGGAGTCGCACTTCGTCTTTTCGTCCGCTAGACTGCAGTTCCAGGTATCTGAAAGGTCTTCAGTTAGACGGTGCTAGAAGAAGGTCATGAAGGTGGAGGTATGTATGAAGAAGAATATATGTATAAATATTACCTCCTTGAATCAAAAGAAACTAAAGAATAAAAAAGGATTGGATGAGCCCCAAGGCGACCCCCAGATCCCATAGTCATGACCCACGGCTATAAAAAAATTATAGTTTTATGATTTTATTGTTTTTTGTTTTATTGTTAGATTACTGATTCTATTAGTATACTAGATATATTAATAATTATATATCTATATCCTTTAATATTATTGATTGAGATTAAATTTAATGATTTATTTTTAATTAGTTCAGATTCCTGTTTTGATTAAAAAATTGAGTTTTTATAATCTAAATTAATAATGTTTAATTAAAAATATTACATTAAATTTTATAAATTTATAATAATGCTCTAGTCCTTTTGCTTTCCTCTCCTCAGTCACTTAGCCTATCTAAGAGAAGATTAAAAAGATCTAGAGATCAGCTCTTTAAACTTTAAACTGCTAGTCAAGGACGGAAATCATGAACATCATATTCCCTGGATATATTAAGTTACGCAGTTGCAGGTATAAAAAGAAAAGAGCCAGTACTACTACACCGCTAACGGCCTTGGGTTCAGTACATGGTAGAGACTACTGTTATCTTTATTTTGCGTGCCCACTTTATAGAGACTGGGCTAAGACCAGGTGGTTCCTAAATCCCATGGGATCCATCTCTGGCTGCTAACAGATTAAATAGGAGTCTTGCCAGCAGTGGGTTTTGAACAGGGCATCGTCAGCATGGCATCTCATCGTTCTACCACTGAGCCAATCCTTTCCCTTCTGTAACATTTTACAACTTGAAAATAATTCAGTTTTTGTCAAAAATATGTCAAAACGTGATTTTCGCATAATTTTTTTAACGGTAGTAAATTGATCAAATTCGGCCGGAACGGTGCCAAAAAGGCCAGAAATAACAATGGAGTCTAGGGCGAAGGCAGTGTAAGTGAATGCACTGTTTAAAAGTGTTTTCAGAGATTTCGAGATGGAGACTTGAGTCTTGAAGACACACACGTGGAAGAAGTTCTGCCCATGATGACGATGTTCTTTGAGCTCTGGTGGAAAAAATCCCAGAGCAGCTTCCGGAATTGGGACGGAAACTCGAAGTCAACCGTCTTGACCATCTTATAGACTTATTGTGGATGGATTTGACCCAACGGCTTCCTGCATAACCTCATCAATACCATTAATGGTTCCTGGAGTCCTTCTTCCTTTCCAACGAAGTATCTCCACTACTAAATTTTTCAAACTAACACCTCGCAGTGCGCTGGTCAAGGTCACCTTGTCCTTCATATTTAATTTTTTTTTTATACACCCAACTAGTTATGGCTAATAATGATTATATATATATATATTTATTGTACATTATTAGTATTATGTTACCTGTTTAGACCGGATGAGAAGGCGATGAGTGAACCGGAATTGAGTGGTTCTTGCCTGGCGCTCGCGGTGAGTGTAAATTCTGATCTTCCTTTGAGCAGTTGGACCGCCTCACGGTACACTCTATCTGGCACCCTCAGTTCTCGTGTGCTACCTGCACAGAATATATAATGATACTATTATAATTTAATATATTTCTCAATTATATAAGAAAGTTTTTAGTGATGCCATATTTTATCGGCGTTGTCTAGCAACGAATGGAGAGATTAGTTTTTGTTTAGTCTTTTATGGATCATAAATCAAATTATAAATATTTTTAAAAATTGTCATATCACGAAGCACCTACCTGACTTGTTTAGGACGTTACACAAAATCCAGTATTGGGTATCAGTCCCACAGTTTATCGCTTCGAATGTAGTCACAAAAAGTTTCTAGTTCGTTTCATTTTTATGATTCTCCAAAAATACACATAATCATGAGTTTTTGTATGAAAAAATAGTGTAAGTATGAGAAATGTGTATATATCTATATCACTTCATCAAGAAATAAACGTTTCATCAAACTTAGATAATTTATTATGAGAAAAAAAAATTAAAGAAATAGAAGCATAATAAAAGCATGGTAAATGTAGAAAATTAACATTAAAAAAAAAAATGTATGGAAAATACATAATAAACATTAAAATGAATGAGTGTATTGTTTTAATAACCAAGTGACAAGAAGGTAGTGAAATACATAATAGAGATTAAAATAATAATAAAACAGGACAGGACATGTTGAAATTAACGAATTAATGAATAAATTAAAATTAATGTTCATTTTCTACATTTACCATGCTTTCGTTATGCTTCTCTTTCTTTATTTATTTAATTTTTTTTTCTTTGCTTAACAATTTTTTAATTTTCAATTGTCTGTATTATGCATATTCAGCCCTGAAGAAGACCTACTCAGTAGGTCGAAACGTTGGCTACTGAATAAATATTTATAGATATTCAGAGAAATTTATTAACCTCTACCCGGACCACCATTTTCCTCCACTTATATTATTTATGTTTCGAAATACTAGTTTACACGTTAATTTTTTGATTAAATAGTTACCAAATTACACATTTCCCATTACTCTTTTCTTCATACTTAATCTCACAACAACGTGTGTCGTATCTCCAATACTAAATTTTTCAAACCAAAACCGCGCATTACACTGGCCGATTATTTTAAAAAATTGACAAATCATAGTGCCACTGTTTCGGACTACTTTAAGCCGTTTCGCAAAACATAGCACTGTTAAAATGGAATTTAAAAAATGCATCTATTTAAAAAATTAAACAAGCTAAATTATATTCGATTTTATGATTGTTATTTAAATACAGAAAAATTAGTAAAATGAGATTAAGACATTTTTCTTATTAACAATAAATTATTGTATAATAATAAAGCCTTAAACAAAAAAAGTTATTATATTTAGTACAAAGAACTCAATAACTCAAAATTGCGAGCTTAGAGTGTTTGTTTAGTAAGTATTGAAGTAGCCTTAGACGGTTTCTTGTCGTTTCAATCTAGAATGAGTATTACATGTTAATCGTTTGTCAAGGTGTAGTCCTAAGTACCGGATAAGGAATATAAGAATCAGCAGGATGTTATTAAACGATACAGGAGGATATAGTATTGGGATCCCGGCTGTATAAACTTTGTAGAGGATTGGCCCGGGGATACTGCCATGAGGAACACCATCAGATTGAGAAAAGACATTTTAGAATTTTAAATCTAACCCTATTTTGCAGTTCAGATAAGATAGAAGAAAAATACGATTTCTTGATCTTTTAGATATAATACGGGTAGACATTTAAATATCCAGTACTATAATGCTTTGAAAATCCCTTTGTAACTATAATCCGAGAAGTGACTTAGAGTAAGTTGGTCTGTAGCCAAGACGTCTGGCGAGCCGAATGAAATACGACCTACTTCTTAGGGGTGGTTAACCGTCTGCCCATTTTTTATTCCTTTAAAGCCCCACTCTTAATAATAGGACTCTTGGAATATTTTTTAACTGATTTTATTCATTCGTTCTGGTTAATATTCATAACTATAAAGGAGAATATCAGTGTTTTTCATTTCGAATAATATTAGATTAACCTATCTATACATATTATAAAACCAAGTCCTCCGCTGCTTCTGTCTGTCTGTTCGCGATAAAATCAAAAAACTACAGCACGGATTTTCAGGCGGTTTTCAGCAATAGAGTAATTCATGAGGAAGGGTTAGGTATATAAGTTGTCAAAAAAATTGAGTAAATTCGTTGGAATTTAATGATAATTTAACACAAGGATTCTATGTATCTTGAAGTCCATTAACTCAAATGTTGGGATGGAGTTAATATATCGCCCAACAACGTCATAATAAAAATAAAAAAAATTTCAATAGAGGTATTCAAAAGTTCCTTGTCAGTTAAAAAAAATAAAATGGGTGTTAATAAAGCAAAGTGTTCCTATTGTAGTGATGGTATTAAAATAATTTTATTAACCATTAGAAAATAGTTAGAATATTGAATTTTTTTAAATTTTAACTTTCGCTTTATTCCCATAAAAATCCTAGTTCAAACATGATACGACTTTATTAAAAAAAAAAAGTAATAAAATGATATTGGAAACGGAATATCAGATATTTCGTTACTGAATTAAAATCTTCAACCAATACAATTGTTACTGAAAGCTCAACGCAAAATTTCCCGATATTAGTTATGTTGTTGTTCTCTTGAACGAGTAACACAAAGAATTTGCAGGACATTAAGTTTTATCTATTCAACCTTCATATCCTATGCGATTAGATTTTTATCAAATTAAATCACAAACTTTACAATAGAATAAATGCATAGTTATTAAAATAGAAAATAATCTTATTTAATGATAACTATTCTGTTCGAATTTGAAAAGTTTCCCATTGAAAAACTATTATGTTTTTAGATAATTAATTAATTAAAAATAAATACATCAATCATTAATTGTTTTTTCTTCCTAAAATCCCTTATATATTATTAATCCTGTCCTAATAATAAGATTTGAGGAATTATATGTTTTTTTTTAATTTTACTGCAATAAAAAACTTAATATAAAACATAAAAAGCAATACAAAAGGCTACCAATCTCACTAATGCATACATTGAAAATTGTTCTATACGATCAATATCAGTTCTCCGATGTAAAATAAATGTTTTTTCGTTCAATTATTCGAACTGGATTCGAGGAAATGACACGAGCAGGGGTCGACATTGCAATTCCCATTAAACGTATTCCTAGAAAATAAATTTTTATAAGAAAATAAGAATATGTAATTTAAAGGATAGTATGACGTTATTTAAATATACAACTCCAAAATATCAGAAACAATGTTTAATTTATTAACATTTTGTAAATGAAAAAATATTACGGAATGCTCGAAAAAGTAATTAGTAATTATGAAGGGATGTAAACTGGATTGCATTATCTAATAATTCATTCACTCAATGAAACCTATTTCCAGTCATTTTTGCCATATAACTTTATTATGTGGATACGTTTCGACTATATGCCATTTACAATCCATCAAGAACTTCTTTAACATGTAAGAAGAGTTATAAGTCAACTTTTCTCTTTATTATTCATTGTTATTTGCTAACAATTTTTTTCTTAGAGGTCCATTGTCCTCCATGGAGATTAACAAAAGGACCATGGAGGACAATGGACCTCTGAGAAAAAAATTTTTAGCAAATGACAATGAATAATAAAAAAAAGAGAAAAGTTGACTTATAACTCTTCTTAGATGTTAAAGAAGTTCTTGATGGATTGTAAATGGCATATAGTCGAAACGTATCCACATAATAAAGTTATATGGCAAAAATGACTGGAAATAGGTTTCATTGAGTGAATGAATTATTAAGTAATTAGTAAATTATTTTAGAATTGAAAAAAATATATCTACATTAGATCAATACTGAAGGAAAATCTTTCCTACTAAAGCTAAATGATACTAAATCTCACGATAACTTTTTGGTAAATAATAAAAATGAAACAAATATACAGGTAAAAGTTCTTGTAAATCAACTCGAAGCGACAACCTGTGGTTCAGATACCATATATATATATCGAGTTGAAACTATCGATAAAAAATATGAATTTACTAATTGATATGTGTCTTACTAGTTACTTATTACTAATCTCAATGACTTATATTATATTTTACAAAGTAAAAACTACATATTACTCAGGTTTTACGACACTTATCAACAGCTGTTCAGTCTTATCAGAATGAGTATTTACACTGTTACTATAGAAACGAAATGAACAAACAAGATAATAAATTTGTTAAGTTTATTCTCTTCCAAGTTCAATATGGTTTTAGTCTCTCTATAAGCTTCTCTTCGTTATCTTTATTGGAACTTATCGAATCGATAAAGATAGTTTTAATCTATCTGCCTAATTTAATGATATTAGATAGTTTATCTAGAGCGTATTATTTATTTGATTTTTATTATTGTGTATCGGAACCGTAACGGTTGTGTAGGTAGTTGATTTGTCCTAGATCACGCTCCACCCCAGATTTTTACCCTTTGTTTAGGGTACCAGCTTTATAGAGGCAGGGAGCCCAAGGATGGTCCTATAAGATCCATCTACGGCTAATAAAATATTAAATAAGGGGCTTGTTAAACCGATCGGAGACTTGGACCGTCTCAAAATCGGACAAGCAAAGGCTCCTTGTGTTTGACAGGAAAATTCTACACCCGAATCTATGTGGTGTACATTCAGGTGAAAGTAGGCGAGGAATGGTAACTGAGGAGTAACTGTAGCTCTACACACCGACAGGAGAACCGAACATAATGAGACTTATCCGGATAAGGAGGCTTCGACTGGAGGCTCAGGATGGACATATCTGAGCGAATGATGAAAGCGTTCCAAAAAGGATCATAAATAAACCGAAAATGCGATGGAGAGACGGATTCGCGAATTATTCTCGCAAACTATTTGACGAGGGGAATTGGATCTGGCTGCACAAGATAGAGAGGGATGGCGAAAACTGCTTGAGGAGGCCTTAACTCAATAATTGGGTTGTTACGCCACTGATGATGATTTACATTATTAGAGCTAGGGGGCCATTTTATTGTTCTACAGTAAGTACTTTTATATTGTTTTGAACTTTTGAGTAGTTTGTATTAAATAAAGTTTTTATTATTTTTTTCATAGCCCCTTGGTTTTTATTATGTTATTGAAAATAACATAGATAAAACATAGATGGAATAATCTATTTTACTGCACCAGGTTCATTTTAAGAGAAGAATGTGAATAGGATTTTCTGGATTTAAATTAGATGGTAGGAGTGGGGGCCGATGGGGCTCACTAGTTCTTTCAGATACCGGAGGTTGTTAGTTTGTTTCTCAGTCCAAGTTCTTGCTAGCACGTCTGAGATCGTCCTGTAGGTGCGAGCTGTTGAATATTGGGTTAGTACAGTACTGCACGCTATCAAAGATTTTAATATGCCTCCTTGTTATAAAGTCCATTACAGTCGGGAGTCCGTGGGTCTCGCGCATTAATTCTGATTTTGTCCTTCTGAGCTTTGCCTTACTATACGCTTAAGTACACGGCTTTGAAGGTGTAGGCGAAATATTATTCAACATAGGCGCCCCATGAAGGTGTGCCGGTCTAATAACTGCCTTATAGATCATTAGTTTGAGGCGGAGTGATAAGTTTAAAGAGGTTAAAAGGTGATTAAGCCTATAAGATTTGGTTCTAACCGACCTGATCTTGTTAGACTACACCTACATTGGATCCGATTCGGTGCGACGTGATCACATACGATGCTGAAGTGTCTACATTATACATATTTTACTATACATTATAGTAAAATATAAATGTATTAAAAATAATTAATAAATAATCTTAATTTTATAAATTTAAAGAACCTAATGTTATAAATCTCGATATATTTCAGTCATTTGGTTTGCTAGCGACGTCTCATCGTATCACACCGGATCCAATGTAGGTGTAGTCTTACAGTGTTGGGATAACGTCAAGTGCCGTTCGAGGGTGACATCGAAATACATTATCCTATTGGCTGGTTTATTTACTCTGCCTGTTACTCTATAAACCTTACTTAGAGGGCGCTTATTCTTTTGGAAGGAGAGAATAAATACAGTCGGTCTTCTTGGGATTAACTGTAATATTCAATCCATTTAGTTTTTATTTATTCATTTCCTCTCAGGCTACCTCCGCCTACCGTAAAGCTCTCTCTGCATTCAATGAGCAACTGTAAATGGCGATGTCATCGGCCACAGTAGCTTTTTTGAATCTTGCACCAACAATTTCCGCCTTATAAACTGAGAATAATACCGGTGATAGCAAAGACCCTTGAGGTACACCGCACGTAAAGGGGTTTGGCGGCTCTTCGCGGACTCGTACCTTTATTAAACGTTGTGTCAGAAAGGACTTTGTAATTAAAAAAAAACTTATGCTTTATAATAAAACTGTAACAGTCTCATTCCACTGCATTCTCTGTGATGAAATAACAGTTCTAAAATTGAAACATTTTAATAACATGTAGTTTATTTCTTAAATCGATGGATTACATTAAATTCAAAAGCAGTTCACTATTTGGTGTAATGGTTTATAGAAATTCAGGAAAATTAGGGATTAGCCAAAATTTTATTTTTATTGTTAAACCCCTTGATCATTTTTTAGGCAACGACAACAAAATATTACATTACTAAAAGCTCATTTATTTAATAGTGAGATAAGTCATTAGCTGGACGGAGACAAATGAATACAGCGGATTCCTTATAATTAATATTTCAAGTATTTTGTAATTTGCATTTTGTATCTAAATATTGAAAGCAATTCAGGTTTTATATTGTTCGGTAGGCATAGTTAAGAGAAAGTTGGCGTATCATACATATACAGTATTCAAATATATTCAAAAGTCAGATACATTTAAAATATTTTTGAAATACTAAGCATATTAATCTAAAATATTTATTAATTGTTATTTTGATGGTAATTATTTCTTAATATTTTTGTTTTGAAGAGAAAAGCGGGATTTATTAATTATTTAACGTGATTAACAAGTAATAAAAATAAATTATAAATAATATATATTGACGCAAGGCAACAAGATCCTAATTAAATTAATGTTGAATGAACATTCTTCCCCGTGTATACATCGCAAAAAATTGCAAGAGCACGGGGATATACTATCGGTGAAGAGAATGGATTAGTCTGGCGTGTTACGAGCCAGGTTAGCTCAGTTCAACCAGGATAGGCGTCTTTTCACTTCAAAACCAAAATATTGTATTATTATATGTGATCGGTAATTGACAACCCTGCAGGGTCATAATTTGTAATCATAACTTATAAAATAGAATAAAAAAATAGTAAATTTTTTTAAAAATTTTTTTTATTGATATTTACAACTGTATTACAATAATACATCAAGTAAATAGGCTATGTGATACATAATAACATGAGTTAATGGCAAGTAGAGAAACTACCCACTGGTAGTACTCAAATCACTAGTAGTAAAAGTTAAAAAAAAGAAGTCAAATTAATATTTTAAGCACAGCAAAAAGGTTTTCATACAGTTATTTCTATAACTGAAGATATTAAGGAATAAGTTATAAACATCGAATATTAACTCTAAAGAGAGTAATTTAAAAAATATTACTCGGAAAAAGTTACAGTAAATAAAATGAAAATCTATGAAACGAATTAAATGTGTAAATTCATTGTCTGTCATATTGTGAACAATACTGATATATATATATATATATATATATATATATATATATATATATATATATATATATATATATATACAGACAAATCCGTTGACTTGGATATGACCCCTGATAGCTCAGTGGTTTAGAGCATCGGAGATGCAGACGACCCGGGTTCGAATCCCGGCCAGGACAAATCTTTTCTTTTCAAAACAAAAATATTTAAAAGATTTTTTATATGATTGTTGTATCCTTTTCAATCTATTCGCAGATAAAGTAATTTTTCTGCAATATTTTTTTAATTTTTCTTGTGGACGTAGTGTGTAAATGAAAAGTTAATGTGCTCTAAGTTAAGGATCTTAGGTAAATGTCGACTTTAACGAAACTAGTCATATCGCCTACAAGTCATATTCCCTACATTCCAAAAAAAGGTATCGTAATCTTATCTCTTTTGGAAGTTATATTGATAATTGAATCATTTTATTATTGTTATATTATGTAATAAATTATTATGATATTAGTATTTTTCGTCTTAGCCACTATGGACTATGTTTGTTTCAACTGTTCTTTCCTTCTCTTCCATATCTTTTTAGTTCATTCCCAAAGTTTTTCCTTTCTTTCCTCTGTCCGAATCGCGCTTATTTTTCTTTATGGTCTTTCTTGAAAGCCTTGAGATCTTTTCTAAGTGAAGAACGTTCTTCAATGCACCCCGTAGAGAACTTTAGCTCTTAAATATCTTTTTTAGTCTCCTTAAACCATGTGTGACCATTTTCAGTTTTGTAAGATGAATGAGTACACTTTTGGTCCTTCCGCTTGTGTTCATTATTTGTAGGTGTCCACAGAATTGTTTTCTTCTTTTTTTTATATTTGATATATCTACAATGTTTGCTATGTGTTCCTGATCATGGCGTCGTCTATATTGGTCTTATTTTTCAATCTGCCCCAACATTGTTCTTAATATTTCTATCTCTGATGTATAGATCATGTAACATTTCGTCTGGCCAACATAAACATTTTGCGCATACATTCGTTTCTGAGTTTATTAACGTTGAGGAGTGTCTAAAGTTAGCATTGATATGTCATTATTATGTTACATTAATATATTATTTTTCATATTTTCTTCCTCGCTGTTATCAACGTGGAGCAAGACAAACTGGCGGACTGATTTTATTTTTGTTTTGAAGGGTGGTGAGAGGTTAAGTAGCCTGATGTTTAAATTATATTATAGAGGCTGCATAATAATAAAAGACTCTTGAAATGCAGGAGTTCAGTGTAGTATGATGATTCCAAGTTGGACGTTTATCCAGACTTAGTCCTAAATATTGGATCCATTCAACAGGAATCAGAGGGATATTAAAGAATACTGGTGGACAGGAAGTTCCTTGATTTCTCACGATTTGAAGTCATTGGTAAAGGCGATTTGTGGGAATTTATTTTAACCCTCCAGTTGTGACACCATTCTTCAAGGTCAGTGGTATGGGATTGAAGAGTATGTGATCCAATGAGTGGATTATTGCTGACTGATAATACACATGTATCACCAGCAAATGTATTAAGGATTGTATTAGAAACTGCAGGGCTGCGAACTCGCGGTCTTAGGCCAATAGGTAGGTAGGTAGGTAGAATTGCTTATGGACACTCAACATCAAGGGTCTTCAGTGTCCGTCGTTCAATCTAAAATATTTCTTTATTTTTTTGTCCTTTGTCCTTTGTCATTTTTTAAATTTTGTCAAAAAGGTTATATTTTTTTAGAAACTTTATGGCTGTGTCTATATTTTTATTATTATCTCCTAGTATAGTTGGGAGGAATCTTTGTAATTGAGCTTCCTGAAAATAACTATCCCAGAGGGGGCAGTCCTCCAGTATGTGTCTAATTGTTAGTTGTGCGTTATTACATGTTGTGCACTTCGGTGGACTGTCCTTTGTTATAAGGTAACCATGGGTAAGTCGGGTGTGGCCTATTCTAAGTCTTGTTACAACTACCTCTTCCCTTCTGTTACTGCGGTTGGAACTTTTCCATATTTTTAATTCCTTTTTTACAGCTTTAAGCTTATTTCGTTCCTCGGTGTTTTCCCAAAGCTGGATCCAATCTTGTGTTACTCCATATTTTAAAAAGTGGCATATATCTGATGAGGTGTAGATACTTGTAATATCAATCGATGACAATGCTGCTTCCTTGGCAGCCCTGTCTGCTGCTTCGTTACCTTTAATCCCCACGTGTGATGGAATCCAAACCAAAGATATGTTGCTGGCCAGGGAGGGAAGTTTATACTTGCCAATCCTGGAGTCTGATACAAATGAACAACCAACATTATTATTTAATTTAGAACCATCTGTATAAAATTGTTTTCTATTACTATATTTTCCCTTAATTTTTTTATATTCTGCTAAGTACATGGGTCCTGCAGTGGTATTTTTAGTGAATTTTTTAAGCGTTAAATCTATTGCAGGTAGTTTTGTAGTCCAAGGTGGGTAATTAAGTTCATTAGTTGTTGGTTCCAAGCAGCTGATTTTTTCTATATATTTACCAGCCCTAATACCTAATGGAGCAGGTAGTCTACGGTTTTCTTGAAATCGTCTATTCTTCGGTTTGAAAATGGGTTTCCATGCTGGGTTGTTATTACTATTTTTTAGCCTTCCAATGTATCCACAGGCGAGTTGGTGTCTTCTCAAAGCGAGAGGAGCAATACCAGATTCAACACATAAACTAATCACTGGACTGGTTCTGAAGGCTCCAGTAGCAAGACGGATGCCTGCATGGTGGACTGAATCAAGAGCTGAAAGCAGATTTTGATTCGACGATGAGTAAACAAAGCTACCATAGTCTAGTTTTGATCTTATCAGACTGGTATATACCTTAAGCATGCCTGATCTATCCGCTCCCCATGAACGTCCAGCCAGAACTTTTAAAATATTCAGTCTCTTAAGTGTTTCTTCTTTTAGACATCTAATATGCTCTTTCCAGTTAAGTTTACAATCGAGAGTTAGCCCTAGAAATTTAACTTTTGTTTCGAAACGTAAGTTCATGCCCTTGTAGGTTAGCGTTGGAAAAGGAGTAGGCGTCCTGCGTTTAGAAAAAAGTAGACATTTAGTTTTTTCGGTGGAGAAATTTAGACCAGATTTCATAGACCATGCTTCTAAATTCGCTAAACAATTTTGTAGTAATATTTGCATTCTATTTACATTTTTAAATGACAGTAACAGAGCAAGATCGTCTACAAATAAAAATGTTTTGATTTGTTTAGGAATAATCTCTGTAACTTTGTTTATAGCTATTGCAAAGAGAGCACAGCTTAAGACACTTCCTTGTGGGATTCCGTTGGTCATTTCTTTTACTGAAGACAGGTGATTACCTATTCTAACTTGGAAGGTCCGATTTCGTAAAAAGTTACAGATCAGCATGAGTAGCCGACCTCCAATTCCCCATTCACGTAGCTGTTGCAGGACGAGAGATCTTTTCAAATTATCAAAGGCTTTTTCGATGTCGAAATATATACATATACATTCTTTTTTCTCAGCAAAGCTGTTGAGAATTTCATATTCCATTGTTACCAGATGATCTATTGTAGAGCGTCCTATTCTGAAGCCACTTTGTACATTCGATAATAAATTATTTTTTTCTAGTACCCAACTTAGCCTTTTTAAAACCATCTTTTCTAGCAACTTGCATATGCAGCTTGTGAGTGAGATGGGCCGGTAACTTGAAGGAAACAACCTATTTTTTCCAGTTTTTAATACTGGTATTATGATTGATCTCCTCCATATCTCAGGAAAGTTCCCTGTGCTCCAAATCTGGTTATAGAATGCAAGAAGCGCGTCTATTGCCGGTATTGGTAGATTTTTCAACATATCATTATGTATTTCATCCACCCCTGGTGAGGATGGTTTCAGCTCTTTTAAACAGGAAAGTAATTCTGCTTTGGTAAATGGTAAGTTAAAAGAGTTTTCTTTCTGATCGTCAATACTATCTGTCTCGGTTTCTATTGTCGGTTGTGGTTGGGTGGAGTAAATATTTGAGTAATATTCAACAAAATGCTCGACCAATAAATCGGGATTTTGCTCTATTTTGTCATTGATTAGAAGGGTCGGTTGATAGTCAACAAATCTTCCCATAATATTATTTATCTTTTTCCAAAATATTCTGGGTGGGGTATTTGATGAAATAGTGTTCAAAAATTGTTCCCATGATTCTTTCTTCTTTTCCTTGATTATTCTGCGAGATAGCGAGCGGTTCATTTTATAGTTTATTAGATTCTGAAGAGTTGGTTCCCTTTAGAAGACTTTAAGAGCCTTTCTTCTCTTCTTAATCGCTAGTTTGCATTCATTGTCATACCAAGGGACTCTTTTCGATTTAACAATAGTGGAGCTTTTTGGGATTGAAAGTTCCGCAGCTGCTAAAATAGATTTTGTAATTTGATGATTGCTTTCATCACTATTGTTTATGGTTGATATATCAGAGGTAGATATCAGTATATTGTTTTGAAATGTTGTCCAGTCGGATTTTTCTGTTATCCTTCTAGCATGTTTTGTTACCCGGGTATTAATGTATGGGAAAGTGATTATTATGGGGAAATGATCGCTAGAATATTGGTCTTGAGAAACTTACCAATCCAAATGAGTATATAAACTAGGTGAACACCATGTCAGGTCGATGCACGAGAATGAATGGTATGCTGGACTTAAATATGTTGGTTGTCCTGAGTTTAAAACTATCGAGTCGGTACCATCTATAATTCGCCTAATACTATTTCCTCGTGTTGTGCAGTACGAAGAACCCCACGAGGTATGATGGCCGTTTACGTCGCTCATAACTATAAAAGGAGAACGGGTATTATTCAGAATATTAACAAATTCTACCTCATCAAAATTATCAGGGGGGAGATAAACATTATAAACAAAAATGGGAATGTGAAGGATGACCTTGACTACCACTGCTTGGAGGGAGGTATTAATCTGAATTAACTCAGATACAACCCTTTTATTTACGGCAATCAAAACCCCACCACATGCTCTACTTCTATAATCAAAATCTTTTCTATAAATATTATAATCCTTCAGGGTAAAAGTTTTATTAAGGGGTACTCTCTTGTATACATAAAACTACCGGTTGGTATTTATTAATTATAAGTTTTAGTTCCTCATATTTTCCCGTTATACCATTACAGTTCCATTGTATTATGTTGGTTGGAGTTGTCATAGTAAAAAAGAAAATGTAAATAGGTTAGAATATCGTTGATTAGAGTAAATTTATTAAGTATAAATAAAATGGAAAACCTATAATAAAATCAAAAACTACCTACTAATTGCTTTCCATTTTTTCTACACTTTGTTCACTATTTGGTGATTTTTTCCTGATCATACTTCTAGTTCTTCTTCCCTTTACTTTTGTCCATTCGGTCTGTTGACCTTCAGGACACTTGTGAGGGTTGGAAGATTCTTCAGACGATTTCTGTAGCGAGGATAAAATCCTCGGTTCAGAGGCGACTTCGAACTTGGAGGAATGGGCTTCCGAATTTTTTTCGGATATCCCACCAGAGGATCGGGAGTTTTGGGAAGTTGGGATTTTTGAAA
This sequence comes from Troilus luridus, assembly GCA_964056705.1. NCBI lineage: Eukaryota > Metazoa > Arthropoda > Insecta > Hemiptera > Pentatomidae > Troilus > Troilus luridus. Next base: position 191,123,659 of record OZ057412.1, on the reverse strand, counting down.
CGGAGGGTAAGGAAATTAAGGAGGAAGTTGGGTGAGGAGGGGTGGGAGGTGGGACATGGGTGGGGGTAATAGAGATATCAGTAATGCTGGTGCTGCCAATAGGCGTAGTTGTCTTACTAGACGTAGCTGTTGCTACAGATTTTCTAAATACTAATTGATTTTCGATAATTGGTTCAGTTTGTACACTAACAGATTTTTTATTTTTAGCAATATTAGCGAAAGATATTTGTGTTGTTATTGGGTGTAAAAGAAGTATGTTACTTTTTCTGCCTCTTGAATTCTTTTTATTTCCTTCTCTTTAATAAAAACGGGCCAATTTTTTGAAAAAGCCTCGTGATTACTAGAACAATTAACACAAGTTACCGGATTGTTGCACTCTGACCCCTCATGTTTTGTTTTTCCACAAAATTTGCACAATGCTTCTTTATTGCAGTTTCTTTTTATATGGCCAAATTTTAGACAGACGTAACACCGTATTGGATTGGAAATGAATTGTCTTACTACAACATTATGGAAACCAAGTTTAATTTCAGAGGGTAAAGAGGGATTATCGAAAGTTAATAGATAGTTGTGACTGTTTAGTTTTTCATTATTTCTAAAAAAAGTTAATCTTTTGACGTCAATAACATTTTGGGGCTTCAGCTCATCTTTTATTTCATCTATGTCAACATAATTCAAATCCGGGCACCACACAATCCCTTTACTTAAATTTAATCTTGCATGTGGCTCTACTTTTATAGGAAAATTATAACATAAGTTGTTACATTTTAAAAGTTTTTCCGATTGAGTGTCAGAAAATACTTCCACTAAAAGTGTTCCGTCTTTCAATTTTTTTATTAACTTAGCCTCACCTATTATAGCTTTTAAACTTTTCTGTATTAAAAAAGGTGAAACCTTTTTAAAATCTGAGCAATTACTATCATTTTCTGTTTCAAGCCTTTTTATAATTAAAAACTTGACACAGTTCTTTCTTTGTTCATTATTCCCTATAGTTGCAAACTTAAATCTACCTTTCTTTCTTTTCAAAGGTGGGGATTCAGCCATTTTTTAGGCTTAATCATGCAATTATATGAAAAAGAGAAAAGAAAAACAAAAAGAAAAACCTTTTAAATAAAGTTTAAAACTATAAAATAATAGAGAATTTACAATAGAAATATATATTGTTACGGTCAGAGCGGGAAGTAGGACCGGCTTCTGATCTGCCTAGACAGGATTAGGCAAACAATGGGATTAAGCGGAAGGGATTAAAGAAGTTGCCGAGGCCAATCTCGTTCAACCTGGATCGGCCTGGAAGGTTCTCGATCTTGTTCCGAGTAATGCCCCACCACGACCTACCTTGCCTATATAAAAAGGACAGCGTTTTCGGCCGCGGCAGTCAGTAATAAGCAGTGAAGTAATAAGCCAGTGAGTAGCAGTCGGTAACTAGTGATAGTGCGTGAGTTACAGTGAGTTAGTATCAGTCTGTAATAAGTGCTTAGTGAGCAACAGTGACAATTAGTGGCCGTGTAATAAGTGTAATAAACTGTGTGGCAGTTTGTCATATTTGGAGAGTCTTACGGTCGGTGGACTTTAGTTAGCGAACTGTAAGTGTTAATTTGCAATTGTAAACTGTAGTGTAATATTATTGTATTTGTAATAATTTATATATAAATAGTTTAGTTACTTAGTATAAACAATATCTTATATTATTTGTATATTATCTTAGAAATTAGATAACATTTAGTAGAATATTATTATTGTAAATTGATGTTAGTTTAATAATTTAACTGTTTTAAATAATCTCATTGTATTCTTTCTAATTTGTTAATAAATATTAGATTCTTGAATTAAGTAATAGTTTAGTCCATTTTACACCCAGTAGCCCGTAACAATATAAAAGAAAACTTATCAGTTAGTTTGTTGTATTCAGCTAATCCGCAGGAGCTCTAAAACCATACGTCTTCACTCGACCGATTCTAAACACAAACTCCTCTCTTAGGCCAATATCTTTTAGGGTTATGCTATCCAATTCACCAACAGGCGACCCCATAGGTAGGTTAATTGAAATAGCGAACATAACATAAATATAAATTATCTTAAGAAGATTTCAATATGTACCCGAACTGCCCACTTATTACAAACATCTAATTTCATTATATTTTAAAATGGAGACTTCGTTTTCTTTGACATCTTGGTTAACGAGTTCGCAGATTCGGCGACCTAAGAGAAACCCATGTGCCATCATATTCTCCAATAATGTAAACGGGTATGTTTCGGAAAAAAACATGCAGATTATTTTTTAAATATCTGTTATTTATGCTATTAAATAAAATACTCATAACAAAACATGTGTATATTTATAAATAACCTCAAAAAAACATACAATTTCAATTAAATTTGTGGATAATAATCAGCAAATATTTCAAAAATCTTAGTAAACAATTATTCTTTCTCATACCTTCTTCTTCATATGAATTCGCATAAATATCAATCCAGCATATTTCTACTCTTTCCACATTCTTTATTGTTTCTTCTTTTGACCAAAGCCTAAAGTGATTCCATTCTCAACAACGTAATGTTTATACCTCATGCCTTCAATCTGCTTTAATCCCTTAAAGGCCTTCCAGCAATCAGAAGATATTGTTGTCCCAGGTCGTATTGCAGCTTTAATGCAAGAAGCATTTCAGCTGTTCTAGATAGGACAGAATATAGGAAACACTCCCTAGTTTCCCTGGATACGCCTCCGAAGACCCATTGCTCCGGGTATATCCCCACACATTATATTTCCTTTTTGAGAAGCAGGATTCATCTATTTCAACACTAAGACCTTCTCCTCCAATCATTTTAGGATTTGTTAATATATCATTTGCACATACTTCTCTAAGTTTGCTATATATAAACTTATGTTAATTAGTATTTATAATAAAGTTTACATGTTACATTTCTGAAACATATGGAGTTATTCTATACAAGTAATCATAATTACCGAATATGTAATCTGCATGGGTTTTTCGAAACAGATCCATGTAAACCATGATTATTATATATCCGATCATACTTTGATAGCGAACCATAAGCGTTGACCTAAAGGTTTAATGCCTTATAGCATTTATTTTTAGTTTTTTATAGACTTATTTGTAGATTTATTTTCAGTTGGGTTGTCAGCAGTATAAAATGTATAGAGAATTGGGTCGAGGATACTGCCTTAAGGAGCACGAGCAGATTGAGAAAAGAGGGACGAATAGACGTTATTATGATTTATTTTAAGTAAAGAAATATAAAACTAATATTAAAAAAAAAAATTGTTACAAAATACAAAATATAAGCGTGCTCTCATGGTAATGCTAGCACAGCAATTTTATTTAGTTCTGTTTACATAGACTCGTTAAAAACATTTTGGCTGATATTTTTCTTTTTTTTTTTTTTAATCTCTTAAAGGGTTTTCCTGAAGCTTGTGTTCCTAGGAATTTCCCTTTCTCCTTCGCTATTTCCTGAAAGCGATACTGGCAACGCTAAAGCATTAGAGCCTCAAAGTGGATAAACTGGTAACACACTGGAGATGTTTTAAATATTTCATTCTTTCTAAGCCTTCTCTTCTGTTTTATTTATTGTTACCCAAGGACAGATGTAAATGCGGGGAATTTCGAAGAAAAAAGTAAATATTTCACGAGTTTTAAAAAATAAATTATTTAATAGTATTTTGATTAGTTTATATAAATTTTTCAATTGCATTTATTTAACTGCTGGAGCCATTAGCGTCGACTGTTTTTCTTAAATTTCTTCAATGATCAGAACTTAAAATTTTATATTTTAAATTATATTTGTTTTTGAATATTGTATACATTAACAAATTATTTTTATATATTATTTTTTTGTTAATTACTATTATTTTTGTTTTATATATTTTTATATCTTGTATATCCTTGAAAAAGACCTGCAAGGAGACTGTCTGATAGTCACAGATTAAGTTTTGGGAAGAAATACGTGATTCATGAATTAAAAATATTGTCCTTGGCAATTTAAGTATGTATTTTTATTATATTATTATATGTTTTTTTTAATGCATTCATTCCACTAAAGTAATTTTATTCTCTGACAAAAATGTAAGTAAAGCAACTTCGTTTAAAAATTAATTATAAAAACAAAAATTATTCTAATTTCCTCTTTCCTGAATAATTGTTCATCTTTTCATCAAGATTTAATGTGACACTGGTAAATTTTAAATATATGTTTCTCAGGATTAAATTTCATTATAAAACTGAATTGAAATTATTTACGTAATCAGGACTCCATCTGAAGAAACATTAAAAAAAAACCTATTAATTTAAATTTACAACTGTATACAGAATACATCAAGCAAATATAATCAAAAATAAATAATGTCTCGAGATAAAGGTAAGTAGAGAAACTACCCAGTGGTAGTACTCAAGTATAAAGTTCTACTTAGAGGGGTCATGAGGCCATCTTCTTTTCAAACGCATCGGAGGATTATCAGGAATTGATTAGGTTGCGAGGTTTTAAACTAGTGGGTTTGAATGGAAATGATGTTTGTCATTTAAAAGATTGATATCGGATTCGGGCCAAATCAGCAACTAATGGGACATTAAGTTCATTATGGATTACTTTGATCGTAACAAAGGAGCATTGAAGATTATGCGAAGGATTTTGGATTGTAAGGATTGAATACGAGAGGAATTCGATGGCTTAGTGAAGCCCCGAAATCTCTATTCTGTAAGTCCAGATGGGTCTAATGATTGTCATGTATATCAGTATTTTGTAATTAATTGGGCGCTTAGAACGTTTTTCTTGTAAATGTTGAATTAGCATGAAACGTCGAGCTGTTTCTTGTCGTTTAAGTCTAGTATGGGGATTCCAAGTTAGGCGTTTGTCAAGGTGTAGTCCTAAGTACCGGACCTGTTCTACAGGAATTAATGGTATGTTATTAAACGATACAGGAGGACAGGAAGTCGTTGGTTTACGACCGAGGATTATTATAAGTACTTTTTTTTTTGAGATCTTGGTTACAATTGAACTTATTGGGTCGTTTCCAATGATATTTCAGTTTCCAAAAGAAAAGGTAAATTAATAAACTTTTAAGAAATCAAAAGATTTTTATTCGAAATATTTACCCTCAATTTGTTATACACTTTTCCCTAAGTGTTATAAAATTTTAAATAGCAAAATTCAGTGTTTTTTGATGAAACCTCGAGATCGGTTCGTTCCATCAAAACTTAATTTTTATGGATGTTATATAAGTTTCAATATATGTAAGTATTATATACATATAGGTAACCTCAATGTTACCTTCATCCTTACATATATTGAGTTTAGATATGTTTGTGCTTTGTTGTGACTAAAGAGTAGGTACTGTATTCAAATTATAGGTGAAATATATTGTGATATATCATATATTCTTACTCTTAAAATGCTTATTGTTGAGAGTGGCAGATAATGAATAAAATAGTTTAATAAAAAAAAATAGAAATTTAGAACTCAATAGAGGAATTTTAAGAGAGACAAGGCTCACCTCTGATTATAGTACTAAAAGGACAGATACAAAATAAAATATTTTCAAATAGTTAAATGATTTTTTAATAAAATTTTTTATTAGTTCCCGCTAACTTAGTTAATCAGTGTCTTAGTTACATACTATACATTGCAATCGATCTGAACGCTGGGACGTATTCAATAATTTGAAACTATATATTTATTCCTTGGATTATGGTTCGTTCGGATCATCGTTTTTAATACATCGAGGGAGAGAAAAAAATCATAAGGGTAGATAAAAAAACATAATTATTTTTTATTATATAAATCAAGAGTTGTCCCTAGAAAGATAGTGTGTTGTTGATAGCCATTGCCAGTTCTACTACATCAATAGTTTCAACGTAATCAACATATATTATGTTGGGGTAAGCAACTTCTGAAACTTCTATTAATATTTTTGGTAGATGTTTGTTAGCTTCTTTTACAAGCTTATCTATACTCTTTCCGATCAGGCACATTGTTGGATCAATTGCATTCTGTGTCAAAGTCCACGACAGGAGAAAGTACCTGTTAGGCGACTCCTTCTTCATCTTCTTCATCTGGTCCTGGAACATGGTCGATGCCTTTGTCGATTCCGTGTACTTGTCCTATACCTGAAGATTGCAGGGAGAAAAGTAATTTGCCTCTATTATTCACTTTAAAGAAAACAGCAGTATTAGTTATGTTATTAGTGAAATATCCCAAGTTATATTGAGTTAGATAAGCGTCTCCAGATTCAAAGAAGAGATTGTCTGTCTTGTCTAGAACCTGGAAGAAATTCTCCCATTCTTCTTGATTGAAACCTCTGTAATTCTAGCCTGTATTGAGAATATAACGATGAATACCTCTTTCATGGCCTTTGATGAAGTCAATGATGGCGTTGACGATTGAATCTGTGATCTGTCCGTTTCCGGTTCTGATGTCGAAGAACATCACACCCACCTCGAGCTGATTACGAACTCACACACTGGTCTGACACACAAGGAAGGTGGAGTTCTTGGCGAAAGCAGTAGAGTTCGGTAATTCCGAAAATGTGCGATCCAGAGATACAGATCTGCTGGAGCATCCTTTTACCTATACATTGCATGTTGTTCTGATTCGCTGCGTCCAAGGCATTGTTTTTCACCAATGCGGAGTATACACTTAGGCACAGCAAGACTGTCCTTAATGTCACTATTTTCCAGAACTGTTCAAGGAGCCAAATCTATGAAGAAGTGAATAATTAAAATTGGAATAATTGTCCCTAATCCAGCTGAACAATTCATTAAATAAAACTCTTATATTATTAATAGCTCACAAAAAAAAAAGAATAAAGTTGGCAATCAACGTTCAAGACCAGGCAAACACCAAGGAAGCCTGGCTTACAGAGGTTGAAAACGATCAACGAGAAGTGGAAATCGCACAGGAGGACATAGAGACATGTGTTCCGCTTAAGAAAAAACTAAAAAAAAACAGGCGTTTCCAACAAAAGCCAAAGTTGAAAACCGGCAAGGTCTCGACAGAAGCGAGAAATGAACAAAATAGGAAACGAGTGAGCGGAAGAACTGAAGACTTTGGTATAACTATGTTCTTTTTTGAAATTCTGAATCAATTATAGTCTTAATAAATGATTAACACTTTTTAGAAGTAATTATTCTTATATCAATGGAATTCTAATCTTTGAACTAAAATTGATTAAAAGCTACTGAATAACACATGCACAGGCCGCTAGGTGTCGCCAGTCTCAGACATTTTGCTTTTATCCCCTTCCAAAAGTCACAAAACGCGACTATCGCCGTTTTCACTTCAAATAGTTATTTATTTGACAAGTGAGGAAAGTGGCACTTTATTACACCCGAGTGAATTTTACCACGTGTTAAATATTACAGTTTTCCTTCAACCATTTAAAAATTTAGAAATTAATAAAAATATTTATTTGAGAAATAATACAAATACCATTTGGCACATGTTGTATTTTTAATGTCCATTGAAAAACCTCCTCTAAGGGGTTCTCGTGAAAGCGTGAATGGAGAAACCTCCCATTGAAAGCACTCCTAGCGTGGCTCATCTCATTGTAGTAGATCCCTGCTCCAGAGACGTTTCAGTCTCCTTGTCGGATTCTGTGGCAATGTGTCTGTCAGTAGTGACTGTACCAGTACGTTTGGATGCCCAGCAAGTGAGTCATGGAATTTTTTGTACTTTTTCTTGATTGTGTCAGTCACGAGTGGTATGTTGAGATCTTTGTGTATCGTTTTATTATTAATGTAAAAGGGACAATGTGTAATATAACGAAGGAATTTCGATTGAATAATTCATTGCCTGTTCAGCCTTTTATGAATGGAGGAGTAAATTCTATGAATTCATCACTATCTATTTCCATTTTTTATTTTGTTTGTATGTGTGAAGATTCTAATACATTAAAGGTTATATAAAATCGCTTCAAAATAAATAAAATCTATCTTGAAATAAATATAAAATAGTTATAAAATTATTTATTTTAACATTTTAGGAATATAAAATGAATATTATTATAATACTATCATTTAACATTTAAAATAATTGAGTGCTGATTATCAAATTCGATCTTGGTGGCTGTTACTTTCCCCCACTAGTGAGGGAAAGTGATTTTCCCTCAGTAGTGGGGGAAAGTGGGACTTTCCACACCAGTTTTAGTTCAGTAATGGATTGCATTACTCAATGGTTGCAGAAAAAATATATAATTTACTTTTACGTAAAATACTCAATATCTCAAAACAATACTAAATTGGTACAACTATTTTAATAATTTCACTAGGGGGTATAAATTAAGTACTAAATTGAACTTAATTTTCTAGAATAATATTGATGTACCACTATTAAAACATTAAGTGCCTGGTAGTACCATTGAATGAACAGTTATATCATTTGAAAAAAGGGATCGGTCCGCCGTTAGGCAGGCGGGGATGCCCTCCTAATATGCATAGAAGATGGAAATATCAATAGAGTTCGGTTCGTTGTCCTACCGGCACAGTTTTAGTTTCTGAATCGATAACATTCCGTTGGCGACCTCAATTGTAGCTTCTAGACAGCTAATAGTCCTCCATTATAAATTTAAAAAAAAACATTTCAAACATTCCTTCAAAGAAAGAACTCCGCTAAATGATTTCGGAAAATCTATAATTCGGATATCTTGTTATTCTAAATATTATTTTATTATTTTTTAAAAGTAAAACTTCTTTACCCGAGTTTTGCGACATTTGGTAAGGGGTAAATATGTGGTTCGAGCAACATGCTCGAGAGTTAAAACAATCTTCCGTTTTACAATTTATTTAAAATAAACTATAGTTTAAAGGTTAAATTCCGATTGATATTTTAATTTCTATTTTTGTGTAAGGATTTTAATAAGTCAAGAACAGTGCCAATGTATTTTTAGTTAAATACAGAGTTAGGAAAGATTTTTTTGACGCAATTGAAAACTTATATTCTGGAGCGGAAGCTAAAGTCAAAATAGGAAAGCGTTTGACAGGTAGTTTCCCCACCAACAAAGGCCTAAGAGAAGGTGGAGGTTATCACCCACTCTTTTCAAATTGTATCTGGAGGAAGTTTTGAAAGAGTAGATAAGGAAATGTAGAGGTATAGGTTTATATTCCCATAAGGAAGATAGAGGAAACTTTATATAGTCAGCATTTTGCTGAGGAATTATAGTTATACACTTAGGAAGCTATATGAGGAATACTCTAGATGGGGTCTAGAAATCAGCAAAGAGGATAATGAATACATAGCCATCAACGCTTCTACATCTTCGCTCCCATTAGAAAATTGGTTACTAGATTGGAGTCCTCTCTTTATGTACTTACGGGTGTACATAGATAACAAGTGAACACTTGAGGCCGATATAAAGGAAAAGATCACCAAAGGAAAGAAAGTTATCGGCATGGTAAAATCAGTACTGTGGAACACAACTGTTTCAGTAGAAACCAAAAAGAGGATTTTTCATTACTTTTTTGAAGGTGTAACTTTATGGATCGGAAATGTGGGTGGTTGGACCAAGAGATGCACAAAGGCTGCAAGCTGTAGAAATGGAATTTTGGAGAAGTCTCAATTCCAGAATTGAGCCAGTGAAAAACTCTGCCATAAGAGATATTGTTAAAGCGGAAACGATAATGCAAAAAGTTGGAACCAAGCAGCTGCAGTGGGTCATCTGAGATGAATGGGCCCTGAGAGATGGGCAAAAATGATATTGGACTTTATCCCAGAGGAGAGACGAAAAAGATGCCGCCCAAGGAAAACTGGGCTACAAGGAGTTAAAGAGGTGATGGCAGAAAGAGGCTTGGCAAGGGAAGATTTGGAAGACTGGGACTATTGGTGACATAATGTATAGGGTTTCGGCATATGACCAAATGCTGTAAAATCTACTGGCCTTTGTAATATGCCAATTTTTTAAATATATATAATTTAACTGCTCAAGCACTAAATTGTGTAGTTCCTTTGATCCGTTTAGTTCATCGGTTTACAATAAAGGATCATTACATTACAAAAAAGGATTTATTTAAAAAATAAAAGAAATAAAATTTTACAGCTTTGGAAAAGGCAATGAAACAAACAAATGTGGTCTGGCGCCGACCTAGAAAAATAGAACAATACGATAAATAGTTTCAATGTGAACTGGATATCCTTTTTTCCTTGAAAAATACTTTTGGTACCGTTTTTAATTTGTTATATTGTATTTACTGTATGCTATAATTAATAGCAATAAGGCACCGAACCACCAATCTCTGCTTACAAATTTCCGTCCACGGACCCAAACCCATATCCGGCGAATCCTTATCGCAGTCTTCCCACTTACGTCTCGGTCAACCCCTCAAACGCTTTCCCGACTTCATAGCGCTGTTATAAACTTTCTAGGTTGAGTACTACCACTGGCTAGTTTCTCTACTTTTCTTTATCCATGGCTCTATTTATCATTTACTTGCTGTATTATTATAATACTATTGTAAATTTAAATAAATAAATTATAGAAAAAAACAAACTTTATAGAAATTCGATCCTCACTAAGCCCAGCAACTTTACAGGCCCTATCTTAATGTTCGTGACGTTAATCCATATTCCACGTTCCAAGGATTCTTCAAACTGTTTTACATAATCATTTTTCTTTTTATTGTGAATTTCATTTATGTTCCTAAATATAATTTATTAATAAATGCTAAACAAAAATATAAGATAAGATTATTTTAAAAAATAGTGGAGGATCATAATCACTACTTGTATTTCGGCCTCTTCTGCAACAAGTCCCTTGTTAAGGGATTTACAGATGTTCATTAAAAATAAATATTTTCATTGTTGTACCAACTGTAGATTGTTAATTTAAAGTTGATGAAGGTTTCACTTCGAATTATCTTAGTCGTCAAGGTCAAAAAATTAGTTATTTAAAAACCAGAAAGGTATAAAGATCTATTGAGTCATTCCAACTCAGCATTTCAGTACGCCACATAGAAATATGTACTTGTCTTTTTAAATTTTTTTTTTTAGTTTATTTATTGATATTTACAACTGTATTACAATAATACATCAAGTAAATAGGCTAAGCGATACATAATGACGTTTGAAAATGACTAGTAGATAAACTACGCACTGGTAGTACTCAAATCACTAGATCAAGTTCAACTTAGAAGTCACGGGGCCATCTTCTTTTCAGACGCCTCAGAGGATTATCGGGAATTGAAGAGGAAGCTAGGTTTGAAACTAGAGGGTTTGAAATGAAGTTTGTTATGAAAGGATAGGTAGCGGGTTCGGGCCAAATCAGCAACAAATGGGACATTAAGGTCGTTATGGATGAATTTATTCTTAACAAAATAAGGAGCATTGAGGATTTTACGAAGGATTTTGGATTGTAGGGATTGGATACGAGATGAATTCGATGGCTTAGTGGAGCCCCAAAGCTCTACTCCGTAGGTCCAAATAGGTCGTATGATGGTCATGTTGATGAGTCTTTTATAATTAATTGGGAGGTTAGAGCGTTTGTCTAGTAAGTGTTGAAGTAGCCTGAAACGTCGAGCGGTTTCTTGTCTTTTCAGTCTCGTATAAACATTCCAGGTTAATCGTTTGTCAAGATGCAACCCTAATCTGTTCTACTGGCATAAGTGGGATATTATTAAAGGATGCTAAAGGGCAGGAAGTCATTGGTTTACGATGTAAGGTAAAAGTGCGATTTTTGATAGTTTATTTTAATTATCCAGTTTTGGCACCATTCTTCAAGATCAGTTATATGGGATTGGAGCCTATGGGATGCGATAATTGGATTGGTGTTGACTGATAATACACATGTATCATCAACATACGTGGTAAGGATAGTATTAGGGTGAGTTGTGATGTCAGCTGTATAAACTGTATAAATGATTGGGCCAAGGATATATTTTTTTAAAATTTCAATTGTTATATCGTCTTATGATAACAACTTTACAATGAATTAAAGCTATACTTGACATTCTGTATTAATACAACATTGATGCCTAAAGCATATGGGGTTTTAATAAAATATATTACAAGGGTGATTTTAGCCGAGTGGTTTGTAGAATATAACAGAATAATTAACTTTATAGGGGTCTAGGTTTGATTAGAATAATAAAAGTGAACAGAAATATAAAAATAATATATATCTGGTCCGAAGGCTACATAATACAGATCATAAAACATTTACAAAAGCACCAAAAAAACTAAATAATAAAAAAAAAAGTATTTCGTGAGAAAATACTGAGAAACTAAAGAGAAAAATAAATAAATAACAGCAAATAAAACCATGAGCTACGATGTAATAACTTCTTTATAATATGCATATCTTCTTTACAAGTTTCCTAAAGTTTGCTTATTCGAGTATAGTTAGGATAGAGGTCTTTAGCGAGTTCCTTACACAATGAAGGCTAAGGACGCCGTTTTTTTTATGCCCCCTACAAAGGACCGCATAACCATGAATGAATTCATATATTGAAAAAGGGAACGCTCAACAGAGACATCAATAATTTTTTCAGGTGTTTTTATCTAACCTTAGCCAGCTGGGAATCTAGTAACCTTCCCTATGATTCAGTAGTTGCATTTGATCCATGGAGGTGGAGGGATGTGTGTTTTTTGGGTGCATTATTCATCTTTTGGTTTGCTACTATTCTCTTTTTCTGCCCTGAGGATGCCTGAATAGGCGAAATATTGGAAAGGTATTTTTATTTACCTGTTTTAGTTTAGAGACTTAAGGTTTTTAGTTGGAATTTTTCCACTTGTGTATTAACATGAATGAATTCCTTTAAAAATTCTATGGTCATCGGATTGGGTGCAATTTTGCAATTTTGGGCATTGTAGTAGTCATAAAATGTAATCATTTCTCATTTTGATTTTTCTATACGTACGCCTCATATGCCAGCTTTAGTATGCTATTTCGTTTAAAAAAAAATTTGTATAGTTCAATTTAATATTAGAACTCAAAGTTTATTCATTATACTTTCTGATTAAACTTATATTCATTTTATTAATTATATTTAAAAAGAAGCAGCGGTGCAGGTTATACACAACCAGCAATACTGTATGGTTATGAGGGCGTAAATGATGGACACGGTCGGAGGAATTACCGCCAATCTTTCTACAACAACAAGAACATTGTTGTTATATAAACTAAACCTATTTATTATTCTTGAAAAGTGAAAGTAGGGTATCGATACTCGTTACAATATTTCGATAAACATCCATAAATCGATAGCTGTAACAGAACGAAAATATGTTTGCGTGCCGGATGGTATTATTTGAGATGGGCAATCCGATTAATATCACTCATACTTATTACACTCTAAATACCAGCAGTATTTTTATCTATTGGTGTATTGTACGTTACAATTATTTCATGTTTTGTTTTTTTAAAGGAGTAGATTTAATTTTTTTAAAGGTTTTCACAAATTTTTGTAGAATCGGAAGAAAAACCTAAGAAAACTAATGAAAACGCTTAATAAACAAAATGATCTTGATGAATTATTAATAGTCTTTTAGGGTCACACATGGTCTAGTGGTAAGCTAATAACTTAATATGCCTAAAATCGCCGTTTCACTTTAAGATTTTTTAAAGGTAGGATAAAATCTTCAGTTGTGACTTCTTTCAGAAGGGACGTGAAATGGGGGTAAGTCAGGTACTCGTTAAAAATCCCGATCCTAATTAAAATTGGAAAGTAAAAATTTAGGACTCCCACAAGAATATCGTCCGATTAGTTATATCAGCAAAAAGAGACGTTTCATGAATAGATAACATTAACCTAAATTCTTTATGTTTCAAACTCCGAGTTACTCAATTAGAGTAAGGAGAGAACGCCTTTATTTTTTAAAATAAATTTAATTCAATATTAAGTGAATTTAACTATATTACTTTCCAGCTTACATAATATGTTGGGATTTGTAAAATAACCGTGAACTATTATTAGTATTATAGAATTTGCTTTCTTCAAACCTCAAAAAAATACTAATTTTTTTTATTTTACTAATAATGGGAAATCTGTAGTTCAATAAAAGATGAGATGTTTATTGTAAAACTTATATATTTGTTTCCTTTTGAAGAACAGTGATGTTTACATTATTTAATTATATGGAGAAAAGATTATATATTTTTCAAATGGAAAAATAAATATTTTTTTTATTTTTACTTTTCCTCATCGAGGACCTTTTCAAAAATCTGTTCCACAGCAAAAATTAGGTTTTTTGTACTTTCACTAAAGCTGTATAACCAGGGCCAATAATTTTTTAAACAAAAAAAAATTATAGTAGAATGAAACCCATTGAAAAAGGAAGAGAATATAATTAAAATGAAAGGAATAATAAATTACGGGCGATCTGAGTTCGGGAAGTGGAAGGGGGGGGGGGGCTTTAAGGGAAAAAACGGTTTATCTCAATTTTCAGCAAAACTACAAGTCCAATGGAAAAAACTAAAATCACAAAGTTGTAGGTAATAAAAAGATCTACAAGTTTTGTTTTTACACTTTTTTCACATAACCTCAATGTGTATGTGAAAAATTCAAAAGAACAAGTTTTTTAATTTTTATTAAAAAAAAAAAATTTCACGAAATTTGGTGAAATCTTACTTTCTTATGTTCCAAACATACTTTTTATTTTAAATTTAAAATAATTCTTTTTTTAACTTATTTTCACTTAATATCAAAAAAGCACCCTAGTTTTCAATCGAAAATTCTCGTGTCAAAATATCTGTTTTTTTTTTTTTAAAGTTGGTGGGCTATTTGTTTGTTAAAATCTCTACCTTCTGATGGTGTAAGAAAAATATACATCACTATGGTAAATGTTCTCAGAAAATGCAAAGAAACAAAAAAAAAACCGAATCCGAAATTTGTGTTTGGGACATAAGAAAGTAAGTTTTTCCCTAAATTTTGTGAATTTTTTTTTTTTTAAAGATAACAAAAAACCAAAAACTTGTTTTTTTGAATTTTTCAGATACATTTTATATACATGTGAAAACAGTGTAAAAAAAGTAAGTTGTAAATCTTTTTATTACCTACAACTTTGCTATTTTACTATTTTCCACAGGACTTGTAGTTTTGCCGGAAATCGACATAAACCGTTTTGTACCCTTAAAGCCCCCCCCCCTTCCACTTCCCAAACTCAGATCGCTCGTAATTTATTTTTCCTTTCATTTTAGTTATATTTTCTTCCTTTTCCAATGGGTTTCATTCTACTATAATTTTTTTTCACTTTTTACCATTTTCAAAGGCTTTTGCACTGGTATAGACTAGTATTGTATAGACGATATAAAGTATGATAATTTTATTAAATTACTAATTAAATTATGTCTATACCTAAATTAAATGTATATATAGTTGTACCTACCTTGTAAATATACAGCCGGTGACAGTGGATGTAGTCCTTGGGTGAGCGTTACTCCAGTCGAGTTCTGTAGAAGAGCCACCCCGACCAGCTCAAGACCACCCTCAGTCTCACCTCCTGTGCCGAAATAGAAGAGTTAATAATCGGTACATGAATTATGGGGTATGGTATAGGATTAGTGTATGGTATTATGTAGGTGTAATGTGTATAAAGTTGTATGTGTAATTGCAAAATGTTTAAAACGTGTGTATTAGATCTAAACAGCTGTTTTATAATATATGATATAAATTAATATGTTCACATAGCAACAAAAAAGAAACAGCATACAAAAATAAATATTTTATCAGATAAATAACACAAATCCCATTTGAAATTATTTTATTTTTGACTTTCGAAAACCACCCCTAATGGATTCACGAGGAAGCGTGTATTGAGAATGGTCCCGTTGAAGGCGCTCTTAACGTGTTTTATCTCTCCATAGTAAGCCCATGCTCCAGAGACGTGTGGTATAATTAGATGTTTGTGTAATGCTTAATACAGAAGAGACAGCGAGTAGTATAACGAAGAAATTTTTATTGAAAGATTTAAATGGTCTGTAAGTGAAATTTATTGCATGAGCCCCACAATTGCGAGACATAGGTCCATATTGGTTTAAGTAGCATGTTGTATATTATAATTTTGTTTATTAGTGATTTTGTTAATTTTTGTCGTCTTAGGAGTAAGAGGCGGTGATTCAACCTATTCTTGAAATTATTCACATATGATTTCCAAGTCAGTCTTCTGTCCATTATACGGCCCAAGTATTTTGTCATTTTTAAGTATTTATTCGCCATTTATCGAGCCAATTTTGTAATGGATTTAAATGTATCTGTGCTTTCTGGGAAGCTATGGAGTTAAAATTAGATGTAATAGATTTAATAAATATTTTATGTGGATTATTTTAGTGTAATAATTATATATAATTCCCATATTTATCTGCTTGATAATAATTTAGGTACATTCGAATTTAGTAAATTTATAGAGAAGTTAAATTATAATTTGTTAAAAAAGTTATAATCCAATGAAAAATATATAAGCAATTTTTTAAAAATCATCACGTGCGCCGTATAATATTAGAATTTTATGTTTTTTCTCATATATTCCCTATATTTTATTGAACCCTAAAGACTTAGGCAAATGACTAATATTTTCATATTAATAATATCATTCCAGTAAAATATAGATTATGTGAAAGAAATATAGATTGTAAAGGATGAGGAAACGCAAATAATAAATGAATCATGAAAGAAAACGATAATTCTTTGTGTTTCTTCCAAGCAATGTTTATTCTCAGACGAGACTCAGACATTTCTCATTCGTCCAGTGACGCGCTACTAAGCAGGTTTTGTCATTTTCCCTTGTTTTTATAATTCCTTAAAAATTCATTTTTCGTAGTTGTTTATCAGCTCAGCTTTTTTTCTTTTTATATAATCAGTCGCGTTCTTCGTTTCCTCTGGAGGAGTTCAGAGGAAAATGTTTATCTTTTTTTAATTATTTTGTTTATTTTATTTTATTTATTGCAATTATGACAAGTAGATATAATACCATTAATCATACATAATGACCTGTATATAGGTAGTAGAGAAACTATCCAGATGAAGGTCACCTGTGGTCTAGTGATTAGCGTAACAAACTACTAAGCGCAAGATCGCGGGTTCGTAGCCCGTCAGGTGACCCTAGGATTTTTTTAAGGGAGAAAAAATCCTTAGTTACGCCGTCCTTCGGAAGGGACGTTAAACAGGGGCCCCGAACCTGTACGATGTCAGGTACTCGTTAAAAATCCCTATCCTAATTAAACCTGGATAGGCAAAATTTAGAGCTCCCAATGTAGCATCGTCCGATTAGCCACAGCAGCGTAAAGTGACGTTAAATGAACAAACACAAACTATCCAGATGAATAAATAAGCTATTCTTCTTAGAACGTCAAGAGGCCATCTTCTTTTCAGAATCCTTGGAGGATTATCGTTAATACAACAAGCAGAGTATGAGTGTAGTGGCTTTGTCTGGAAATAAAGTTTGTCAGGAAAAGGCTGGTAATGGGTTCGGGCCAATGATGTATATAATCGTAACAAAGTAAGAAGCATTGAGGATTTTATGTAGGATTTTAGATTGTAAAAACTGGATGCGAGAGGAATTCGATGGCTTAGTGGAGCCCCAAAACTCTACTCCGTAAGTCCAAATAGGTCTTTTAATAGTAATATATATTAGTATTTTGAAATAAATCAGAGCGTTTGTCTAGTAGGTGTTGAAGTATCCTGAAACGGCGTTTTTTGTTTGTTATTGTTATAATTATTTTTCTGATTTTTAGGAGGACGATTGCAATAATATTGTAAACTTGTAAATTTCTTTTGTAAAATAATCTACCTAGATCGCTATAACCCATGATAAGGGGTTTGGGTTCAGAACATGGTAAAGACTACCCGGTTTTCTAAAATAACGGTTACACACGTTAGAGATTAGTGAGAGATCACGCCAGAAGAGTCTGAAGACCACATAAGGTCCTTCCGGCTGTTACCAGGAACCTTTAGCATAGCAACTCATCACTCTAGAGACTGGAACTGTCCATCTTCTGATAATGTCTGCTAATTATTTGCACAAGCTTCTCGGACATCTCTGAAGGAATATTATATTATTTTGTATTAAATTTGGTTTTGTATTTTATTTATTTATTTTAGAAAAGTACATCTTTATATTTCTATATACTGAGAATACAAATAGTACCGCCATATTTTTGTGGTGAAACATTCCAAACAATCAATAAAACTTTGATCTTATATTTATCCATTTATTTTTATTAATTATATATTTGGTAATATACTTAACAAGTATATATACTTAGCTACGACCCATCACATTGAAGAATATTTTGCAGATTTTCATAACCCCAATGTGTTATTAGCTAATAAAAATGTTATTCTTGAAAAAGTAACAAACCATTTACTGTCGAAAGATATTGATAGAGCTCTTAACTCAAATTACAATTCAATATACAGAGCTATTTGTACTTATACCAATCCTGAACCTGAAAGCTATTTAAAATTCAAGATAAACATAGAAAAATTAAGAACCGTGAGTCAATTAAGAATTTCAAAATGAAAATTAAAATATTTTATAGGAACAACACCTATGTTCTCAGAACTGATGAAAAATGTCAGTGGTGCCATGAAACCATAATCAATAGTTTAAAACATATTACATTGCACTGTAAATTTTTTGTTAACACAAGGGAACAATTTCTCCAAAAATATATTGTTCAGCATGAAACAACATTTTTTTTAATCTACAGTTTATAAGTAAAAATTCGGAATCCAGGCTTTAATTATGGTTTATTAACGAGAATCGAGGATTATTTGTTTAGAGGATTATTATTCTGTTGTTACAATTAATACTAGTCTGTCCTAACTTAAATTTTGTTCATTTATTCATTAAACCAGTGTTAATAAAAAATAAATAAATAAAAAACTGTAATTGAATGACTATATGCTATATACTATATTATAGAGAATAAAGACTTTATAAAGCCAATGTATATTTGATAATATCCTTGAAAATTATATATTTATAAGTTTTTTCTTCTTCGTTTTGCTATTCAACTATTGCATGAGAACTAAAGTAGATTGTTAAGGTCGGAGAATGCCATTTGGAAAAGGTGAAGTCGAGTGGCATTTATCTTAGATCCGAATTTTGCATTTGAAAAGCCAACACAAAATCTACAATTGCATCAAAATTAACAACACGATTATAGGCAACTTTATTTTGTGGATGTAATTGGAAAACAAATAAATAAAATCCATTTATCTTTGGTGTAGATGTTAGCAAAACAACCATCTCTAACCAAGGTCATGGTTTTGCAGCCAGGCAAATGTCATTAGTTTTTTTAAAGGGAGTAAAAAAATTCAGAGGGGGGGCGTAAAACTAGAGGGGTGTTTAATTAGCCACAGTAGCATAAAGTGACGTTAAATAAACAGAGTTTTTTGAAATACTGTAAAATAATTATCATTCCATGTTACGACATTGCTGATATCGCCCGAAAATACAACAAGAATAATTTAAATCAATGACAACGAAATGCCGCACACCTCACATCAACAGTCGAAACAGAATCATCTATCAGGATCAGTGAACTCACTTGAAGACGTTCAATAACATACTGAAATTACTGATGGTCAGTTTTTGCTTTTAAATAGAATTTTACTGAAATTTTAAATATCCTCTATGAAACTTTACTTATTGGTATTGTTTTGATTTTATATTTTCAATAATTAACCATTTATTTATTAATCCTGACCATCAAAACCATTTATTAATTAAAATTAATCCACAAAGAAAATACATATACCACTTCACCCAATGAACTGTCTTGGTTTCAGTACTTGGTTGAAACAGTACTGTATTATTCAAACAGTTGTTCATAGAGATGAATTTATCCGAAATCATACACTACTTGCGCCGGTTTTTTCCACCTTATAGAGGCTGGGTGTGCCCAGGAAGGCTTTGAATCCCTCTTGGGCTGTTTAAAGATTAAAAATTTATCTGCATTAGCTAGATTTGAACACATCTTCTGCAGAACTTTAGCAAGTAAATACAACACTTCACACACTGAGGTACCCCTCTCCGGTAAGGCGTAGAGTTTACCGCAAACTGGGAAATGAATTATTAACCCCAACGACCATTTATGAAAGTAGATATTATGGTGCAAGTACATTACATTATTGGCGCGACAGACTCATAAAGAAGTCCTTGGCCTGCTCAACCGCTCTACCCCAATCGTCCCGATCGCCTGCTCGAGTGATGGACACATTTCTCAGCCTCAGATCTTCACAGACGGCATCCTTCCATCTAGCTTTGGGCCTTCCTCGAGGTCTTACTCCATCCGGATTTCCTTTATACAGCTTTTTAGCTGTTCTTTCCTCGTCCATCCTATATAAGTGGCCCAGCCACTTGATGCGTTGATTCCTGATGAAGCTCGATATCATTAGGTCTCCATATAACTCACTTAGCTCCTTGTTCCTTCTGATCCTGAGTTGGTCGTTTTCTCGAACTGGGCCGAATATTTGCCGAAGAACTCTCCTTTCGAATCTATTCAGCTTTTCCACGTTGGATTTATTCAGTGTGAGGGTTTCACCAGCGTACGTCGCTACTGGCCTAATTACAGTTTAATATATCATCATCAGCTTAGACTAAGGAGCTTACTTCTCAGGAGCTTTGATATTCCAAAACATGCTTTATTACCTAATACTATCCTGGCTCTGATTTCCTCCTCCTCATCCAAATTCTCATTTACACGGCTTCCTAAATACTGGAAACTTGACACTCGTTGGAAAGTGTGTCTTCCAAACGTGTAGCTATGAGGTGGTCGGTTTTGTTTACTATTCTTTATCACCATGACCTTGGTTTTCTTCTCATTCACCTGTAATCCCATTTTTCCAGCTTCCACTTCCAGCCTCTCAAAAGCTTCTTTTAAGATGATCAGCGATCTTCTTACAAATACAAGGTCATCAGCATATGCAAGAATAATTATAAAATTAGAATGGAATAAGAATTGCATTAAAGTATACCTATATGATACATATTTATTATAAATTTTGCCTTTTTTTTTTTCTAAAATTTCTTTGTAAGATATTTGTTTTGAATTAAGAAAGACTCACTATTTAATTAATCGTATAAAACAGGTTTAGTTAACAAAACAGGATCGAAGCTGACCTTATTGTTAATCGAAATATATATGTATTGGAGGTTTCTATATATTAAAACTTAATACTCACAACAGCTCAGTGTAGCAGGTAGTGTATATCCTACCCTTTGTCTCTTTCTGAGTTATATTTGTAGTAAATTCATAATAAAATAATGATCAATAGTTTCGTTACCAATATATTAATCAATTATCAATTCAATCAATTTTTTTGTGTTTTGAGTTAATTAAACAGCAAATCATTCATAACTGAAGTGGAACCGAAGGAATTGGTATAGGTATGCTTTATGTAAACAATTATTATTTAAATATTTTTTCCAAGGTACCACGATTTGTCATACGTAACTATGCTGAGGAAAAATCCATTTAAACGTTAACAAATGAAAATGTTTGTAATGTACAAGTAAATAATTATGAATTCCTGTTTGCCTTAAACTGGGTACCTACTAATTTATCATCACGTATAATTCATACCCACTAGTATCATTTAGGGATATTCAAAATTTAGTATTAAATATAATAATGAAATGTTTATTTTTATAGATTAAAAAGTACAGTTTATAAGAATAATGTCTTAATCTTATCTAACTGTATTGCCTGTATTCAAATAACGATCTTAAATTGAAATCCTACTAATATTATAAATGCGAAAGTTTGTGAGGATAACTGTAGTTATTACAATTATGATTTAATGGTGCACAGGGGCATAGTGGTAGAGCGCTGAGTTGCCCTGCCGAAAGTCCTTGGTTAAAATCCAGGATGCTTATATTTAGTCTGGTCGCGGCAGGAGATGGATCCTATGGGATCTAGGACACTCCTGGGGCTCACCGAGGCACTTATTATGTTACAATTAAGGGGGAAAATCTGGTGGAGCCTCTTAGTCTTGGACAAATCACCTCCCACAAATGCCATCGACTTCTATACTGTTGTACCATCTGGTCTTTTATCGACACGAAAAACGAAACCAACGCTGAGATTTGGCTTGAAGTTAGACTGAACTTCGATCTGGCTCTGATTACTAGAGAGGTCAACGGCCTACTTCTTTTCAGGGCGATGGTTCGATAGATAGTTGCCTCGCTGGGGATTAAGCTACGAACTTAATGCTACAAGTTTCAAGCCCGGAATACAATTACTATAATTTCTTTTTGTAATTACCAATAATTGAGGTAGCTGTTCCGCAGGTTGTCGCTTAGAGTTGAGTTAAATATTTTCATTCGTCCCCCTTTTACTATTTTCCAAAAGAAAAAGTTATCGTGAACTTTAATATGGAAAATATAATGTAATTATGGCTAATGAGTGGATTTTGGTAATTATTTCATCTAGAAATAAATGTTTCAATTTGTTTGTTTGTTTGTGTGTGTGTGTGTTTGTGTGAGTGAGTGTAAATAATATATCGTTAATACATTATATATACCTACTCAGAAAAAACTGTTTTTAGAAAGTTTAGCAAAAACATATAGATAAATCATAGAGATAGTCTCTCAGATATATGGAGGGAGGGTAAGCCGTAGTGTCCCTCATCCCTCTCTGTGCAGGTTAGTAAATAACATCTGTTCCTTTCCAAAAGCTATGTAACGTAATGCAATTATTTACAGTATACAGTATTATTATTTATATGTGCTTGTGAATGAATCAAAAGGTTTCTTTATGCATCAGTTTCTTGAGTTTATTTAATTTTAGTATTTCATATTCGTCATAAAAAAAAAAAAAAAAAAAAAAAAAAAAAAAAAAAAAAAAAAAAAAAAAAAAATTAATCACGCGTTTCTTATGGTTTCGACCGTGTAGTCAAATTCTTTGCCGACGTTTCGCTGCCCATACTGCAAGCTTCCTCAGTGGTTAATCTGATTATTTGCCCTTAGTCCCAGATTATGCCCAGAGGATGCTTGCAGCAAAACGTCGGCAAAAAATTTGATGTATGATTATATAGTTAGCTCTAGCTGGTTTCACTCTGACAACTTTAACTATTGAATTTTTTATTTATTTGATTATTGAAGATAATAAAATATTTTGTATTACTCATAAATTAATGGTTTCCCGGGGATTTCTGAACATTGCATAAGAGATACAATTAATTTATTTATATTAAAGTGAATAGGAAAAATTTCACAACATTAACAATAATGCTAATTTCATATTCATTCAATCAATGTTTTTTGTATATTTAACCAAAATATTCAAGGGTTAAAAAATAATTATAATACAAAATACTTCAGTGCTGACTTCTTCAGGGAAGAAAAGGGAATGAACAAATTCAAATCGTTCTCTTTTCTGCCCTGAAGAAGTCACCAGCATGTCTGCCAAAACATTGGCGAACAATTTAGCGACACGGTCTAAATCCGAAGATACCACTGAAGTATTTTGTATAAATAGTGGCCATCGAAACCTAAAAACAGAATAATTATAATGTTTTTTTTAAAATATCAAAGTGTTTTACAGTAACACTGAAATGAAAAATTTCCTCAGATAAAGATAAAATCGTAATTAAATTTATACTAAAAATTTCACCATGCATATTTCTAAAATTTCATAAGACCAGTCCAAAGCATAATTAAAAAGTTTAAAAAAAAATGAAAAAAAAAATACGTGAAATTTATTATTATGGCTTTTAAGTGAATATGATCATCGGTAATTTATTATGAAAGCAAATGAAGATCCCCGAATTAGCTATGTATAAGTTGATAGCTTGGTATAATATGTTTTTTTTTTTCAATATTATTCAAGGAGCTCTTAAATGAAATTATTCTTTATAGAACTACAAGAAACTACATCTATTTAAGCAAGATAAATGAACATAGAGCATTTTAAATAAAAACTAATTCTTTAATATAAAATTTGAAAAAAAAACATGGAAATTAAAACAACTTTTCATTCCTACAGAAATGATGATTCCAGGGTAAGGCGAGATGTAGTTTTAGCAAACTAATTATATGATTGTTATAACTTTTCATTTATAAATAGTTTTTAAAATTGTTGCAAAGTTATGGTACACCTCCAATATAGAATTTATAAGCAAATTGGAAACACACATTATGAACTTATTAGAACAGTAAATAATTTCTTTAGATACAATAAAAAAACACTGTTTTATCAATACAGAAGATAATTCCTGTTATTGAGAGCATTCCCATAAATACATTTTAACGATTTAAATTGTTAAATCATAAACTATTCCCTTACTAGAAGTTTTCAAAAGAAGTGCTCGGATACAATATGCAGCTAATGGTATTTGTATATTTTCACAAATAAATTCAGAAACTGTATAACATCGAAAAATGTTTAAAAAAATTACAAATAATTTTAAAGATCTGTGTTCATTGTTATTTATAAGTTAAAACAATGTTTATTTGAAATAAAATTGCTTTTCCCAGGGTACCAATTTTTATTGTTTTATCCTAAGTTGATTCCTCTTTATGGTCTATAAAGCCATAATTCTTAATAATTAAATTACTAAATAATTTACAGTATATATACATATATATATATATATATTTGTAATTGATAAATTGATCGTGAATAAAATAATCTGTTGCAGACGATCTGCCTGATAGTGACTTGAGGTCGTACGAGATGAAGAAAGACCATAAAATGCCGCCTCATGCTGTTATCTGCTATTCAATTCCCAGACAAATCCAGAAGTAATTTTCAAAATGGTCTCTTTAATAGATAAGATTATAGCTAAATAATGTTAATGGTTATATATTTATATATATATGTATTGATTAAATCTGATAAAGTTGAAGAAACTTTATAAATATAAAAAAATTTAGTGGCGTTGGTTGTTTTTTTCTCCCTTTGGAGATTTTATTTACAATATCCAAATAATTGGATGAAGTGTCACTTTTTTTTCTTAGCCCCTCGACTTTTATTAATTTTTAACAATAACATATTAATATGATACATGAGATCTCTTGTACTGCACCTGGTGCATTTTAAGAGAGGATTGTGCACTCAATTATCTTGAGATTAATTAGTTGGTAGGAGTGGGGGTCAAGTGATGGGGCTCACTAGTTCTTTCTGATTGATGTTAGTCAGTAGTTTACTCAGTCCATGTTGAGTGTCTGTACATGTGTCGGCCTGTCGGTGTAAGTGTGTTGAATAGTGAATTCGTGCAGTGTTGGAGGCTATCAAAGAATTTGATATGCCTCCGTTTGATGAAGTCCGTTAGCGTCGGGAGTCCGAGGGTCTCGTGTATTATGTCTGATTTCGTCCTTTGTAGAGAGGTGTGCCTTACTATACGCCTCAGTATACGGTTTTGAAATTGTTAGAGCCTTTTTGAAATTCTTGGTGAAATGTTATTCAACATAGGCGCCCCATAAAGGAGTCCTGGTCTAATAACTGCCTTATAAATCATTACTTTGAGGCGGAGTGATAATTTTGGTGAGGTTTAAAGGTGATTAGGTCTGTAAGATTTAGTTCTAATCGACCTGATCTTCTTATTACAATGTTAGGTTAACGTTAAGTGCCGGTGGAGGGTGACACCGAGATACGTTATCCTAGTCGCAGGTTTGTTTACTCTGCCTGCTACTCTATAAACCTTAGGTAGAGAGTGCTTATTCTTTTGGAAGGAGAGGATAATACAGTCGGTCTTCTTAGGATTAACTGTAATATTCAATCCGTCCAGTTTTTAGTTATTTCCTCATAGGCCACCTCCGCCTGCCGTAGAGCTCTCTCTGCATTCAATGAGCTACTGTAGATGGCGATGTCATCGGCATACGCCGCCACCGTAGTTTTTTTGTATTTGGCACCAACGATTTCCGCCGTATAAACTGAGAATAATACCGGTGATGGCGCAGAGCCTTGAGGTACACCGCACGTAAGTGGAAAGGGGTTGGACAGCTCTTAGCCGACTGCTACCTTTATTGAACGTTGTGTCAGAAAGGACCTTATGATAGTATTGAGCTGCTCGGGAAATTCGTTGTCCTTCAGTGTCTTACATAGAAGACTATGGGACACTGAGTCAAACGCCTCCGTGCAGTCTATGGATATCAAACCGGTTGCTTCGTTCTTAACTGCCTTCTTTATTTTATTGAATGCAATCTTATTTTATTAAGCAGTTGTAAACGGGACGGACCGTAATGGAGACACTATACTTCTTGATCCATTAGATTTACAACTAGAATAAAGACCGACTGTATTATTCTCTCCTTCTAGAAGAAAAAGTACCTGAGGTTTATAGAGTAGCTGGCAGCGATAATAATAATAGTATTTGGCCCTCCCCCTAAAAAAGACCCCTAAAAGTTTCAAAACGGTATATTGTAAAGTGAAGCAAACTACTCTACAAAGAACAAAAACTTATATAATACATTCCCACTAGCCAAGGTAACGTACTTCATTACATAAATTCTTTGATAGCCTCCAGTACTATACTAACCCACTATTTAATACACACCGATAGGCCGACCTAACTGCTGGCAAAAACAAGTACAAATACTCAACTTGGTCTGAGAAACAAACTAACAAACTCCGAATCAAAAATAACTAGTGAGCCAGATCATTAGAACCCTTCATTCATCAGAAATGCAGCAAACCCTCCATCCTCGTGCATCTCTTAAAATGCAAAAGAGACTACGTAAATCCCATTTAAATAAATAAATAAAAGGCTTAACGAACCCGAAGGTTCGATGCCGATACCATCAATCTATGTTTACAAACCACGGAGCACCACCCAAGCCAAAGCCCGCTAGATCGTTCCTAACGCAATCCTTCCACCTACGCCTCGGTCTACACCTTAGACGCTTCCCAGTCGGTACACCTATTAACATCTTGAGAATTCGTTCGTTACTAAGCCCATTTACATGCCCATCTTAATCTTCGCGACTAAGATCACTTGAAAAATATTTACCTAATTAAATTTAGTCCTGATATATATCAATTTCAGATAAACAAATAAGCCTAGATGTTAGGAAAAAAAACTAGAATAAAAACCTCTAACTCGGTATCTACAGCCCTGGTGAATAAGTGGTTAGGTCAGATTTTCTCTAAAATGATTTGTTTGTGCTTAGAGAAGCGGATTCGTGTTATTTTCGTAGTGAATAAGAGACTCAGAAATTAACTAGAAAAAGTTTTACTGCTAATATTTCAATCTAAAAAAAACAAAAACACAACTACACCATTCTGCTGCTCTGAATACAGTTAGCTAGTTCTAGACAAAATTTGACATAACAACTTATTCACCGGACCTGTTGATATATTTAGCTCAGAATATAAATGAGTCAATAATTTTTATAGAAGATGATCGTTGAAAAATTCGTGATATAAAAAAAAATGTTTGTGATTGGTTTTCTACTATTTTTCTCAGCACTGTTATCTATAATTAAGTACCAAAATTTGTTTCCGTAATAATATAATAGTCCAGAATCCATGGTCCATTTTTTCACTTGATTAGTATCAAGCTGAATCTTCGTGAATAGCTTTGTTTCGATGGGACGCCCAACTATTTCCTGAGCGAAAATTCTCGATTGTGGTAGCTATAAGAGGTAGCAAGGATAAAATATGTCGATTTGATGATTCTCAAAAATTTATTACTAACTGGGTTTTTTTTTTGTTAAATCTCTAGATAATTATCTAAATTATTTGAAAAAATATTTGTCCTACAAAATGTATGGTTTGATCAAAGAGTCCCCTCGTTCCAACGTGTATCGATAACGAAGTCAAAAAAGAACAGCTGGTTAGTAATCATTTTTTATGACCTCGTCATAAGTGGTCATAAATCGTTATGAGAATCGAGATATTTTATTCTTGCTACATCTCTTAGCTACCACAATCGAGAATTTTCGCACAGGTAATTGTTGGCGTCTCATCGAAACGAAGTTATTCACGAAGATTCAGCTTGATACTAATCAAGTGCAAAAATGGACCATGAATCCTGGACTATAAGAAATATATAAATATATACAATGTTTGGTAGATATTTTAAGAAACAGCTAATTCCTTCAAAGGGAAGCTAAGGCTTGCCCGAAAAGTGGTGGGGAACAGCTCACTTAGCCCCTTCTAAAATTACAGGGGCCTCTTAAGTGCTAAGTTACCAAGTCACTGGCACAAGTTAACTGGTTAAGTGCTCCTTATTCAACTTCCCTTTTACTTTATTTTCTTATTATAGTTGTGCTCTTTTTAACTAATTATCTAACTAATTTAATTTAAATAATCTCATTTCTCATATACCATTATATAAGGGAGTTTTTCAAACGATGTAATTAGAAGATTAAAAAATTAAAATCTATCTTTACTCAAATATCTGTCTAAAAAACAAACAAAAAGAAAACTTAACTCTTGAATTAGAATACAATAGAAAAAACCTCTACAACACTGGAACAAACAATCCAGCCAATGTTTTGATGATCGGGAGGATATAAAAGAAGAATGACAACAAAGAAGACACAGTGCAACAAATCTAACATCAACTAGGGATGGGTAGATACTGGATTTTCCTGTATCTGATACAAGTGATACTTATACTTTTCTGTATCTGATACTTTTACTTGATATTTTTGTATCAATTGATGCTTTTACTAGTCATAGGTACTGGATTTTCCTGTATCTGAATACAAGTGATACTGATACTTTTCTATATATGATACTTTTACCTGATACTTTTGTAGTTGAATACAGATTTCCCGACTCTGTATGGTATCCCGACCATGGGTGCTGTCTTTTACGTGATATGTCTGTTTGGACTGTTGATGTGAGATGTGCTGCATTTGGTCTTCTAGTGATTAGCTGGTTGGATACTCCTTGGAAAGATTTCACCTTGATGTGGCGTTTAAATTCAAATGATGGTATGAACTGTTATTTTTTAAGGCGGTATGAGTCCATTTGAATATTAAAAAAATGTATTATTTTAAATGAGTTTAATGATTATTATTTCATAATAAAGCTTAAAATGTATATAGGGTTAAAACAGGGTCCGTTTGCCCAATTTGTTAACGTAACTCACATGGGAAATCTTCAGATATCACGAATATGAAAAAATGGACTTATATCACTTTTAAAAATGACAACTTATATGTAGATCAACAGATAAACTGTAATATATAGATATTACGTATTGTTTTAATATTAATCATAAAAAGTATTGCATTGTAAGGGCTATTCTAAGATAATGTAACAAACATATACTCCTATTACTCCATGAAATTCTAATAACCTAGCCCTTTGGCCAAATGTATTTTTATTTGTGTACACTTATGTTAAGGAAACTAGGTCCCAGAATAAAATTATTTTTGTATTATATATTATTCTGAAAAAAAATAAAATAATTTACCTGTATATCTATCTATCCAACATTCGTACGTAAGCAATCTTTTTTCACTTAAATAAACCTTAGTCTGTAGGGGGTATTTTTAAGAGAAGAGGTAGATCTTCATTTCAACAACAAACGATCGTACATTTAGCTTAACTTTAATTATACACATCTGGGAACGGCCATTCTGCTTTTGTATTTATTTATTTTTTTT
Organism: Troilus luridus; assembly: GCA_964056705.1. Lineage (NCBI taxonomy): Eukaryota > Metazoa > Arthropoda > Insecta > Hemiptera > Pentatomidae > Troilus > Troilus luridus. Next base: position 191,094,154 of record OZ057412.1, on the reverse strand, counting down.
GTGATGATTTCTTTTTCGACATTTACCTTAATACTTTCGTCTCATAAAAATGTTGGACGCCGTCCATGGGGTTGAATGTCCTGAGAAGAAATCAATGATGAATATATTTTCATTAAAACTCGTTTCATCAAAAGTGTGATAGATACTCCATGTTGACAATTCAGTGCAATGACCGAGTCTGAACGCTTAAATAGAGAAATTATCGATGTTCGTGTGTTTAAAATATAACTTCAATAATTATGTTATTTATTATTATATAGAGCGGAGTGGCTCAGTGGTAGAGCGCAGAGCTATTAAAATCCCACTGTCTGTTGGCGGCAAGAGATGGTTCCTGTTGGATCTAGGAGCCTCATGGCGCTCACCCGGGTCCTTTAAAGTGGGTAGCCAAAATAAGGGGGGGGGGATATCTTGCGGTTGAGCCTGATCTAGGACAAATTACCTCCCTCGAAAATCGTTGACCGAGAAATATTACAGTCTCTACCACTTACTGAACCCATGAATCTTCAAAATTGGGCTGTAAGGGGTTCAAAGGCGGTAGCTTGTAAAGTTTGACCTTTCATTAAGTAGCTATGTATCCAGTTTTAATTATAGTGTTTATATATTCTGAAGGGACTTGTCCCAGCATAAATAAAGACATTATTATTATCCCTTTTCTCACAGATTTCTCTAGTACTAAATTCACATCCCGGAATTCATAATTCAATGGAAGTGTCAATTTTTTACTGATTAAGGAATTCTAACAATTCTGCAGGTGTCCAGCAGAACTGCCTTTTGTGCCAATTTTAATTTTTCTAAATGGAGGTCAAGTTCTTCTGTATTCTCCATTGTGCATTTTAATATCAGACCATTCGAGGAAATTACTATTGGAGTTATGAGCACTTTCTCCAAATAATAAAGTAATTTGAACTCAATTGACAGTTCTTGGTATTTCCTAATTGTTTCCGCTCTGGTGTTCATTACGTTTGAATTGTTATTATTTATAAGGCTTATATAAATAGAGGTGATACGCCCCCCTAACTTAGTTTTAGATATATATTCCTATTATAAGTACGTGGTAGAGACTGTTTACGCCAATGGTTGTACTCGCTTCCAAACCTGATCCTGCAGCTCAGCAAGTCTGAACTTTACATTCTTAGCTACCGCGTTAGTATAAAATAATTAAATCTGAAACTTATTTTAATTTCATTCCTGTAATGGGATAATGATACCGTTTTCAAAGGGGTAAATTAATTAACCAGAAGTCGATAGGGCTAAAATCGTTAATTAAAAGAAGTAATTAAATTTGAATCACTTAAACTGATTTAATTGAATTTGAATGACTTAAACTCCTTGAATAACTCGAATTAAAACTCTAACTTCTCGGATGAAAACTTAGTTGATTTAATTTATTAATATTCTAATTATCGATTAATTAATCTCTGTTAATTTTTCATTTATATCTTATAAATTATTTTACAATTCTTTTTGTACTTAACTAAGCTGCAATTTCTTCATTTATTCACCAAGTTATATATCATACATTTGCAACCTCCTTCAATTAAAACCTAGATACCGTAGTACCCGTTCTCGGCTCTCAAACCTATACACAATGCTCAGTCGAACCGCTCCTTTTAACAGATCTTTCCTTATCCGCTCCCAAACCCTTTAGAACTGAACACCTTATTTCAATCGTCTCTCCGATAATTTTGATCTTCTAATCCCGTATAATTAATCACTTCCAACACACGCAATACGTGCACAAAAATGTATGACCAATATACTAAAGACGGAATATAATGATTTTTAATTTTGCCTTTCACATATTCAATGCCATCATTTAAAAAAATAGTTGTTTAGGATGTTTCTTTCTTTATTCATAAAATTTATGTAAATATAGCTATACAAAATCACCTATTTGGTTTAGAAAAGTGGTTCTAAAAATTTCTCCTTCAACACATCAACGGCATAGCTCAAACTTTGCCATTTTTGAGTAAATTCTCCAGTAGCAATTCTATTGGCTGAAGGTTTTCATTAATTTCGGAACAACAAATCTGATATTCCATTTCCAACATGTTTTATTTTTTTTAATATTGAGTTTAAACAAGTTTGAACTTGAGTTGAATAGGAATAATAACACAAATTAAAATCCAAAAAGTTTCAAGCTTTTAAAAAATTTCTGATGTAATAAAAGAAGGGAGCGGATTAGCTCAGTGGTAGAGCACTGAGTTGCCATGCCTAAAATCCTGCAGCAGGCGAGACTTTTATTTAGTCTGCTTGCAGCTGGAGATGGATCATATAGGATCTGGGACTCTCCTGAGGCTCACCCAGCCCCTATAAAATATTATAAAAAAGAGTACCCAAAATAAGGTGGGGGTAATCTGGCGTTTGAGCGTGATCTAGGACAAATCACCGTTGTCCATGAAACAATACAGTCTCTACCATATACTGAACCTCAGACCCGTTCACGGGTTGTAGTGGTACAGGTTTTTTTTTTAATAACAGAATTTCAATACAACCATTGGAATAGGAGTCCTTTGCTTTACCAATACCCAAATTATTTTTTTTTAACTCACATGGAACTTTCAAATTCCTATATTGAAAAATTAGGTTTTTTGAGTTGTTCTTTTGAAGGAGCGAAATGGAAAATCAAAATAAGCACCACGAAATCCTGGCATGTTAGTTTCTCTCTACGGACAGCTTCGTGCCCCGCAATCAAAATTGACAACGACTACAATTACCTGTTTTTTTCGAGAAAAAAAATTATGTACACTATCTAGGGGACTATAATTGGACAAAACACTTAGATGGTACATTTACACAAAAATAAAAAGACAAGAACTGTGAATACGCTATCTCTTCTTCTTGACTATAGATCTTTACTAGACTTCTGAAACAATAGACTAATCTATTTTTTTTTCTAACTTCAGCAACACGTAAAAACAAGGAACAAGCAATTTAAAGAAAAATTTTAATTGCTCTCTGAGTTATTTCGAATCTCACCATACACGAAGCCGTGAAAATTCCAATAGTAAAATCATATATTCTCTACAAAAACTCAACGTTTATTCGTCATTACATCTCCACAATCTTCTGGTTCTTTTTTATGGTTGCGATATAATGGAAAAATAATAAATAAATAATAAATAAATAATAATAAATGATATGCTTAAATATATACTCTTTTACTATATTATAATTATTACTGACAAAATTAGTCTTTTCTTTCTTATAACTTGTTTTTAGGGGTTAACTCATAATTTATTGTCATTAAATTAATTAATTCATTTAAGGTTCGTTTTTTTTTGCTGAAGGATGAACAACGTATTCAGGTAATCAAAAATAAGGTGTCACGCAGAATATTCGGTCAAAAAAAGGATGAAATCAAGGGGGGAATATAAGATATTACATAACGCGGAATTGGGAAGTACGCGGCCATTAAATGATATCCAAGTGATAGCGTCACGAATATGAAGATGGGCCTGTAGCAACTAACGAATTCCTGAAATGTTGATATGTGATGTACCGACAGGGAAGCGTCTGAGGTGCAGAACGAGATGTAAGTGGGAAGATCGTGTTAAGAGTGATCTGACGGATTTGAGTTTGGATAGTGGTCCGTGGAAGGAACTTGGTACGCAGAGATTGGTGGTATTGGCATCGAGCCTTAGGGTTTATTATTATTATTAGGATTTTTTTTTTGGTATAGGACCTGATGGCCCCTGTTTCAGCGTTGAATGGTAAGGTATTTTACTTGCTTTTATAGGATTTTTAGATTTTTAATTCTAATAACCATTTTAATTCTTCTTTTTGCGCTTTTATTTTTCAATTATAATTCAAATAATTATTTTTAGTTAAATTAACGTCTCGTGCCCGTTAAAATACTGTAAATTGCAATAAATATTTTTCTTTTAATAATTTTAGAAATACTAGAATAATTGGCTACGCCATTAATTATCTAGTGAGGAGTTAATAACATCCGTTGGTAAAAAAACAGTACGTTCGTATAATTTATAATAAATGCTTAAGGGTTTGAAACCATGTGAAATAATCCCAATTTATATATTTTCAATTTTATATCGTTTAGGATGTAGAGTATTCTCGTGGATTTTCACGCAAAAGAGACCCTAAAGACCCGATCGGAATTAGAAGAAGTGATTTATTACTGTGAGGGGAAACTAGTGTGACAGTTATTGGCGAGGACATACTGTCGCTGTCCGGCTGAGTCAATGTAAACAGTAATAACAGTACTGGCGGGGCCTCCTGGGCAAACAATATCCTGGCTACTGTCTGCGAAATTGAGGGGTGTGTGCTTGTAGCGACTGTTAATGGTTAGCAATAAATATATAGTTTGAGAAGTAGAATAGAATAGTATTGCCATTCTGGGCATAGCCACAGTGACATTGATCTGCAATTTAGTATATTTAATACACCCTACTTTAAAATAAAATGGGTATCTGTTCCGGAGGTTGTCGCTTCCAGTTGAGTTATAAGTTTTAAATGTTTATTCCTTTAATTTTAAATGTTTTCCAAAAATAAAATTTTCAACTAAAATTTCGAAGTATAAAATGATATATGTTTGTTAAACGTTCATTTTTAGGTGAAATGAATCCTGAAAATGAAAATGAATTCCAAACTAAAGCTCATGTAACGTGTGCCACATGACTCAACTGGAATCGGCAATCTGCCGAATAATTCACCTAAAATGTCCTAAAAATAAATGATTATGAAACCCTATTTCCATTTCCATTTCCAATCTAGGGTGCGGGTTTGCTCATTGGGTAGACCACTGACTTGCCATGCCAACGATCCTTGGTCCAATCTGGTTTTTGCAGATAAATTATTTATTCTGTTAATATCCATAGATTACAGTCTTGTGGGATCTACAGACTCTCCTGGGTTCACACAGCCTCTTTAAATTGGTTACTCGGGTCTGTTTCTGAAAACACAGGGAAATTACTTATTCGGTAATTATGATTACTTACGTGAAATAACTCCATATGTTTGAGAAATTTAACATGTAACCTAATTATAAATCATAATACGACCTGGGACAATAATTTACTTTGATTGCTGGAAGGCATATTAGGGAATAAAGCAAATTGTTGAAATCGATGAATCCTGCTTATCCCAAATGAAATATAATGAGCGGAGGATATTCCCATTGCTGCGGTGTTCGGAGACGTTTGCAGAGAAACTAGGGAGTGACAGCTGAACTGCTGACTTCTTGCATTAAAGCTGCAATACGACCTGGGACAACAATATATTCTGAATGCTTGAAGGCATATAAGGGAATAAAGCAAATTGAAGGCATGAGGTATAAACATTACGTTGTTAACAATTCATAAAATTTCCTTTACTTGAACACAGGTGCTCATACCCAGAGGGTGGAATCACTTTGGGCTTCAGTCAAACGAAGAAACAAAAAATAATGTGGAACGAGTAGAAATATGTTGAATTCATATTTATGCGAATTGATATGGAGGAGAAGCTACGAGAAAGAATGTTTCTTTACTAAGATTTTAGAAAGCATTGATTATTGATTAAGCAGTTTAATTGGAATTGTTTCGTTTTGAGTTTTTTTTTATAAATATACAGTGATGGAAAAAAGTATTTGCACAACACGTTTTTATGAATAAATTAGTTAAAGGAAACAAAAAACTTTGCTTTCCTTTGCAAAAATGAAAAGTACATTTATTAAAAAGCTTAAGGGTTTCTGTACGTACTCCTAAGAAAAGCAAGGCGCTTTTTGCGATTCGTTTCTTGATGTATGACTTCTTTCTCGGAACTCTACCATGGAGCCCTTCCGAATTCAGGGCATATCTAATTGTTCTGTTAGTAACCTGGACTCCAGACGTTGATTGGACCACGGCAGCCAGCTCCCGAGAAGTTATCACGGGATTTTTAAGAGCTTCTTTTCTTATTTTCCTCTTCAGCCTGGGAGTTAACTTTTTTGGACGTCCTTAACGCTCACTGTTTTCGGTTGAACCACGTTCCTCATACCTTTTTATGACGTATCTCACTGTAGAAAAATCCAACCCTAGGAAATCGGCAATTTGGCGATGTTTGCTGATTCTTCAGTAAAACAATTTTTTCGCGAGTTGCGGCACACAGTTCACTTGTCTTTGACATGATAATTGTCTATTGAGTGAAGGAAACTGATTGAAAGACTAGAGAATACTGGTAATAAACGATTAGAGATAAATTAGTAAACAAACATATGGACACAGGAGGATTAATGAAAAAATAAACAGAGCCTGTGAGTCATAGTAGACCAAGTGTGCAAATACTTTTTTCCAAGCACTTTTATTGTTTTAATTTTTTTTTTGTATTATGAAGTGTTGTCATTTTTTTTTACAAAAGGTTTTTCTCAGTTTTTAATAAATGTACTTTTCATTTTTGCAAAGGAAAGCGAAGTTTTTTGTTTCCTTGAACTCATTTATCATAAAAACATGATGTGCAAATACTTTTTTCCATCACAGTACACATGTTTTGTTATTAGTATTTTATTTAATAGCATAAATAATAGATGTATAAAAAATAGAAAAACAAAATTCGAGAGGAAATAAAGGCTATATTAAAGGCCGGAAAGCCTCGTTATTTTTCGGTCTTAACAATACTAATCTCACGTAGTTTGCCGGAGTTCGTAAAATCTTTTTTGACTATCGTGTTTTAAAATGATCTTTACGAGTGTGGAACATGATGGCGTTTTGATGGTTATAGATGACTTGCAAAGTTATGGGCTATGTTACAAACGAAATTCAACAGAGTTAATGATTGATGGTTTCGGCATCGAGCGTTTGGGATCCCAAAGCCTTAATTTTGTATAATTTTATAGCTTATTACTAGCAACGAACGTTTTGTTTCTTCTCCAACGGATGTGCATCTATTGTGCCACAGATGAAATGTCCGATTTTTTAAATCTTAATTTTTAAAGAGGATTAAAGCGTTGCCTGTTGATTCCTAGCAAAATATTTACTATCTATAATTAGCACTTGTTAATCCTCTGTTTGCAAACTGTGTTTGTTTTTACCCAAGTAGGCATACAGATTTTAGTATAATTTTAACCGTGGGCATGGAAACACGCGATTATGAGTACAAACTCGGTCATTCCGTTGCCCAAAAAGCAAGAAATATTAATCATGCGTTAGGTGAAGGAAGTTCTAATGAAAGAACCATCCGTCGTTGGTTTACAAAATTTTCCTTAGGAGACATTAGAAAATCTGTCCCGTGGACGGCCTCAAATATCAAAAATCAATAGAGGACGAAGATCTTAAGAATGCTGTGGAAGAAAACCCTTATAAAACAGTCAGAGAATATGCGTCAGAGCTAGCCACAAGTCGTACGACGGTTTCCAGGCATTTAAAATTGATCGGAAGGCAAAAAAGCTCGATTCCTGGGTCCCACACGAGGTCCTTCATAATAACGCCCGACCTCGTGTTTCAATACAGATAGAGAAAAAATTAAAGCAGTTGGGATATGAAATCTTACCGCACCCCAATTCCCCTGCCCTATCCCCTACAGGCTACCACTTTTTTCGGAGTTTAGAAAACTTTTTTTGAAGAAAATTGTTTACCAATGATTTAGACATTAAAAATGCATTTTCTGAATTCCCTTCATCACGTGACTAAACGTTTTTCAAATCTGGAATAGAAAACTTGGCCATTTGCAGAAGTGTATCGAAAATGATGGTAAATACTTTGAATACAAAATATGTTAGATTTGTTTTCAAATTTTAATTTTCTTCCTGGTTCTAACAACGGTTATTTCATGTGTGACAAACCAATACTTCTAAAACGCTAAGAAAGCCTTTTCAGAGATTATCAGAATATGAAATGAATTTTTTAAACCTTGAAACTAGCGGGTATGAGAGGGAATAAAATCTGTCCCGAAATGATTGATATCGGGCTCGGATTAAATCAGTAACAAATGGGACATCAAGGTCATTGTTGATAATTTTATTCGTAACAAAGTGAAGAGAATTGAGGATTTTATGGGGGAATTTGGATAGCAGGCATTAGATACAAAAGGAATTCAATGGCTTGGAACCCCAACTTCTACTTCATAAGTCCAAGAAAGTCTGCTTATGAATATTTTGTAATTGATTGGAAGCTTAGAATTTGAGAAGTAAAATTGAGGTAGCCAGAAACGGTGGCGGTCGTTTTTGTTTTTCAGTGACGCACTTGTAATTCTAAATTTCTGTTTACAGTTCTTCACTTGGCAACACTAACAGAAATCATGCTAAAGATTTTGTTGTATACTCCTTACTTCGTTACGAATAAAATCATCCCAAATGACTTCATGTAAATTTCAATGAATAAAAAAAAAAAATACTTGATGTCTTGAATGAAAAGATTGCTGAAGAGAGAGGTACAGGACCAGGAACCTGGACAGAGAGAGGTTTAGGAGCAGATTCAAAAACATTAGTGTTCTTGTGGAAGGTAGAACAAAGGAGGGGCATGGGGGACGGAAGGAGTAGAAGAGGAGAAAGAAGGAGCTAAGCTCATGATATCTGGGTGGTCCTTTGTTTCGAAACCGGTTCGGAAAAAAAACACTTGATTGTTACAAAAGAAAAAAAAAAACCTGTACCACTCGTGAAGGGTCTGGGGTTCAGTACATGGTAGAGACTGTAATGACTCATGGACAACGGTTCTGCAAGTAGGTGACTTGTCCTAGGTCACGCTCAACCGTAAGACTAAATAAAAGTCATGGCCTGCAGCGGGATTTGAACCAGGATTTCCGTCATGGCAACTCAGTGCTCTACCATATAGTTACAATAATGCTGTTAAATCCAAAAATATCACAATAAATCTCTCCTACTTTTTTGTTAGCAATCATATATCAATCTTATCAATAATTTACTTCGAGCCATATTGCATTATCTACATTCATCAACGTTTCTATGTTTAGTTTATAAGTAATTCCTAATACTAAATTTGAATCTTTCTTAGACATGCGTTTTTGAGTTACGCTTGGTACAAACGAACTTAAAAGGCCACGAAAAAAGTATTCATAATTGATTTGGTAATGATCGTAATACATTTAAAAAAATACAAGTGATTGTACTCCTTTATTTTCGGAATAATATTTTATATTTTTGACAATTTAATTTTATTCCTACTAGACTTTTCATGAAAAACTTTATTCACGCTCAAACCCTCTAGTAACAAATCTGACTGCGTCTTCAATTCCTGATAATCAACCTATTTACGGATTTTTAGATAATAAGGAAGTTCACATGAGATATTTTGCTCTGCAAATTTGACAATTATATTTAGGTACAACAGATCAACAAGAATGATTTTTAAAAAAATCACCTAGGAAAATGTATCTTAATATATCTGAAATCTTAAGGACTATAATATAAGGATTCGATTAACACTGTTTATACAATACCATAATCTGGATTAAGGAATAAGGGATCAGAGAAGGAAGACTGTAGGAAAAGGGGGAGTTCAATTTACTTAGGCTGCCAAGAGCAGACCGCACCATCAAGAAAGTGATTGATTCCCTTGTTTGTACAGTGTACGCTCTTTCATCCCGTATTCAGCCAGGTTTCATTTCTTCCTTTATTTTTGTAATGTCCCTTCATTCCTAAGTTAAATATTGGATTTGCCACGCTTTTTTTTATCCGATTCTTCCTCGAGCCCTAGAAGAAAACGGAATTAGATATTTGGATTCATTGTAGAAGTTACGGTTTGCAGATCGAATTAAAAAAAATATTTTCCTGGAAAAGTGGAATTTTAGTATATAACTTTCTGTAATTGAGAGAGAAACAGCCATTGTAAATTGTTTAGAAAGTAAGTGTAAACAATTTGGATTTATTAAGCTCAAGGTAGTATCCTTGGCCCAATCCTTTATACAGCTGACATCCCAACTCATCCTAATACTATCCTTACCACGTATGCTGATGATACATGTGTATTATCAGTCAACACCAATGCAGTTATTTTATCCCAAAGCCTCCAATCCCATATCACTGATCTTGAAGAATGGTGCCATAACTGGCGAATTAAAATAAATTCTCAAAAATCCCATCAAATCACTTTTACCTTACGTCGTAAACCAATGACTTCCTGCCCTTCAGTATCCTTTAATAATATCCCACTGGTGCCTGTCGAACAGATCCAATACTTAGGGTTGCATCTCGACAAACGATTAACCTTGAATCCTCATACTAGACTGAAAGGACAAGAAACCGCTCGACGTTTCAGGCTACTTCAACACTTACTAGACAAACGCTCTAACTCCCTATTAACTACAAAAGACTCATATACATGACCATCATACGACCTATTTGGACTTACGGAGTAGAGCTTTGGAGCTCCACTAAGCCATCGAATTCCTCTCGTATCCAATTCCTATAATCCAAAATCCTTCGTAAAATCTTCAACGCTCCTTATTTTGTTAAGAATAAAGCCATCCATAACGACCTTAAGGTCGCATTTTTTGCTGATTTGGCCCGAACCCGATATCTATCCTTTCATAACAAACTTCATTCCCACTCAAACCCTCTAATTTCAAACATAGCTTCCTCTTCGATTCCCGATAATCCTCCGAGGCGTCTGAAAAGAAGATGGCCACGTGACCTTCTTAGTTGAACATGAGATTCGAGTACTACCAATGGGTAGTTTCTCTACTTGTCATTATGTATCACTTAGCCTATTTACTAGTTATATTATTGTAATATAGTTGTAAATATCAATAAATAAATAATAAAAAAAAAAGTGTAAACAATTTGAATTTATTAAGACTAATATGTATAATTTCCAAAAAATACGCCTTAAGTCTTTAAATTAAAAACTGGAAACGAAACTCCTTACACCTGTCTACAGTTTACCAGTTGGCCTAGCAGTAAATAATTTTTAGGCCCTAAGTACTTAAAGTTCTCGTATCGTTCAAACTTATTTCATCCTACAACAATATCACCAAAATCTCCCACGTATCAGTTAATAACCACATATTTACTTTTATCCGAATTTCGGGACCACAGACGCAAGCTTATTGTTGTCGCCCCCAAAAAATAATATCTGCGGTATGAAAAAGTCAGGGGGTGCAGCCAGTTGAAGTTTGACTCTCCTCGTTCCTCTGAAGATGACCTGGATCTTAGGCCGTAACGTTGGCAGAATATAACAAGTAATTCTTATTGTGTTTAATCATTAATTGCGCCTTAGTTTCCTTTCGAATTTAATTTTTTCCAGTTATCATAGGCATTCATTTATTAAAATTCTTGACAGGTCTAAACCTGTTCTCTCCTTCAACACTAGCATTATCTTCCCATTTTCTGTCACCGTTCATGTACTTATTTTGGGACCGCAGACCTTGTCGAAATCGAAAAATAATAACACTTTCCTTTTTTTAATTCCGCCTTTATTTTCTGATCATTTCTTTTTCTAATTATCATATAACCTAAGTACTTATACTTCTTGAGCTGTAAAAATTTATTTATTCCTCCAAAAATATCACAATAAATCTCTCCTACTTTTTTGTTAGCAATCATATATCAATCTTATCAATAATTTACTTCGAGCCATATTGCATTATCTACATTCATCAACGTTTCTATGTTTAGTTTATAAGTAATTCCTAATACTAAATTTGAATCTTTCTTAGACATGCGTTTTTGAGTTACGCTTGGTACAAACGAACTTAAAAGGCCACGAAAAAACTATTCATAATTGATTTGGTAATGATCGTAATAAATTTAAAAAAAAATACACGTGATTGTACTCCTTTATTTTCGGAATAATATTTTATATTTTTGACATTTTAATTTTATTCCTACTAGACTTTTCATGAAAAACTTTATTCACGCCCAAACCCTCTAGTTACAAATCTAACTGCGTTTTCAATTCCTGATAATCCTCCGAGGTGTCTGAAAAGAAAATGGCCTCGGGATCTTCTAAGTTCAATTTAGTATTTGAGTACTACCATTGGGTAGTTTCTCTACTTATCTTTATCCATGCCACTATGTATCATTCCTGTCGTTTGTTACTTACTGTTTTTAAAATACAATTGCAAATTTAAATTTTTTAAAATTTATTTATATTACAATCAAGCTCTTTTCGAGCTTATTAGCAATTTTTTCTAATAATAATAATAATAATATCACATTTAAAACAAATATACACAATATAGTTTTATTTTTCAAAGTTAAGGAGCTTCAAATGTCACTAGCTCTGAACATAAAACATAAAACACATTTTATATTAGTCTATGGGGCTTCCTTCTCTTTAGCCTTCTCACCAGTGCATTGTCGAGGAGATGGGCGGCCTCGGCGTTAACTTGGTCTTGCAGGCGACCCTGATGTGTCTGGGCGAATTTTTGGATTACCTCCTCCACGGTCGGCTCCCGAAGATCTATTTGGAGATCATCATTCCTGATGTACCAAGGTGCATTTACGATGCCCCTTAACACTTTATTTTGGAATCTTTGGATTATTTTTCTGTATGGGTCCCTCGTGCATACCCCACAGCTGAATTCCACATGTCCAGATTGGCTTCAGGACTTGGTTGTAAATTAATATTTTATTTTTTACAGACAGTGAGGATTGTCTGCCTAGGAGCCAATATAACTTTTGATAACTCAAATTTAGTTGTATTAGTTTATTTTTAACGTGTTCTTTCCATCGGAGTTTTGCATCCAGAATCATCACTAGGTATTTAGCCTGATTTGAATACGGGATCACTTTGTTGTTTATGGCTATTGGTTGATATTTGATTTTTTTGTTCGTAAAATCAACATGAACAGATTTTGATTCATTTAATTCAATATTCCATTTTGAGGCCCATCTTAGTATTCTGGCTATTGTTATGTTTAATTTTCTTGTGGTTTCCTGATTGTTATTTCCGATGGAATCATCGGCGAAGGTGGCCATGACGCCTTCTTAAACTTCTGGGATATCGGCAGTATAGAGCAGAAAGAGTAAGGAATAAATTTAAATGAATAAATTATTTTAAAAAAAACTTTTAATCCTGTAGTTTCAGTACAACCTAAATAAAAATACACCAGCAGTGAAATTTCGTGAATTGTACTCTTCTCTTGTACAAGACTTCCTGGTCTCTCAATTTACTATTAGGTCACATGTGTTCCTCTTACATTGAAGACGCAATTTGTTAGAGTAAGGCTAAGTGGAAACTTCAGTAAAAGGTTTATAATCGAATTTAAAAGCTAGAAATAAAAATGGATGGAAAACCAATTATATCCGTAACCCTAATGGCTATTAGAATGAGATTGTTACGGTCAGAGCAGGAAATGGACCGGCTGAGAGGTTTAGGCAAACAATGGGATTAAGCGGAAGGGATTATAGAACGGCGTAGAACCTTCTCGATCGATCTAGGTGGTCTTTTCCGAGTAATGCCCCACCACGATCTCCCTTACCTATATAAAAAGGACAGCTGTTCTGGCCGCGCAGTAGTAATAAGACGAGTCTGTAATAAGCCAGTGAGTAGCAGTCGTTAACTAGTGGCAGTGTGTGTGAGTTAGTTAGTATTAGTATCAGTCTGTAATAAGTGCTTAGTGAGCAACAGTGACAATTAGTGACCGTGTAATAAGTGTAATAAACTGTGTGGCAGTTTGTCATATTTGAAGAGTCTTACGGTCGGTGGACTTTAGTTAGCGAACTGTAAGTGTTAATTTGTAATTGTAAACTATAGTGTAATATTATTGTATTTGTACAAATTTATATAAATAGTTTAGTTACTTAGTATAAACAATATCTTATATTATTTGTATATTATCTTAGAAATTAGATAACATTTAGTAGAATATTATTATTGTATATTGATATTAGTTTAATAATTTAACTGTTTTAAATGATCTCATTGTATTCTTGTTAATTTGTTAATAAATATTAGATTCTTGAATTAAGTAATAGTTTAGTCCATTTTACACCCAGTAGCCCGTAACAAATTGGTGTCAGAAGTGGGATATTTTGCGTAATTGTTATTATTTTGTAATAATTGGGCTACTGTTTGAAAAATGGCTTCTCAAAGTCTTAAATTGATGGATTTAAAAGTTGCGGATTTAAAACGGGAGTTAGAAGAACGTGATCTGGATTCTTCCGGAAATAAAAGTGTACTGCAACATCGCTTGCGTCAATTTTTTGTAGAGTTAGGGGAAAATCCAGATGACGTTCTGTTTGAAACTGATTTAAGCAAGTTGTCTGCAACTTTTAAAAATGAATTAAGCAGTGTTAAAAATGAACTAGGTAATGAATTAAGCAGTGTTAAAAATGAACTAGGCAATGTAGAAAATAGGCTAGAGTCTAAATTAGGCACATTAGAAACTAAGTTAATGGAAAATGTAGATAATAAAGTAGCTGATGTAGAATCTAGGTTAGGAGAAAAATTGAATTCAATTGAAAGCAAACTTAGGCAAAGAGTAGAGGCTCTAGAGGGACGTATGAGCAACCCACCGACGAACGACACCGACCGTTCCCCCGAGGTCAGTCTTCATAAAACCATTCTGCCCGCCAATAATGGGACGCCACCAGCTCACAACACCATTCCAGTATTCGACGGAAAGACGCCGTGGGAGGACTACATGACTCTCTTCGAGACAGCGGCTTCGATCCACGGGTGGTCACAGGAGACCCAAGCTTCAGCGTTGTGTCTGGCCCTGCGTGGAGACGCCTTGGGAGTACTGCAGGGGATACCATTGTCGGAGCGGTCCAACTACGGGGAGCTGATCAGAAGACTGGAGATGCGTTTCGGCCACCGCCACATGGACCAGCTGTATCGCTCACAGCTGAGAAGCAGGGTCCAGAAGACAAACGAGACTTTACAGGAATTTGAAGCGGATATTGCCCGGCTGGCGAGGAACGCCTACCCATCGGTCACCGACGAGGTCTACGAGAGTTTGGCTGTCGACAAATTCCTGGATGGACTTCGGGACCCAGAGACACAACAAGCGGTGAAGCTCGCCCGGCCGAAAACGTTGGGAGACGCATTATCTCAGGCCATGGAGTTTGAAGCTGTTAGACAGTCTGTACGGGGCCATGCGCGAGTTCGAGCAGCAGAAGTGGAGCCTAATGTGGTCCCTAGCATCGAAGACATTGTGACGAAAGTGTTGGATGCTCTCAGGACCCATAAGAAGGAGATACGCTGTTGGGGCTGCGGCCAGCTTGGGCATCCTAGAAGCAAGTGTCCAACCCGTAACGTCAAAGCCCCCAGGAAAGCCATCAGAGTTGCGTCGATAGGAAGCAGAACGAACAGCTTCTACGTTGATGGGATGGTGAACGGGCAGCTGCGAAGTCTTCTAGTGGATACCGGCGCGAGCATGACGATCTTGAACTCGAAGACACTCCCAGCTGAGAAGATCATGCCGACCACCTGGGCATTACGGACTGCAACGGGACAGCCAGCCAAGGTCTACGGGGAGACAGATGCCACCTTCATCATCGGGGGTCAACATCTGAAGCACCGCGCTCTCGTGGCAGAGATCGATGAAGATGTCATATTAGGCATGGACTTCATGATGGCATACGGGATCAAGCTGGACATGTCGAGAGGTGTGCTGACGATGGGAGACGAAGAAGTCATCCTTCGGCAGGGAAAGGATCTCTACGCACGAGTGCTCTTACTAGAAGACACCACATTACCTGCACGGAGCCAAATCGTAACACATGGGACGGTCGAAGGACATCTACCGGAGGGTCAATGTGTACTAGTTGAACCCGGAAGGCACGAAGAACAAGAGGTTGGACGCGGCGTACTGGTTGCTAGGTCTCTCATCAACGTTGGACGTACCACTCCAATTAGGCTAATGAATCTGAACAGCTTCCCGGTAACGCTGAAGAAAGGAACACCGGTCGGGGAGTGTACAACCGCTACCTCAGCGGTTCGTCAGCTGCAACGTCGTCCCACCGAGCTCCGAGGACTGCCAGAAGAACTAAAAGGATTTGTGGACGAATCATGTCGCGACCTTTCGCCCGAACAGAGCGAGGAAGTGAAGAATATGATTATCCGATGGCATGACGTCTTCGAGATCGGACCAGGACCACGGGGCAGAACGGATATCGTCCAGCACAGGATTGACACCGGGGATGCGAAGCCCATCCGACAGGTCCCGCGGAGGCTGCCGTTAGCCAAACGGGAGGACGCCGAGAAGATCATAAAGGAGATGGCGGCTGATGGTGTCATTGAGCCTTCGAGTAGCCCCTGGATGTCTCCTGTCGTATTGGTGAAGAAGAAAGACGGCACAACGAGGTTCTGCGTAGACTACCGTCTTCTGAACAACGTCACCAAGAAGGACAGTTATCCGCTTCCCAGGATTGACGATACGCTGGACACCCTGGAGGGGTGTAAACTCTTCTCTACCTTGGATCTCCGGAGTGGATATTGGCAGGTTGGATTGGCACCTGAAGATAAAGAGAAAACGGCGTTTTCAATTGGCACTGGGCTCTGGCAGTTTACAGTAATGCCGTTCGGGCTTTGCAATGCTCCTGCCACATTCGAGAGGCTGATGGAAAATGTGTTAAGAGGTCTCTCTTGGGAGGTATGCCTGGTGTATCTAGATGACATCATTGTGCTGGGAAAGTCCTTCGCTCACCATCTGAAGAATCTGGAGGAGGTCTTCGAACGACTGCGTGCAGCGAACCTTAAGTTGAACCCGAAGAAGTGTAATCTCTTCCGAAGGCAAGTCAACTACCTGGGGCATATTGTGTCAGACAACGGAGTTGCTGTCGACCCAGAGAAGGTAGAAGCGATCACCGACTGGCCGGTACCTCGAGATAAGCACCAGGTGAGAAGTTTTCTCGGGCTCTGCACCTATTACCGGAGGTACGTGGAAGGATTTGCTAACATCGCAAAACCGCTTACCAGGCTTACCGAGGAGAAAAGGACTTTCCATTGGGATCACGAGTGTCAAGCATCCTTCGAGGAGCTGAAGAGCAAATTGAGTAGTGCTCCTATTCTGAGCTATCCACGTCCTGAGGGCAAGTTCATTCTAGACACAGATGCCAGCAACATCGCTATTGGAAGCGTTCTCTCTCAGATCCAAGATGGAGAAGAAAGGGTCATTGGATATTTCAGCAAAGCACTCTCAGCTCCGGAACGCAACTACTGTGTCACAAGGAAAGAGCTTCTGGCAGTAGTAAAGTCCATAGAGCATTTTCATAAATACCTATACGGAAGAAGGTTCCTGCTGAGGACGGACCACGCGGCTCTAATGTGGCTGCTGCGATTCAAGTCACCTGAGGGACAAGTGGCGAGGTGGATTGAGCGCCTTCAAGAGTATGACTTTGAATCTGCTCATCGTTCTGGAACGAGCCACAGGAATGCGGATGCACTGTCAAGAAGACCTTGTGAAGAAGGCTGCAAGCATTGTTCTCGACAAGAAGAGAAGCAGGCAGCGGTATTGAGGACTACAGTTGTCATCGACAGTTGGCAAGATGCAGAGGTGTCAAAGGAACAGGACGAGGACCCGGACTTAAAACAAATAAAGGAATGGAAAATATCGGGGCGAGGAAGACCGGCCTGGCAGGATGTGGCTCCAATGTCGAAGAATGTAAAAACGTACTGGGCCCAATGGAACTCCATTGTAGTGGACAACGGGCTGCTGAAACGGGCATTGGAGAACGCGGAAGGAGATCAGCGTAGGCTACAGCTCATCGTTCCAAGGAATAAAGTGCCCGAAGTGCTTAGAGAACTACATGACGGTGTAACTGGCGGCCATCTTGGAGTTCACCGGACATTGGAAAAAGTTCGTGAACGCTTTTACTGGGCAAACCTTAAGGACGATGTGTTGGACTGGTGCAGGCGTTGTGCGACTTGTGCGGCTTCTAACGGACCAACAAGAAGAAAGAGGGCCCCTATGAAGAAGTACAACGTGGGAGCACCGTTCGAGAGGATAGCGATCGACTTCGCTGGCCCTTTCCCTGTGACGGACGAAGGTAACCGATATATTCTCGTGGCCATGGACTATTTTTCTAAGTGGGTGGAAGCGTATGCCCTTCCGAATCAAGAGGCAGTCACGGTTGCAGACGTACTTGTGAAGCACCTCGTCAGCCGGTTTGGAGTACCCATGGAACTTCACGCTGACCAGGGAAGAAACTTTGAGTCTGCAGTCTTCTCCGGGATGTGCGAAGCACTGGGAATACGGAAAACCAGGACGACACCTCTTCACCCTCAATCGGATGGCATGGTGGAGCGGATGAACAGGACAATGGGTCGATATTTGTCTAAAGTGGTATCCGACCATCAGCGGGACTGGGACCAGTATCTTCACTTGTTCCTGTTAGCCTACCGGAGTTCAGTCCATGAAGCAACGGGGCAAACCCCCGCAAATGTGGTGTTCGGCCGAGAACTTCGTTTGCCTTGTGATCTGAAATTCGGGTTCAAGCCTAATGAGGAAGTGGCCGGAGAGGAGTACGTCACGAATCTACGGAAGCGGATGGATAACATCCACGAGAAGGTTCGTGTAAACATCCAGGGAGCCAGTGACAGAATGAAGGAGCGTTACGACATCAGGGCAGAGAAAGGTGGATTCCAACCTGGAGATTTGGTCTGGCTACACGATCCTCGAAGAAGGCGAGGCCACTCACCTAAACTTCAGAACTCCTGGGATGGCCCGTTTGAGATCATCAATAGGATAAACGACGTCATCTATAGGATCAGAAAGCAGCCAAAAGGAAAACCTAGGGTAGTCCATTTTAATAGACTGGCCCCTTACAAAGGAGACCATAGCCCGACAGAAGACCAGCAAGTCAGGTACCTCGACAACGTGAAGACCACTAAGGTTTCAGTTAGACACCCTAAGGTACCAGGTTCCCGTAAAGTAACTCAGACAGTCTACAGAGATATCTTCTCGTTACCAGTGGACTATTCTCTGGCCCATTGTGTAGCCGAAGATCTGAGGACTTCCCGAGGGATTGCAACGGTCTTCAGGAAGAAGTTTGCTGGAACTGAGGAACTGGAACGCCAAGGACCACGCGTCGGGAAAGCACTCCACCATACGCACGAAGGACGACACCTGTTCTACTTAGTTACCAAGTGTGCTTCTGAGCAGAAGCCCACATATGACGCACTGCGGCGAAGCCTCGACGACCTGCGGAGTAAGCTTCTGAGACTGCGTGTCACCAAGCTCGCGATCCCTAAGTTGGGCTGTGGATATGACGGCCTGGAGTGGAAGGTTGTCAGGAACATGATTGAACAGATATTCGCCAACTCTGGAGTCGCCATATTGGTGTGCACGTTCAACCCCTGGAAAGGAAAAGCGTCTCCATCCGTAGTAGCTCATAGCTGCCCGATTTCTCCGGACTATGCTCTGGGGCAGAGCACTTTTAAGGAGGGGGCAGTGTTACGGTCAGAGCAGGAAATGGACCGGCTGAGAGGTTTAGGCAAACAATGGGATTAAGCGGAAGGGATTATAGAACGGCGTAGAACCTTCTCGATCGATCTAGGTGGTCTTTTCCGAGTAATGCCCCACCACGATCTCCCTTACCTATATAAAAAGGACAGCTGTTCTGGCCGCGCAGTAGTAATAAGACGAGTCTGTAATAAGCCAGTGAGTAGCAGTCGTTAACTAGTGGCAGTGTGTGTGAGTTAGTTAGTATTAGTATCAGTCTGTAATAAGTGCTTAGTGAGCAACAGTGACAATTAGTGACCGTGTAATAAGTGTAATAAACTGTGTGGCAGTTTGTCATATTTGAAGAGTCTTACGGTCGGTGGACTTTAGTTAGCGAACTGTAAGTGTTAATTTGTAATTGTAAACTATAGTGTAATATTATTGTATTTGTACAAATTTATATAAATAGTTTAGTTACTTAGTATAAACAATATCTTATATTATTTGTATATTATCTTAGAAATTAGATAACATTTAGTAGAATATTATTATTGTATATTGATATTAGTTTAATAATTTAACTGTTTTAAATGATCTCATTGTATTCTTGTTAATTTGTTAATAAATATTAGATTCTTGAATTAAGTAATAGTTTAGTCCATTTTACACCCAGTAGCCCGTAACAAGATTATATTCCATTCATAATACGAAATAATAAATCGTGGAATCGAATAGTTATAGAATAGTGATTTTTCAATTAATAATAAATATTTCTCTATTATGTAAAAAAAGTTTCCAACATGTTGTAGTTTTATGACTGCAGTGTTGTTGGTTAGTGTGTTACAAAGCCCCCCTTTTTTTTTGGATAAGGTTATAAGTACAGTACAAATTATTATATTATTATTATTACTAGGTTAGGAGCGGAGTGGCTCAGTGGTAGAGCACTGAGTTGTTATGCCGGAAACCTGGTTCAAATCCCGCTGCGAGGAAGACTTTTTTTTAGTATGTTTGCAGCCGGATATGGATCGTATAGGATCTAGGACCCTCCTGGGGCTCACCCAGCCACTATAAAATATTATAAAAATAGGGTACCCAAAACAAGGGGGGAATCTGGCCGTTGTCTTGCAGATCCGTTGTCCATGAATTAGTACAGTCTCTACCATGTACTGAACCCCAGACCTGTTCACGGATTGTAGTGGTACAGTTTTTTTTTTTGTAACAATTAAGTTTTTTTTTTATTACATTTTCTTTTCCGAACCGGTTTCGAAACAAAGGACCACGCGGATATCATGATCTTAGCTCCTCCTTTCTCTTTCTCCAATTATTTTTCTCCCTTCATTCTCTCAATACAGGTTTATTTTTTATTACAAGGTTGACACCCCTGTCCGCAACTGCCATTTTTCAAATTGTACATTACTGGTTTGTTTTATATAAAACAAATATAATTACAAGAAAAATGACTTATTCTATATTCTGTGTATTGAAAAAGGAGTCCTTAAATCGAACTATTGGAATGTAGCTATTTTTATATTTTTTTTAAATGCATTCCATTTTTCATATTTAAATATGAAAAACGACTATATACTTATTTTAACGGTTTAAGGAATTTAAAAAAAAGTATACGATATAATTTAAATGACCCAACACGATATATAAGTAATTCCTCGATCCGGCGTTAGGCAGCGCAGATAAAATATTACTAATATATATATTTATAAATATTACTAATTTTAAAATATTAAAAATATTACTAACAAATTTTTATAAAATAGAGAACTATAACTGCAAATGAATCTTATCTCGGCTTGCACCTCACATAAGATATTATAACTGTCTGGAGAAGACAGTAAACATAAGTAAGTTCACAAATGATCATATAGAGAGCACAGGGGTGGTTATCCCAATTTTACTGGGAACCCAATTTAAGCAATTGCTGCGGAGAGTAAACAGCCAATCAGACACGACTCCACTAACTTATAATAACCTAGACATAAATAATTCGAAAAAGAAAATGTTTATTTTTATTTTTTATAAACATTACGTTTTTTTAATCTTATTTTATAAAACGCGGTACTAAAAATGAAGAAATAATAATAATAACGATATAATAGTTTAAAACAACAGTTAATACTTCTATAATAAACGCGTTTAGCGACTTTTGGTAGGGGATAAACTTGTGGGCTCCCGTCAGTAACATGCCCGAGAGTGGCGACACCCAGCGGCGTCACTCTCGGGTGCATGAGTTATACATTAATTTAATCAATTTTAGCCTGAAGGTTACAATTTCATTGATATAAGAACATATATATATAACTATAAAGTCGTTTAATAGTTGCGAAATGGTTACTAATAATAACTTAAAAAATCAAAAACTTTTCGTTTCCCCTAAAAATTGTATTTTTCATGATTAATTCCCTTGGTTTATGAAATGATTGAAAGTACAAATGATCTAAGTATTGTTGAAGTTAACGATGATAATAATGTTAAAAATGAAAACAAATTATTTGTAAATACAAATACAAGGTATAAGTAATAATATAACTATAAACCAATTATTATTTTAATAAAATAATTGATAATTTGTATTTAGCTCGTACAGGTCATCATATGTTTTTATTAATAAATAAACTACTTAAATATATATATATATAATTATTGTTCGGAGTGTAGGTATATATATGAGAAAACCAGACTAATGTTAATAATTTAAATTCATAATATAATTTAATTAGATATTCCAAAAATAAAACAGTTATTCCAATGCTTCGAGTTTTCACTTTTGTTGGGAGTCATCATTGATTTTATTTAATAAATTTTTCAATTTATGACATTAATTAGTCTAATTGCTATTTTCAGATATAGATTACCTATTTACTTTATCGATATGTTTACATTTAATACGATACATGTTTTCGTAGTCTTGATTAATTGGGTAATTAATTAACGAGATTGATGGGTGATTTCCCCTTCCGAGGGGAGTTAAGTTAAAAACTTAGATGAAAAGGCCAAAGTGGCTGTTAACGATATTTACACGACGAGGGCACGTTAACAGAACCTAAAGGTCACCCTGAGGGGAATTCTCCCAAAGGGTAGCTTGTTTTCTCGTTGGTCGTTGAACTTTGCACTGTAAGTACTCTAAGTTGTTTTCTCCCGAACGTCCCGAATTAGGTAAGCACAACGATATATCAAAATTGTATGTATCGATGTATCCAAGTCGAAATAAAGTTGGAAAAATATTTTTTTACCAGAACTAGATTTATCAGGTTGATCTCGACAGCACCTGGCTTGAATGAGGTGCACGATAGAAATAGAAATATTACTTTAATTTAAAAAAAATCAAAATATATTAATATTGAAAAGGGAAAGGTGATAAGAGACCTTACATAAATGTTGAGACTGTGGAAAAATTCCAACGAAAAGCCCTTAAGTCTCCAAAACCAAAAACAGAAATTGAAAATGTCTGTCCAATATTTTGGGTATTCAGGGCATCCTCAGGGTAGAAAGAGAATAACAGCAAAGCAAAACACGACTAATGCACCCAAGAAACACCACACCACCTCCAAAGGCTCAAATCCAACTACTGAATCATAAGGAAGGCTACTAGACCCCAGCTGGATAAGGTTAGATAAAAAACAGCTGATCACTACTTCAGAAATTGTAAATTCAATATATACTCACCAAAATGTAAAAAGCACAACATTAAACATAAAATAAAATTTAAATTTTATTTTTTAATAAATTTTAACACTAAAAATAAAATAAAATAAATAATAGTAATAAAAAACACAAAAAAACATAAGACAAAAGACCATATGAAAAAATGACAGTAAAAGTGAAAGAAAAAAAGAACATTATCAAGAAACCAGTGGACTTATGGCTATTCCACAAAATATATTAATATTGAAAAGGGAAAGGTAAAAAGAGACGTTACATAAATGTTAAGGCCGTGGAAAAATTCCAAAGAAAAACCCGTAAGTATCCAAAACTAAAAACAGAAATTGAAAATATCTGTCCTACCACTATTTTCAATTTCCGTTTTTAGTTTTGGAGACTTAAGTGCTTTCATCATTATATCTTAATAGTATGCCATACCAAAAAAAAAACTGCTTGCAGCCTCTAAATTACTATAGAAAAAAGAACTAATCAATCAATGTTCCGCCAATTCAAGCTTCGTGAGGACATATTCAATAGAAAATAACTTTTCATGCTAACAGTTCAAACATACTCACCAAATAAAAACAGCAATCTTGTTTCACAAACAATTTAGGCAAAAGAAGGTAATACACAATTCATGGGCTTTGTTTTTGTGAGTCTCTATAAAGTGGATACTCCTGATTTGGAGAAAACCTAATGTCGAAGAAATAACCTCCTTGCACAACCGTTGTCTTAGAATCAGTACCTACTATACCATATCAGGTACTGAACCCAAGAACCTGTATTTGTAATCTGATTTTGAAATCCCCCTGTAAAGTAAGTATAATGTAAGCTTAATTGGAGAATAACCTGGCGGCTGAGTGTGATCTCGGACAAAACACCGACCTGTACAACTCAACTCCCTTCATAGCTTGCAATGGTACGTGTTTTTATTAAATTGTAAATATTCCCCAACAATGTTAACACTTAGGTAATAACACCTAGTTAGTGTCATCTCAACAGCACACGACCCTTTAAAATCTTTTTTCCATAAAAGGTTAGATCTGTTCGACCACACCATTCCTCTCCAGGTAGCCGGAACACTTCAGGGGTAGCAGGTCCGACGGAACAGCAGACCGTGTGCCAAGAAGCCGAGCGTATCAGAGGCCAGGTGGATGGACACCTGGTCGCTAGGGATCGATTAGTGCGACTTCACGGTAGGGTACCGTCAGGAATATAGGGCCGTCACACTGTATCGGTCATCGGAGGATCCAAGCACTATATAAGTATGTAGGATATGATACAGCTTGGAAATACGGCCGTTCTTATTATTATCCTTTGAAGAAAGAAGATTTAGTAGTTAATGAAGTGAAAAATGATTAAGAGATAAATTAGAAGACATAAACGACAGAGGACCGTTTCGGAAGAAGGTACTGAAAATAGAAACATTCTGAGGTAGAATAGCGAAAAAACAGGTTTAATGTGATCAGAGGATAAGGGGAATAGCCATAGTGGACGAACGAGGGCAAATTGGAAGAAAATAAAATAATGAAAATTTGAAATTGTAATGTGGTTCTTAGATGGCATATTCACAAATAAAATAAAATATAATAAATAAAAAAGCTCGAAGCCGATCCCACTATTCTCTGCTTACAAACGTCAGTCCACGGACCACTACCCAAACCCAAATCCTTCAGATCAGTCTTGACTCAATCTTCCCACTTACGCTTCGGTCAACCCCTCAGACGCTTCCCAGTTCACACATCGCTTATTAGCTTTTAAGGAATTCGTTCGTTACTTAGCTCAACACCTTATTTTCGAATGCCTTAAGAAGCTCTTCATCCCTCAGCGTTCGCGACCACATTTCACATCATTCCATAAATAAGAGTTGGAAGGATGATGGTTTTATAAGTTCTGATTAGAACGGGGGATAAAAGACACGAGCTTAGTAATGTTGAGGATTAATAATAACCAGCATTTCCTTTCTTTGATCGCCCTAAGTACTTCTCGACATGTTAAAACTAATTCCCTTCTAAACCAATATTCCCGAAATCTCCTATTTTTCTGCTACTAACCATATACTTAGGCTTATCCGAATTTACTTCAAGCCCTATTTCCTTACCTGCATTTATCAACGTTTATGTATTTAGTTTTATAGTTTCCGCGTTTTCGCCCTAAAAAGAAGAACGACAAAAAATTGTACAACTGTAATATATATATCTAGTACAAGGGCTGCATGAATAAATAAATACATGAAAGGACATTTAGAGGCACTACCCATTGGCAGCACTCTAATTACATTTCTATTATAGAAGGTCCCGAGGCCATCTTCTCTTCAGACGCCTAGGAGGATTGTCCGGGATGGAATTGGATGCAAGGATGGAAACTAGTGGGTTTGAATGGGCCTGGAGTTTATTATGGAATGATTGGTATCTGGAATGGGCTAAATCGGTAACATATGGAACGTTAAGGTCGTTATGGATGGTTTTATTTGTGACAAAATAAGGAGCGTTCAGGATTTTGCGAAGGATTTTGGATTGCAAGGATTGAATACGATAGGAATGCGATGGTTTGGTGGAGCCCTATAGTTCAATTCCGTAAGTCCATATAGGTCTTATAACAGTCACATAAATCAGCCTTTTGTAATTGATCTGAAGCTTTGAGCGTTTGTCTAGTATGTGTTGAAGTAGTCGGAAGCGTCTAGCTGTTTCTTGTCTTGTGTTGTGTGAGGGTGTTATTTTTTAAATATAAATTTATGAATATACCCTAGTATCTATTTTTTTTATCTATTAAAAATCCTGATCCATTTAATTGAAAAATTTTAAATCACCCCTTTTTACTGACTCCAGCCCTTTTCATAATTGCGATTTAGAAAATAATAATAATTACTGCCAACCGGATCTTTCACCACATTTTATAAAGGACTCAATAGGGAGTGATTGTTTAGTAAGTAAAATTTATGTATATATACTTTCTGTGTTAAATAATTTGATACTAATTGAATAATAAAACCATTTTCGGAGTAATGGAAATTTTTACGTAAATTAATAGTCTAAGAACCCGGGTAAAAATATTTTAATAAAAGTTAAATAGTTGTATAAAAAAATCAAATACATATTTAAGATTGGAATTTAAGATAAAAAATAAATAATAAAAATTCTTAATAACCTGATGCAGCCTTCGACTGACCCTTCAGGCTGGAATCCAGTAATGAAGATTCCAGAAGTTCCATGCGATGTGGAATTAATAAATTTTGAAAATGCATTTGGACCAGTGTGCAATTTAGAGGGAGTAATGGCAGAAATACCATTTGCAATGCAGAGGGTTTTGTCAGCATAAAGTTGAGTTAAATGAATTACATGAAAAAAAAAACAATCACCTCAATTTAAAAAAATAAACGGAAGTACAGGGATAATTAAAAAAAATGGATTGTTAGACAAAATATAAATATTAAAAAGAAGAATAATGTGAACAATTTCAGGTCCTATAAAAAGTTTAGAAACCCAGGTTTCGGAATTACGAGGCAATGATGAAAAATGTCAAGATATAGAAAAATATAACAGAAACGTTACGGAATAGAAGACTGTACATGTTTTTAGGACATTTATACAGAATGGATGACAACAGGCTGTCAAAACAGATATTTAAGTATCTCTCGGAAAAGAAATTAACTATATACTATATCCGAGAAATTAAAAAAGATTTAGAAATACACACCATAAAAGCAGAAACAGCAGCACAGAGAAATGCCTTTAGAAAGATGTTAAAGTTGGGATTCCAGCGTACAAGCAATAAGAGAACAGGAAGAAATGGAAGGATTTGAAATAGGCACGTGATCCCTAGATGGTCAAAACGAAGAAGAAAACCACAGGTTATAAACAGAAGTAATATAAATTAAAAAAGACCAAAGGGTATACCGCTTTAACCCACTAAGGATCCAGTCCATTGTGCGGATATATTATTTCTTCATCTTCAGGATTTCGACAAACTGGCTAATTTAACTCCAAGAGAGTTCCTTGATAGATGAGTCATAATCTGTGGCATTCGTACTTAAATGAAGTTTAATTTAAAATTAAAAATCTAATATAAATAGACGTTTTAATTTATACATTTATTTTAAATTATTTACAGTTATACCTAGATAGTCAGGTATCAGGATAAGCTCAGTGGTAGAATTGCAGTGCCGAAGGCCGCAGGTTCAAATCCAGCTGTCACAGATAATTCATTTGCTCTGTTAACAATGTGTCGGATCTGGAAACCCTCCTGAAACCCATTTTCCTAGAAAGACTACAGTATCTACCACGTACTCAGCCCAGGTCTGGGTTATAGTGACAGATTATGGGTTGTAGTCCATGGGTTTTGGTTTGATTTATGTATAGTTATTACCAGTTTAATTTCTTAAGTTATGACAAAGTAATTCTTTTTAGTTTTTACATTAATATTTTAGTAAAGTTTTCAATATTAAATTCCAGTCATTTGAAATTATTTTAATGGACTTGAATTATTTTTTTAAGTTAAATTTTCAAACATTTTTATTTTATTTAAGATCATATTAAACTGTTTATCCTTATCTTATATAAATTAAGCAACAAATTTTCCAGAGTACATTGGCACTTTGTTCATGATATCAGCGTTCAATAGACCATTAGTCAAACGGCTGGCCACTTAGTATCCGTATTGTCCATGTATTGCCGAGAACAGAGACACAGGAGGGACATTGCCAGAACACTGAGTTGTAGCCTCTGATGGGCCTCTATTCAATAGTCACTCGATTCAGGTGTTCTGTCTCAGTCACTTTGTTCTATAACATTTTATTATCAAGTATTTTGTTTGTTCAATCATTTAATGACCTCAAGCTTGAAGGAAAACATTTATCATGTATGTTTTAATATAAGTACATAAATAAATAAATAATATTTTTCAAGATTATTGAAATATAAAAACTACAACTTGTTGTACATAAGAACTTTGTTAATTCTTTTGATTAGTTTTATTCTCAAACAATACAGCAAATAATAAATGTTATGATTTGTTTCACTTTGAAAAAATACAATCCATACAAAAATACATAATAAAATCACATATAATTTAATTTTCTTATCATTATCTTTGTGTTAAAAATAATCAGCGACCTGCCCCGGCTTTGCACGAGTAGTAACACATATTATGCCTACCTGTTTTGTTTGTCTAATATATTTTATTATGTAGGTATTATAAACAATAAAACAAAAAAAAATATTTCATTATGTTTATTTTCAAGCGTGTTAAGTTATATGGGTTATCGTAAAAACTTAACACGCTTGAAAATAAACATAATGAAATATTTTTTTTTGTTTTATTGTTTATAATTTAATAAATTATTATATAAATTGTTAACACTCATACATTTTAACCTTAATATTTACCATATTTAGTGATTTTTAACATTTTTTCAATTTTCAATTGTATTAGTTGCATTAACCTGGACTATTTTCTTCCAAATCTATTTTTTTTTAAACAGATTTCAAGGCACTTAAGAAGGTTATAAACGCTTCTCTCTTGAAATTGAGAAAAAAAATTTCATCTGAAATGCAGTACTCAACTTTTTAATGGTTTAGAACCATTTCATCTAAGTCCCGTACTCGTGGGCCAATAAGCTCTCAAGGAAACATGCAGTGCGGGTCGAAACGTCAGATTCTAATACATATATAGTTTTACTATATAAAGAATTATTTCTTGATCTCCAATCAGATATAGTTTAGTAAATTTATAATTAAACACTAAACAATTTTTAAGTGACGAGACTATCCCTCCTTACCAAAGAAAACCCAGTAATTCTTTAAAAGTGGTGTGATAGAGAAGCATTACCGTATGTTGTTCCCATTAGTTCAGAGTGAACCATTAATTCATTCACCCGTTTTATATTATTGGGATTCTATTGTAGTATACTATTCAATTGATTTCAGTTGAATTGTTTTTTGGAAGTGTTTCGGGCAACGCAGTGTATAGGGTGATGGGCTACTGATCAAAAGATCCCATGTTCGAAACCAGCTGTGGCAGATACATTATTAATTATTTTAACAACCGTGAATCGAATCCGTGGGTTCGAAATTGATCTGGGGCTCACCTAGCCTCTATAATGTTGGCCTCTTTACTTGTGGAAAAGCATGGCAATTGAGTATGAACTCGGCATATACCATGCACAACCATCGGGTTCGAAACAGTAAGGTTTCAACCATGAAATGAACCTTTGGGGTTGCAGCGCTTTTATTTAGAAAAAATCTAGTACTTGTGTATTAGCCGATCTCCAGAGATTGTAACCTGAATACTCGTAATTCTGATACTGATAACACGTAGCTTCTTATTCACATTAATGACAATTGAAATATACAAAATGTAATAATAACATGCTAATTCCAGAGCCCTCTAGCTACGTTCCTTATCTTATATAAATGGTTTACCTAATTTTAAATAAAACATCTCCATTACTATCCTTGTAAAAATCTATTTCATGGCTATTTCACATATTTTAGTCTTAATTTGGAATAATTCCAAACTTGTATTTTACAGCATTTTCTTTAAAAGATGATTAATCCCAAAGTGTTATTCTGTTCATTTTAAATATCCAAGAGCAAGAGGAATAAGACAAAAACACAAAATTAAATTTAATGAAGAATATACAAATTTAGATAGACAATAAGCTTTGGGGCTCTACTAAACCATCCAATTCATCTCGTATCCAATCCTTACAATCCAAAATCCTTCGTAAAATCCTCAATGCTCCTTATTATGTCACAAACAAACTCATCCATCATGATCTTAATATCCCATATGTTACTGATTTGGCCCAAACTAGATACCTATCCTTCCATGACAAGCTCCATACGCACTTGAATCCGCTAGTCTCTCAGCTTGCTTCCCATACTATTCCTGATAACCCTCCGAGGCGTCTGAAAAGAAGATGGCCTCGAGATCATCTACTATAGAACTTTATTGGAGTGCTATCGATGGGTAGTTTCTCCTCAAGTGTTTTCATGTCATATTCTACAGTTTTGCACATTTACTTGATATAATACCATTATAGTTGTAAATATCATTGAATTAAATAAAAAAAAAAAAAAAAAGATAGACAATAAACAAAATTAACAAGACGAATAAACTAAAAACCAATACAGAAAACGATTTAGTAATACACGATAAGCACATATAAATAACTGAAATGGGACGAGTGATAAGAAGAGGTTTCACGAGAAAAGGAGGTAGGTTTTACGGAGTCCTTCTACTACACAAGTGCCAAATTACTCAACTTATTTATTTTGCCCTTATTTTGGGAGGCTTTAATTATGTTCTTGTCTGATTTTGCTTAAATAAATCAAATAAGATAGTTAATTTGATCAATCGTTTCGTCCATTATTATGCAAAACGGACGATTGAGTTCTACCCTAATTCGGCCTTCCTCTGTAACAATAACAGAACTAACTTCCGGAGGAATCAATCTAACTAGTTCTAACTCAGTGGGACTAAATCGCAAACTGTTCTAGCTCGGTTAGAGTTTGGATCCGATCTTGTAATTCGGTATTGATTGGTTATAATTGTAAATTATCCAATCGGCAAGATTCAAACTATAAATTAAGTGAATATATTTTTATATGGTAAAGAAGATGGCCTCGAGATCATCTACTATAGAACTTTATTGGAGTGCTACCGATGGGTAGTTTCTCCACAAGTGTTTTCATGTCATATTCTACATTTTTGCACATTTACTTGTTATAATACCATTATAGTTGTAAATATCATTAAATTAAATTAAAAAAAAAAAATATATTTTAGCGAATGCTTTCCCTTCTCCATTATCGCCCTTCTTCCCTCTCGGCATTTTATCATCATTTCTGCGTGCCTTTGCTTCCTTTCTTTCGATCGCGTAGTACTTTTCCGTTGTTCTTTATTTTCCACAAGATCCTTGATTTTTTTTTTTTCTCATACGCTAAAACACTATAAACGTAGACTCTATCTAAGCAGTCTTTGTCTGTTATTTTGAATTTTTTGTTTACACTTTCATTTTTTTAACGTACCCTCCTACGCTGTTGTATTCACGGATTACGTCAAATATTTTCTTCTGAAGTCTTCCTTGTCCCATTCTTGCCATGCCCCCGTAGAATCATAGTCTTGTGATTCTTATTTCGGTTTCTAGGTCTATCTTCTCCCTGTAGGTTTTCTGTTTGAATCTTAACCTGTAGCCTTCCTGTGTTTTCTTGGGGTCATAAGTTCTCCTCAGGATTCTACTCTCTATTTTCAGTATTCTTAATTTTGGGAAACATGGTGGCTCCGTCCCGTTCAAAATTACTAGTTTTATCACCTTGTTTTATCTCTTTATCACTCATCAAAACTTTGTTACCAATTAGATAAAGAACATTAATTGTTAGCTACATTAATCATAAACTTGGTTATTTCCTTTTTATCTCTGGTTTAGCATGACTTAGCCCTTACTATCAGCCAAGTAATTTAATCAAGTTACTGAGCTGTATCATCAATCTTGTGCTGGCCAAGCTCGAGGCAAACTATTTCTAGCATCACGCTCACCGAATTGCTAACTTCTGCTATTCAG
Source organism: Troilus luridus (assembly GCA_964056705.1). Lineage (NCBI taxonomy): Eukaryota > Metazoa > Arthropoda > Insecta > Hemiptera > Pentatomidae > Troilus > Troilus luridus. Next base: position 191,062,677 of record OZ057412.1, on the reverse strand, counting down.
GTATATTCCTCAACATCATCAATTTTAAAGTTGGTCGCAATTACATCTCCAATATCTCATAAATGCATATTTCAAATTGAGACCAGTTACTATTTTTTTAGGAAAAACTTTAAAAGAAAAACTCATTATCAGCTGCCATCTACAAGTAATTGTCTATGATTTTTTAAAGGAAATAAAAAATTCAAAGTTACGCCGTCCTTCGGTAGGGACGTTAAACGATTGTCCCGAGCCTGTAAGATGTCAGGTACTCGTTAAAATCCCTATCCTAATTAAGACCGGATAGGAAAAATTTACGACTCTCACTGTAGGAACGTCTGATTAGCCAATATCCATTGTGATGTAAAAAAATAAACATACTAGTGTCTATAACATATGTATGCATTTTGAATCAGTTATTTCTTTATTTTCATAAGCCAATACGATTTATTAATACAATATATCACTCCTTCAAAAGGGAACTCAAAAAAACTTTTTTTAAATATTTGTTTTCCCTTCGTTTTGGCCAACGAGGGACCACGTGCCAATTTCAATTTCTTCTCATCTATTGTTTTTTTTGTTTTTTTTATTTATTCAAATTATAATTTGTATTTGTAAGTTTCATATGATTTAAACAAATTGAAAAAATATTGAAATAATTTAATGAATCATAAATTTTTGAAAGCATGACAATTTTATGATTTTAACTTAGGTCATTGTTCCCATAAAACTTAGAAGGGTTAACTGATAACCAAAGAAATTATTTCTACTAAAATAAAAAGAAGTAAGAAATAAAATAAAAACAATGAATGAATGAATACACTAGTGTGCAGGGAAGTATGATGGGAACTACGTTACTGTAAAAATGACTACTATACTTTTTCTCCCAGAACCATTCATAACATAGTAAAATGAGTGCTTGACCCATCTTAAAAAAAAAAAATAATGAAGTTTTTACCCATTTTTTATCCCTTACTCATGGCGTCTGATGATGAATTATCAAGAGTTCAAAAATCCTTAGCATCTATTATAACATATATTTATTTTCCTTGTTTGATTAAAAATATTTGGGAAGAATTTGGATTAAAAAAATCATTTATAGAGGAAGGAAAAATCCCCCAATATTAAAAATATTCAGAGAATAAAAACTTAGTTTTAAATTAGAAAAAAAAGATTATGGATTAACGCCTGTCAACATATTGTATCAATACATTTTAGGCTCTATTCGAAACACTTACTCTCAGTTTTGATTTAGTATTGTTTTTATATTAGTGATAGGGTGACGAAAATTAAGATGGACTTGTAGCGTTGTAACGTTGATAGGGTGAGCAACGAATTCTTAATTGGCTGGTATACTTAGGCGTAAGCGTGAGGGTTGAGCTAAGAGATATCTAAGGCATTAGGTTTTGGGTTGTGGGCCGTGTACGAATGTTAGTAATCAGAAATTGTAAGTCTCGGGATCGAGCCTTTGGAATCGCAAAGCCTTATTTTTTTATTTATTTTATACCTTGAATATTCATTCATATTGGAAATAAAGAATATTTTTATAAACTACCATCCTTCTATAATTATTTCTTTAAAAAAATCCTGTATCTGTAGAGTCGGGCAAATGCCGATAATAATTTTTTAGGAATATAAATATATGAAATATATCAGGGAACGCTGATTATAAAAATAACAATTGCAACAGATATCAACTTACTTTTCGGTAACATCAAAATTATGATACATTTTGCGGGTTTTATGGCTGATTAGCTTATTAGGAATGTGTTCCTTATAGTGATTAAAAGATAGGAGGAGATATTTTAAAAAATTGGAACTTCTAATTATCTATCTGGAATTATCAATTACACATATATTTAAATATTTTAACCTATTTACAATCATAATCGAAACTGAATAAAATAATAACTTGCTGAAATATAAATATAATTATATAATAGCTAAGTTTAAATTTAAGTATGCTTATATGAATAACTTCCTACTGGAATATAAATGAGTTTATAAAGTATTAATTTATTATGTTTTTTCATTTATTAGCAAGGAGGGCCGACAACTGAAATGGAGGTGGTGGCCTGGATCAACTAGAGAGATGGTCGAAAATCATCACCGAGTGGACTCCAATCAGCCAATTATATTTATTAGTATAAATAAGTTTAATATATGTATGTGTATATGTATAAGTTTTAAGTGTGTATATTGTCTATATGTGGGCAAAGATGTCCTCTAGCAACTTTTTGCCCTTAAAATAAAACAACAGCAAATATCTAATGTGATCTTCAAACAACCACTTTATTGTTTGCTTGTGTGGTTATTTAATTTTACTTTTTAGGACAGAGGGAGTTTTCCCCAATTATTGCCTATCCAGTTGTAGTTAGGATCGGAATCTTCATCGAGTACCTTACATCAATCCGCCATCTTACGTTCCCACAGAAGGACGTTATAACTAAGATATGTTTACTCTTCCATAAAAAATAAAAAATCCTAAGGCCACCCTCCGTTCTGCGAACCCGCGATCTCTGACTTAAAAGGTTTGACATACCACTACACGACAAGTGACCCCTCCTCTTTCCGAACGTCGCGACGCGGCCTCCCTTGCTATAGTTATTATTATTTTTATTTTTTTTGGTTTTAATCTCAGAAAAAAATCCTGACCAAATAACTCTACCCCAAGAACCGACTTATTACTTCCTGTGAGATTGAAGTTAGTCACATAATGATCCTGATTCGGTAGGCTTTGTATTAGCTCACGCCAATCAACTGCACGCGAAGGCCCAACAGCTATTTGCTCTGTTATTAACATTAAGTAGATATTCTATTCTAAGAAGCTCTTTGTGGGGAAGTGGTCAGAGTCAATAGCTAAAAATACGCTACAGATTTTTGGGAAATCCAAAGAAATCCTTTGGAAACGGTCAATCTTATGCATGTAGTACGAGTATAGACAAGTTACTATTCATAAAATTAAAATAATGAAGTAACGAGTCGAGATTTCAACCAATTATCAATTCACAACGTGGCGCGAGTAATATGCAATTTATGATAACTAAATACAGTTGTGTCAATTATCCGACGTTAAATTATCCAAATAGGTTTGCAGAAAAGATACAAGACATAGACACAACCATTCCTATAAATTAAGTTTGAAGCGTATTATCTTTAAAATATTGTAGCTATAGTGCAGAGTTGCTATACTGAAGGTGGCTTGTTCATATCCAGCAGAGAGAGATAAATTAATTAATATGTTAACAGCCACGGATGGAACCTGTGCGGTCTGAACACTTTTCTGGGGCTAAACCGACCCCAATATAGTTGATAACGTTTATTTATGTAGTTCGATTGCGTTGACAGCTTCTTCTGCTTAGGGACAGAAATCAATCAACAAAATGACAAATCTCAGGAGATAAGAAGAAGAATTAATTCTGCTAGTAGGTGCTATTATAGCCTAAGGAAGCAACTAACTACAATCTCTTCTCTAGGGAGACAAAGCTCACATATACCTCAGGAGCCCGAGCTCTAAGAAAGGCAGACGAGAAAAGGCTCTTAATTTTCGAGAGGTCAATCCTGAAGAAGATTTTCGCACCAATAAAAGTGGGTGAAATATGGAGACGGCGATACAACAGAGAGAAATAAGACCCCAGATGCTGTCAGGACAATCAAACTTGGCCGACTACTGAGGGCAGGTCACGTGGGACGGATAGAGGACACTCGGGTTCCTGAGAAGATCCTCACAGAGGTAATCCATAGAACACGGAGAGTAGGGAGACCAAACGATAGGCGGATGGAAGGTGTAATGGAGGATCCACGTACCATTCACAATGCCAGTACCTGGAGGGATGCTGTGCAGGATAGAGCTGATTGGCGAAGAATAACTGAGCTCTTTAAAAGTTTGAGGAGAGTTCTTGAAGATGATGAGATGATAATTCGATATGATGAGGAGTAGAAATAACTAAATGCCTGTTAACGATACTTTTACTGGTGAGATTTGAGAAGTTGAAGAAGATGGAGAGATTGGCGACAAATCAAAGTCTAGAGTAACAACCTGCTCACACGACAACTGTCTTGAGACTGATCTTGTTTTGTTTTTTTAAACATCACACTACTTAGTATTGTAACATATGTTTTAATTACAATGTGAAAATTAAATTACTATCTGAATTCTTTTATTTTCCTTTTAGCTAATTTTACTATTGTAAGAATTATATAAAACAAAAATTATATCTGGTTTTTAATGTAATAAAGTGTCCGTTTGGAAGAAAAAAAAATTAAAAAAAATAAAAATATAGCTATTGATACCCTACAACAAGGCTTAAATAACAAACACTTTAAATATCGGCTCATTGAAATAATCGATTATCGAATGAGAGCGATATATATTTTATTTCTAAGCAAGAGACAGAGAGATGAAAAACAAAACAGAATAAAACTATCCGACAAACAAGCGTTTACTAATGAAGCGACAGAATTTTATCGATAGTTTCTATAGCTATTGAAGTTCCTTAATGATCGACCCTCCGCAGGAAATAAAAACTAAACAATCGAGAACTGGCCCTATCGATTCTGAGCTGGCGCCTACTGGTTTACACCGCTCTCCTTATAGCACTTCCGCTACGGTCTAGGTAATTTATACAGCAATTTTAATTTGAATTAATTTGTCTAGACGAGTGATTTAAATTTTAAAAACTTATATAATAATGTGGGTGCAACAGATATAAAATTTAAAATGGTACTAATTTTTTTAAGGAGAATATAAATTTAAAAAAATGTCTCTACAAATAACGGTCACACTATAACCTTCGAAAAGGTCTGGGGTTCAGTACCTACATTGTAGTGATTGTACTGTTCTTGGACAACAGTTGTCCAACAAATTTTCCCCTTTGTTTTGGGTACCCGATTTTTATAATATTTTATAGAGGCTGGGTGAGCCCACGGAGGGCGTAGATCCCATAGGAACCATCTCTGGCTGCTAATATATTAAATAAAAGTGTTCCCGAAGAGCGGGATTTGAACCCAGGACCTAAGGCATGGCTACTCAGTGCTCAGTGCCAATGAGCCACTTCGCTCACTCGTCAATACAAATGAGCCCTCAAAAATAATTAAACAATGGAATATAAAATGTAAAAACTAAAGTCTCTAAAATACTGATACATAACTAATATGTCAATAATAACCATCTACGGCCTCAGCAATTAATACAACGGAAAACTCGCATCAATAAAAATCAAATATAGCACATCTCACATCAACATCATAACACACTCATTAATTATATTCGGCAAAAGCCACACAAGAATGTTTTGTTGGACGTCTTTGAGTGAGATTATTGTGTATGAATGGATTGCTAACGCCTTAGAGTGTAAAATAATTACATTTAATTATTTATTACAAGTAATTTAGTAAGGAAAAAAAATGCAAATTACCTCCAATAACAATATTTTAAAAAGATTAGAAGAAGAGAAATAAAAAAAATTACAATAAGTTAACCATAATTACATAAGAGAAACAATTTTTGGTTACATATTTATCAAATTTATGCCAAGAAAAAAACAAAATAATAAAGAAAAATTAAACAATGCTATCAGAGATTTACATTTAATCCCCTTATGTTTTCCCCCCTAATATCTAACTAGATGATATTAATACATATGTACGTGGTTTAAATTCCACACACTCATATATATACATACTTAATCACACACACAAGTGTACATTGAAGAATATCGAATGAAGATGATTTTATCTCAATGATCCCCTACTATTTCCGATTTTTGGGGGGAATTGTAGGAATATTAGGTGATGGAATATACGAGGTTTGAAGGTTGGAAGATTATTGGAACGACAAATGGAAGAAGATATAGAGTTCCATATCTATTCTAGTTTTTGGATTTAGCTATCTTGGTTTCACCTATAATTGGACAGTTGCCAGAACGATCCAGGAGTGCCTCCTCTTTCCTCTTCCCTCCCTATTGTCAATTTCCCCCTACATTATCAGCTGCGGTAGACTATATTTAACTTTTCGCATGAAAGTCAAATACATATAGCTTAAACAAACCAGTTTTGTGCTAGCTATATGTTCAGTACATGATATTCGGAACAATAGCCACATCTAAAATGCTTTTACTTTCTTCATGAGTTTTTCCGTCATTGCCCACCCTTCGCCGCCATATACCAGTACACGGTATCCATAACATTTCGCCAATTTCATTTTCAGAGGAATTGTCTGGTCATTATTAGTAAGAATTTTCTTCATGCTATTAAAAAATATTCTTAATTTATCAATATCAATCACATTTTATCCTGTGGTTAATAATGTAGTAACATTTACATGAGAATAAAATCATTTCAGTATTTATTCAGTAATTCTCGATTAAAATATATTTTTCATTTATTCTACTTCCGAGATGGAGCGGTGTTATTAACCAAGCTTTCGCTCATCGTGCTGTGAGCTTCCTCAGGGTTAGTCAGTTAATGACATGACACGGTCCATCCCGGAAGTAGAATATAAGAATAACATTAACGACCGTGGAAGCTTACGTGAACATAAAATATATTTGTTTGATTGTTTCAGATCTTAAGACTTTACTTTTAACAAGGCTTACATAGTACATAATACAAGATAGTACATAATTTATGTATCTTCGCTCATCATCGAAGTCGGAACATACAGAAAAGGAGTTGTTCATTGACCCAGTCAGCTCTATCAGTTACAGTACAGAATAATATTAGAAGCCCCGTCTGCCTAACGGCGGACCAACCTCCATTTTACAAATGATAAGACTATTCGTTTAATTGTACTACAGTTGGTATTTAAAATTTTTAGAACTGTCCCGAAATTATTCCAGAAACTTAAGTTCATATTTTATTACCACTTAGTGAGGCTCTAGTCAGTTAAAATGGAAATATTGTATTAAGATGTAGCTCTTTTTATTTTTAAATTGATTCATTCCATTTTTTCGACATTAAATCAAAAATAGTGCTATATTTTATGTGACGGCTCAAAAAATTTAGGATAAGTGGAATTTTTAGAAATATTTATATCTTAACTGATCTAGCATGACAACAAATCAAAAAGTATTTCCTCGATCCTTTGCTAGACAAACCAACATTAAATATTACTTCACTTGATTTTTTTAATATAATATAAACATTAATATTATCTAAATTTTATAATTGATATTCATAACGTTAAATATGATCCGTACATGGAAGTAAGTTTACAAATATTGTCTCTTTGTAAATGACAATTACTACAAGATATAGATGAGAGTTAACTACAAGTATAGCTTAATGATTCAACTGAGGTGAGTCAGTACACCTGTCGCCCACGTGTCCCTTCCACTTCAACGAAGGCGGTGTCTTACAGTTTCACTAGCTCAGTTCTTGTTACCTACAGTACTCCTCGTGGCACCAACTGCTAGGATATCTTACAGTAGGGCCAGCTGGTTGAGTGGAAACACTTAGTAGAATGAACACCTTCAAGGTACGGGCCTTATGCTGTACCGTATCAATATCATAGATACACATCAGCATTTTGTTTACATGCATATATTGTACACCAATTGGCCTATCAAAGTATATTTGAATTAGGGTGAATTGGTCTTATCATCAAGATATTGTCTTATTGGTCAAGACTCTTAAGCGGTCTAGGGGAAAGCCCGATTTCGACACCAATCTATATATGTATATGTAATATCTATCGGCGTTTCCTAGCAATTGATTGACTAATTAAATTTTGTTTTGTGGTCTTTTGGCTAATGGCTATTCACAAAGCCACTGTTCCTGACTTTTATAAGCCGTTACATAAAGTGTATCATTGTTTTTAAATTTAAATTGTAAAATTCTAAGTGCATTGATTTAAAAATTAGAACAAGCTACGCCCGAAATTACGATTTTATTACTGCTATTTTAATACAGGGAACACCGTGAAATAAGATAAAAGTAAGCTATATTTTTTTTTTTATTGTAACGGAAAGCTTAAATAAAATTACAAAATCATTATTTTATCTAATGAAAAATACCCAATTTTAAAAAGATTACTAATTGGGTAATCATATTTTAATGGAGAAAGATATACTTGGTCCAGGCTCTATAAGCAGGATACTAAATGGTAGGATGGTGATACTAAAAAAATGTTAAAAAAGTAGAGAAAATTTAAGTAATTAAACTATTTAAATACCTTAAATAAAAAAATATTGCTTATTGATTTGTAAAGTCTGAAACCTTTGTTTGAAAAATGTTTCCACTCATAAGTTAACTAAAAAGATTTATTTGATCGCATTGGTAAAACCAGACGATATATTTAACACTGTTATATCAAACTCTTATTTAATAAAGTGTTTACCTTGTTTTTATAATAGTGCTATACATTGATTGAGGTGTTTACATGAAAAAGTAGTACATACTAAGGCATTAAAAAATTAATACTGAATTGCATAAGTAAAAAAAAAAGATTATTTATTAATTTTTGAACTCAATATTTTGTTTTAAATATGATTTTATATCATTAATTTACTAAAAATATTAGATTAATCGTATTCATAAATTAAATTGATTCAATATACGGGGTTTTATCTAATTTTCATTTTATTGAGGCATTGTTTATTCGGTCGACCGAACCTTAATGAAATAATTTTTTTCTATTATCATAACCAATTACAATATATAATATGATATAAGATAGTATTGGAGTGGCATGATAATAGCATGCGACACGGCAGTAATTGGATATCCCAAGATACTGACCAAAAAGTTATACCTGATAACATCAGAATCGTGTTTCTGCCCCACGACAATTAGCTTAAGGCTGAGGATTTTTAGAAAAGTTTCATAATTTTTTTAATGACTGAAAATTCTGGTATTAAAAAATCATTAATCAAGTCATTCCACTGATTAGTGGTGATTTATTTGAATATTGATACATCATCCAAAACATTTCCTAGTGTTGTAAGCATGGTAAACCCTCATAAACATCAAAGCTTATTTTAGTGATTTAGCCATTTTTTGTAAAATATCAATGAAAATATATTTTCATAGATAGTGCTGATGCCTGTAGAGTTACATCCCAACACAAAAGACAAAAGAGTATTGGGTTCCGTATATGTGGTTTCTGACCCAACAATTCAATACTTTAGAATTACAAGGTTGTATGTTACAAAATTGAAAAATCAGAGATTTTGATACCTAATGACTCTATGGGTCGAAATCTATACATAGATCTTCAAAACGTCAAAAAACGACCGGGTATCATCCAAAGACCAAAAATAAAAAGATATTCAGAATCTTTGATATCGTTTTTCTCATTTTCATATATGTGTATCATACCACCTTGTAATATTAAGGTAGCGAATTGTGCACTCACACGTCACACAGTGGAACGAATCAACGCATTTGTTGGACATTGGACCAATTCTCTAATAACTAAATTTGTCCTTTATTTTGATCTTAGATTATACTTTATACTTCTTCTCAACAAAATCCAAAGATAAATTAATTGTGAAATTAAATCTTATTTGAAAAATTCTGAATTGAAATATAAATTTTTCTAAAAACTCATATTTTTAAAGCAATCCACTGATTGAGGTAATGCATTAAATTAATCGTGCACCTACTGGAAAAAAACTCATCCATAATAAGATATTTTAGGCAAATAAAACTTGGGATTATTTCAAGCGTCTGGGATTTTTAGGTGAAAATTGGGGGATAAAACTAAAATAATCAATTGCGAAAATCGCTCAAAATCGCCCAAAAAATTACCTTCACAGTAAATAACTAGAATGTTTGAAGTTTTTTTTCCATTAGTCGGATTCTGCTACTAGGTGCTATTTTCCGAGAAAATGATTTTTTTTCTTCTTTTTTTCTCTCCGGGCCTTGAGATTTAATTTAAAATAATTTCTGTTGATATTGGCGTCTACTTTACGCAAGTTTTCTTTTGTTTACCAATGTTTGTTTTCATTCATTTATCCGAATTCTTATCTAACATAATAGTATTAACAATGTAACTTAGTTTGTGTGTGGTATTTGAACGACATAAGTGTAATGATGCACATAGGTGCAATAGTCCCTACAACAAAGTTTTAAAATTTTTATTTTGTTACTTAAATAAAACAATTTTATATTGGCACCTACATTTATTATAATGTTGATGTATCAATTATACCTAGTGTATTAACTAACAAAAGTTAGGGGTTTGATTAGGTTATAATCGTACCTAATCAATTATTATATTAATTGTGTTTAATAATTAAATTATTTGGTTTGTTACTTTTTCCTTTGTATATTTATTTAATACCTATTTATCTGTCTTTCCATCGAATACTGTATTGTACCCATTCTAGTAGTATATAGGTACAATGTTAGATAACAAATTATCGAACATCGAAATATCAAATCTAGAATTTTTACACGTTTCCCCTAAAATGTTTGATCCTGTTTATCATATGATTAAATAGTCCATTCAAAAAGCTTTAAAACCGTAGCAATAGCCTTATTCTAGGAGAACCAGAAGCGGTGATATTAATGAATGTCCAGGCCTCCCTAACGCTCGTTCCACTGTGCGTCAGTTTGACGATCTACAGGTCCCAGATCATCCGATTCACTTATATTTAGAAACAACTAGCTTCAATCAACCACAACCGAATTCTAACTCTAGAATTAAAAATTATATATTTTTTCTGTTTTTTTTTTTTAAGGGCGTCAAATAATCAAATTCATTTGGATGACAATACAGCTAGTAGTGGTTTAATAACATTTATCCATTTATTTATTATTATTTAAATAGCTGTTTGAAACATTATTGCCTCTTATACATATATATTACTTCTCGCTCTTGATATTCTATTCTTTTAGCCCCTGGTAGTGACGTTGTAAGACTATATCGGTCTCATATCATCCCCTAATAGTGAAAATAGGCTATTAATGATTAATTATTTGAAAGAACAATCCTAAATATAACATTGATGACACGCGTACGATGTTAATACATAAGTGGTATTTACAAAATGGTGACGAAATGAAATTACCACTCAACAAAAATTACAATATAATAATTTGAGGCAGAATTCATTAAAAAGATTTCTAACGGCACATAGGTAATGCTTATGAACACACATTACCACCACTTCCTTTAAATTCAGGTACATCTATAATGAGATTCATATTAATATAAATCTTAAATGTTTTTAAATGCATTAAGGTGAGAAAGTCGAGTTTTATATTAAACATTAGTTATTATTTCAAAAAGAATTAATAACGATTTTAATATTTATAGTTTTACAGTTAATAATGCAATAAGGCCGTTTCTCTCTCCATTCAAATATATAATTAAAAAATTAGATATATTAATGCTTAATAAAAAAAAAAATACATCCCACATGAACGTAACAAAATAATTAAATATTATTCGAAGCAGTTCAGGATATAATGAAGGATAATGGAGGTATTTAAGTAATATTCGTTTTACTTATACAAATACCATTTTCTAGAATCTTATTTAATATTTTGTAAGTTCCACAAAGTTAAGAAAACATTTAATACCATTGCACATAATGCAAGGGACCTCATAAATACGAACATAGTAACGAAGTTTATTATGTAGCAAATGCATTTTAATATATGACTGTATTTATTAAATCCTCGGCGGACGTAACTTTTAGTTTTCAACATAACTTATTTAATAAAGTAGCATGAGCAAATTTATTTACCTGAAAATAAAGGCTTTAGCCTAGGGTTATGTAGCGAAATGATTTGTTGTAGTTCAACCTCCAGATGTTTCTTCTTATTAAAGATAAGTGTTATATTTCCCTGTCTTTTTATTGTTTACTTCCAAATTTTAATATTAAAGTTTTATTTTATTCTTACAATAAATTACGCTATCCAATTATTTTAATTATTGCGGAGGAGAAAATAATAAGAGTTGAGAACAAAATAAATTCTTTAATATTAAGAAACAAGGCCTACACTCTACAAGACCCTCATTAGGCCCATACTGACATAAGGTTGTGAATGCTGGGTGCTAAAGAAAGTCGCTGAACAGAAGATCGCAGTTTTCGAAAGAAGAATTCTCAGAAGGATTTATGGGCCCATCAAAGAAAACGGTGAGTAAGGCACAACGGGAACTGTTCGAAAAGTATATGAATGTCCCAGCAGTAAAATTTATCCGGATCAGCAGGCTTCGTTGGGCTGGTCATGTACAAAGGATGCCTGAAGATAGCATTCCCAAGAGGAATGAACTATGCACCAGCGGGAAAAAGAAAGGTAGGAAGATCCCGGTAAAGATGGTTAGACCAGGTTGGATGGGACGCGGTGCGGCTGGGGGCGTTAAGGTGGTGGATGGCCAGGGGCAGAGTCCGGTGGGGACAGTTTCTTCTGGAGGCCAGGGCCCGGACTGGGCTATAGAGTCCAAGATGCATGTATAGTAAGCGACTATTTATTTGAGACAATATTTCTATCCTCAGTGATGTTACTTAATATTCACAAGTATGAGAAAGTGATTATAGGAAAATTAAAAAGGAACCGAGTGCTATTATAACAAATCTATACGATCAACCAATCAAGTACTACAAACCACTACAGCCCATGAGTGATCTTGGGTTTAGTATATGCTAGAGACTGTAGTGTTTCTTAAACAACAGCAGAGGTGATTACGCTCCTAAACGAGAACAACGAAATAACTCAAAAAATGACATTGACAAATCTGAAATTCAATTACCATATATTCCTTTTTAACAAAGTAATGTTTTGTGTTGTATCATGTTTGAACTTGAAGTTTTATGGGAATAATGACATAAGTTGAATTAAAAAGTTTCAAGTTTGAGAGGAAAATAGTTGACTGGATAACTCAAATGATGGATTGAATTGGTCAGGGGGTTCAGTCAATGATAACACATACATTAAGCAAAACTTAATTTTTATTAATTGTGCCACCGTTTCGGCCTAGGTTGTAGTCCATCTTCAAGGCAAATAGTGGGTGCGGTGACCTGTCACAACACTTTCAACAAACTCATTTGTTGATAGTTGAAAGCTGAAAGTGTTGTGACAGGTCACCGCACCCACTATTTGCCCCGAAGGTGGCCTACAACCTAGACCGAAACGCTGGCAAAAATAATAAAAATTAAGTCTTGCTTAATTGGTGTGTTATCATTGACTACACCCCCTGACCAATTCAATCCATCATTTAAAATGTTTCAAGTTTCTAAAAATGTTTTAATGGTTAATAAAAGAATTTCATTAGCATCATTACTACAGGAATGCTTTACCCAGTTTAGGGTACCCACTTTATAGATGCCGGGTGAGCCCAAGAAGTATCTGCATAGATATTATGCCGTCAGTGGGTGCTATAATAAAACAATTAATAATTTATCTACTACAAACCCATTTTTAAAGGAATATTAATACCCACTCTACGATTTTTACATTAAAATTGTTACCATTACTAAATCTGCAGACATTCCAGAGCATTCTGAATGCTGCTGTTTTCCAATTACTGCGATGAAAGAGAAGAAATAAATAAAAGGGGAGATTGATATAGGAGGAGGAAGGTGTAGTAACAAGGGAATGAAGAACAGAACAATTTCCCCTCTCGGGATTCCCTCTAGAGGGCAGCCTATAGAAGGTTGATGAATAGCTTTTGACGGTAAACAACACCGTAAAGTCCTCTTTTCAAAAGCGTGTTATTTTATTACTGTCAGGTTGGTGTAGTGTAAAAATATCTGATTGAGAATATGGAAAGCCTGAATAGAGAGAGCGGGGTAGCTCAGTGGCTAGAGCACTGAGTTGCGCTCCTGAAGGCCCCGGGTTCAAATCTTGCAATGGCAGATGGATTATTTAATCAATCAACAGTCGTAAATAAACACTCTGGGATCTGCAAACCCTCTTAGGGCTCACCCAGTCTCTATAAAGTAGGTACTCTTAATAAGGAAAACCCTGGTAGTTGAGCGTGATCTAGGCCAAATCACATTCCTGCTCAGCCGTTAGCTTAGAAACGCTCTCAACCATTTAAATATATAAATAAATAACAATAAATTCTTTATTAATTCTGGGACAAGTCCATTTAGAATAAAAATACATGTTTATATAAAGGGTAGTATTATGTCTTAGAGTATATTAAAACAAGGTATAAATGAAAAAGATTTAATGAGAACAAATAAGATGCGAATTACCTCCAGTGATAAGATTTTTTTTTTTTTAATTTATTGACATTTACAACTATAATATTATTATAACAAGTAAATCTGCTGATATGTACATTATGACATGAAAAACACTTGTGGAGAAACTACCCATCGGTAGCACTCCAATAAAGTTCTATAGTAGATGGTCTCGAGGCCATCTTCTTTTCAGACGCCTCGGAGGGTTATCAGGAATAGTATGGGAAGTTGAGAGACTAGAGGATTCGAGTGTGTATGGAGCTTGTCATGGAAGGATAGGTATCTAGTTTCGGCCAAATCAGTAACATATGGGATATTAAGATCATGATGGATGAGTTTGTTTGTGACATAATAAGGAGCATTGAGGATTTTACGAAGGATTTTGGATTGTAAGGATTGAATTGGATGGTTTAGTAGAGCCAAAGCTCAACTCCGTATGTCCAAATAGGTCTGATAACTGTCATGTAAATGAGTCTTTTGTAATTAATTGGGAGCTTAGAGCGTCTGTCTAGTAAATGTTGAAGTAGGCGAAAACGTCGAGCAGTTTCTTGTCTTTTCAGTCTTGTATGAGGATTCCAAGTGATACGTTTGTCCAGATGGAGTCCTAGGTAACGTATCTGTTCGACAGGGTTCAGTGGAATATCATTAAAGGATACAGTAGAGCAGGAATTCGTAGGTTTACGACGAAGGGTGAAGGTAATTTGATGGGATTTGTTAGGATTTGATATGATTTAAAAAAAGAAAAAGAAAACAGAGTACAAGATATAAAAAATAACAGAAATAAGATTACGATAACTATATAGAGAGAAACAATATATAATTACTTTTATTTTGATAAGAAAAGATTTGCCACCGGCCGGGATTCGAACCCGGATCTCCGCCTCACCGTGGCAACGCTCTAACCATTTGAGTCACCGTGGTAGTCCCCTATCTAGGACATATCTGTTCTATTCACCGATTCCGTATCCCCCGTGTTCTCGTAATTTTGTGTGATGCATACACGAGGAAGAATGTTCATTGAACATTATTTTTAATTTTAGGATCTTGTTGACATACGTCATTATATTATTTATAATATATTATAATTTAGATAGAACAGAACAGATTCGTCCTAGGTGGGGAGCAACCCCGGTGGCTCAAATGGTTAGAGCGTGGCCACGGTGAGGCATCCGGGTTCGAATCCCGGCTGGGGGCAGATCTTTTCTCTTCAAAATAAAAATATTTAAAAATTAAAGCAATGATTACAAAATTATAATAAATTATAAATAATATAATTGCGTATGTCAACAAGATCCTAAAATTAAAAGTAATGTTCAATGAACATTCTTCCTCGTGTATACATCGCAAAAAATTGCAAGAACACGGGGGACATGGGATCGGTTAAGAGAACCGATTTGTCCTAGGTCGGGAGCGACCCCAATTGTTAGAACGTTGCCACGGATAGGCGGAGATCCGGGTTCGAATACCGGCCGAGGCTAAATATTTTCTCTTCAAAATAAAAATATTTAAAAATTAACGCAACGATTAATAAATTATAATAAAATAGATAATCACGTATGTATGCAAATTGAGATGTCAAGTAGAGACAAAGAAAGCAGAAAATGAAACAAAAATATGAACAATATAAACTAATTTAACTTGTTTTTAAAAATATCTAACTGGACGAGCGAAGCGTCAATAATATATAAATATAAATAATGATATAAATATACTTATATATAAATAAAAACACATCATTCATTTATCAGTTAGAAGACTTTAATCTGAAAACTGGGTATGTTATTTCCGATTTTTTGGGAATTGTAAGGATATAAGATGATTGAATATACGGGATTTGAAGGTTGAAAGATTATTGGAACGACGAATGGAAGAAGGTATAGAGTTCCAAAGGGACGAGGAACCGGATAAGAAAAGCTCTGTCAATTTCTCTTGAACTCAAGACCCTACATGGGCTGTATTGGTACACGATTTTATTTATCTATTAGAGAATAACTTATAATTAAATTGCCAATGACTTGATTTGTAAGATCAGACGAATATTAAATAGCTTAAAATATTTTAAAGAGGCTGGGTGTGCGCCAGTCATTTACCTCACAGAAAATCAATGTTATCATAAATAAAATATTAGATAATGTATGTATTTTGGGCATCTAAGGAATTTATTCTTATAAGAAGGATTAATGCTTGAAGATTTAGAGAAAAGTAGTTTAATATTTTAAGTCGATTTATGAGTATTCTATTGAAGACATGGTATATATGGTCTTTTGAGCCATTTTATGATACGATGGAGATTAGAATACGGCCTTTGCGGTTGAAATTAATTTCATGATGGATCCATTCAATGCGTTTCGACTTTCTCAATCTGCATAGAAATGCTGGTCATCTTTAGATTGATGCAAATGAACATCTCAGCAGATTGTTTCAGAATTATAAATGGGTCTCTTGTTTCATTTTAACTTGACAGCACTATGGCATACATTGTTTTGTTTTCTATCCTTCTAATTGTAAAATGTAGGTATTACAAGTTATTAGTATTTCCCAAATTTTAGTTATTCGTTTCTTAGCGAACAAAGTAGAACAAAAACTGGCTCAACGGTAGAGCACTGAGTTGTCATGCCGAAAATCCTGGTTTAAATCTCGCTGCTGGCAAGGCTTTTATTTAGCAGGAGATGGGTCAGATAGGATCTAAGACACTCCTTAGGCTCAAACAGCCTATATAAAGTGGGTATCCAAAATAAGGGGGGGGGGAAATTAGCGGTTGAGCGTGACCAAGGACATCTGTCTACACAACCGCTGCCCATGAAACAATTCAGTCTCTACCATGTACTGCATCCCACCCCCCCAAAAAAAATATATATTTATGGATACTATATTCAATAAAACTTTGATAAATTAATGAAATCTCATTTTACCCATCATGAGTAGTGCAGTTTATTTTATCTTTACCGTCTGTCATAAATCTGTAAATTACTTTTTTCTTTAATTTATTTGTATTTATATGTTCTTATAGTGTCAGATCCATAAATAAAAAATACATGTATACGTCCAGAAAAGGATACACCTATACATCATTGATAAATTGGGATTATAAATTTTAAATATCTTGGCACAGTACCAGTTAACCATGGGTTTTCTAAGCTACTGAATATTCAATATTACCTGAATATTCAAAATTACCTGATATTCTTATCAGTATATCAGGTAACAGATAGGAGGAATGCGGAAGAATAAGATAATTGTTAATGTTATATTCATTTAAATAAAAAAAAAATATCCACAATAATAAAAAGAAGCCAAAGATAAGTTGATTGTATGTAAAAAACGGAACCTTTAAAAGGATTTCCATATAAAAGTATTTGTATATAATAATGCCAGTAATAAAACAATAATGAAGTAATATAATTATTACTGTTATCTGGTGCCTTTCTGGACATTGCTCAGGCATTCGACCGGGTATGGCACGATGGCTTGCTTTTCAAACTAAAAACCCAATTACCCCAATCCTTATATCTAATCCTTAGATCCTATCTCTCTAACCGTTCCTTCAGAGTCCGCTGTGGTCCAGAGTTCTCCACTTGTTATCCAATCGAGGCCGGCGTACCTCAAGGAAGTGTCCTAGGTCCTATCCTCTATATCTTGTTTACAGCCGATATACCTTTAGATCCTGTTACCTTCCTTGCATCCTTTGCCGATGATACTGCCATACTATCAACCCATTCAGACCCAGAACTGGCATCTGCCCATCTACAACGACACCTCTCCTTAATCGAACATTGGTGCGCCAATTGGCGTATCAAAGTCAACCAATTCAAAAGTAAGCACGTCACCTTCACCCTCCGTCGCAGATCCTGTCCACAAGTTCATTTTAACTCTATACCACTTCCCAGTTCCGACACAGTCCGGTACCTGGGTTTCCTACTAGACAAAACTATATTCCTACTAGACTTACCTGGAACCCACATACTCGACTTAAAAGACAAGAGCTCAACAGAAGATACGGACAGTTATATAGACTACTGAACAGAACATCACAACTTTCCGTTGAAAACAAACTATTAATTTACAAGACTATTCTCAAACCGATGTGGACCTACGGAATTGAACTATGGGGAACTACTAAATTTTCGAACATCAAACGTATCCAATCCTTTCAATCCAAAGTCCTTAGAACAATAGTCAATGGTCCCTTTTATGTTACAAACAAGACCTTACATCACGACCTCAAGATCCCTTATGTCCTTGATCTCATCCCATCCAAATTCTCAACCTTCCACCAGAAACTTGCTCTTCTTCCTAACCCCCTGGCACAATCCCTATCTAGTACCAACCATCCTTATAACCCTCCTCGTAGGTTGAGGCGGCAGTGGCCGAGAGATCTCTTATGAAAATACATCTGGAGTGCTGGCAATGGCCAGCTTCTCCACTCATGCCTGAGAGTGTGTGGCTCTAGCGTCCTCACTCAGTCTCCACTGGCTAGACTGGTGACGCGGCTGACTGAGAGGCGCTGGGATCTCCTGGCATTGTGCCTCGGCACCCACTTTGATTCGGTAGGGGTTTGATTCGGAGTTCCCAGGGGCAGTATGTAAATATTGTATATAGATATGAATGTGGCCGATTATTATTATTATTTTATATTATTTTTATTGTTATCTACATATGGAATGAATGATCTCTTTTAGCTCTAATACTCATTGCCCAAGATAGTGGCAGATTGTATTATTTCTCAATAAAGCAATTAAAAAAAAAAAAAAAAATTACTGTTATACATCCGTAATAGAGAGAGTATGAATACACAAAGAGTTTTTTCCTGCTCAGATCGTTAGAGGCTGTCCCCACTTTTACATAATTTACTTACCACCCCAGACCGCTTCCTGCCCGGGGGGTGCGCTTCAGGAGGGGGTTGCTTAGGGTGGTGGTGGTGGTGTTTTCTACAATACAAAACTCTTTCCTGGACCCCCCCTTTATAAAAGTTTACCGAAAAAGTTTTCCACAATGAATTCATTGCGTTGAAATTGTTTTATTCATCTTTGTAATTTGCTTACTTAATTTTATAATTTAATTCCAGCAACTCTGTCTGCAAATGTGACTTTTAAATCTTCTAAAATTTCAGGCTAATCCATTTAGGCCCTCAGACATGAATAGAAAAAAACAGTAAAACGCTTAAAAATAAACCAAAAAACCGTTAATGGTCATTAAAAAAAAATATCGCTTTCACTGTCCCTCTCATTTCTTAATTAACACTAGTTTATTACCGAGAAACTAAACTTGGTAAATAAATTACATATCAGAGCCATACATATCATGTGATCGAGAAACTAAACGCAGCTGATAGGTGAAACAATTTCTTCAAGCTGAAATGTTCCCGTTAGTTACTGTCCAATGTTTCAAACAGTGGTTTAGCACTGAATAATATTCCTTTAGGTTTTACCAGTCACATTTTTTTTTTTAGAACATTTAAGTAGAATTTTGAAGGGGCAAAGTTTCTTTAAAAAGTAGTTCTTCAGAAAAAGTCACCAGGTTTGTCCAATTAGTTACCTCAAATTTGTTATTGATCCCGTGGTAACACAGATTTAGTAAAATGGCGAGAAAAGTGGTTGGCTTCAAGTATCAGATTTTAAATTCGTTTTGATATCCCTTCTGACCATCCATCTTAACCATTTTTAATAGCACTTATACGGTCAACCAATATTAAATTATACGTTACATAAGACATTATTATTTAATTTTTCCAAAATCAATGAAACGTCAATTTTTAATTTATAATTTTGTTTCTCTGAGATAAAAAAAAGTTTATGTTTAAAAGCTGAAATCTCCCCTAATAAACATGCTCGCCATAAATCAATTAAATAAATAATAATTTCATTATTTTAAAAAATGAAAAAGACCCTGGTCTGGGGTTTAGTACGTGGTAGAGACTGTACAGTTTCTAGGACAACGGTTGTGCAGATATTCTTTTTATACAGGTTTTGTAAGCTCTAGGAGTATTTGTTGACCCCACTTGGTCTATCCGTGACCGATGATCGTCATGAATTTGTTCGTAACAAAGTAAGAAGCATTGAGGATTTTACGAAGCATTTTGCATTGTAATAATTGGTTACGAGAGGAATTGGCTTGTTAGCGCCACTCTGTAATTCCAAATAGGCCTTATAATTTCCATGTATATGACTCTTTTAATTAATTGAGAGGTTAAAGCGTTTGCCTACTATATGTTAAAGTAGAGCCAGAAACAGCGGGACCAAAGTTAGATTTTATTATTTGTACCTATAGGTCCAATAAGTCAATAACGTCAATAAAATAATTGATTCTTTTTTAAAGCTGAAAATTGCTATAAAATAATTCAATGTTCGATTTTCCCGAAATTTGTTACGAAGATTAATAATTATTAATCTTAAAAGTTATCTAATTTGGTGCAATATTATTTTTGTTAGTAGCATAAATTATTGTCAAACTTGGCAAATAACTGACGTGACTAAGGACAATAATTCCTTCGGGGTATAAACGGAAAACAATAGAGAGATGATTGCCAGACACATTAACAGGGCAAAAGCAATCAAATGTTGTAATTAATTCGAGTTATTGCCTTGTTATGTTCATTTATGGACAATGTAATGTCTATTTATCCAGAAAATTAGTCATTTCTAATGGGAATGGTCGCTATATGTGATGGGTTAATTGCGAATTATAATGATTCAATCGATTACCAAGATTTAATTAACGCCTATATAATTTACTTTGCTATTTTTAATCCCATTAGGATTTCAGACTTTTTACCAAAAATGAATTCATTTTTTTTTTTTTTATTTAGAATTTATCATCGACATTTTCTCGGACTATAGTTGTATAAAGACTCACATAGAACATACGTACATAGTTTTTACATTTTATATGTAATATATCATCACTAGATATTCGAAACAATACTATACATAGACCGACTGGGACAAATGGAGCAGGAATTCGGGGTTCAGCAAAACACGTACATAAACAAAAAATTCTTGTAATATTTATCGGCGTAAGGGATGGGTAAGGTTGTAATTATCGGATAATTTGCAGCTGATACTGAAAAGTAGTAGATACAAGTATCAGATACGGTCGAAATGTATATAATTTACTTTTAAGTCTATATGTTGGCTGTGCAATTTTTTCTTAATTTAATAATTTGAAATGAAAATTGCTTTTTCTACATTATCATACTACAAAGTAATGGCAATCGACATAGATGATTGAAATCGGGTGCAGAAAAAAATTGTTCGAAGAAATTGATAAATTTTTTCTCCAATTTTTTAGTTTCAACAGCAACAAATTTTACATCGTTTTAAAGAAAAAAAATTAGTTTCACATAATTAAAAAACAACACCGGAATATGACGAGGATTATAACAGCTATAGCGTTGTAAAGAGTTTAGGGTGCGGCGGTGGACAGACTAATTTTGTATTACAATCCAAATTCTTCGTGTCTTGGAACGTGAATAGCAAAAGTTTGAGGTAGGGTCAACAACTTTTTTTTTTTGTTCAATTCCATAGCTTTCATAAAATAATTAACCAATAAAAAACATTATTTTAATCATTTGATGTATTGTGGAGGTTACTATTTCGGTGAATAACTCTTTTTCCTTTAAAAATAATAACAAAAACTGATGACCCAAGAAAGGGTTCTGTGTAACGTATTAGAAGAGTAAGAGTCGGGATAACTGTATTTAACTACAAAAGTATCAAGTAAAAGTATCAGATACAGAAAATTATCAGTATCACTTGTATTCAGATACAGGAAAATCCAGTATCTAACCATGACTAAACGGCGTTGTGTAGCAATGGTTCGAAGTACCATTTCGGCGTTCACTATCCTTGATCAATTTAATTATAAATATTATTAAAAAATGCCAAAATTCTTAAATAGAATAATGCCATTCTTCCCAACATTCTTAAGCCGTTAAAATATAGAACAATCGCACCACAAAATATAGCATGATTTTTGAATTTCTAAAAAAAATTTATTTATTGATATTTACAACTGTATTACAATAATACATCAAGTAAATAGGCTATGTGATACATAATGACATGAGTTAATGGCAAGCAGAGGAACTACCCACTGGTAGTACTCAAATCACAAGTTCAACTAAGGTCACGTGGCCATCTTCTTTTCACTCCTCCTCGGCGGATTTTCGGGAGCGTTTGTCTAGTAAGTGTTGAAGTAGCCTGAAACTTCGAGCGGTTTCTGGTCTTTTCAGTCTAGTATGAAGATTCCAGGTTAATCGTTTGTCGAGATGCAACCCTAAGTATCGGACCTGTTCTACAGACACCAGTGGGATATTATTAAAGGATACTGTAGGACAGGAAGTCATTGGTTTACGAGGTAAGGTAAAAGTGATTTGATGCGATTTTTGAGAATTTATTTTAATTCTTCAGTTTTGACACCATTCTTCAAGATCAGTGATATGGGATTGGAAACTTTGGGATGCAATAACTGGATTGGTGTTGACTAACAATACACATGTATCATCAGCATACGTGGTAAGGATAGTGTTAGGATGAGTTGGGATGTCAGCTGTGTAAACTGTATAAAGGATTGGGCCAAGGATACTACCTTGAAGAACACCAGCAGATTGGGAGAAGAGGGATGAAAGGACATTATTATGGTTTACTTGGAAAGTTCTATTTGTGAGATAGGATTGAAGGATGAGAAAGTATGTATGGGGTAGGAATTTACGGAGTTTGTAGAGCAAGCCCGGATGCCAGACTCGGTTAAAAGCCTGTTCTACGTCAAGAAAGACGCCCGAGCAATATGATGCACGTTCTAATGCAGAGGAGACTTCATCCACCACACGATGACATTGCTGAATAGTGGAGTGGGATGCTCGGAATCCAAACTGGTGATCTGGTATTATGTGATTTGCATCAAGGATGGGGTACAATCGTTTGAAGATGAGTTTTTCAAGGATTTTACCCATGCAAGGTAGAAGAGAGATAGGACGGTAAGAGGAAGGGTATTCTGGGTTTTTTTTAGTTTTGGGTATCATTTTTACAATGGATAATTTCCAGAGGTCAGGAAAATATGTGGAGCGGAGTACAGATTTTTGAATTTAAATGGAAAAAATAAAATGCTTCGATTAAAAAAAATATTGAATTATATATCTTATCCCAATATTTCGACTTTTTTTTTCACGGAAAGGCCTTAGAGACCACGCGAATAATGTTCACTTAATTCTCTTATACCTTATTTCTTTACACCTTTTCCTCATTCTTTCCGATAGTTCTTTCGGTCCAAGCTATTCTTTTTCTCGCATCTCTCTTTTCCACAAGGACTTTAATTTCTTTGAGTCTCTTCCCATAATCATCCCAATCGAAATAGTCTTGGTCTGTTATTTTCAATCTTTTAGTTTCTTCCTTCATCTGTTTGATGTAAACCCCAGCACTCTTGTATCCTCTCATTTTATAGAAGATTTTTCTATTTAATCTCTTTGGGTTCATCCTTACCATATGTCCGTAAAACCTCAATCTTCTTATTTTTATGTCCGTTTCCAAACCATTCACTTCTTTGTATATTTCCTTATTAGATCTCAACCTATAGCCTTCCTGTGTCTTATTTGGGGCCTAAATTCTTCTTAGAATTCTTCTTTCTACCCCTAACACTTTTCTTAGGCTGGGGAGGGAAGCGGTTTCCATTCCCTACAGCATACCGGTTTGACGACCATATTGCAGTGTCTTATCTTCGCGTTTGTTGACAGGCTCATTCAGTACATAAATTGCTTGTCGCGAAGCTTAGTCTTTCCAATTTAGTTATTTTCTCTTTTATACTTCATTTATCCGACCTATTGCTACACATAAATTCCTACAGGTACTTGAATTTATTCGTTACTTTAATTCTACCGTACTTTGTATCTACTATCTTTTGAAAGTTTCCATCTGTAGTCATTAATTCTGTTTTCTCAAACAATATCTGTAAGCCTGCCTTTGCAGCTATTTCCTTTAAAGTGTTCAACTGCTCTATTGCTTCACTTTCATTATCCGCCATTAAGGCCAGATCGTCCGCATATGTCAGGCATCTTACTTTGATGTTCTTGTTTTTAGTCCATATCGTTGCACATTTGCTTCATGATTTTGTCCAGGACTACGTTAAACAGTACCGACTTTTCTAATTAGTAAAAAAACTAAAATTAAAGAAAATACATATTATTATGTTATTTAATGGAATCTTGAAACAATACTTAGAGGGTGCTTTAACAGGTTCACCAGTGAGATACGAAAAAAGTAATGAACTAAACATCAACTTCTAGAATATATAGGGGTACCTCTTTTAAATTAAAGGAACAATTGTATAATTTCTAAAGTGGGGTTTATCTGCTGTTAGGCGGGAAGGTGGTCCATCTAGTATAGAATAATAGAATAAAAAAAATAGAACAATGATTTTGATAAGAAATAAATTCAGATGAATAATTTTGTGATGACAATTAATACATAAAAATTGTGGTGATATTGATAAGGGGTGAATCTGGTGGTTGAGCGTGATCTAGGACAAATCACCTCCCTGAGAACCGTTGTCCATGACAGTCTCTACCATGTAATGAACCCCTGACCCGGTCACAGTTTTTAAAAAGTTTTTTTATTTACATAGACACTATAAGTTATAGAACTATCATCTTCTCCACTGTGATTCGTGGATGACCATTGTATGAAGATACTCGGAAATGAAGAAGTGAGTAGGATATTCGAAAAAGGATGAGACCACTAGAGAATTTAAGTGATTTTCCGGATGTTACTAGAAGTGATGGAAGGCCTTGAGATCAGTAGAGACTATCCTGGAACTGAGGAGGACGGGGCATTGGTGGTTGTTGAGATTCAAAATGTTAGAAATTTCAAATCATTTAGGATCTGTCTTTCACTAAGATGGAACGTCTAAAGGGGATATGGCCCGAAGAACCAGGGAAGGAAGAAAAGCTATTGCCATGCTCAATTCTGTACAGTAAAGTAACAGCGTCTTAAAAACTACAAAAAGAATGATTTTCCATGCTCCTATTATGGCTATAACTTATTAATGAAAATGAATGCTGTGAAAATTGGGAAAGGATAGCAAAAACTAACTATTACTAGCCTAGAGATGGACTTCATGAGAATGGACTTCTCCAGAGAGCCATTAGAGTGGTTTGAACACCTACTAAGGATGAAGGATAATATAATCCCAAAAATGACCACGCACTGATGCCCAGAAGGAAGAAGAAGAAGAGGCCAACCAAAAATTTCAAAATTTCATGGAATAATGAAGTTCAGGAATACATGAGATGATATAGAGAAGATGTATTTAAAAGGAAGACCTGGAAAAAGATGATGCACTAAAATTTGGTTGAAGTAAACCTCTACTCCGGGGAAACTCATTAATAATAAAAAAAATTGAATTTAAATATTTTACGAATCGATGTTGACGGATTTGTAATAAACCGGTTACATTACATCTTAGCAGTATATTTTAGGGAGACTGACCATGAATCAATATCAAGATCGGAGGGGGAGATTACTCTTTGCTTGTTACCTACCTGAAGACCCTTGTCCGCTGCAGACCGGAAGTGGAAGGCCTGATCCATCTTCTAACGGAGATTAAATGCTGCCTCCACTTTCCTGTCAGTGTCCCTTCCTCTTCACTTGTCCAGGGAAATCTTCCCAACACAAAGGAAAACCATGACAATACTTTTTTATCAGTATCATAGTAAAACTCAGCATGGAAATTTTAGCTACATTACTTTTCTTTTCAAATATTGTTTTTCACCTCTAAACTGTTAATTGGCAATCAGGAGTATCATGACATGTGAGCCGTAATGAAGGCTTGTACGAGAAACAACAGTTCCTTTATCTCAGAGATATTTCATCCAGCATCTATTTCATGGCTTATCAGGAGTAGCCATATCTTCAATCAATTAAAATCCGATTACACTATTGTTAAAAATATTAAGTTCTTGCAGGCCATATATAACATTGTTGATCTTATGATCAGTAATATTTTAGACACAAAAATTTTGGGGTTCAGTAAATATATCTGTTAAACTTTACCAGGATTATTTTCAGATTAATCATCTAGCATGCTAATAAATATAATATGTTATATCAACTATACATAATTATAATAACAACAATAGGATGGATTCACGGACTCCAAGGCACGATGGCGAAGCCACCAAACGCTGCTAGCACACTTCCATCCACGGAACACCATGCTATCCTTTAATCTACATCTTAGTCTAGCTCTTGGATTCATTTATATAAAATTACTGTGTTCTCCAAAATTCCGCGTTTTGTGAACTGCTATAAATATCAATTGAACCATTTTTGAACTGAATATTATAAGTAATACCTTACCTTTGAATACTTTAAGAGGTAAAAACAATTTAAAATAAATATGAAATTACTGTCGACTATTTCAAAAGTATGTTGATAATAAGCAAATGGTCTAGTCATTAATGAACTAATATCATGGAAGGTATGTAGAATGATTAATACCCAACAGAACTTTTTCATTTGTTCTGAAAGAGTGGTATAGCTGATTATTTTGGATTTGGGAGGTCCGTGGACGGTGGTGGTATCAGCATCGAATCCAAGGGTTCGATCAGCCTTAAACATTTTAATTTAATTCAACTTTTGAGATTATCTCTATAGTTGCTCTACGTAATTAGTTTTCTTAAGAAATATATGATTCGATGATAAATAAATAAAATTGATCATGGCCAACCTTCATGGCCATAGCCTACAAGGAATTTTTATATTTTAAAAGGATGTAAACTGGACTGAAATTTATCTAATATTTCATTCACACAATAAAAACCTTTATCCGGTCATGTATGTTTTTTAATAAAATGTTTCGATAATTAAATGTCATTTTCAATTATCCATATAAACAATTTTTGTATCATTTCTTCGTTTTTAATAACTTGAAAAAATTATAAGTAATAAATATCTCTAAATTATCAAATACAACAATAATAATATAATAAATACAAATTTATAAATCCACAAATAGAAGTAAGTATAGATTCCTTTTTTTCCTTTATTGTCATTGTTACTGTTTAAAATGTTTTATTTAGCGTCATTTATCCTCCATGGTCCTTTGTTTAATAGTTTATACTTTGGTCTTTTTTATAATATATAATTAATATAATTTTTTAAAATTTAAATATACCATAATCAAATTAAAAAAAATTAATACATACAATTTATTAAATTAATAACACTATTTTATTTTTAATACATTTTTATAATTTATATACATTCCTGTATATATAAATACCTCCATTATACATTACTCTAAATATGAAGTTAGGAATGAGGTTACATCAGTCTGTTCTATATCTAAAGATTTCTTCTGGATCAGGATGCAAACGATGAGCCGATAGTACCGTTTAGAAACTTGTAGTATCCTTCATGCAGATTCACCTGTCACCTGCATACTAATTACCAGCAGGTATTAAAGATGCATTCACTACAAACCGTACAGAGCAGATGCTATCGACCAGACCCCATCAGCGGAGTGCTCCTTCGCGTGACTAGATCCAGTCAGAGTTGTTAGGTTAAAGACATTTGTATGAGTTATAGCTCACTACTGCCATCTATCTCTAGTGCATCAATTCTCTTTAGAGTCCCATCCGAGCACTATCAGTCTGGAGCAGAAAGTATTTAGTTTTCCAATTCATCAAGATATAATATTGCTGATTTTCTTGATAAATTAACATCTCGAACTTGTATTTCTTAAGTGGCATAAATCAAAAACTTTCATTTTCGGAAAAACGGAAAAAACTATTAATGAGGTTATTTGTTCATTTAACGTCAGTTTATGCTGCTATGGCTAATCGGAAAATGCTACATTCAGAGCTCTAAATTTTGCCTATCCTTGGTTTAATTAGGATAATGATCTTTAACGAGTGACTGACATCCTACAGGCTCGGTATCCCCGGTTTAAGTCTCTTCCTAAGGACGGCAAAACCAAGGATTCTTTAAAAATCCTAGGGCCACCTGCCGGGCAACGAGCCCGTGATCTTGGACTTTGTAGGTTGTTACGCTAACCACTGTAGCACATGCAACCACCTATTAGTGAACTTGGAATAGCATTGATGCACTAAGAGTGGCACAAGTTTCCTATAGAGATGTTTATCCATTATTCACCACCGAAAAAACACCGATTTTTGAGATGTTTCACCTTAGAAGTACTAGCGTATTATAAAAATTCCTAACATTTCATTCACAGAATAAAAACCTTTATCCAGTCATCTATGTTTTTAATAAAACGTTTCAACAATTAAATGTCATTTTCAATTACCCATATAAATGAACGTTTTTTTAGTTTTAAAAAAAAATTTTTTTTTAATATACGAAACTCTCCAGTAACCATATACTTGTCTCAATGATTAAATCATGTATATGCTTGGGTACACACTGTTTCTACGGAAACGAAATACGTTAATCCTGAAGTTCCTGGTCTGGAAATTGAGACATACTCATTTAATTATTGTGTTGTCATCGGTCCTTAAGAAGTGTGTAAAGTTTCAATTTAATTTTATGTTTAGAAGTTGCCAAAAATCTAGTTCAGAAATTTCTTAACATTCATACGTAAATAAAAGTAAAGCTAATAAAAGTTTGTTAAAAAACATTGTTTGTCTGGAAGTCAAAATTTTAAGTACAACGAATAATAGTAATAATAAATTATTTTTGTCTTAAGCACGTCTTTTCTTCCCGTGCATTAGAAATTGAGTCAAAAAGTTAACATTATTCCCTAGGGAATAAAGTAAAAAGATGACAACCTAATTCGTCTAAATAATGTAGGTTTTTACAAAATACTTCAGTGGGATCTTCTGGTTTAGACCGTGTCGCTAACTTTTTCGCCAACGTTTCGCCAGACATGCTGCTGACTTCTTAAGGGCAGAAAAGAGAGTGACTCATCATCGGTCTAAACCAGAAGATACCAGTGAAGTATCTTCTATAAAAAGTGGCCGTGGAAACCTAAAAGAGTATTTGATGTAGGTTTTGTACTGAAAAAGTTCAGGGTTAGGTTGGTACACCTGTCACCTCGGCCATTAAAATCAGCTGTTGTTTCAAAACACCAAAACTGATAAACAGAAGTTCATTTGTGTTAATTCTGTGTGTATATAATTGTAAATATCCAATTGCTGAAAATTTAACAATTCAAAGTTGTAATAATTGCAGATTTAATTTCAATTTTAAAATTTATTGTATAACATAACATAATATAAAATATTATAGCGTATAGTTTGCCTTTTTACATCCCATCTGGATATAAAATTTTGTGTGCCCCTTGGGACTAAATTTATCATTATTCCCAGCAATACTTTACTCCCTCGGCTTGGCCTCGTGAGTAAAGATAATTATTCCTTTGCATTCACTCGGGAATAAACTCGATTGTTCCCTCGCATTCGCTCGGGTACAAACTTACAGCTGAGGGAATAATGATCTTCTTTAATCCCTAGGTGCATAAATAACTATTAGTACTATATTTTTAAAGGAGTTAAACATTCCTCAACAACAAAAAAGAAACGTAGCTGTAAAGAGGAGCAGTAAGAATGGAACCAGAACAATTTGTACAACTGTTTTAAAAGTATTTACTTACTCAGGGGACTTCAACCTCTGCGGTTTGCTTTTCGGTTCAAGATTGAATCCTTAAGTGCAAAGCAAATACTCTTAAACTCAATGGCCAAGGTCTTTTCCTGGTTGGTCAACCTGTTTGTTTTTATATATTTATTTAATCCAACTTTATGTTACTATGGTTATTCGATGCTATAGTAGGAGTCCTAATTTTTGCCTATTCAGCCATAATAAGGATATATAAATCTCTAACGTGCTCCTGATACAGCACAGGCTCGAGATTACAACTTAACATCCCATCCAAAGGACGGCATAGTTAAGAATTTTTTAATCACTTAAAAAAATCCTAAGGCACCTGCCGTGCTGCAAAACCGCGATAGTCCAGGATCCATGGTCCATTTTTGAAATTGATTACTATCAAGCTGAATCTTCGCGAATAGCTTCGTTTCGATAAGACGCCCAACAATTTTCTGTGCGAAAATTCTCGATTGTGGTAGCTAACAGAGGTAGCAAGGATAAAATGTGTCGATTTGATGATTCTCAAAAATTTATTACTAACTGTTTTTTTTATGTTAAATCTCAAGATGTTTATCTCAATTATTTGAAAAAATATTTGTCCTACAAAATGTATGGTTTGATCAAAGAGTACCCTCCTTCCAACGTGTATCGATAACGAGGTCATCAAAAATTATTACTAACCAGCTGTTTTTTTGTTTTTTCATTTATATTGGAAGGAGGGGACTCTTTGATCAAACCATACATTTTGTAGGACAAATATTTTTTCAAATAACTTATTTAATTATCTTGAGGCTTAACAAAAAAACACCCCAGTTAGTAATACATTTTTGAGAAACATCAAATTGCTACCTCTGTTAACAACCACAATCAAGAATTTTCGCACAGGAAATTGTTGGGCGTCTTATCGAAACGAAGCTATTCACGAAGATTCAGCTTGATAGTAATCAAGTGCAAAAATGGACCATAGATCCTGGACTACAACCTTAGTAGGGTGTTTTGCTATCCACTAAATTACAGATGATCTCTATTAATGGTACGATTGCCCTTTTACATAAATTAAAAAATGTTTTTGGAATTTTCGTTTGAACCGAATATTTCTTTAATCTTAATCATATCACTATCCATAGGCATTTATTCTATCTATTGTTAAATATATCGATGAAATTATTTTTAAGTTTAAAAACACGGCCTATTAAAATTAACAAAAATCCCAAAAAGGACATTAATTATTGACAAGGACGGGATAGAAAAATTCCAAAAAAGCAAATGCTCAAGTCATTAAAATTATGGAAAAACTCACCTGGAAACGTTCTGGGAAATATACAGAAGAAAAATTAAACCAAAGAATGCAATGCGCATTACTTCTCAAATGAAGAGTCCAAACAGACATACCAAAGAGAGACACCAAGACCTTCCACGAACAACTATCCAACATTCAAAAGTTGGTTATTAAATGTTTTAGAGCAAGGTCTAATGTCTCAATTAATAAGTCTGGACTGTTAATGTGAGATGTACTGTATATTGTCTTCTTTGATGTGATCTTTCTTTTGTCTTGATCATGCCTGAATATTTGAAACGTTGATATTATTGATTTCTTTGGTCCAATAGGAACTTCAGTATTCCGATATATTTGCAAACTATTGTTTAGGGAGTAGAGTAGCTCAAAGGTTGAGTTGACTTGACGAAGGTTCGAATCCGGCGATGGTAAATACTTTAATTTATCTATTAACAGCCAAGGAGTCCATCCGTATGGGATACTGAAAACCTCCTCGGGCTTGCTCAGCAACTATAAACTTGATAAAATTGGGGGAAAACCTGGCGGCCGAGCGTGGTCTTGGATAAATGACTTTCCTGAATAACCAATGTCCTAGAAACTGTACAGTCTCTACCACATACTAAACCCAAAACTTCTATCTCTTCTCGATCTCCCGAACAATCTATCTCAAATCGTCTCATTTCGGTGCTTTCCTTCGATATTTGGTTATACTCAACTCAAGTTATTCGAATCATCTTCAACTTTTTTCCACGGTATCATCCCGGGAAAATTTCATGTATTATTTTGTCATCCTCCACTCATCCGTGCTTCAGCGGACGAATGTTTATCCTCCTAGTGGCGATGAATTTATTAATGCCTTCCTGACCTATTACAGCAAATAGCTCTTTGTTTCATTTATATTGTATTTAAATATTTCTATTTTATAAAGGTGTCACTATATTTTTTTAGTAACACCTTGTTAATGTACTGACATATGAGAGAAACCCTAAAATCCGTGAATCGATATCGCTACCAGAGATGTTTGATTTATTACTTCTAACGTGAGAGCTTTCTTTGAAGTTATTTCCACTCCCTGCTTTCCATGTACGTCAATATGTCGGTTGCTAAGATATATGGAGTAGCTAACAGAAAGTAGGATAAATGTTGTACATTTAGATTTATTCGAACAGTAATTTAAGGTTTCCTAAAATATTTATCTTGACATATCGGTCCTACAAAAGATCAACGAATAAATTAGGGGGATTGTATTGGTTGAAACTTTTCAATTCAGGGACGACAAATCTGATATTCCATTTCCTTGGTATGATATGATGACTTTTTTGTTTTAATAGTTATATTTTGAGTTATATCATGTTATAATCTGAAGTTTTTTATGAAGTTATAATGTTAAAACAAAAAAAATGTTTCAAGCTTTTAAAATTTGTCTAAGGATTAATAAAAGAATTTCAATACCAAAATTCCAATTGGAATGCTTTGCTTTACCGAAATTATTATTTCTTTAACTGCGGCTTAATCTTTGGAAGGCCTCAAATGAATGAATGAATTTCAATACTTCTATTGAAAAACGATGTTTTTTTTTCATTGAAATTTAAAAACTGTACTATATTTTGTGTAACGGCTTGCTGAAGTCGTGAACAGAGGCTTCTTGAATTGAAGTATTTTAAATTTTTATATTGATCTAGCAGAAAAAGTAGTTCATATTTCTTCTACTCCAATACTCTCTCTCCTTCCTTCCTGCAAGAACCCAACTTCCTTTAGTTTTTTTCCGAAAAGCTCTCTATCCAAGCAGTATTTTTGGCCTATCCAGCTCCTCTTTTATTTGTTTCACATATCCACCTATACTCTTGTAGCTTAAGACTTTATCGGAAATTATTTTGTTCAGTCTCTTATTGTTCATTCTGATATGTGGCGGTAGAACCCCAGTCTCCTGGTCCTGATGACTGTTTCAAGATCTTCCGAATTTCTGTATATTTCTGCGTTTGCCTATACCTTTTTGTGTCTTGTGTTACTTTGAGTCCAAGAAATACGCCTCAGAATTTTTCTCTCAATCTTCAGGATATTATTTTCTCCAGACTCGTATATATATATATATATATATATATATATATATATATATATATATATATATATATATATATACGTATATATATATATATATATATATATATATATATATATATATATATATACGAGTCTGGAGAAAATAATATCCTGAAGATTGAGAGAAAAATTCTGAGGCGTATTTCTTGGACTCAAAGTAACACAAGACACATATATATATATAAATTCTTATATATATTAAATATATGTACATATAATATATTTATATATATTTATTTACATATATATATACTGTATCCATTAAAATATTACTTGACTATAAACTTTTTATGTAATTGAGAGATTTTATTATTTACATCTTGGTTATATGTTTTATCTTATATGTCTAGTTTAATTTCAACCAAGGTGATGGCTAATAAATATCGGTCGAAATGTCTGAATTCAAAAGAAATCATTATTACACAGACTGGACCCTTACTATTCTAAATATAGATCAAAGTTGATCATCGAACATCAACCATCGATAATTCTAATAATACATTTTTAAGGTTGTTATTTTTCGTTAAAAATCACTTTCACTTAGAACTTTTTTTTTCTATTCATCTGAGTCTACTGTATAATGATGGATCTAAAATTAAGAGTGGAAATCATTCACAGTAGACAAATCTCTCTCTCATTTTCACTTTTATAGATATATCTATAAGTCTGACTAACATAACAAACACACGTGAATATTTAAGTTTTAAATAGGGTTGAACAATTGAAATCATGTTTCGACCAACAAGGACAGAGTGGCTAGTCATGGAGCACTACCGAAAATCCTGGTTCAAATCCCGCTGCTGACAAGATTTCTATTTAGTCTGTTATCGGGCGAAGATGGCTTATCTAGGACCCTCCTGGGGCTCGCTCCGCCTCTATAAAGTGGTTACCGGAAATAAGTGAAAAAATCTGGCGGTTGAACGCGATCTAGGACAAATCACCTCCTTGAACAACCGTTGTCCACGAATAAGTCTCTACTGCAAACTGAACACATGGCTCTCCAAGGGTTGTAGTGATACGGTTTTTTTTTTAGGTTTCGACTCACATTGTAGGTCTTCTTTAGGGCTTATAATGAGAGCAATTAATATAAAATTCCCTTTGTATTTGATAAAGTTAATCCATAAGAGACACAATCTCCTACACTACCTATCTATATACCGGAATACTACCCCTGACGGTAGAGAACGGCCTAGGAAGGACACAGTTAGTGACCTAAAAACTGGGAGGGTGGTCGATAGTTCGGGGAGCTCTGGCCTTCTCGCTTCCTGGGCGTCTAGTCCTTGTCTCGGCGTCCGTCCCTGTGGCGTTGGGAACCCATGGCAGTAGTTGGCAGGATAGGGAGAGTTCGGCGAACTATATATATTATTATCAGAGATATTTTTTTTAAATATAAGCTTCTGCAGGGCTTTGTAGTTCGGTTTTAATAAATATAGTAGTATATGTTGGCAAAGTTTCAAGATGTTTTTTACTCTTTTCCCCCCTTAACATTAAAAAAAAGGCTTTTAATGGATTAATTAATTCTTGTGGATTTTAGGCCTTAATTTTTTTTTCTTTACAAATAGATCATAAATATATGAACATATAATAAAAATAATAGGGTGCGGAGTGGCTCAGTAGTAGAGCACTGAGTTGCCATGCCGGAAATCCTGGTTCAAATCCCTCTGCAGGCAGTTACTTTTATTTAGTCTGTTTGCGGCGGGAGATGGATCATATGGGATCTAGGACCCTCCTGGGTAACTTATAAAACAGTGTACCCAAAATAAGGGGGGAAAACCTGGCGGTTGAGCGTGACATAGGAAAAATCACCTCCTTGCAGAACCGTTGTCCATGAAACAATACAGTCTCTACCATGCACTGAACCCCCAGGCTCGTTCATGGGTCGTAGTGTTAGAGTTTTTTTTTTACAATATCTTTTTTTCATTATACTTAATGATTAATGAAACTAAGGATTCTTAGGAGAATCCACGGGCCCAAATTAACACCAGAAGGATACGGGCTAAAATCGAATAAAGAAATTTATAGTGAAATTCCTTATTTGGTGTCTGATTAAGCCAAACAGGAATGAGGCTAAGAAGACTCAGGTTTTATAGACACATGCAGAGGATGAACGAGGAGAGATTAAACAAAAACATTTCAGTAAAATCAGGGGGTACAGATTTTACCACGGATACACAGAACAAATTAAACAAGAAACAAAGAGACTCGGGATTAAACAGGCTTTATAGAACAGAATATCCGAAATTCCTGAAAAATTGGGTACTTGTGGACTGAAGAAAGGAAGGAAAATTTCAGTTAAATCATGAGGCAAAGATGAGCCAAGAAGGAAGAAATGGAAAAAAAAAAGATCCATCTTAGCCGCGTAGTCCTTCAGGGCTGTTTCGCGTTAAATAAATAAATAAATTTAAGGAGTTACTCACTTGTAATATCTAGAAGAAATCTTCCAAGAATTCGGATTAAACACAATAGCCGATCAAGAGAGAATCCTCAAGCTACAAATAGCTTATAAACTCACATGGAATCACTACAACATGAAATCTATTGCCATCAATGAAAAATTGAGACGTTGGACCTGCATAATCTATCTAAAGTACTCCATGCGGTGGAAATGACGATGATTCATAGCCGTAAAAAAATAGGAGAAATTGAAAAACAGGGCAGAAAAAAAATAATAACAGATCTTCAGCAGAAATCCACAACCAAACAGAAATGAGATGGGCAAGAACAGGTATCAAGGCTAAATTTCAAGATAGCAAATTCTAGTAAAAATAAGTGAATATGGATCAATGAATAGGACTACAATTTCAAACAAGTAGAGTTTTTGGAAGATCACATAAACAATTGAGTGCAACTAAGAAACATCATTGAAAACATCCATTGAAATAAAACCAAACAGAGAAGAGAATCGGGAACTAAATGGCGTGAATAAAGCAAGAAAGTATGAAGAGAATTCGGAAAGAACGAAGATAAAACAAAATTCATCAATACTCTAGTCCAAACCCTCACTTATGAGTGAATTTTCGAAAACACAATTACCGATATCAGTAAAAAAATATCCTTAAATCATTTCTAAATTCCTATTCACCCTTAAAAAAGACGAATAAATTGGTAAGGG
The DNA here is from genome assembly GCA_964056705.1 of Troilus luridus. Taxonomy (NCBI): domain Eukaryota; kingdom Metazoa; phylum Arthropoda; class Insecta; order Hemiptera; family Pentatomidae; genus Troilus; species Troilus luridus. The sequence continues at coordinate 191,026,476 of OZ057412.1, read as the reverse complement.
ATAAATATTTTTCTTAAGTAATTTCAAAAAACCAATATTAAAGGTTTCTAACTCTTGTATTTTTTACTTTCCTACCGTTAATAGGAGATGAAGAAATCGTAATCGGACCAGACTTTCAACTTATAGTTTCCATGATATCTTAACCTTCCGTGGCCTCCTTTTTCTAAATACCTTAAGGTAAAAAAAAATGTATTGATCTATAAGGACCCTGGCCCTCGATAATTTTTTAAGTGATGGCGAAGTTGAAGAATATGTTTATCAATATACTTGTATACCAAAAATAAATAATGCTATTACTTACTAAAAGAAAAAAAAGTACTACTACAACACATGAAAGATCATGAGTTCAGCACATTTTAGAAACTGTACTGCTTCTTGGACAACTGTTGTGCAAGGAGGTGATTTACCCGAGATCAGGCTTAACCTTCAGTTTTTCTCCCTAGTAACGGTATTTATTTTACAGAGGCATGATGAGCCAATGAGTGTCTGTATATCCTCTATATTATATACATCCTAGCTCATAACCATAACTAACATAGTTATTGATTGAAAGTAATTAAAATCTGGCATATATTTCCAAGATATGGTATCATATATCGGAGACTTTATATCCATGTTTATCAACTTTTTTTCGATTAACTGGAAAATTGTATATGCCTTACAACGTTTAGGATTTCTATCGACTTTAATAGGGCATGGATGAATGGACGCCATATATCTTGATTGCCAACAAAATTATCTTAGTATTTTTTATTAATTGTATTAATTTTTAAATATTTTTATTTTGAAGAGAAATGATTTTCCCTGGCCGGGACTCGAACCCGGGCCGTGACAGCTCTCTTACTGTAGTACATAGCGCTCTTATCATACCATATACCGCTTGGTAAAAGCGCTGCCACGGAGAGGTGGACGACTCGGGTTCGAATCCCGGCCAGAGCTAATATTTTCTCTTCAAAATAAAAATATTATCTAAGTTCTTTATAGAAACTGATTCAAGATTTTTATGCATTTTAAATGGGTTTGTGCGATTCAGTAGTCTCATATCATGCTCTAAGGTGCTTGTGTTTGTTTATCTAAAGAATGCAGCAAGTTTATTTTTATCAGAAGTGTTGGACTATCTTTTTAAATTAAACTAATATTTAAATATAGAGCTTTGTAATTATCGATCTATAATTTGGCAGTATAACCTCAGTAAATACAGTGATATATATATACTACATATGAAATAGATAAAATATGTAATATATGATGTACAAAACCTCAGTTTAAAGAGGCAATACAGACAGAAAACAGACAAGATAGACACGTGCTCGTGTTACTGCCCTAGGTAAAATTAACAGCGCATACTTGTCTTAATTGAAGGCTGAGTGAAGATGCGTCAGGGCATTAAAACTGTCTTCTAGGCCTCTGTCTGGTTTCCTAAATACATCGAAACGTTGAATCGGATCTCAAATATATCACTGTTTTATTATTTATTATTTTATTCATTTTTTTTTCGAACTAAGAAACACTACAAATCATTTCATGACTCATTTGCTAGACATCCAAACTTACCCATGAACCAAACAAGGCTGACAGACACGTTACCGCAGGAATTCGAAATCAGAAATCGAAAAGTCTCTGAAGCAGGGATTTACTAAAAATAGGGTCACCCTTGGTGTAGAGGTTAGCATGAAAACCTTCTATGCTCAAAGTCGCGGGTTCTCTGTTATGCTAAATGTATTAACAAACAGAGCCTATAGAGATGAACCCACGCTAGGAGTGCTATTTTATATAATTTTCCTAGTTTAGGGAGACAAGTTGTTTTCATCCCGTATAAAATAACTGGTTTTATAACCGTTTTGTAGTTTGGTATTTTTAAGTTAGAGGATAGATTCTTCTTACCTGAATATCCTGTTTTGAAGCTTATTTTTTCTAGCTATACAATGCATATATAGCCTCCTGGGTACACTTGTAACGTGTAACATATAATATACTATATTATAGCGTTCCTATATTATTCTCAATTAAATATTTTTTAATATTTAAGAAAAACGAAGTACCTTACTGTGTATTGCGTTGAGCTACAAAGCTGAAGGGCTCTGAATCGAATATCAGATTAATTACTTACTCCGTCAACACCCATAAATCGACCCATAGAAAAGTGGGTAGCTTTAAGCTTCGGTAGTGTCTCTGACCGACGTTTCTTTTTATACTGTTGGTGTGAGATGAGCTGCATTACGTCAGCATTCATACTTGTAAGGTTGACTGGTTACCTTTTTCCCGGTATTTTAAAGATATAAGTTTATTTAAGCTTTGAAATTTCATAATGGCCATTTAGGCGTTCCGGATTAAAATAATTTGGATAGTACCGACATTTTAAAAATGGACTTTTCCTAAAGTTTCGGAAGAATAAAGCATTACTTGACTAAACCAACGGAAATGTTAAAAAAAATAAAATAATCAATTTTTGACTTCGCCTTGTGATAGCGTGTGATCTCAATTATATTATTTCTGTTTTTGAGTTGTTCTCGTTTTATTGTTTAATAAAGTAGCTGTTATTTTTAAATTACTATTATTATCGGGTTTTGCTATATCTTTTTCACATCCCGGTCGTCACTATATCTTCTCTCCAATATCCCCTGTCAACACAATCTTCCTCTGTCAGAGCTATAGCTTAATTGTTCCCTCACAACCTCAACCTACTTCTTCCGTGGTCTCCCAGGCCTTCTTCTCTTCTCAGGGCAGTATTTAAGTCCTCGGAGGGACCAACGCAACTCATCCATTCTCATGACGTCCCCACATCAAAGCAATAATCGTTTACTATCTCATTGAGAATATTGTTTTAAATTTTAACCTTATTTCTTATCACTACAATTGGGACCTTCTACAACTTGGATATGATACAACTGCTTCTCCAGAAATTTATTTCAGGAGTCAGTAATTTATTTGATCATTGTTTTCTTATATAAGCCTTTTATAAATTATTAAATAAATAGTTATTTTTTTTAAACTCCTTAATTAAGAGCAACCAAATTAGAGACTTAATATCATTAAACAAACTGAGGCACTTTGTAAGTGCCTAAGCCCAATGTTTAGGACCGGCCCTACAGACAGACCTTTTATCGATCTGCCCAATTAAAAGCCAAGGGCTATCAGCATGCAACTACACTCAGGGAGTTTTGGAGTTGTTCAGGTTGTATTCTAGTCAGTATTGAACAAGAGACTCAAAGGATATTATTCCTCTGAATTTTACAGATTGTTTAATGTTTACAATTATTTTTCTACACTATTCATTTAATTGTAACAGGAATAAATGATTATAAAACTAAAATACATGCTTTAAAATAAAATAAAACTAAAAACTAGAAAATAATTTTAAAAATTAAGTTAAAAAAAAGAATAGAGTGATAAATAAAAGCATTAATTTTATTTAAGAATAGAATACCATAAACTAGAAAAGTAACTCTATTCTTGGACAAAGTCCCTTTAGAATAACAAAAGTGGAGAGAAAAAGAACATGATATGTATCTGGGTGGAAGGCTAAATGATAATACAAATCATGAAGTATTTCATAAATCCCAAAATATAAATTAAGCCAAAATGAAATAAATAAAAAGCACATGAGAATAAAAAATTAATAACAACTGCAAAACGCATGAGCTAGCATGAAATAAAAAGAAACTTTTAATTATGTATTTGTTATTTAGAAGATCGCCATGAGACCTACCTCCTTAACTCGTGTAATCCCATCTTTTTTCTCGTATCTTTTTAAGTAATTTATTTTTCGTGCTTTGTTTTAGAGTTTTGTCTTTTAATTTCGCTTATTTTCTATTTAAATTTGTTTGTCTATTAAATTGATGTTTTTGTCTTATTATTATTGCTACGTCAAATCATCTTATTTTTTTTTTTATTTACTTCTAATATAAGTTGCTACAATACACAAAAGTAATATCCTGTACCAAACAGACCAGTATCAAACTTCAAAAACTTGGACAAATTTAAATGTATCTATAAAGAATCAATTATACAATGAAAGAAAAACTTCTTTCAACAGAAAAAAAAATTATAATAAAAAAAAAAAAATTGAACCTATACATTCTTAATAACTTATATACATATATATTAACATACATACATTATATACATATATATATATATTAAATATATATATTATATTATATACTTATATATATTAACAGTAACAATAATATAAGAGAATTTGGTATCCTACAATAATAAATGCTTTTTTCTTTTATCTGATATTTTTATAAGTAGGTTTTTATAGTGTTTACAGTATTTATTGATAAATACATTAATATACGGTATACATAATTCTTTATGCATAATTCTAACTTTAGTGTAATATGCATAGTTTCAGCAATTCTTCAGCATTTGTTTTGAAATATTTGTAGTTTTTTATAATTTGTTTTTGACATATTACTAAATATTGGGCATGCATATGTTAGAATATACCGTAAGCAGGCTTTATATAATAATAACTCATTATCTATGCACCAAAACCTATGCATGAGAAATATTAATAATTATCCCCGCAACACGAAAATATCGACTACGCTTAGAGATCTTGGACTTCCCACTATAAAACAATATGTTTCAGCCCAAACAAAAGCATACTTCGAAAAAACTTCAGCCTCCGAAAACCCATTAATCCGAGAAATTGGTAACTATGATAAACATTCGTTACGACGCTATACGCACAAAAGAACAAAACATATACTCCTTTCTTAACAAATCACTATTTGCAGGTATTGTAATTTAGTTATCTGTATTTATTTTATACCTATTTTTAAGTGTTTACTTATTTTCTATTAAATTATAATTATTTACTTTATTATTATCATTTTTTATGTTATTACTATTTTATTTATTTTTTCTTAAGCGGGTTATTTCTGCATTTTTCCTGCTATTATAAAACCTATTTATAAAAGATTAATTAAAATCAATGTTCTTTAAACATGTAAAGGAAGTCCGGAACATGTATTAACACTAATGTTGCTTGTATATGTAAAATTGCAAATAAAGTTGTTGTTGTTGTTTATTATCTGTGCTTAATTTACAATTCCTGATAAAGTATGGATCTATAGTACACAGATAGATCCCTGTTAGCTTTAATACATACATAATCAGTGGGGAAAGTAAAAGTTAACCGTTTGTCCATGTAAAGTCCTAAATATTTACTTCCAGTTGGGGGATATTATTCGGTCCTCTCTTAGTAAATAATATGTCTTGGGTTTTATCTTGATTTATTTTAATTTTCCATTTATTGTAGAATCTCTCTATTTTTTTTAGACCTGTAGTCAGTCTATTTGTAGTTGTGCCTGTTCTATAACTTGTAGTATAAAAAGCTGTATCATCTGCAAATAGGAATTTTTGAATTTTGAATGTGTTCGGTATGTCATTAATATAAATACTGTAGAGCGTTGGGGAAATAACCCCGCCCTGAGGGAAACCGGCTGTGAGTGTACGAACTGTGGAGTAGTGGCCTTCTATAGTTACTTTAATCGTGGGGTTTGCTAAATAAGATTTAATTAATGCAACTAAATAAGGAGCTGAATTGTTAAGAGTGAGTTTTAATATCAGCCCGTTATGCCAGATATTGTCGAAAGCTCTTTGAACGTCGAGTAATACCATACCCCTATAAATCATCTTAACATTTCGTATAAAATCAATAGTATAGACTTCTTTTATAACTCCAGTATTCTTTTATAATATCCCCCAAACTCTAGTAGAACAAATCAAATACTTAGAATTACATCTTGACAAATGTTGAACTTCTTCTCACACTTGACAAGACAAGACAATTAAGTTTCTGGATACTTGAACACTTACAAGACAAACGCCCTAAGCTCCCAATCAATTACAAAAGACATATACATGACTATTATAATAACGATTTGTATTTATAGAGTGGAGCTTAGGGGCTCCAACTAACCCATCGAATTACTCACGTATCCAATCCTTACCATCCAAAATCCATCATAAAATCCTCATTTCTCCTTATTTGGTTACGAAGAATGTAATTCATAATGACCTTAATGTCCCATTTGTTGGTGATTTGGCATATACCCAATACCAGTCATATCATTAGAAAATTTTCACTGACTATTTTCACTGAGTAGTTTTTCTCGACCTGCATTATATTTACTGGTTGTATTGTTATAATCTATACATATTATAAAACAAAGTCCTCGGCCGCGTTTTTTCGAGGTAAACTCAATAACTACTGCACGGATTTTCATGCGGTTCTCACCAATAGATAGAGTGATTTACCAGGAAGGTTTAGTTATATAATTTGTCGATGTTTTGTGTAAAAGGGTTGGAATATCGATGGGTTTCACCGAAGACGCTGCTTGCCTAATCCTGTGCAATTATCTAACGTGGAAGATAATAAATTCGTATATAAAGAAATATTTGGTTTAGTTATTATTTTTATAATTTCTAAATAATAAAGCTGAGAGGGAAAGAAAGAAAACCAAGACGCTCAAATAAGCCTAACCAATAATATTCACGTGGTCCTTAGTGGCCGGTACGTGACAAAAAAAACAAAGCACATTATACAGACAAATTAGGTAGGCATAATACGCCTTATTACCCGATCAAAGCTGGGGTTGGTCGCTAGTATAAATATAAATTAAAAAAAAAAATATTTGCTATTTAAAAAGTTCTGGAATAGCCTTCTTTGGAATACTTCCAGCTGTCAAATACTTCCAGAAGTTCGGAATAAGTCCAAAGATCAAATTATGGAAAAAGGGTCATCAAACAGATCTTGACAAGAACGCGGAATGGATATGTTTTCGTCAAGTGTTTTGGAAAAACATTTCTATAAGAAAGGAGATTTGGGTAGGGGGGTCTAGAATTAGCATCATACTGTTACATTTTTATTTTCAATGAAAAATAATAGGAAGGCATTATTATTATAAGGTTTCAGTTTTTCAAAATATGGTGGATAAGAGTCCACATAATAAAAGTTTGTTATAAAAAAAAATCATTAAGTAATCAAAGTTTTAAGCGCAACGAACAGTCGTAATAGCCATATTGTTTATTATTTTAAAAATTTATTTATAAGAAAAAAGAAAGAGGATCGGTAAAATATAGCTGTATGAAAGAAACTGAGAAAGGAACCAGAACACATTGCGCACAGTTTAAAGTTTTTACTTACTCCGAGGATTTCAACCACAATGGTTTGCGTCTCGGTTCCTGATTGAATCCTTACGTGTAGAGCAAACACTCCAAAGCTGATAGGGTCCAGCTAGGGTCCGAGGCTCTGTTGCGGGTTGTACAAACTTTTTGTTCTTTGATATTTAACGCCACTTTATAGCACTCTGGTTAATTAAATGAAGCTATTGTGGGGGTTATAAAATTGTCAATTCAATTAAAATTAGTATTCTGATCTTCAACGTGTACCAGGCACCGGACAGGCGTGAGACCCCCATTTTACGTCTGATTTGAAGGGGGGCATATCCAAAGATTTTTTTATCATAAATCTAAGGCCACCTGCCGGGCTGCGAACCCGCTGTCTTGGGGATATTAGGTTATTATGCAAAACATTACAGGTCAGCTGACAAAGAGCCTTTTCGATAAACTCTTAGCGATTATGCTTTTTTTTCCCAGTTTTTTTGGTATATTAAGGTTGTTAAATATACTTCATTTCAAAATTTTTACCGCCGTTTTTGTTATTTGTCTCATTTAGTTTATAGCAACAAAGTGGTCACAGATAAGACGACTGATGATAAATTAAGTAATACTTAATAATTTTACTACCGAGATGGGGAACGTAGAAATCTGTTGTAAACGATTTCTGCGATGGAATAAGGATGCCTTAGTTCACAAGTGCCGAAAACAAGATTTTACATGAGTCAACTTTGATTATAATTTAACACAAGAAATACAGTTCGAGTTTAAGCACACAATATATTTTTGTAACCTTTACAGCTTCTATTAGTTTTATATTAACACATCGCCGCTCCGGAATTATATTGACATAACTGCAAAAATTGAAATTTTACAGTACAAACAAAAGAAAAATAATTCCAATTTGTCTTATTATAACGGCATATAGTTACGGTTTGATTCTTACGGTTTATAAGTGAATACATATAGGAAAACAATAGAATGCTTTGTATCCGTTTATTATAGTTTATAAACAAATAAAGGTTATTATTATTATAATTAATATAATAATAAATATGTGTTCACACCATCTGACTGATTATAGCCGTTATTACGACGAGTCTCATTGTCTCTATTATATAATTATTTTTAGTTACTTAATATTTTATTGGTGTTGGCTTTTTACTGATCGAGGAACTACTTATTGTGAAGTGTTTATTGTGCTCGATCAGTTTAATTATTAATATTTTTAAAAATTGGAGGATTACAAAGACACCGTTCCTGATTTACTTAAGCCTTTTTAGAACTGTTTTTAAATTCAGATGGAATGCATCCATTGAAAATATAAAACACACTACGTCTTATTCCAATATTTTGATCCCAGGACTGTTAATTTAGGACATGGTATAAAAAAAACAACCCTGTACTACTAAAAGCCACTTACATTCTCCAGTGCTCTCATCCTTTTTCGAATACTCTCCTCAATTCTTCATTTCCGAGTATCTAAATAGAATGGTCATCCACGAATAACAGTGGAGAAGATGATAGTTCTATTACTTCCAGTGTCTATGTAAATAAAAAAAAAACCTGTACCACTACAACCCGTGAATGGGGTTCAATACATAGTAGAGACTGTACTGTTTCATGGAGAACGGTACTGCAAGGAGGTGACTTGTTCTTGGTCAAGCTCAACTGACAGGGTTCCCCCTTTATTTTTGGCCATCCTATTTTTTTAATACTTTATAGAGGTGATGCTATATGATCCATCTCCGGCTGCAAACAGACTAAACAAAAGTCTTGCCCGCAGCGGGATTTGAACCAGGATTTCCGGCATGGCAACTCAGTCATCTACCACTGAGACACTCCGCTCCATTAGGACGTAGAATACTGTTAAATAATGATAATCACTATTTTTTTTAGATTATCGGTAAAAAAACCCGCCATAAACATCATGAAAAATGTGCTGCAGCTAAAAATCCAAGAAATACTTCATTAAAGGATAGTTAATATCGATTACACCTGTCAGACGAAATTAAATTACATACGATAGTCAGAAAGAAAATACTGAAGTATTGTTTCGTCAGATATATTTTGAGGATTCCCACGTGTTCTCAAGTCCTGCTCTTGGTATACCAAGTTGAAGAGACTCCTTCTTACTTTCCGAAGTTAATATCGTCTTGGCATCTATTTTTCCAAGTCCATAGAAAACACCATACATCTTTGATCTTCTCACTCTCTGTTGACTCTTGTCTTCATAGGCCCCCCCCTATAAATTCATGATATCACCCCATTGATTTTTATTATCCGTCCTCAAGCTTCCAACTACCACTCCCTTTTGAAATTCTCATCCCATCTTTATTTGCCAATTCAAGAGGAACATGCGGAAGTAAGCAACGTATTCATGTAAAATAAACATAGACATAATGTCACAGGATAAAATATTTTTTAATTAATTCATGGTGCAGAGTTGCTCAATCTGTAGAGCTTAGAATTACTGAGCTGTTGATAATTAAAGTCTGTTGACTAATAATTCCTTCTCCCAATGAAAACCTTTTTCCAGCCATTTATGAAATACAACTTTATTATATGAAACGTTTCGACAACAACATGTCATTTTCAATCCACTTATGAACTTTTTTTTATCATTTTATCTTTATCATCATCTTGAAAAGAGTTACAAGTCACACTTATCTTTTTATTATTTATTGTCATTTTTTTAAATTTTTTTTACTTGGAGGCCTATTATCCTCCATGTTGTTTAATAATCTAATAATCTAATAAACAAAAGGTTTTCATTTGGAAAAGGAATTATTAGATAAATTCAGTCCAGTTTACACCCGTTTAAAATAGTCTGTAGACTCTACTTAGGCTCACCGGGTCTCTATAAATGGGGGAAATTCAGTTGTTTATGATTTAAGAGAGTAATAGAAGAACGAAGAAAATAAAGAACTTAGTGAAGTTCAGCAATAAAGGCTTAAGCTCACATTTTGCTGTTCTCTTTCAAGTTCAGGGCCATATACTCTTCTTTAGTGGTGTATCGATTCTTTTAAGTTTATGCTTATCGATTCACCCTGCTACTTCCTCGGATTAGAGACACATGGGAAGGGAAGGAGGGGGTAAACATCGGGGCCTTCTTTTTTAGGGAGATATGAAAGAGTTATATCTTTCTAGTTTATAAAATACGTTTTAGTAATGCAGTATTTTATGGGTGTTGCTTAGAAACGGTTCGAGGAACTGCTTTTTATACAATCTTTTTTTTATAAAATACTTTTTCGTGAACGGTTAAATTATAAATACTATTAAAATTGGCAATCAACAAAGCCTCTGTCCATGACTTGTTTAAGCTTTTATACAAGATATAGCACTATGTTTGAATTTAACAGTTTAACTTTGTCCGCCCTCAAGGTAGTATTCTTGGCCCAATCCATTATACAGTTTATACAGCTGACATCCCAACTCATCCTAACACTATCCTTACCACGTATGCTGATGATACATGTGTATTATCAGTCAACACCAATCCAGTTATTGCATCCCAAAGCCTCCAATCCCATATCACTGATCTTGAAGAATGGTGTCAAAACTGGAGAATTAAAATAAATTCTAAAAAATTCCATCAAATCACTTTTACCTTACGTCGTAAACCAATGACTTCCTGCCCTTCAGTATCCTTTAATAATATCTCACCGGTGCCTGTAGAACAGATCCGATACTTAGGGTTGCATCTCCACAAACGATTAACCTGGAATCCTCACACTAGACTGAAAAGACAAGTTTCAGCCTACTTCAACACTTACTAGACAAACCCTCTGACCTCCTAATTAACTACAAAAGAATCATATACATGATCATCATACGACCTATTTGGACGTAAGGAGTAGAGCTTTTAGGGCTCCACTAAGCCATAGAATTCCTCTCGTATCCAATCCCTACAATCCAAAATCCTTCGTAAAATCCCTTAATGTCCCTTTTGTGGCTGTTTGGCCCGAACCCGGTATCTATCCTTTCATAACAAACTTCATTCCCACTCAAACCCTCTATTTTCAAACCTAGCTTCCTCTTCGATTCCCGACATACCCCCGAGGCGTCTGAAAAGAAGATGGCCACGTGACCTTAGTTGAACTAGTGATTTGAGTACTACCAGTGGGTAGTTTCTCTACTTGCGATTAGCTCATGTCATTATGTATCACATAGCCTATTTAATGGATGTATTTTTTTAATACTGTTGTAAATATCAATAAATAAATTAAAAAAAAAAAAAACTTTGTCCGCCGTTTCAGATTACTTTAACATTTACTATGCAAACGCTCTAAGCTCTCAATTAATTACAGAAGACTCATATACATGACAATCATTATTCATGTATATCGAATTCCTCTCGTCTTCAATCCTTACAATTCAAAATTCCTCTTAAAATCCTAAATGCTTCTTGTTTTGTAACGAACAAGTAATCCATAATGACTTTAATGTCCCATTTGTGGCTGATTTGGCCTGAAACCGATATCAATCTTTTCATGACAAACATTATTCCCACTCAAACCCACTAGTTTCAAACCTAGCAATCTCTTCAATTCTTGATAGTCCTCCAAGGCGTATGAAAAGAAGATTGTATTTTAGTGTATTTTTATTGTTTCACAGTAATGATTTTGATGAAGTTGTATGAGGAATGAATATTGCTGACAATGAGAATGACAAATAAATGTCAAAAACGTTTTTTTAATTATTAGTAAGGTTTAAAAAACAAATATTGACTGGTATATGTTTTTCTCTTCTCTATCCTATTATATAAATCAAGAAGATTGAGCCCAATATGTAAATAAAATCTTATAAAGTTAATATTAGTATGGATTGGACAACTATTAAAACAGCGTTTTAGAAAAATATAATTAATCGTATATCAATATATTTCTAATCTTTAAAGTAAAGTTGATCAAAACAAATCTTAAAACTCATACACAGGCCACTATGCGTTATCAGACTCGAGCGCAACGTCACTTGCATATCGCTCATGTCGATGACGCTTACGCATAAGTTATTCCCTACCAAAAATATCTAAACGCCGCTAAAGAAGTTTTCACTTCCAAGATCATTATTATATTTAATGAAAAATACTCTTACCACTGTTTTCAGATATTAAGTGGCTCACTAGGGTGTTTAAAATTAGTATTGAATTGTACCCGTTTTCTGGAATAATATCGAGGAACCTCATTTATTAGTAAAATTAAATGTGCAGTTGTATAATCTGTAAAGTGGAGGTTGGTAAATCTTTTGGAGGATATAATTTTTTATTTAATCTAATTAATAGTTTTGAAAATACCCTAAGGATAAAGTAGCCTCCTATCCATAACTATCCTATCCTGGAACCACTCGTACAGTTCACATAAATTTGAAAGTTTTGAACGTTGACATCTTTTGTTCCAAGGAACAAGGATATTCTCAGAAGAAAATAAGTTAAGAAACTTTTCTGTAGTTCATGTAATGTTCTTTTACGATCATAGTTTAAAAGGCTATCCAAAGAATTCTAACCTAAATTATTTTCCATTAGTCTTGTAAAAGAGTCATAAATTTCATGCACCTGCATCTCTTCATTTGTTAATAAAACATTATTTCTAAAGAACAGCATTAAAAACTTTGACCGTTATTCAAAAGGAAACAATATATTCAGACATTAATAAGGATTTTCTCAAAGATTCTATTTATATCCCAGATAATATTTAAATGAATCCAAGTTTTGGAAAAACGAGTACCATTAGAACAGAAAATAAAAGATTTAATGTAGGTTATGCACAAGAAAAAGCTCATCTCAACCCAACAGCCAATTGTTAACAAAACAACTAATCGTATCATGGCACACATTAACCATACTAAGGTGGTCTAAGTGACGTATCATTTACTCATAATAAAAAACTGAGGGAAAAATAATGTAGTATACTATATATATCGCTGATTTAGGCTGAACCTGATATCAAAGCTTTCATTGCAAACTTTATTCCCACTCAAACCCACTAGTTTCAAAGCTATAATGACAATCCTCGTAACTTTCTAAGTTTAATTCGTTCTTCGACTACTAGCAGTTGGTAATTTTCTGCTTCCCTTTGTCTCATGCCATTACGTCGCATTCATTATCTTCTATGCAAGTATTTTATAATACAGTTGTAAATATTAATAAATACAACTAAAAAAAAAAGTTATATAGTGGGGGATTAATAAAACCGCAAAGCTTTTCCTCTTAGTAAGGGTATTCACTATAAAAATTCTGATGAGCCCTAACGTTAAACTTTGAATCGTCCTACTAAACTAAAAAGACAATAGACTGCTTGTTATTTCAGGTTTCATCAACCTTACTTTGTGTCTAAGAACTAATTAATTACAAAAGCCTCATATACCTGACTATTATAAAACCTTTTCGGATTTACGGAGTAGAGCTCTGGGCTCCACTAAGCCATCGAATTCATCTTGTCTCCATTCCTTACTATGCAAAATCCTTTGTAAAATCATTAATGCTCCTTACTACGTTACAAATAAAGTCATCCATAATGACCTTAATGTCTTATATGAAGCTGATTTGACCCGAACCCAATATCAATTCTATTGGGTCATGATTTTCATGACAAACTTCATTCCCACTCAAACCTACTAGTTTCAAACCTAGCAAGCTTTTCAATTCCCGATAACCTTCCGAGGTGTTAGAAAAGACGATGGCTCGTGAATTTAAGACGCATCCATTATTTGAGTACTATCAGCTTCTCTACTTGGGCTTATCTCTTGCAATTCCACAACATTCATTATGTTTACTTGTTGTATTATAATATAGTTGTAAATTTCAATATTTTTTTTAAAATACTGAATAGAGGCACACTAGGTACTTTTATAATATACATTGCACAGTCTTCGCTCATATTGTTTGTGGAAAAAAACCTGAAGTACTACACCCCATGTAAGTCTTGGGTTCAGGATATGGTAGAGACAATACTGTCAGTCTCTACTGAGTCTGACCAATCACACTGGGGAGGTGATTTATCCTAGATATCACACTCAACCGCCAGATATAGAAGGAAATATTTTTGGATGCTCACTGTATAGAGGCTGGGTGAGTCTCATGGGGGTGCCAGATCCCAAAGGATATTACTAACTAAGATATCAGGCTTTTAACAGATTAAATAGAAGTCTTCCCAGCAGCGGGATTTGAACCCAACACCTTCGGCATGGCAAATCAGCGCTGAGTTACTCCGCTCCCTATATATTTAATTTATGGATATAATTTATTGACGAAAAATAGAGTAGAAAGGAAATAATGATAATAGTAGTAAGAAAAGGAGGATAGAAATATTTGGGGTCAAGTCAAACATTTACACATTAAATAAGTGGAAAGTTATTATTTTTATTTGTTCCGACGTTTCGGCCTACTTTGCAGGTCATCTTCAGGGCCAATAGGAGTGGTTACTCGGTGCAAAATGTAGCTAAACCGCTAAATGTAACTGGTGCAGTTCACATACATTTCAAGTTTTGAACGTCGACATCTTTTGTTCCTTGGAACAAATAAAAATAATAAGTTTCCACTTATTTATTGTGTAAATTGTTGACTGCACCCCCAACTATTTCCATCCTCCATTAGTACTTACAGTCAACGAATTTCCTCTCTAATAGTAATAAGACAACTTTATTTTTCCTTTCTCCCTTTAAAACATTCCTTCTTCACGCTATAGAAAACGAAGATTCACAAGGTCCTTGTATATCCTTACCATTTCATCTCCTGTTTGTTTTGGATTGGATCCAGCTTGTGCAATTGGGAAGATCTTATTGTAGGGGGTGAGTGAAGAAGAGGGTGTGGTCCAATTTGGAGTTCTTTTATGACGTGTCGAGGTTTTTTTATGACGGGATAATAAACTATCAACGAGTGTTGGTCCAGCGAAATTAAGTTCTATTCGTGATCAATATAGTACATACGCTTAATTAATAATAAACTAAAAGTATCGTATATAATAATATAGTATATAATAATAAAAGAACTATACATATATATATATATGAAAAATATCCAACCCAAGACGGATATTGGGCTCAGTAAATAATAGAGTTTGTAATGTTTCTAAGCTAATAACAAATAATCAAAATTAAAAAAAAAAAAAAAATATATATATATATATATATATAATATAGAATAGAGTAGTAAAAACTATTCTGGGACTAGGTCCCTTCAGAATAATAGATGTGTAAAAAAATAATTAAATTTATATATCTGGCCAAGGGGCTAAATTATATGTAAACAAAATATACACTGTCGCTAACAATCTAAGTAGAATATTTAACTGCATGATATTTTAGGAATTTAAACCTAATTAGAGGTGATCTTTTGAATATATATATATTTACGGTATTAATGTATTTTTAATAAATATTAGTAAAATATCCGAAAATAAAGAAGGTCAAATAAAAAAAATGCTAATATTATTATTAACCTCGGAAATGGAAAACATTAAATTACCTTTTAATTAGAAATTAATTTTTAATTCCTTTGACAGAAGAAATATATATATAAAATATATAATATATACATATATATATATATATATATATATATATATATATATATATATATATATATATATATATATATATATATATATATATATAGTTGGACAAAAATAACTAGTAATGATTTTTGTTTTTCTATTTTTTTTAGGACTATAGGATTTTAATTTTGGGCTTTTTTCAGTTTTTTAATTTTTGAGAAAATAGTAAATAAGAAAGATTACAAAAAGAAAAATTGTCTGTTTATGTAGTTTATCGTCGTTGACCTCCGCCACATTTCTTGGTTGGGGAAAATATAATAGAATTTCCAAGACAGGAAGGAATTGCTTGAGTTGTTCCGGGATAAAATCTAGTAATGGGATTGTCGTTGGGTCTACGTGAGGGGGAAACTGATTGCACCCCCTTCATATCCCCGTCTATTTTCTTATAGCGGAAAGAAGAAATCAGAGATAAAATTGAAAAATATAGAATTGAATTATTTTCTCTTAAAAGATTAAAAATGTAATTCGAAGATATATTCTGATATAATGGTATAAAAGTGAAGAAAATGGTTCGGTTAGAGGTAAAACTTAATTATAAAAAAAAAACCCTGTAACATTACAACCCATGAAAGGACTTAAGTTCAGTACGTAGTAGAAACTGTACTGCTACTGAGCCAAAAAGTGTGCAGGTGATTTATGTGAGATCATCTCCTGAATTCAACCCAAATTATAGAGGCTGGGAGAACCCAAGAAGGTTATGTAGATCCCACATTATCCATCTGTTAACAGATGAAATAATTTATATGCCATAGCTGGATTTGAACCTTTCGGCATAATAACTCAACAATCTACATGCAAAGCTACCAAGCTTTCTGGTGGTTAAAATGTAATTATTTCTTTCTATAAAAATAAATAAAAATATAATTTATATTTCTTCTTCTTTTTCGTCCTTATCTTCCTATCCTCTTCCGTGGGTTCCCCTTGTTTCTTCTTCCTGTCTTCTGAAATTTTTGGCAGTAATCTTTACTCTTATATCCTGAAATCCTGCAAGATTCAACATTTTTTTCCTAAAGACTTCTATCAGCTGTTTCTTCGACATCTGTATTGGTTTTCTAAATCCGTTTTTACTTCCTTGATCATGTGGTTGACCTCTTAGCCCACAGATAATTAAAAATAATTTGTTTATTAAAGCAATTATTATATAAGTAATTGTATTTTTTTATAACTATCTTGTTTATTTAGAACTGAAGAAGATATTGTTGAGTTAAAACGTTGGTTTTAAAAAACTTACTATTTAAGGATTTTTTTTTACCTCTACCCGGATCAGTTTCTCTACCACATATTAATTATAACATCATTGATTTTTACTTATTTAAAATTACCTAATAATATTATTTTTTCAATTTATTTATATTGCTCATACTTTATTAGATCAACGACCTTAATTACAGATATAAAAAGAAAAGTAAGTATATTTGTTTAATAGACTCCTACAAAGGATGGACCCAAGACGAATGACCGAAATTCAATTTACTTATCTTAAAAAATTGAAAATGGTCAACATAAGGATTAAGCAAACTGAAAAAGACATTGAAGACCTCAAGATCTCTCCGGATGGTATTGAAGGACGTACTTCACTAAGAAAAAAGGTATGAAGGTATGAAAGAGATAAGAAATTGAAGAATAGAAAGTAAGAAAAGGTTAAAGAAACGGAATCCATATTGGCTCAGTCATAATAAAAATAAAATATATCATTCATATAATATTTAATAATTGATTTTCAGAATATTTAATGTTAAATAGTTTGTAATGGGGTGCTTATTATTAGATTAACAGTATTTAATTATATTGCCTCAAATTAAAAGTTAAAATACCCACTTAAAATGGTTATCCACTGACCTATTATTATTTTTAAGAGTTTATTAAATTAATTTACAATAATTATAATTTATAATTTTTATTCTTTACAATACATTTATTATAAATTCAACTTTATTATTGCTGAGTTGAATGGACCCGCGTGTTAGGATATCATTTATCAAACTAGTTTTTTTTTTTAATACTTTCCATCATGCCATCAAAACGCCTGTATTGATAAGCCGGCGAGACACGTTTTAAAAATATTCTATTATCACACAATTGAATGAATTCGGGACTAATTTTGTAGATTTTTTGAACTTCCTTATTCTTCAATTATTATTATTATTTTTTTTTAAATGGTCTATTCTGTATTTTAAAATTGTCTTAATCTGCTGTATTAATTATTTGCATTAATCTACAATTTACACTTTTAAGAAGTACTTTATGGCTTTCATATTTTATTGTGATTCTTATAATTGTCAAAAACATGTCCTAATTGATTTAAGAAACTGTTACATTAATAGAATTAATAAATTTAAATTTAAAATGTAAGAGAGCTTTGGGGCTCCACTAAGCCATCGAATTCCTCTCGTATCCAATCCCTACAATCCAAAATCCTTCGTAAAATCCTAAACGCTCCTTATTTTGTTAAAAATACCGTCATCCATAACGACCTTAATGTCCCATTTGTTGCTGACTTGGCCCGAACCCGGTATCTTTCCTTTCATAACAAACTTCATTCCCACTCAAACCCTCTAGTTTCAAACCTAGCTTCCTCTTCGATTCCCGATAATCCTCCGAGGCGTCTGAAAAGAAGATGGCCACGTGACCTTCTTAGTTAAACATGCGATTTGAGTACTACCAGTGGGTAGTTTCTCAACTTGTCATTACTCATGTCATTTTGTATCACATAGCCTATTTACTGGATGTATTTTTTTTTTTAATACAGTTGTAAATATCAATAAATAAATTTTTAAAAAATGTAAGAATTCATTTAAAAGTGTATTGATGCGCATTAATATAGATTTATTATAATCCCAAGTAAAAGAGTACCAAAGTAAAAAAGGTAGAAAAACTAGTTTTAATTTAATTTTGTATAAATAAAATGTACAAAACGGCTTGTTTAATTACCAGAAAAACAATTAATTTTTTTCCGAATGTGAATAGCTCATGTTGAAGCAACAATATATGTAGACGCAGTTGGAAATTCTATATTATGTTTAAAAAATATTTAAATACCCTGAATATTTAAAGGGTGGCCGAACAAGTAGAGTAAAATCTCATGGACAAAATTGTCATTATCCTTCACTGTCTAGCTTCGACCGGTTAAGCTCCTGGGAAACCCATGAGAGAAGAGAGTGAAGATTTAGAATGCAGAGGTATCTCCTGAAGGGCTTTCCATCTATAATATCAATTTATAACAACAAGCGCATGTATTAAGTTTAAGATAATACGTGGCGTGGGGAGCGGCACCTTCGTCCAGTCATCTGATTGCAATTAGCCACTGGTCCTCCAGGTTGGGGGAAACCCAGTACATAAATATTTAGGAGACCAGTTGTCCCGTGGATACGGTGCCTCCATCGCTGGACTAATAACCTGCATGGTAGAAAATCTATTCAAAGTTAACTAAATAGCCTCCAGACTCCTCGACGCTAGAAATGGCATAAGAGGAAGTAAAAGAAGAATAAGATAATAGGTAACCATGATCAGCATATTGGAATGTATATATATATATATATATATATATATATATATATATATATATATATATATATATGTATAAATATTTAAAATATTAAGTACATTTTATATCAAATGTATAATTTGATATAAAAATATATTAATTTATTATACATCTCACAGTCAATTAACACTTATAACTTAGGAAAATAAAGGAATTATTATAAAGTGATGTAATACAAGTACTTAATAATTCCCTGTACCACAGTTGTGGTGATTTAAAGGTGGCATTCCATGTTTTTATTATGAAAATGCATTATATAATTTAAATTTTTATTTTCTTTGAGATCATAGATTGGTTCAGATTAGGACAGCACAGCGTTCTAATTGATGTTAATAATCACAGATAATCTTTTTTTTTTTTTAATTTATTTATAGATATCTACAACTGTATTACAATAATACATCAGGTAAATAGGCTATCTGGCCATCTTCTTTTCAGACGCCTCGGAGGATTATTGGGAATTGAAGAGGAAGCTAGGTTTGAAACTAGAGGGTTTGAGTGGGAATGAAGTTTGCTATGAAAGGATAGATACCGGGATCGGGCCAGATCAGCAACAAATGGGACATTTAGGTCGTTATGGATGACTTTATTCTTAACAAAATAAGGAGCTTTGAGGATTTCACGAAGGATATTGGATTGTAGGGATTGGATACGAGAGGAATTCGATGCCTTAGTGGAGCCCTAAAGCTCTACTCCGTACGTCCAAATAGGTCGTATGATGGTCATGTATATGAGTCTTTTGTAGTTAATTAGGAGGTCAGAGCGTTTGTCTAGTAAGTGTAGAAGTGATTGTCTTTTCAGTCTAGTATGAGGATTCCAGGTTTATCGTTTGTCGAGATGCAACCCTAAGTATCGGATCTTTTCTACAGGCATAAGTGGGATATTATTAAAAGATACTGAAGGGCAGGAAGTCGTTGGTTTACGACGTAAGGTAAAAGTGATTTGATCCGATTTTGGAGGCTTTGGGATGCAATAACTGGGTCGGTGTTGACTGACAATACATATGTCTCATCAGCATACGTGGTAAGGATAGTATTAATATGAGTTGGAATGTCAGCTATATAAACTGTATAAAGGATTGGGCAAAGGATACTACCTTGAGGAACAGATAATCTAAACGAAGAATTTGAGCTTTAAAAAAAAGTATCATTAGAAGTAAGAGGAAATTAAAAAAAAAAAAAAAATCAGGCAGAAGATATCCCCTGCAGCTCCGAGCTTGTAGCCCGTATAAACATTATCCATTACTATGAAGGCAGTCATGTAGAGCTAGTTAGTAAAGAGTTTAATTTGTAAATGGCTTAATAGGTCTTGTTTAAGCCATTTAATACCATTACCATTTAAGTCATATATACTTCTTTTTTTTTTTGTTTCAAAAGCTATTATATTTAGTAGTAACTAAGTACTATGATGATTAGTTTTGAAAAGAAAATTAACTTTATGTAACATTAAAACGTTTTAATAGCGTTAAATAAACGCTAAAAGCTAAATATAAGGGCTATAAATGAAAACATTAGAAAACTGACACCTGATTTGAATTTTACGCAAGGAGAAACTCTATCAAAACAAAGGAGGTTAAAAAATTGAACAGATGGCAAAGAAGTAGACATAGGAATTTGGCGGCAGGAATGTCTGTGATAATGCCAATCATTGTAACTATCGACTCAAATCTGCTGTATAGGTAGACCAAGGAAGTTCTTCATCCAATGTCAAAATACAATGTAAATATTTAAGGAAGTAATATAAGGTTGAAAATAAGTTTAGAGATGACTTAAAAATTCTTAACAAAAATACCTTAGTCTCTAACAATACTACAAAAATACTTCCCGGTATTTCGCAAATTTAGGGAGCGGAGTGGCTCAGTGGTTGAGCACTGAGTTGCCATGCCGGAAATCCTGGTTCAAATCCCGCTGCAGGCAGTTACTTTTATTTAGTCTCTTTGCAACGGGAGATGGATCATATAGGACCTAGGACCCTCCTAGGGTCCCAGCCTCTATAAAATATTATCAAAATAGGGTACCCAAAATAAGGAGGAAAAATCTGGCGGTTTAGTGTGATCTACGTAGGACGTCACCTCCTTGCAGAACCGTTGTCCATGAAACAGTACAGTCTCTACCATGTACCATACCCCATACTATTCATGGGTTGTAGTGGTACAGGTTTTTTTTTTTTGTTTCGCCAATTCAAGACTCACCAGAAAAGAAAGAGAATAAGAAAAATATTAAATAAATCACATACCGATCTGAAAACAACGGAAGCATAGAAATTGAGAGCCAGTGATGAAATTTGTAGGAAATATTTTCAGAATAAATGATTTCAGATTAATGAATATAATTCTCAATTACCTTTGTGAGAAAAGGGAAAAGTACAGGTACCTGTAAATGATAACTGTAAGTAAATAAATATTTGGAAGGGAATAATGTAAGCGAATATTATTAGGGAGACGACTGAGTGAACAGAAAAAATTTTAGTTACAGGATCTGGAGTATGGAGGGATTCCAGGAAAGAGTGAAAAAGAAATCTGGAAGGAATTGATAACAAGACAAAAAGAAGCAGCACAGTTAATGGATGAAAAATATATAGGAAAGAAGAGAAGAAAAAAAATCAGGATGGGATGAATTGATTTGGCACGTGGTCCCCAGTAATTCTTTTCGAAGAGAATATGAACGCGCATCCCAACCTCACAGTTCAACAAAAAACCAAACAGAATGAAGGAAAGGTCTAATCATTATAATGATTTCAGAACAACAGTTCAAATCGGGATATCTACAAACAGTTGATGATAATAAAACATAAAAAAACCTGTACCACTACAACCCGTGAAGGGTCTGGGGTTCAGTACATGGTAGAGACTGTAATGTTTCATGGACAACGGTTTTGCAAGGAGGTGACTTGTCCTAGGCCACGCTCAACTGTGATTGACACCGGGACACAGATTTGTCCCCCTTATTTCGGGTACCCTATTTTTATAATATTTTATAGAGACTGGGTGGGCCGCAAGAGGGTCCTAGATCCTCATGATCCATCTCCCGCTGCAAACAGACTAAATAAAAGCCATGGTCTGCAGCGGGATTTGAACCAGGATTTCCGGCATGGCAACTCAGTTGTCTACCACTGAGCCACTCCGCTCCTACAACAAAACCAAACAGAAAATACATATACAAAACATAACTAAGGATAATAAAGGAAAGTAAAGAGAAAAAATATTTATCAAAACCTTAGAGGATGATAATAAAAATAATATTTCTTTCAAGAGCCCAAAGTCGATTTTTGTTCAGAGAGAGTTATTCTTATTTAAGGAAGCGGGATCGTGTCAGTTATTCTTAGCTTAGGGTTTGAAATGAAATCATAATGTAAGCAATAACTCCATTTCAATCCAAGGCCTGACTTGGCCACTTGTGTACTGAAGGATTAACACAATTCCACTTCAATTAGGACAAGAAACTCATATTTGACTTGTCCACTTTATTATATATCTGAAGCCTCGGTGAATAAATAAATCATAAACCTGACCATAATAAAACTATTGCGGACATAGCACTGGGTCTATGTAAAGTCTATGCGCACAGTTTTCAACAATGGTTTAATAGTGAATTGAAACTTTTTTCCCAGCGTCACTCTGCATCAGTCACGAAGATCCCCCGCAAATTAAGCGCTTAAGAACCTTGAGATCTCCGCAGATGGACACAGAAAGAACCCACCAATATCTTTTATTACTAAGACATCCTTGAACCCTTTCGGTAGTGATGATGTCAGAAGGGTTGACCGGAAGGAGTAATAACAATATCTTGCATTTAATTGGTCCAGCGTGGCTCCTAACTCTCATTGACACTACTTCCTGTTGTTGGTATCATTTAAGAAGGCTAATGTACATTCCCCCATTGGTAGTTAGTGACCATCTTACGAAAGTGCAATGTAAGATGTATAGTTCCAAAAAAAAAATATATATATATATATATATTGTTTATGGTTCTCGAGTTTCAGTCAGTTATTTCAACTTCTTAGGCGACGTTTCGAGACTAGGTCAGTCATATTCACACCCTGGCAGTGAAAATATGTGCTTTTAGTAAAAACATTAAATAGCAGACTAAAATAAATATAGATGACACATGTAACTTGTAATGGATAGGTGTGTACTTACAAGTTCCAAGGAATTGATCAGTTTGGTATTTAGGGTATAGTATAGTATTTTTTTTGGATTGGTTTCATTTAGGTTGTTTTGGTTAGATAGTGTTTTTGTTGTTTTTAGTAAATTACGAAAGAGGCTGTGTGGATAACCATTCTTTAATAAGAGGTCCACTACGTTGTTTTCGGCTGTTTTTTGGTGTATTGGGGATGATAATTTTCTCGATATTATTATACTTACACGATACATTTTACATTAATTTTAGTGTGCTATATGTTTTCACTAAAAGATCATTTTTTCACTGTCAGGGTCACTGTCATTTTGTCACTGTGACAAACGTCGCCTAAGAAGTTGAAATAACTGACTGAAACTCGAGAACCATAAACAATATATTTCTACAACAGTCAAGATAAGTAGAAACCAATATATATATAAATAACCTGTAGGTTATTTAATTAATTATTAATCATATAAACGTTAGATTGAGGTTGTTGTCTAAGATTGTTGAGCCCGTTTGTACAGATTTTTATTCATATAATTTGTACTGGTGATACCTGAACTGACGATATTTTGATAGGTTAAGAACTATAAAATTGCGGTAATGCGTTATATTAATTATCTAAATTTGATAATATCTTTTGATTTATGTGATGACTCCACTTCCACATACATTAATTTGAATTCATATTACTGGGTATAACTTAGAGGAGTGTAAAATGGCCTGGGGGAGTTGTCAATAAATTAAACAAAATAAAATAGATTTATTTTATTTATGGCAAACGTTTCGCCCTAATTTTGAGGCCATCGTCAGGGCAGAGTGACGAAGAATTGCAGTTGTGTGAGTTGAGATTAGAGGGTTGCAGTTGGACTTTTAATCCCGATGGTAGCCTAAAAAATAGGTAGAAACGTTTGCACAAGTGAAATAATTGTAATATATTTTGTGTAATTTATTGACTGGGCCCCCCCCCCGCTCCTACCATTTTACACTCTTTTGGTATTAATAATCAAATATAAATTAATTCTATAGAATTCTATAAAACTTTTCAAATATAATAATTATTAATTATAAGATTATAACGATTAATTTATAACAATTAGTATAAATAAATTTGCTCACGAATACATAATCGTAGGATTAAAGTAAAAAATAATTGAATATAACACAGAATAATTTAATCAACAATGAACGAACACGAATAAAATTCACCAATTACAAACCAACACAAGTTTTATTTGAACATGGACAGTTCAAATCATTCTTGTACTGATTCTAAACAATGAATGACAGAACTTGTTTTTTTAGGAAAGAAGAATATATATTTAAACGTATAAATAGGAATAATAATTATTATATATAATAATTGTAGTAACCATTTGAAAGTACTGTATGCTTTTTGCCATGTGACATACGTTTGTATGATCAAAAATATTTTATTTTATAATTTATGATTACAAATGTAATTTTAATTTTAGTCTCACATGTAAATTATCAATTTAGTCAAACTGTAATTTTAATTTCTTATATTTTTAACTTATACTAAAATTCATTCTAACGTAATTCTATAAAATGATCCGTAATTAGTAAAATCACATGTAATATGCTTATTTAAGCATGAAGCATGTCGTAATAAACGGTCCCTCCTTGGGGTTACCATGTGGGGAAAAAAGAGAAAAAAGTACGTTGTAGTTTATAATTAATTAAACATTTGATGATCACTAATCTAAATAAAATATTATAAACTCAATCTTATAAGAAATACATAAGGATAAGCTACTTGTGTGAATATTTTAGTGTAATATACAGTTTTTGGTCCGAACTTTTGTTTGGATAATTGTATTATTTTTTTCCTTTTATACATATAAACTATAATCTAAACATTTAAGCACTAAATCATAGCACTATCCTCCATGTTTTTTATATTATGTTCTATGTATTAATGATATATGCATGTATTATATATGACATGAACTTTTAGTGTAATATACTAATATTTGGAATACTATTGCTTTATTGTATTATTAATAAAATTATATCATAATCTGATGATTTTATTCTTTTACAATATTAATAGTAATTAAGTAATATTAGATTAGAATTAATTAATCCTATAAACATATCAGATAAATACATGAATGAACTTTTATTGTAGTGATCTATTATAATCTTACTTTATTCAATTATAAATAAAATTATAATGCATAAATTATACCCTTTTACATCAATTATATTAATTAAATAACATATTACAATAGATATATAAACATGAACATAAATATTGACACGACCTACCAGCATACCGGAGAGAGGCGAGGGCTACAAGAGCGGGCACAATGAAAGCTGGTAGCATCCTGTCATCCCGGCACCGATCCCTCCATACCGCAGTTCTGAAACATCATCATTATCATTAATATACATTAATATTCGATAATAGCTATATTAAAATTAATAAAATGATAGTTCAAATTATAAACTTAATAATAAAATGACCATAAAGAGAAAAAAAAATGTATAATGCAATTGCAAAAAGCTATAAAACATAGCCTTAAATCTCTAAAGTCCTCTTTAGAGATGGAATATAATGGAATATAATAAATATGTGGAAGAGGAAAGAGGTGTATATACCATAAAGACTTTCTCCTACAAAACAATTCACCTCTACGTTCTTTTTTTTAAGACATATCAGTAGATCTTTTTTAAAAATTTTTTTTTTACTTATGCAGGTTTCACAATTCAGTAACTAAATCAAGGCCAGTGGAGTAATGCTGCATGAGACTTGATGAATAAGCTGCACAGCAGAATTAACATATATTGGATCCCTGGACACTGTAATATACCAGGAAATGAAATGGCCGACAAATCGGCAAAGAACGGAGCAGAAATTGCTCCAGTAGGACCAGAACCATGATATGGGGTACCCCTGTCGCTGGCTAAGGATACAATTAACAAACTAGCCAAAAGAAAGACAAAAATTCGTTGAGATAGATCCAAGATAAGGCACACTAAATTTTTTATAAAGGATTGCAATGACAAACATTCTGAGAAAATCAAGAAAGAAGCCGCTCACACGTCGAGAACCAACTTCAAAAGCACGGTAGAAGCCATTAATGGACACTGTAAACTCAGGAATCATATGCATCGACTTAGAATTGAACAAGATATTCGGTGCAGATGGTGCACAGAGGAAGACGAAAGCCCCTGCCACGTTCTCTTTGGATGTAATGCACTACGTCGAAAAAGGACATTTTTGGGCCAGGAAGGAACTTCAGAAACTGAGATTTAAAGATTGTCTAAAATATTTAAGAAGCCTAGACCTATGATATGGTTTAAAGGACTCGAGCACAATGGCCTATCTAGGCCTATATTCAAGTGCATGGTTGAAAAGTCAATCAAAAATAATTATAATATGCAGGTTTTCATCCAAAAGAGGATTATATTTTTGGTAGAAATTTCAATAAAATGCATTAATTTAAATTTTCTACCTTCTTATTTTATTATACGACCATTTAGAAAGATGTTTAGTATTTATAAAGAAATTTATTATCGAAATTTTTCTTCTTAATATAAACTATTTACCATTCATAATAAATACATCTGTAAATACTGCAATTAAACAAAGTATAGGCATTTAAAGAGAATATACTATTATTATCGTTAATACAAATGACTATGAATGGGGCCTACTTGATGTTTCATTCATGAATGCCTTTAGTATCACTCGAATATTTACACATTATCGCTATCGTGATCAAGTATAAGTTTTCCTTGTCACGTGAAATAACCATTATTTTCTATATCCACCACAGCTTAGTAATTACATAATTGTATAAGAATTTCCCCGAACGAAGTCCCTGTATGGGTGAGTTTATACCAGTATTAGCTAGCTTGGTTTATTTAAATTTCATAACCATATACGACTCATAAAATGCCATTATTGCATTCAGTGGCTCACAGTGAAATCGATACACCCAGTTAAAAGAAGAAGAAAAAAAAGAAAAATTTAAATGGTTACAGGGAACAAAAACAGAAATTCTCAAAAGACATTTATTTAGAACATAGATTTAAATATATACAAAAAATAAAATTTAAAATATCCAACTTTGATTATTTAAAAAAATTAACAAACAAAACATGAATAAATAATTTCACTTCACAGTCAAAATGATATAGTTTACTTCTTATTAGATTCTGAGTAATATTAGCTTATTAACTATTTATTTATGAGAAGCGAGGGGATGGTTGACTGGAAGATAGACGTAAGGAAGAAAATAGTTGGGGGTGCAGTCAAATAAAAACACTAAATAAGTGGTTACTTATTTAATTATGTGCCGACGTTTCGACCCACTTTGTGGGTCATCTTCAGGGCTAAGAAAGAAAAACAGACAAAATAACAGAACTATAAAAATACATTGCAGACTAAGTAAATGATAAAATAGAAAAAATATATACGTAGAGAGAGAGAACTTAAGAACAAAAGTGAGGGATATATATGAATAAAAAAATTACAGAGAAAATGTACAGAAGGAGAATAAAATGTAAGATAATAAACTCCTTGGGAGTTTACATAAGTAAAATGAAAGAAGGTATAACCAAAATGATATTAAAGAGTAAATAAAGGAAAAATAACAGTAGAAAGTCAAGATATAAATATAGAGTATAACAGTTTTTAAAATGCATACATATAGAATGAAATGGTATAAATATATGACGTAAATATACAAGGAACTTATAGAAATATAAGTAACAATATGGTATGAGCATGGAAATAGAATAAAATATGATGAAATAGTGATGTTAAATGCTAATGAAATCTTAAATAATAATAACATATGATGGATGCCAAAAAGCTAATATGAGAAAAAAGGTGTGCAAAATGAAGAAGGAACGGGGTGAGGAGCAGATATGAGTATTAAAAATGTACATACCTATACGAGTCATGTAGTTAAGTAAGTAACCACTTATTAAGTGTTTTTATTTGACTCCACCCCCAACAATTTTCTTCCTTACAACTATTTATTTAAGTAAATACATCGATCTTACATCGATCATCCAGTCAACCATTCCTCGCTTCTCATGAACTATTTATATAGTTAACTATTAATTTAGTTCAACACTTCGTTGGCACTTCATAGGTTGTACTTTGTTGTGTACACTCAAACGTGGATTTTGTTTTATTTCTCTGACGGTTCAAATCTCATCCCTATCACTTTTCTTACACTTTTAAATTTTTAGCTGGCTGTCTTTTTCGTTTCCGGGTCTCTCCATTGCATGCTGGACAGTTGAACAGCTTTTTAAGATGATTTTGACTACTTGATTCAGAGGTTTCCTATCACTAACATGTTGAATGACAAATTCACCTTCTTTAAACGTTGCATGTACTCCCTATCTATCTATATATATGGTGCTATAACCCGGGAGGGGGGTCTTGGCCTCCTCTAGGAGCTGTCGCCATCCAGCTCGGTCCATTGCTGCTGCTCTCCAGTTCGGTGTTCCTAGGAGTAGCCAGGAGTCTGTCGCCTAACTATCCATCCATCTCAGTCTGGGTCTGCTTCTCCTTCTCAAGGACTCTTTTAGGAATTTCACCTTCCTCCAAAATTTTGGCTACCGAAATCCGTTTTCCTATTTCTTTGGACATGTCGTTGGTCGTTGTTACGAGGGATCCAAGGCAGATGAACTTCTGCACTCTTTCCAATTTGTAAGGGCCTATTTCTAAATGACTTCCACCTTGCTGACCTCTGTCTGCCTTTACTACCATATACTCCGTTTTGGCCTCAATCACCAGAAGGCCCAACAGCGAACAGGCCTGTTGTATTGCCAGAAAAACGCCAATGTACTCCCATTACTAAAAAAAGTTTCAATATGCGGTAGATTTTGTGGAACTGAGATTGAAAACAACCGAACACTTTCGACCCAAGAGTTTTACTAAAATATAATATATTTAGGTTAACTAATATTGGGAAAAACAAAGTCGTATCATTTTATTTGTGAGATTGAATAAAACGTAAATGACTTACCAACTCACTATTCAAGGCTATTAAAAAAAAAGAAGGTCAATATCCATAACTGCATAATTCAGGCATTATTGCACTTTATACGACCAGGGTTCTGTTAAAAGAAAGGCTTGGTAGAAGATTGGACTCGAAAGAAACTAAGTTTGCCTGATCAAGTGAATACATATGACGCTGTATACTTATGTTCATAAAATATCTGATGCTATGAGGAAAAGAAAATTGAATTTGATTGTAACTTTCCAAGTGAACCATAATAATGTCCATTCATCCCTCTTTTCCCAATCTGCTGGTGTTCCTCAAGGTAGTGTCCTTGGCCCAATCCTGTGTACGTTTATACAGCTGACATCCCAACTCATCCTAATACTATCCTTACCACGTATGCTGATGATACATGTGTATTATCAGTTAACACCAATCCAGTTATTGCATCCCTCCCTCCAATCCCATTTCGCTGATCTTGAAGAATGGTGTCAAAACTGGAGAATTAAAATAAATTCTCAAAAATCGGATCAAATCACTTTTACCTTACGTCATAAACCAATGACTTCCTGCCCTTCAGTATCCTTTAATAATATCTGACTGGTGCCTGTAGAACAGATCCGATAGGGTTGCATATCGACAAACGATTAACCTGGTATCCTCATACTAGACTGAAAAGACAAGAAACCGCTCGACGTTTCAGGCTCCTTCAACACTTACTAGACAAACGCGAGTAGGAGTAGAGCTTTGGGGCTACACTAAGCCATTGAATTCCTCTCGTAGATAAAATACTTATAATACATGGAGATTGTGAGGATTTTCTAAAATGCAACAATACCAGGATGAAACTAAATCTTTACCATGGTTTCAGCAAATGCTAATGCTGAAGAAGGAAAAGAAATGGGTGAAGGAAAGAAGAACTGTACCGTTAAAACCCATGTTTATGTATATCAGATACTGTACTGTTTCTTGGCCGAAGGTTGTAGGGGTAGAAGATTTGTCCAACTGCCAGGTTGTTCTTTTATTAAGAAAACTTACTTTATATAGCCTGGGTGAGCCCCAGAAGGATCTCGAGATCCCACTTGGTCCATCTGTTGCTATTATTACATTAAATAATCTGCCATAGCCGGATTTGGATCCAGAACCAACAACATGGAAGTGGAGCGATGAGTTGCCAAGCCGACGGTCCTTGGTTCAAATCCCGCTGCTGGCAAGACTTTCATTTAATCTGTCACCAGCCAAAGATCAAAGCCTATGGGATTTAGAATACTCCTGGGGCTCATTCAGTATCTGTAAAGAAGGTAACAAACAGTACCTTCAGTTACTGTTCATCAACAGTACTGTCTCTACAATGTAAAGAACTCCAGACCCTTCACGGTTTGTAGGAGTTCAGGTTAAATACTTAGTATTTTACAAATTGAGCTTCCCCACGCCACATTATTTCTGATATTTTTGAGCAACTTTTTTACCAAAATTTACTTTTAAGAATTAATCAAACCAAATTTAACCCACTATTTATTATTATTCAGTTTAATACCATAATATTCCTAGTAAGGGTTTAAAAATTATAAACAACTTATTCACATAAATAATAAAATAAAATATATATTACCAGTTTGTATAATATATTCATATTCTGGTATCTATCGATAGCAAAAAAAAAATAGAATAGTGATGTAATTATATATATTTTTTTTATGATTTTTTAAGTTCTATGATAGTACTTTTTTTTCTTATCAATTAATGGAGAAATCCAAAGAGCATGACGGACAGGTGTTGAGTGGCTGCTAGGCTACCAATGGCCTATGTTTAATCGATAGTTCCATAAAGGTCTCTTTAAAAGACATTTCGATAGTTCGATACATCGATTTGGCCCTATCGCTACTTCTAGGGCCTTTATAAGGGTCTAATGTCACTTATATTGTAACGGAATGAAAATCGATACATTTGCAGAAATATTTACATTATGGTATTCTTGACATCAAGTTTAAGTTTATGGAATATTATTGTTATGTATTTGAAATATTAATTTCAATTTTTGAAGCTCTATTGGTAGCTTTTGAATGTTTTGAATATTTTGTTATTTTCCCACTTACTGAGGAAGAGGGACAGTGTGATTAGTGCAAAGTATTTCTGAATTAACTGGCATTATTTTAGTGGAATTCTTAGAAAAATCAACTACATTCCTGCTCAAATCCTCTAGTTTCAAACCTAGCTTCCTCTTCAATTCCCGATAATCCTCCGAGGCGTCTGAAAAGAAGATGGCCCCGTGACCTTCTTAGTTGAACTAGTGATTTGAGTACTACCAGTGGGTAGTTTCTCTACTTGTCATTATGTATCACATAGCCTATTTACTTGATGTATTATTGTAATACAGTTGTAAATATCAATAAATATTTTTTTTTTTAAAATCCACTAAGGATAGTACAGTTGTGTAATTTGATCCCTTGGTACAATAAAGAAAGAAATATATAGAAAAAATCAAGTAACAATAATTATTAGTTGGCCTATACGTATCTAAACTTCATATAGGAGAAAATTGTTCAGACGGAGGCAAAAATAAATTCTTAAATCGTTAGCAATTATTTTAACAGAAACAAAAATTCGACCCATATTATAGGTCTTCATCAGAGCTTAATGATCAGAGGTACGAGTAAAAAAAACCTAAAACCACTACTACCCATGAAGGGTCCTGGGTTCAGTACATAATAGACACTGTACTGAGGTGACTTGAACCCACTTCATAGAGGCTGGGTGAGTCCCAGAAGGGTCTTTAGATACCAGAGGATCCATCCCCGGTTGTTAAAAGATTTATTAATTACTCTACCACAGCTGGATTGTGGGTCGATACGTTGGTTTCTAATAAAGAGTTACTCACTATTTAAGAATTTATTTTTTGACCTTTAGCAGAACCATTTTATCCTAGAAAAATAAACATACCTAGTTTTACGATTAGGTTACAGAATCATGATTTAGCCATGACTATTTACAAATATTATAAAAATATTAATATATTTAAACTCAGTTTTATATCGTAGATCCACCCGATGAAGCCTTCTAACAAGACAGAAAAGAGAAATGAGTTGCAATTGCCGCATCGAGAATTGATCCTGACCCAGAATTGGCGACCCTGACCTTAGTCACCTCCCACCCCTTCCCTAATTGAATTAATTTCATGAATAATTCTCACTTTGTCGCAGCGATGGATTCAAACAACTGCCTTTGTTTGCAAAACATAAGGCTTCATCGGAATTTCATTGTGTTATATGAAACACTGATTCAGGAGAGTGGTGTCAAACATACATTATATATGCCCTGGTGATACAATATATTTTTATCGTGTTATTGCAATGGGTTTAGTATATAAGTAATGATAGCATTTAAGCAATTTAAGAACAAGATGAATATTCATACATTTCGATATAATAAAAACCAAATATAATGGTTCATAGAAGTCTATATGAAAAAAGTATCATAAAAATGTAATGAAAGATTCAGATGAAATTAAATGTCGATTTAGAATGAAGCTTTCCAGTAAAATAAAAATAATGCAATCCGGATAGAAAATTGACATAAGAAATCAAATAGCAAGGAAGAATAATAATGAAAATATTCCGGTGAAAGAAAACTCATATGTAGTTTGAATAACGAGAAAAAAGAAAAAATAGAAATATATTCAGTTTAGTAATGACACTATGATCTCATAGGTATAAAATAAAATGCGTAGAATTAAAAAACATTGATATATGTGTTTTTTTTAAATCGATCACATAAAGTTTGAATCCCGGTTTGGCAGAAAAAGTATTTGAAATCTTAGTATCCACTGAAGGACCCTGTGAGATTCCGTGGGGTTCACCAAGCCTGTATAAAATGGACACCCTAAATGTGGGAAATCCTGGGGGTTGAGCGTGATCTCTGTCAGAGTTGATCCCTTCACAAATGTTATTAACGTTAAAGAAACAATGCAGTCTCTAATAAGTACTGATTCCAGGACCCTTCATGAGTTGTATTGGTCGAGATGTTTAAAGTATTATTTCAAATATATGATTATTTCCGAAATTCCCTTTTTTTAAAAATCTTATATATTCTTGTTGATGCAGAAAGTTTGAGAATTCTGAATGTTGCATAATGTTAAAGTAGAGGTATATTTTTGTGAGACGTGATAACTAGTTTACCAGAATTTAATGGAATCTCATTTCTATAGTAAGACAATAGCAATATAATATTTTTTTTAAAAATTTATTGAAATATTTAACTGTATTAAATAAGACAACAAGCAAATGTCAGGATGTATATAAAATGGCAAGTAGAGAAACTACGAACAGTATTTTAGTCACGAGGCCATCTTATTTTCTAACACCTCGGTTTGAAACTAGTGGGTTTGAGTGGGAATAAAGTTTGTCATGAAAGGATTAATATCGGGTTCGGGACAAATCAGCAAAAAATGGGAAATTAATATCATAATAGAGTATTTTATTTTTAACAAAGTAAGCAAGATTAAGTATTTGACGAAGGATTTTAAATCGTAAGAATTTGATGCCAGTGAAATTTGAAGCCTTTATGGAGACCCGAAGTTTTACTCCTCAAGGCCAATGAGGTTTTATCATAGTCATGTGTATGAGTTTCGTTAACTGGGAGCTTAGAGCGTTTCTGTAGTAAGTACTTGAGTCTGAAATGGCGAATATATTTTTTTTATCAATATATAACTCTTTATATATACCTAAAAAAAGTACTTTCTGAATGTGTTTTTTTTTTTATATAAGTATATTTATATATATTTATATCATTGACGCTTCACTCATCCAGTTAGATATTTTTAAAAACAAGTTATCTTCGTTGACATTGTTTGTATTTTTATTTCATTATCTGCGTTGTTTGTTTCTACTTGACATTGTGTTTTGCACACACATGTAATGTAACATCGTTTCTCTAGATAATTATTGTAATTTTTTTTCTCAATAATTCTTTCTCATGTTAATAATTGTATTTATTAGTTAAATCTAATCCCATTAACTAATATAGACTTTATTGTTATTATTATTATTATTAAATACATGTATATATTCAATATATATATATATATATATATATATATATATATATAATGGTTTGGTTCTAGAGTTTCAGTCAGTTATTTCAACGGCGTTCCGAAATAGGATTTGCCGCATTTATCTTCACATTGTATTTCGTACACGACATTTGATTTTAACTCTAATTTATCCGAATCTTTAGTTTCAGTAAATAGTCTTGACACAGTGGCTGTGTTTTTAAAAGTAATCGCGGAATCAATGTTACTTTTATTATCGGTGAGTGTTTTTGCTATTCTTTCTGAAAGTGTTGGTATATAGGGTATAGTATAGTATTTTTTTGATTGGTTACATTTGGGTTGTTTTAGTTACAAAGTGTTTTTAGTAAATTACGAAGGAGGCTGTGTGGATAACCATTCTTTAATAAGAGGTCCACTACGTTGTTTTCGGCTGTTTTTTGGTGTATTGGGGATGATAATTTTCTAGCGCGATTTATTAGGTTTTTAGCCGTATTTATTATATATCTTTTGTGGCATTCGCTTGTGTAGTGTATGAACGACCAGAGTGAATAGGTTTTTGCCACCATTTAGTTTCTATTTCTCCGTTTGATTTTCTGATTAAGAGAACGTCTAAAAATGTTATTTTATATTTTTTTTCAAGTTCAATAGAAAAGTTTAATTGAGTGGAATATTTATTAAAATCATTTAAAATTATTTCTTTTTCATGTTGGTATCGCTGTTATTATATCATCCACATATTTAAATAGAAAGGGGATATTGAATGGTATTTTTGCCTTAAGAAGTTGAAATAACTGACTGAAACTCAATAACCAAAGCATAATATTTCCATAACAGTCAAGATAAGTCGAAACCGATATATATATATATATATATAAAGTAGACATTGCCCTTAAGCCAGTGGAGGTATTATACCGTGCTATTCTTGGTTGGGTGGCGTGAAGAGGTTGTGGCATGTGAAGGATGTAAATTGACTCAATTAATAGCTCTTTACTCTCGCGACTCAATGCAACATTTTTCAATTATCACCTAAAACCTTTAATTTTTTCCTTTAATTTCTGGACAATACTTTCTGACAAACAAGGTCTTATTATTATGTACTTTATAAGCAAAGTATGTTCTAAAGTTATACAGTATCTCTTTTACCCATTTATCCAGCAAATACCCTGTGTTTTCTCTATAAGGTTTATGATTCCATGTACACTTGAGTACATGGTGTAAATGTGACAGGTTTTCAGGAATAAACTCAATAAATGGTATAATTTAATTAAGTATAAAATATTAATGTAAATCCATGTTAGAGAGGAAATTCGTTGACTGTAAGTAGGGGAGACCGGGGCAGGTTGTAACAAAAAAAGTTTCGAATTTTTTTTTTCGTTCAAGTGTTTTAACTAACCAAAATTTTTTGCATGAATGTGTACTACCATATGTTGTGAACAAATTGATTAAATATTTATGACAAAATCTTTGTACACTAAACGACCAGATTTTTTTAAAATAAATCTGAACCTTTGTTACAATTTGCCCCGCCTTGGGGTAAAAAGTAACACTATTCGGGGTAAGTTGTAACACATATTTTTCAATGCTCTATTTATTTAAATACAAACATAAACATACAGATAAACCAAAAAAATATATCAATGAAGAGTATTTCATTATGTGTTTGAAATTTTAAAACAAAATATGGTATTAGTATTAGTGTTCACCAACTATTCACAATCACTATCGCAATTATGGCAGATATATGGAAAACTTCCGTCTGTGCAATCCTCATGCGACCACAATTTGCATTCTCGGCAGCTAATCCACTTTTCTTTGGGTCTACTATTCGCATAGGATTCAGTGCAAACTAAGCAAAAATACTCTTCTTCTGAGGAATCATCTGATGAAACGAAAACTTTTTTCTTTAATTTCTTCACTTTAGATTTTATAATTTCTTTGGATTTTTTGGACTTTCGACTATTTTGTTCTTCTTCTAGCACATCTTTTTCTGGCGTATCAGTAAGTATCGCAGATTTCCTTTTTCTTCGATTCCTAAGGGTTGTGTTTCGTTGCTCAGCCTTAGGAAGTGGGCGAACAAACTCTGGAGAGAACGTAATCTTGCCTTTAGAAGTTCTTTGGGAAGTCTGGCGAAACGTTGTAAAAGTGTTTATTTATAATAAATATCTAAAATCTATTAGATTTGGTATTTTTGACCCTCAAAATTGACTCGGTATTTTAATTATTAAAACGGTAAGTAATTACCTACGTACATAATAATGTGGTGGGGCAAGTTGTAACATGTTACATTTTGCCCCGATGGAATTGTTACAACTTGCCCCGAACTTGATTTTTTCTATTTTTCCTAGATAAATAAAAAAGTAAACGTCAAATCACTAAAACCTTTCGTTCGAATAACAATCTAAACTGTAGCAATTAATTAGTGACAAAGAAAATACATTTCGACCGTTTGTAATATTAGTAATTTGAAATTAAACTCAGAGTCTAAAATTTACTTACGTGCTCGAATTATATTCACTTCCGGGAATAACTAGTACACTAACGCTTACCGCTCGATTGTCTGCGTGCAACTGATCGTCACAGTGATCCTTGCAAGCGTATGTATGATGCAGGGTTGCCAAGTTTTAAATGCGGGAAAAACTTGGTGTGTTACAACTTACCCCGTGTTACAACCTGCCCCGGTCTCCCCTACTAATGGAGGATGGAAATAGTCGGGGCTGCATTCAAAAATTTACACAATAAATAAGTAGAAACTTATTATTTTTTAGTTGTGCCGAGTAAGGGTATTCACTTTATAAACTCTGATGAGCCCTAACGTTAAACTTTGAATCCTCTTACTAAACTGAAAATAGAAGAAACTGCTTACAATTCCGCATCATTCATTATGTTTTCTTGTTGTATTATTATAATATAGTTGTAAATTTCAATATATTTTTTAAATAATGAATAGAGGAATACTAGGTACTTTTATAATATACAGTACACAGTGAAGCACTACACCACATGTAGGTCTTGAGTTCAGCATGTGGTAGTGTCATTACTGTTCAGTCTCTACTGAGACTGGCCAATCGCAGTGGGGAGATGGTTTATCCTAGATGTCACACTCAACCGCTAGTTATAGGGGGAAATATGCCCTCTGTATAGAGGCTGGGAGAGTCCCATTGGGGTGCCAGATCTCAAAGGATACTACTAACTAAGAAAGCAGGCTTTTAACAGACGAAATAGAAATCTTGCCAGCAGCGGGATTTGAACCCAGGACCTTCGCCATGGCAAATCAGCACTCCCCACTGAGTTACTCCGCTCCCTATTTATTTATATATTTAATTTATGGATATAACTTATTCACGAAAAATAGAGTAGAAAGGAAATAATGATAATAGTAATAAGAAAATGAGGATGGAAATATTTGGGGTCCAGTTAAAAATTTACACATTAAATAAGTGGAAAGTTATTATTTTTATTTGTTCCGACGTTTCGACCTAGTTTTTACTAAACCGCTAAATGTAACTAAGTTTAACTAAATGTAACCGCTAAAGTTTATATTGTTCCTTGGAACAAAAGGTGTTGACTCAGTTACATTTTGCACTCCTATTGCACTCCTATGCAGCCACTCCTATTGGCCCTGAAGATGGCTTAGAAAGTAATATGGCACAAATAAAAAAAAATAAGTTTCCATTTATTTACTGTGTAAATTTTAGACTGCACCCCTAACTATTTCCATCCTCCATTAATATAAATCAAAAATCAGTAAAAAATGATGCTTAATTGAAGGTTAATATTTATAAATATTATAAAATAATACTAAATTATTATAAATAAGTATTTATCATATCATTAGTAATATTAGTTGACCTTGTAAATGGGAAAGAAAATGGGTCCGTGCAGAGTTTAGGGCTATAATTTCTGAAACAGGGTTGAACAATTTGTACGTGAAAGCCAAAGTTTCAACCCACATTAAAGGTCTTCTTCAGAGCTGGACCAATAATATACAAATAAATATCTTTATTTTATTCTATAATTTAAATCACCCCCAATTTGGTATCTGGTTACCTCCAATATAATTATTTCTTTAATTTACTTCATCCATTTCTATCTTTTACAATTTTTATGTATCATTTTATTGTTTGCATTTTGTATTTCTAGCTCTGAAGAAGACCTGTAATGTGGGTCGAAACTGCGGCTTTCAAATAAATAGTTCAACCCTATTTAAGACACTTCTGTGACATCAAACCGGTCCATTTTTTTCACCTTATTACCACATCATGTCCTTTCCTTTGAAAATCCTAAAACTGAATAGGCTGAAGAAACAGTGCCACTGGCTGTTTCTTTTTTCCCACTAACACTTCTACACTCCTTCTTTGTCCCTCTTTAAACAGATATGGCTAATCGGACGTTGCTACAGCAGGTTTGTATCTACAGGTATAATTTATACAGAGATGGTAAACGTCTACCTGACATCGGACTGGCTAAGAACGACCATTTGACGCGCCCTCCTAAGGACGGCGTAATCAATGACTTTTTACTCCCTTTAAAAAATTCAAAGGCCACTTGCCGAGATACGAATCCACTTCCTCGGGCTTAGTAGGTTGTTGTACTACACCACCGGTGACTCCATAGTTATATTGGTAGCGTTAGGAGAGAGCATAGCTCAAATTATTCTTATTCTCTCAGGCAGAAATTCTAGTCCTTCTATGAAAGTAAGTGATATAATTGGATTCGGTTTATCAGAGTTATGTTGTATTTTTATCTAAAATCCTAGCTTCAACATTGGTTCTGTGGCTGAACAAGTAATTATTCTGGTATCCTCCATGGATCAACTCGAATCGAGTTTTTTCGAGTTAGGGTTTCATTTAGTTTTTTTTTATAACTAATTGTAATTATTATTGTTTATAATCACCCCTTAATAAAAAAAAGTAATATACTGAAAACAAGCAGTGAATCTTATAACATAAAAATCCTTCAAAAAAGACAAAGAAATTGAGATTTTTAAGGAGCAGAGGTACGTTGCCGAATCTACAATTCAGGGGGGTAGAGACCACTCAGCAGAGCTAATGTATACCTGCACACTCACCACTAGGCCCGGGCCGCTGAATAATTTAGGAGCGCTGAGCTCCCCACAGTCCATTATGGCCATAAATAATGGAACGGTTTATCCAAGTTCTGCTTCATCAGCAGTTTGTTTTGGGTTCCCGACCAACGGATTAATGGGAGTAATAGAATAACGATGAATTGCTTTAAAAAGTATACTTCTTTTTTTTTTAACAGTTATGGTGTCTATTTTATTTTATTTTTTCTATAATTCAATATATTTTATTACATTTTTTAAATAAGTTTTATAATCTAAATTTGTCTGTATTCTAAATGTTCTTTAACACATTGACGCCCGGGAATGAGATTTCTCGTTTTTGTGAATAGTAACATAGTAAATTGATATTATAATATATATCATTACCTCGGTTTAATTCTGGATAAGTCATTAACATTCACAGAGCACATCAACAGGAAAACCGATAAAGCGAAAAAAACCATCTACAAAATGTTTCCCTATTTCAATAAAAAATCCAGGCTAAGCCCTAAAAACCAACTAATCCTTTATAAAACAGTAATCCGCTCATTGATAACCTATGCCTCATCTGTCTAGAGTTCAACCTGCACCACAAATTATAGAAAGTTTGAAAGGGTACAAAACCTATGCATGAGGATTATTAATAATTATCCCCGCTACACGAAAATATCGACTATGCTTAGAGATCTTGAACTTCCCACTATAAAACAATATGTGTTAGCCCAAACAAAAGCATACTTCGAAAAAACTCCAGCTTCCGAAAACCCATTAATCCGAGAAATCGGTAACTATGATAAACATTCATTACGACGCTACACGCACAGAAGAACAAAACATATTCTCCTTTCTTAACAAATTACTATTTGCAGGTATTGTAAGTTAATTATCTGTATTTCGTTTATAGCTATTTTTAAGTGTTTACTTATTTTCTATTTAATTATTATTATATTTATTTACTTTATTAG
Source organism: Troilus luridus (assembly GCA_964056705.1). NCBI lineage: Eukaryota > Metazoa > Arthropoda > Insecta > Hemiptera > Pentatomidae > Troilus > Troilus luridus. The sequence continues at coordinate 190,986,061 of OZ057412.1, read as the reverse complement.
TATCATTTTCATTTATTTATCTCATTATTATTATTATTTTTTTAAGCGGGTTTTTTCTACATTTTTCCTGCAATTGTAAAACTTATTTATAAAAGATAACTTTAATTAATTAAAATCAATGTTCTTTAAACATGTAAAGGAAGTCCGGAACATGTATTCATACTTATGCTGTTATATGTAAAATTTCAAATAAAGTTGTTGTTGTTGTTGTAATATATATCATGAAAATTATATTAATATATGATAAAATCACCGGTCTTATGTGTTAATATAAAAGTCAACACGTATATTATTGCGAGACGTCAAAAAACGACCTCCTCACTCGTTTTATTAAGTAGAATACTTACTAACTTACAAATGGGCGCTACAATCCTTGTAGGACCTATGCCTCTGCCAGCACTCTACTCAGGTCCCCACGGTCCACCGCCAAGCTCTTCCAATGTCTGATCCCCATCACTCTCAAGTCCTCCTCTAAATTTGGATCGGTCATCGGTTCCTAGATCTCCCTCTGCCAATGAACAGATGGTGTAGATCTATATTGTATTCGTATGCCTTCTCCAGCATCTGCCTGATAGAGAATAGGTGGTCAATAGTTGATCTTCCTGGAAAGCCGCTCTGATACTCTTCCAGTAATCTTTCACTCAACTCCCCTATCCTTCGGCATATTGGCACAGACATTATTTTGTAGACTGTGGGTAAAAGCGCTATCCCCCTGTAGTTCTCACATTTCAGCTTATCTCCCTTTTTGTATATAGGAACTATGATAGCCTCTCCCCATTCAGTTAGCATTTATTCTTCAGTCCATACATCCCAGATCACTTTGTACATCTCATTCCATATGTCTTCTCCCGCTTGTTTTAGTAGTTCTGATGGAATTTCATCAGACCCTGGGGTCTTGTTATTTTTAAGTGACCGGATTATCCCTGATATTTCTTCTCTATCTAATCGTACATCCTCCTCTACATTCTCACTGTCCGTTTGATAATTCTGGGCGGGGTACATGATGCTCGTCTCTATATTCAACATTTCTTTGAAATATTGGGTCCATCTTCCTTTGATTTGTTCACGGTATGTGTTTGGTCCAAACAGAATTCTGTCTGTTTTCTAAAGCCCTGCCTTAGCCATTTAACGCCCTTATAGAACTTTTGCCTCCCATGTGCTTGAAACATTCTCTGCATCTCATCGAGTTTTCTTGTTTCGTATGCTCTTTTCTTATCTCGCATTATTATTAAGTATAATACTTCCCTAAATTTCGAAGTTCATTTCAGAGTATCCCAATCATCAGGGGGTACTGAACCTTCGGATACGGGTACGTTACCAGTGGCCTATGCTTAATTGATAGTTCCATAAAGATCTCTTTAAAAGGCATTTCGAAAGTTCGATACATCGATTTGACTGTATCGCTACTTCTAGGGCCTTTATAAGGGTCTAATACCACTTACATTCCAACAGAATGAAAATCGATAAATGTAAAGAAATGTTTAAATTATAGTGCCAAAAAATGTTTTTAAATAACCGTATTTATTACTAATTTTATGATAGTCGTATAAGAAAGTTGAAATTCCAATAGCTCAAGAAAATGTAATGCTAAACGTATGGAATACTTCTCGAAGTACATTTCTGAGTATCCCGATCGTCAGGGTGTACCGAACCCCGGGTTCACTCAGCCATTTATTGTTAATGCTATTATTTAAATCATATATTCATGACTTGCACCATGTCTGGAAATTTGTTTAAATACTACTGTACATGGCAATCTATCTTTTATAATAATTTAATTTTCCCATAATGGAAGGGTTTGGTGAGCTTAGTTAAATATATTAAGTTACCTAATGAGAAACATAAAAGTAAGTGATTTGTTTTGCTTTGTTAAAAACTATGTCAAACCACGGCTAACTTCGCCGCATTCCTTAAGTAAATATACAACTTAATTTTTTTTCCCAGTTCTAGGATTCCTAAAATATTTTCTACCATCTCCAGAAGGGTTGTTATTAATGTTCTCCACTAAAGATGTTGGCACTGCTCGCGACAATTCGGCGACTTGGGCTTAGTATCAAATTATCTTGGACTTAAGTATATTTTCTTATCACAACCACTCATTTAATGAAGAATTTATTGAAAAAAAGTTTTGTTCACAAATTAAAATCCGAAGCTATTAACTAAACACTATGTTAAACAATAAAATAAGTAAATTTTCAATACTCAAACCATACAGTTCACTTCATCATTAACATATTCAAGGGAATAAATGTTTTTATTTATATTATTATAGATATATATATAATATGGTGAATAGTGTTATTGCCTATCATCTAGAACTAATAGACCTACATAACATTTCTTTAAGATTTGTTAAATAGTAATTGGTTTAATTGGTTAGTTATTATACTAGGTAGACACTCTTTGACTCTATGGTGCCCTCAACACTCCTTTATGCTGCAGAAATTTGGAGTTTAAACGATTATACAAACATCGAAGTGGCTCAATTCAAATTTTTAAAATATCTATATTATTGGCCGAAATGCACTCCAAATTATATTGTCCGATTAGAAACAGGTCGTAACCCACTTATCGTAACAATTCTGAAATAAATTGTTAACTTCTGCATAAAAATACTATCTATCCCTGATTATAGATTACCCCGTAAATGTTTCGATAGACTTGTTGAGCTAGGTAAGAAAAAGCAGGACTTGACTTTTAACTGGTTTTCACAACTTAAAACGCTAGCTACGACCCATCACATTGAAGAATATTTTGCAGACTGACTTTCATAGCCCTAATGTGTTATTAGCTAATAAAAATGTTATTCTTGAAAAAATAACAAATCATTTACTGTCGAAGGATATTGATAGAGCTCTTAACTCAAATTACAATCCAATCTACAGAACTATTTGTATCTACACCAACCCTGAACCTGGAAGCTTTTTACAATTCAAGATAAACATAGAAAAATTAAGAACTGTGAGTCAATTAAGAATTTCAAATCCTGAATGCTTGAAAATATTTTATAGGAACAACACCTATATTCTCAGAACTGATGAAAAATGTCAGTGGTGCTATGAAACCATAATCAATAGTTTAAAACATATAACATTCCACTGTAAATTTTTTGTTAACACAAGGAAACAATTTCTGCAAAAATATGTTGTTCAGGATGATGATGAATTATCATTGCAAAATGTACTCACTATGGACACCGTAGAAAAATTAAACAACATTTTTTTCTATCTGCAGTTTATATGTAAAAATTCGGAATCCAGGCTATAATTATGGTTTATTAATGTGAATCGAGGATTATTTGTTTGGAGGATTATTATTCTGTTGTTACAATTAATACTATTCTGTCCTAACTTAACGTTTGTTCATTTATTTATTAAACCAGTGGTAATTTAAAAAAAAAAAAAAAGAAGAAGTTTTACATATTGTATTATATAACTGTAAATAAAAAATAAAATAAAAATAAAAAACTGTAATGAAATGACAATATGCTATATACTATCTTACTTATATTATAGAGGTCGGACTATAATAATTATGGTTGTTGTTTTATTTCAAGTAATTACTAACCAAATTAACATTAAGTGGGCCAGACTCAATGGCTACATGTTGTACATTAAAGCCAATAAAGAATTTATATTATTATTATTATTATACTAGGTAAACTGAAAGTCCTTTTATATAGCAAATAATACACTATACAAATAACAAGAAAAATTTTAATATAATTATTGAAACCAATGAAATCATACACAAACGCACCAAAAACATATAATTATATGTCCCATTAGATAAATTAGAAGGATTCCTGAATTGGAAATCCCTTGATTAAACCTCTGCTCCAGTATTTTTAACAGCTGATCCATCGGTATAGATGTGAAGCCAATCCCGTGGCGGGTACTTTTGAGTTATCGTTTATATTGCTATTGTTTCTAGCTCATAGCCAGGTGTTGTTTTCTTATTAACCTTGTGGAGGAGTCGCCGCCTGGCTTTGCTTGTGGGATGGTGGAGATGAAAATTTGTTAAGCCAAACAAGAAGTTAGTTCAATATCATATAAATAATTAATAATGTCCAATTGGAAAAAACACAAACTAATATAAACTGAAATTATGATATTTCTTTACATCCTTTAATTCAATATAATAATTTTCCAATCATAACAATTAATTCTTTTAACTTATGTTATATGTTTTCTAACAGCACAAACAGGTAGGTGTAGTTTATACTATCACTCCTTTTCATGTAATTTCGACATGTAATTTTCTTGACTGTTAATCAGATGTTTTACTCTCACTTCTTGAGTTTCAATCATATATTTGATAAACTTTCTTGGCGCGTCTTTTTATAACCCTGCTCTAACAAAAATAGGCTTTTTTATTTCTATAATGTTTACTCTTTTATAATAATTTACTGGTATTTCTTTTATATAGGATATAGGCACTTTAATTATTTATTTATTTATAAGACTGGAAAGAGTCTATTATAGTACCTGTCTACAAGAAGAAAGGAGACTCTACAGAATGTAAAAATTACAGAGGGATAAGCCTACTGAATACTGCCTATGAGATATTCTCGATAGCTCTGTATAATCACCTATTGGCCTATGTTGAGAGAAATATTGGATAATACCAAGGAGGCTTTAGACCTAATAGATCTACTATAGATCAGTTTTTTTCCCTCAAACAGAAGTGTGAAAAATAAAGGAGTACAACAATACATTGTGGATGCTGTTTATAGATTTCAGGACGGCTTATGATACAATATGAACTTTTCAGAGCTCTGAGCGAAATGTGGATTCCATTCAAGTTGGTGCGTTTGGTAATGAGCACGGTGGAAAACACAGTTTGCAGCGTAAGGGTAAATGGCTCAATCACGGAAAAATTTAGGATTAGTACAGGACTTAGGCAGGGAGACTCGCTGGTACCTCTACTATTCAATATTGTAATGCAAAGTGTCATTAAAAGGGCAGGATTACTGATGGAGGGAACCATCTTTAACCGTAGTCTGTGTATTCTTGCATATGCTGATGACCTTGTATTAGTAGGAAGATCGCTGATTATCTTAAAAGAAGCTTTTGAGAGGCTGGAAGTGGAAGCTGGAAAAATGGGGTTACAGGTGAATGAGGAGAAAACCAAGGTCATGGTGATAAAGAATAGTAAACAAAACCGACCACCTCATAGCTACACGTTTGGAAGACATACTTTCCAACGAGTGCCAAGTTTCCAATATTTAGGAAGCCGTATAAATGAGAATTTGGATGAGGAGGAGGAAATCAGAGCCAGGATAGTATTAGGTAATAAAAGCGTGTTTTGGAATATCAAAGCTCCTGAGAAGTAAGTTCTTTACCCTAAAGTCCAAGCTGATGATGTATAAAACCGTGATTAGGCCAGTAGCGCCATACGCTGGCGAAACCCTTTACACTGAATAAATCCATCGTGGAAAAGCTGAATAGTTTCGAAAGGAGAGTTCTTCGGCACATATTCAGCCCAGTTCGAGAAAACGACCAACTCAGGATCAGAAGGAACAAGGAGCTGAGTGAGTTATATGGAGACCTAATGATATCGAGCTTCATCAGGATTCAACGCATCAAGTAGCTGGGCCACTTATATAGGATGGGCGAAGAAATAACAGCTAAAAAGCTGTATAAAGGAAATCCGGATGGAGTAAGACCTCGAGGAAGGCCCAAAGCTAGATGGAACTATGCCGTCTGTGAAGATCTGAGGCTGAGCAAGGTCTCCATCACTCGAGCAGGCCAAGGACTTCTTTATGAGTATGTCGCGCCAATAATGAGAATTATTTATTGAAGTATACTACTTTATTACAAAAAAAGACAAGTAAGTAGATAAAGTAACCACTATAGTTTAGCCAATATGGCCTGTGGCTACCTGGTTTTCAGACACCTCGGAAGGATTTTCAGAAATGGAAGAGGTTGCCAGATTTGAAACTAGTGGGTTTGAGTGGAAATAAAGTTTGACATGAAAGGATTGATAACAGTTTCAAGCCAAATCAGCCACAGATGGGACATTGAGGTCATTACGGATGAATAGCAACAAAATAAGGAGTATTAAGGATTTTGGATTGTAAGGATTGAATTCGAGAGGAATTCGATGGCTTAGTGGAGTTCCAATTGTTTACTCCGCAAGTCAAGATGGGTATAATGATTGTCACGTACATTAGTCTTTTGAGCGTTTTTCAAGTAACTGTTGAAGAAGCCTGAAATGGCAAGCTGTTTCTTGTCGTTTTGAGTCTAGAATGAGGATTCTGAGTTAAACGTTTGTCAAGGTATTGACCGGTCCTGTTCTGCACGATTTAGTGGAATGTTTTAAAACGATACAGGACAGGAAGTCATTGGTTTATGACATATGGTAATGGTGATTATAGGGGATTTATTTTAATTACGGGCTTAATAAAAATAAATAAAATAAAGGCGAAATACCTTATTTTCGAATACTTGAAGACGTTGTTCATCCTTCAGCGTTAGTGGCCAATTTTCACTTCCATAGAGAAGAGATGGGACGATAATTGTATTATAAATTCTGATTTTTAGATTTCTGGACAAAAGACGCGAGCTTAGTAATTTCGAGACCGAATAGTAACAAGCAATTCCCGTCTATAGGCCTTTATTTCCTCTTGAATTTCTTTTTTTTTTCAGTTACCATAGACCCTAAGTACTTAAACATCTCCACATGTTCTAACTTAGTCCCTCCTACAACAATATCACCAATATTTCGCCCTCTCCTTCTACTGAGCATATACTTAGTCTTATCCGAATTTATTTCCAGCCCTATTTCCTTACTAGCTTTCATTAACGTTTGTGTATTTAGCTTTATAGTTTCATCGCCCTCACCCAAAAGATCAGTGTATACATATTTAAAAAAATATATCAAAGTGACATTCAATAAGATACAGATTTTTAATTTTAATTTTTGCATTTGAGCCATTTTAAAAGTTTCGGATAACTTACAGCTCTACACGCTTACCCTTTTACAGAGGACCAGATTCCAGCTGTAGGAAGAACAAATATAAAAATAATAATTTACTTCTTAAATGAAACGAACCAACACAAACCATAAAATTTTATGTTTGCTAAATCGATACATCGAAGCTATAAAATAAGCTAAACGTTGACCAATTAGACCGAGGGAGAGCAGGCTGCAATTAGAGATGGGAGATACGATACCAGTAATCGTGATTTAGGGCCCCGAGGTGATAGTACGTCCCGATACCGTTGTTTACCGTCGGAGGGTTACAGTACTGTAGGGTTGTATCGAGGCGTTAATACCTCGGTCATTACCGGCTTAGTGTTAGCTGCCATCGCAGGGTTCGATCTGTGGCGGTGCGTGCAGCTGCCTCAATACTAACGACCATTATCGAAGGCGATTCATTATCTACGCTAGGTGTTTGTTCGAGAGGAGCGAAATGTGTGGCACACCAGTGTTCTATTTAGCTAAATAGTCGAAATATAATTTTATGTAAAAATATATTAATTAAAAAGAATAAAGCTCAAAAGAGACAGGGCCCAGGATAGCTCAAATGGTAGAGTCCCAGACTAGTGATCTGGAAGACCCGGGTTCGAGTCCCGGTCCTGGACATATCTTTTCTTTTCAAATGAATATATTTAAAAATTAGTAACAACTAAAATAAAATTAATTATAATAATTATAATGACGTAAGTCAACTGGATCCAAATTAAAATAATGTTCAAAGAACATTCTTCCTCTCGTATACTTCGCAAGAACGCGGGGACTTAGGATCAGAAAAAAAGAAAATATATGACCATGGCCGAGAAGCGTGCTTCATTAGGGCCCAGGATAGCTCAAATGGTAGAGTCCCAGACTAGTGATCTGGAAGACCCGGGTTCGAGTCCCGGTCCTGGACATATCTTTTCTTTTCAAATGAATATATTTAAAAATTAGTAACAACTAAAATAAAATTAATTATAATAATTATAATGACGTAAGTCAACTAGATCCAAATTAAAATAATGTTCAAAGAACATTCTTCCTCTCGTATACTTCGCAAGAACGCGGGGACTTAGGATCAGAAAAAAAGAAAATATATGACCATGGCCGAGAAGCGTGCTTCATTAGGGCCCAGGATAGCTCAAATGGTAGAGTCCCAGACTAGTGATCTGGAAGACCCGGGTTCGAGTCCCGGTCCTGGACATATCTTTTCTTTTCAAATGAATATATTTTTATATGTGCGTTACACTAGCTACCAGTGAAGCAAAGCCCCCAGCTTACTAAAGTAATTATATGAACTCAGAGGAAACTGCCTCAGAGCTACCAAAGCCTAGAAAGTTATAAGAGAAATATAGTGCTCAAATATAGAGAACAGGTGAAATGTGTGGGAAATTTTCAAACAAGAGGTCATAAAACTATTTTATGAGAATAAACAAAAAAAATGTCAATATTACTCCAATTCACGCATCAGAAAAATTAAATCAAAATAATTAAATTAAATTTTTTTTTTTAAATACAGCACATCCTAATCTCATAGTAAAGAAATGAAACCAACCAGAGCATCGCTCCACCACGAAGGTCCAAATGTATTTACTAAAGAATAATAAATTATGAATAATGAAGATTACGAAAGCTTAAATGAAAATAGTAAAAATGTTTTATTGTGTCAAGTCTGATTTTAATAATAGTAATGTTTGTATTTATTCTGGGACAAGTCCCTTTAGAGTAACAATGTTGTAAGCTATTATGCCTTAGAGTGTAAAATAATTACATTTAATTAATTATTAAAAGTAATTTAGTAAGTGAGAAAGAATTAAAAATTAATAAAAAAAATAATGAACAAAAAAATGCGAATTACCTCCAATAACAATATTTTAAAAACAGATTAGAAGAACAATAATGATAAAAATATTTATTTGAAAAATCACACAAATGCCATTTGGCACATATAACCTCCCCTAAGGGATTCTTGTGTAAACGTGTATGGAGAAACCTCCCAATGAAGGCACTAGCGTGGTTGATCCTTGCTCCAGAGACGTTTCTGTCTTGTTGTCGGATTCTGTGTCTGTCAGTAGTGATTGTACTAGTAAATTTGGATGTCCAGCAAGTAAGTCATGACATCTTTTATAGTTTTTCTTGATTTTGTCAGACACGAGTGGTATTTTAAGATTTTTGTATGATTAATGGGGTGTATAAAAAAAAAAAAAAAATTCCAGAGTTCAAAAGTCTGTAAATATTTTAATGCTATTAATTATTTACCAACACTTAATAACCCCTTTAGAGCATTCTCTAAGCTTCTTTACAAACACTGGATTTCTTAAAAAAAAACCTCAGTTTAGTTATTTATTTCAAAGAAGAAACATAACAGTGTCCTACGAAATTCTCGTTATTTTTACTGTACAAAAACATTCATAGCCGCTGAAGCAATTCGTGAAATTATTAAATATGAAGCGGGAGGTGTCCTTGACCAGCGCACTGCGCGGCGTTGGTTTGAAAAATTTAGCAGTGGAGATGTGACGTTGGAAAGGAAGAAGGGATCCAGGCGACCATTAATGGATATTGATGAAGTTTTGAAGGAAGTTGTTGAGTCAAATCCGTCCACAATTACTCGCGAACTTTGCAGGGAGTGCGGTATGTCGAAAGATGCTGTTAGTCGCCATCTTCACTCCATGAGGAAGGTGAAACGGTAATTTTCTTAGATACACCCCATTATTTATTGGTAATGTAAAAAGATTAGAAGAAGAGAAAGAAAAATAATTTAAAATAAGTTAACAATAATTATATAAGAGAAACAATTTATAGTTACATATATATCAAATTTATGCCAAACAAAAAACCAAAAATAATGAAGAAAAATTCAAACAATACTATCAGTGATTTACACTTACTTTCTTTATTTCTCATTATATATTTAATAATTTATAATTTAATATTTTATATCCTACATGTTGGATTTTGGAAATGGAGCAAGAAGTCCAACTCCATAACCAATAACTTTCTTTCCTCATTTTTATACATGACATTTTGGTTAATGTCAATATTTCTAATACTTACTGGATGCCACTTTCTAAAAATGAATGAAAAAAAACAAAGTTTTCTTCACTTAAAATAGTTTAGACACCCAATGGTCTTTCTCCCTCTAACGGTAATTGTCTGTGAAATTTTTGAAAGAGCTTCCTCCTATCGTTGAGCCATGTGCCAAGATATTTAAATTCATTGGGTATATAGATTATACAAGATGTAATTGCATGTACTCGATTTGAGTCTGATCCATTTCCAGACCTCAAGCAGCATGTTTCTGTTGAAGTTTTCTTACCATGTAGCTGCTGGCATCTTCATCAACACTTCCTACTATCACCCAATTGTAGGTTTTAAAAGAATTTATTATAAAATTAAATACAAAATGCCTAAATTTCGATGAAATTGGTTGTTAATACCACTGGATAATGTTAAAAATTATCACCTTAAACTTAGGATTTTTTTTGTCAACTTCCAGATTAACTATGTTAGAAGTAAGAAGTTTTATTGGCTGTGAAATATTTTATCCTCACCCTGACCGCTAAAACTTTCTCAACTGTCGGATCAATACTGGCTTTGATCTCTGCACGTGGCTACTCAATATTCTTGCTGGATCACCGGGGTATGATCTATCATATATGTATATTGTAGTTCTTTATAAAATTGTAATAATCGCACTATAAACAACAGATCAGACGCACTAGGTCTAAATTCGTGTTAATCAAATTTAATAAACTCTTAATAACAAAATTAAAAAATATATAAAAACTAATAAAAAGATAATTATCTCTTTAAAAAAAAAAACTGTTCCACTACAACTCACGAAGAGTCTTGGGTTCATTACTTGGTAGAGACAACGGTTCTGCAAGGAGGTAAATGGACCTACAATTGGCATAACCTCCAGGTTTTTCCACCAGTTTCAGGTACCCATTTCATAGTGCCTTGGTAAGCTCTAGGAGGGTTCTAGATCCCTTAGGATCCCTACCCGACCGCTAACAGATTAAATAAAAGTCTACCAGATTTGAACCCAGCCTGGACACTACAACTCAGCGCTCAACCTGTATACATATATATATATTGGTTTCTACTTATCTTGACTGTTAGGGAAATATTATGTTTTTGATTCTGGAGTTTCAGTCAGTTATATTTCAACTTCTTAAGGCGACGTTTCGAGACTAGTCTCATATTCATGCCCTGGCAGTGAAAAACAGAGCTTTTAGTAAAAACATTAAATAGCAGACTAAAATTAATATAGACAGCCACTGTGTCAAGACTATTAACTAAAACTAAAGATTCGGAGAAATTAGAGTTAAAATCAAATGTCGTGTACGAAATACAATGTGAAGATAAATGCGGCATATCCTATTTCGGAACATCGGAACAATACTTAAAACGAAGACTATACCAACACAAATATAGTTGTGATTCAATAATAAAAAAAACCAATAAACCAGATGAAACAGCGTTCACTACACATTTCAGAAATACTCTACGTAGATTTAAATTTGATGAACCTAAGTTGATACACCAAGAGAAAAATAGCTTCAAACGGAATATAAAAGAAATTATAACTATAGAGAAATATAAAGATCGCGCTGTAAACAAAAAATCGGTTGTTCAAGGTCTAAGCTCGTTTTATGCTAATTTAATTAATTCTTGGTGATATAATAATAAATAGTCTAATATGATTCAACAATTAAATAAAACTCCTGTTCCATAAAAATTGATTACTTATTCGTCGATCATTGCTATTACAATATAAACATTCTATGATATATTGCGAAATAACTGATTGATGACATCATTTCTGATATAGTAAATTATGTTCTTCTATTGAGTGAAAAGCACCCTGGTAAGTACTGAAGATTAAGTTTATTTCTTGTTTACCATCATGTATAGACGATATTTTTTTTAAATTACTGAACATAACTTTTTTTTTAAATTAACTTTTTATTAAATTAATGGTCACGGTAAGAAAATATATTGAAATCCAAGAAAATCTTATATTAAGCACAAGTCGCCGATTTGTCGCGAACAGTGGCAACCTCTTTAGGAGAGAGCATTAATAAAAACCCTTGTTAAGATTGTAGAAAATATTATATGGAACAAGAACTGGAATAAAAAATAAAAATAACTTCTGTGTTTTCTGATATCAAGGAAAATGTGAAGGGATATCATAATAAAAAGTAGTTTGGCATCTTTTTTAACTAGGCAAAACGAAACATTTTTATAATTTATTTTTATTTTTTATTCTTTTGATGGTGATTATTTTTATTTTGAAGAGAAAATATTTGTCCTGGCCGGAATTGTAACCCGGGTCATCTGCATCTCTAGTACAGTGGTCTAAACCACTAAGCTACCAGGGTTCGTATCCAAGCCAGACAAAGGCATTCTCTTCACCGATCTTATGTTCGCAGTTTTTATGTTGCGGGGAAGAATGTTCATTGAAAATTACTTTAACATTCTACAAATCTTTTCTCTTCAAATTAAAAATATTTAAGGAAGAAAATAGTTGGGGGTGCAGTCAATTAAAACACTAAATAAGTGGATACTTATTTTAATTAAGTGCCGACGTTTCGACCCACTTTGTGGGTCATCTTCCTTACATCATCCAGTCAACGATCCCTCGCTTCTCATAAAAATATTTAAATGTAATAACAATCTTTTTTTTTTTAAATGGACTGCATCGATTAAAAAAAATAATATTAGCTAAATCTCATTCCGTTATTTCAATTTTAGTATTTTGCTATTCCAATACAAAGAATGCGGTGAATTAAGACTACGAAATTTTTCTTATAAACCGAAAAAAAAAATATTTATAAAATAAACCTACCTAACAATAAATAATAAATATTTCATTATTCATTTTTTAATGTAATGTACTCAATTTTTGATAACAGTACTAATGTGATATAGGCTCTAGGTGTTTGAACATAAGTACTAACTGAACTTCAATTTATAGAATAATACCTTCAGTCTGCTAAAAAATAATAATAATGATAACAATGCGATAAATAATAATATACATCGCAAATTGCGAGAACACGGGGTACGTACCAGGATAGCTCAAGTAGCAAAATACCACGAGGGATGCGTGGCAGACCCGGGTTCGAATCCCGGTCCTGGAAAAATCTTTTTTCTTCAAAATAAAATAAAAATTATTTAAGAATTATAATAACTATTAAAAAAATGATAAAAATATATTTAGAAATCATAATTTGAAAATCATTATTTTTAAGGATCCAGTTCACATAAAACTATAAAAATAAATTATTTCATTTCTTTCAATTAAGTGGGCCAAGAGAAGTTATTCTTTCCTATTTGTTATCTTTAAATCAGTTTGTACTTAACGGCTTGCCAACTGGGGCGAAGTTAAGTCTGAAGTTGCCAATAGAAGATAGGGTAACGACTTTCCCTGTGCCAGGCAAATTAACATTAAAAATGGAATCACTAAAGTAATATGGTGATCTTTATTACCAAATTGTCGCCATAGAGTTCTCTATCTATCCCTCCATCTTGTTTGATTATTCATTTTACGTTACGTTATCCTGAATAATAGCTAAATGGAGGTGCTGCAGTTGGAGTCCTAAATTTTGCTCACGTCTATTTTACGAACGGCGACACAAACAAGGATTTTTTTATGAAGTGACCACATCCCTTTCTCGTTGTTCATGTAATACTGACGATAAACCTGAGAAGATGTGTTTATTTTCTTTTTCAAAAATAGAAACAGAAAAAGGGGAAGACCAAGAAGCAGTTGAAATTGAGGATGGACTCAAGGAAATTTGAAATGGGAGTAAGGCGAGATCTAATAAACTTTTTTGCTCATTTTATTACTTCATTCATAGCTGTCAATGATTAATGACTATCAGTTAATGTAATTATAATAAACAAATAAAAACAGGTGATTCCGCGATGTGTTATCTAAATATTCCAAAAGACTTTTTCGGATCCCTCAAATAATTAGGGCGGAAAGATGGTCTATAAAGTTCAATACGCAATATCTATGCTCATACGTGTCAGATATATATATATATATATATATATATATATATATATATATATATATATATATATATTTCTAAAGCTCCGGTGAATAAGTGGTTAAGTCTAATTTTCTCCAAAATGAGTTCTTGTACTTATGTAAGCGGAATCGAGCTATTTTCGTAGTGTATAAGGGGCTAAGTAGGGCATTGGCTTGAAAATGAGTTATTGCTTATAATATATTACAACTCTATTTAAAGCCTAAAACTAAGAAAATGATACGATTTCCGTTACAATGGAAAACAAAATTTAACTGTGTCTGTTTAACAATGGCTGTTTCTTTTATAATTTTGTGCTCTGATTCGAAATTTGAAAAGCATTTTTGTCTCAGTGGCAAGGATTTTGTGTAATTTCAAAATAAAAAAATAATATAGTGGTAAAACAAGCAATTTTAATCAGCTTTTAATTATTTAATCAGCTTTCAAACCGCAATTTAAATCAAAATGTAGCCTTTGATGATTCCCTGCTGTATTTTGTGGCTGGTACACCCCTTTTCAAAGACCAACAATAGTCTGCCAACATATTTGGATTCCACTTTCCCTGGTATCGTTACTCCAAAGTGGATATTTCTTGATGGAATCTCTCAGCGTGTTCATCACTCACAGCCCCAAGATTTTCAGGAAAGAAATCGTAATGCGAGTCAAGAAAATGTATTTTTAGAGACATATTACATCCTAAAGCCTTATATTTTTGTAGATCAGAAACTAGCTACTTGTAGTTTTCTGCTTTTTTGTGTTCAAGAAATTCTTTTAAAAGAAATCCAAGCTGATTTTTCGTCTCCATTCAAACATTCCTCAAAGCCTTGATGCTTCATAAGCTGCCTTATTTGTGGGCCAATAAATACACCTTATTTTATTTTTTCATCACTGATCCAATAGAAATGTGGCTTTTAAATCTAAAAATCCAGGGCCACTTTTATCCAGTGCCTTAAAAGAATTTTTCATCAAACCGAGTTTGATGTGCAATGGTGGAAGATAAACGTTTTCTGGGTTTACTAGTGGTTCGAAAATTACATCTTTCTCAAGGTACAAGATTTCTTTTGGGCCATTTCTTCTGTATATAATGATTTTTGCGATCTCTGCTGTCCCACTCACACAGAAAACAACAAAATTTTGTATAACCTGATTGAAGATTTAGCAAAATTCCTAACACTTTGAGGTCTCCAGACACATTCCAATATTTCTTCTGGTATTGTATCTCGGACAGTAAACTCTTCATATTGTCATATGTATCTTGACACAAGACACGTTCATAGCTATGAAATATCGCTTCTTTTTTTTTTGAAAATTTAAAATTACCAAAAATGTGATCCCCATGGACAACTTTGATGGTCATATTCGGAATTACCATAGGAAGTACATATGAGACAGCCACATATACCCATTTAAAAAAAAATGCTGTTGACTAGTGTTATCTGAAAGCAGTTAACTCTCTCTGCACTAAATCCGACTTAAACACTTATTTACCGAATCTGTAGATATATATTGATTTGTTCTACTTAGATCGTGTATAGTGCACTGAAATATTCCGAGGTTATTTTTTCTGACCATTTAGGGTAAAGTCAAATACCATAATACATTAGTGGAAAAATTCCAACTAAAAACCTTAAGTCTCTAAACTGAAACAGGAAATTGAAAATACCTGTCCAATATTTCGCCTATTCAGGCATCTACAGGGCAGAAAGATAATAACAGCAAAGCAAAACATGAATAATACACCCAAAAAACACACCCCACCACCTCCAAGTGCAAACTACTGAAAAAAAATGCAACTACTGAAACATAGGGAAGGTTACTAGATTCCTAGCTGGCTTAGTTAGATAAAAACAGCTGATAATACTCCAGAATTTGAAACATCAATATACTCTCACCAAACCCCAAAAACCACAACAGGAAAAAAAAAAATTATAGTAATAAACAACACAACAACAGAAGACAAAAAACCATATGAAAAAATTAATGTAAAAGTGCAAGAAAAAAAGAGAAAATTATCAAAAAACTAGTGGACTATGGGTTGCATTTGAGCCTTGAAGGTGGTGGGATGTGTTTTTTGGCTGCATTATTCATGTTTTATCTGTTATTATCTTTCTGCCCTGAGGATGCCTGAGTAGGCGAAATAATGGACAGGTATTTGTATTGGTATTGGTATTTTCAATTTCTTGTTTCAGTTTAGAGACTTAAGGTTTTTAGTTGGAATTTTTCCACTAATGTATTAACATTTATTTAATATTTCTGTTGATCTTTCCCTTTTTCAATATATGTCATATACCATAATTTATTCATTGTAAAATTATTTTTCATGTAATCGTATTGGCGGCTGTGACGGGTAAAGTGTTTAATTTATAAGGTGGGTATTTTAAAAGAGAGGAAATTTGGCGATTGAGTGTTACTTCGGCTAAATCACCTAACTAGCGAGTTCACAGCTCGCCAGGTGGCAGGATAGTATTTATTAAGTGGAGCCAATTTGGATTTTTGGTCCGTAGCCTTCGTCATGGTGGGGCATCCGTTTAAAAACCCCTATCCTAATTGTACTTATAGATAGTCCAACTTATAACTCGCACTGAAGCAACTTACGATTAGACATAATTGCATACAATTGCGTTAGATAAATAATTAATTAAACATACCTGGACAACCGTTGGCTTGGAAACCGCTCAGTCAGATAGTGTGAGTTCTAACAGAAACTAGAATGCGTTATAAACGTTTCCATTTAGCTCGCTATTTAGCACAGAAAGACCGTAAAAGGGCCCACAAACACAAGGAGGGGCGTGTAGATTACAGCTATTACATAGAGGGTGTGCAAATTGCACTCTATTGCACCGACCAATCTTTTAGTAATATATTCCGCCCCAATAAACAAGTCCTGTTGGAAGTTATCGATAAATCTCAGAAAATGAATACGAGTGCAATATCCTCCGCAATTCCAAGTTTACGTAATTCCAAATCTACTTATTCTTTTTCCTGCCCTCATCTGAAAGTCAATCTTAACTCAGTCTAATATTGACTCTCTTTTTCGTGGTGTTTGTCTTCCCCGCTTTAAGCTATTTCAAACGGCAGATAATGTAACTAAAGGATAACCAATTCTCTCGGGTCCCTTAATCTTCAAACGAGTGACGAAATAATAATAATTTATTATATAATAGTGAAGAATAGAAAATAATTTTACTCTATAAAATTATAGGAACAGAAGAATATTAAAAGTGGGCAGTAAAAATAGAACAAATATAAAGTAACTATAGGTTAATTAATAATTAATAATGATCGTATGGTGTACTTAAAAAGTTAATAAAGAAGTAGAAGAACCACATAAAATAATAAGAAAATAGAAAATAATAAGCGAAAATAAAATATATATAGAGCTAAGATGGTTCGGCCATGTAATGAGGATGAATGACTGCCGTTCAGCTAAGAAAGCTATGGAGGCTAAACTAACAGGAAAAATATCCATGGGAAATCCGAGAGTGAATTGAGAAAATAATCTCCAAAATATCCTAAATGAAAAAGGGATTGGATGGGCGGAAGCCAGGGGAGCAGCCCTTTACAGAGACAGGAGTCGCTCCTTGAGCAAAAATATCTACACTGCATAACAGAATCTGTGATAACACAATAATAATAATAAGAAAAATATAGAATACTTATAGATTGGAAAATATTAGAGAAGAAAAGATATTAGTTACAGTGAATATGAGTTGATAAATACAGGGTGCGGCTAAAAAAGGATATGGTTTGTTTTTTAAATAAATATCTAATAGAATGAAAAAAAACAAAAAATTGAATGATAAGAATAAAGTTTATTTTATGTTAATAAAATAGAATCAAAACTCAAAACGAAACTCTAACATTTATTAGAATACATATGGAAAAAACCACAAGCAAAGCCTTATGTTTCAAATCTGGAGTAAAAACAAACAATTACCAGTCGACGTTTCGCCTATTCAGGCATTATCAAGACACAAAAAAGAGTAAGATCAATCGCATCTCAAAGAAGAAGTGCAATACATCCCAACGAAAAAACGCCCAAATAGGCTCATAATCTGAGAGTTTTGGGTTGAACGTCTTGGGGTGGAGGTGCGGTCTCAGGTTATGAGCCTATTTGGGCGTTTTTTCGTTGGGATGTATTGCACTTCTTCTTTGAGATGCGATTGATCTTACTCTTTTTTTGTGCCTTGATAATGCCTGAATACGCGAAATGTCGACTGGTAATTGTTTGCTTTTACTCCAGATTTGAAACATAAAGCTTTCCATTTGCATTTTTTTACGTTAATCGTGAAAAATAATGTCAGTTGAATGAGAACCGTTTTTTCTAAAGCAAAAATGTGCTCTTTTTAAAGCAATTTACATAACTTTGTTGAGTGTTTCTTGTGGTATACGATCAATTTCTTCTTTAATGTTATCCTTCTGTTGCTTCAAGGCTTGGGGCTTATTCACGTAAACTTTGTCTTTGAGATATCCTCACAAGAAAAAATCTTGTGCAGTCAAATCAGGCGATCTTGGTGACCTACAGAAGATTTTATGGTGTAAGAACTGCTCCAACTGGGTTCGTTGGTGGACATTATTTTTAATAATTAATGTAAAAATATAACATAAAATGTCCACCATAAGATTTGACGAAGTTTATGTGAATAAGCCCCAAACCTTGCAGCAACTAAAGTACAACATTCGAGAAGAAATTGATCGTATACAACAAGAAACACTCAACAAATTTATGGAGAATGCTATAAAAAGAGCACACAGAAAACGGTTCTCATTTAACTGACATTATTTAAAATAATAATTGTAAAAAATAACATAAAGTAAACTTCATTTTTATCATTTATTTTTTTTCATTCCATTCAATATTTATTTAATAAACAAATCATATAGTTACTTTAGCCGCACCCTGTGTAACTCAATCGGATAGCATCTGTTTGGGAATTGAAATGTTGGAAAAACATGTGCTGGAATGAGGATAGGGAAGAACCATGGTGGATATTAGGTGTAAGTGAGTTCCACGCAGTGATGGAGTGACAAAGGAATGCTCTTCATGCTTTTGTAGGAACGTGTGTAATGGTTGAAAAAACGAAAAAAAAATTTCTGGGATTAGACTGAAAATTTGAAATGAAGGATAATGTAGATACAGGACGGGTGTTAAGTGTTGACGGATTGATATAAGAAATAACCGAAGAAAGATTGTCTACGAATGAAAGAGAAGAGACACAAGCCGTAGAAGTGGGACACGTGAGATTTGATCCAGTACGGAAGACAAACCATAGCAATTCAAAATTGCAATTTACAATTTGTTTATTATACAATGGCTTACGGTTAAAAATATGGTTGACATCATACATTAACAATACAAATAAATTTAAATATTTATCTTGTTTAATGAAGATAAAGATCGAAGGTTCTGTGAAATAATTTTACTAAAATAAGATAAACTTTTTATTATGCGCCTATGTATCGGGGTAACTTACATGCCACAATCTGGGTTGAGAAAATACAAAAAATGAGCAACAAAATACAATAATAGGAATTATTGGCAGGAAAGATTAGAATGAAAAATAAATAAATTTAACGAACATAATAACGTTTTGAGAGACGTGATATATTATCTTCAATGCCTAGATAATAGACAGCACATCAAGATCTTTTTCTATATTCTTTTGTCGTGCGAAGTCAAATAAATTATAGCTATTTTTAAAATTTTCAAATCAAAAACATATTGTTTCTGACTTTATCATGCCTTAAAACAAAACATTAACCCTTTACACTGATTTTGAATGTATTAATTTATATTTCAAAACATTCACACATTTTATCACACATCTAAAATTTCTTCCATCAAAAAAATCTATTTTCACATCCATGTCACTAGTATAATGTTTTTTAAATCGATCATTAGCAATGGCATTCAAATTGATGTCAAATCAAAGTTTGCATGTTATTTACAAGAAAATTTCAAATGAATATTATAAGTTTTAAATTAATTTTATTATAAGCAAATTAATATAATAATTTTTTTTTTGCTTAGCTTGAACACACAAAAAAAGTATTGCGTGCCTCTTTCGCATGGTGCAGGAGTCCACCACCCACGTTCTAACTGGGAACGGTTTTAGTCAGTTCGAACCAGGTTCAGACCAGATTAACAATATTAACGATTTTCTCTTTACCTGCCTTCTACGAAGTCTTGAATAATAGTTAGCTAAGAGTAACACGGAGTCTTAAATTCACAATTTCAGATTCAGAATAACTTCGGAAATTATTTTGTATATAATAATTTAATAGTAATCGTAAATAATACATTCATTTCGATCAATTTAATATAGAAACTTTATAAATACCTAGATGAGTGGTAGCTCTGTGCGCAGAACTCTGTAGATTTCAGATTTGATTCCGTGTGGAAGATAAATTATTTAATCAGTTAACAGCCACGGATTTTGAAGGATCTACACATCCAGGCTCTACAAAATGGGTTCCCTTAATTACAGGAAAAACTTGAAGGTTGGGTGAGACAACAATTTTGGCTTCGAAACAGGAACAAATATTTTGCTATAAAAAATAGAAGGATCCAATCAAACGAAGTTGATTATAATTAGTATTTACACATATTAATAATTTTTATTTTTAAAATTTATTTATTGATATTTACAACTATATTGCAATAATACATCAAGTAAATAGGGTATGTGATACATAATGACATGAGATAATGGCAAGTAGAAAAACTACCCACTGAGAGTACTCAAATCACTAGTTCAACTAAAAAGGTCACGTTGCCATTTTCTTTTCAGACGCCTCGGAGGATTATCGGGAATTGAAGAGGAAGCTAGGTTTGAAACTAGAGGGTTTGAGAGGGAATGAAGTTTGTTATGAAAGGATAGATAGATACCGGGTTCGGGCCAAATCAGCAAGCAACAAATGGGACATTGAGGATATTAATATATTTAAAAATATTATTTAAAAAAATATTTAAAGTGGAAGTACTGGACTTCTGTTTTTTTAAAATGTTCATGTTTACAGATTGTAATGAACTGTTATTAATTATCTCTTTTTTGATAATATTTATCATCACTAAAATTGAATGAACATTGTTTAGTATGCCATCAAATACGATCATGGGGACACCCGATTATTGGCTTAATGCAACAAAACCTTATAAAAAAAGCAATCTACATCGGTTAGTAGGAAGTGAAGAAAAGGAGCTGGATTACGAAGTACTCCCACACCCACCTTATTCCCCAGATTTATCTCCAACCTATCTGTTAAGGAATTACTTTCTTAAAGGTAAAATTTTTGAGAATGATTCTCAAGGCAATTTCAGACTTTATTTCATCACAAAACACCTAATTTTTCAGTTCCGGGATAGGAAAAAATGCTTTAAAATACAGAAATATAGAAAAAATGGGGGTAAATATTTTGAATTAGTTTTTATTTCATAAAGTTACTTTACTAAATAGACATTGCTTTGATAATGGACATTTCATATGAAACGGCCCAATAGATTATATATTTGATATTACACTATTATATATTTTATATTGTAATATCAAATATATAATTAATATGTATTAATAGTGTAAAATATAATATACTATTGAGATATAAATTATACATGATATTTTTCCAATGTAACTCATTCAAAACAACAATGTCATAACTCAAAAAACCTAAATTTTCAATAGAGGTATTTGAAAGTTCCGTCTGAAGACAATGAAGACAATTTTACAAGCTTGAAACATTTTTATAATATGTCATTGTTCTCATAAACGTTCAAGTTCAAACATGACACAACCCTAAATTTGACTTTATAAAAAAAAAATGTTAGAAATGGAATATTAGATATGTCGTTCCTGAATTGAAAACCTTCGACCAATACAATTGTCCATTTTTGGCCAAAATTGAGTTAGACATATTAAATTGTTGGTGAAGGCTAGACGAATCCAATACGCATATTTGGAAAATGTGTATACATTATTTGAAAAATAAAATACTGATATTCATAAATAATTTGAATTATTTTACCTTTTATTTCATACCTGATGACGTATCGTTTAGTCAGTCGTTTGAGAAACAACACATCTCCAACATTTATAATTTTTTTAAATATCAAAATCAAAATAATAAAATTTTAATTTGGTAGAGTTAGCTTACCGAACCCCTGTAGAAACATACAATAAAATTCGAAAAATATATGATGTTAAATTATGGACCAGCTGAGTTTTTTTTGATTTCCCGAAAGTTTACTTTTTTGGATGTGAGGTGTTTCTCAAATGACCGATTCAATTGTTACTAAAGGCTTAAATAAAAAATGTCATTTTTTTAGTTATCCCATTGTTCTTTTGAATGAGCGATATCTGAAGAAACATTGTTATTTTTAAGAAATGGATAAATAATGGATATGGGAGATATTTCGTTCCTGAATTGAAAATATTAATCCTGTAGAACAAATCCGATACTTAGGATTACATTTCAACAAACGTTCAACTTGGAATCTTCATACTGAAAAGACAAGAAACTGGAAACCTGGCTACTTATTCGATTCCCGATAATCCAGCGAGGCGTCTGAAAAGAAGATAGCTCCCTGACCCATGTTGAACTCATTTGAGTACTACCAATGGTTAGTTTCTCTACTTGTATTCATTTATGTTAATATGTATCGTTCCTGCCATTATTACAATAATGTTATATTGCAGTTGTAAATTTAAAGAATAAATTAATGAAAAAAAAGCTTGAACTGATACCTTGCTTAACTCAATGCTACTGAACGCTTAACTCAAAAATCTTTTTGGGTTATGACGTCCTTTTGAAGAGGAGATATGTACAGTTTATTTTACCATATAGATGAAGGATCGATAATCCATGAGGATCATCCTTCTGAAGGATATTTTGAAAGGCACTACCCAGAGGATGACTGAGCAGACTAAAAGGAGTGCAGAGGTCGATATTGCATGTTATTCTGCTCCTGGGGTTATTCATGGATTTAGGTTCCCTCAGCTCCGAGCCTCATGAATAAGAAATCTCTCGTCATTCTTACTAAATCCAATCTAAGCTTCAATTTTTCCTTCTTTTATTAAACTTTACAATCACTTACCAAGACCGGTATAACTTAGCGATTGTTTTACAAATTATGAAATGAAAATTTAAACTATTACAGATCATAATAAAATCTTATTTTATATTTGATGATAGCACATCATTAAGAAAACAATTAATTTTTTTGTTTTTTATTTATTAATTGATATTTACAACTATATTAGAGTAACAT
The DNA here is from genome assembly GCA_964056705.1 of Troilus luridus. Lineage (NCBI taxonomy): Eukaryota > Metazoa > Arthropoda > Insecta > Hemiptera > Pentatomidae > Troilus > Troilus luridus. The sequence goes on along the minus strand of OZ057412.1, from coordinate 190,962,796 downwards.
AACAAGTAAATTGGCTGAGTGATACATAATGACGTGATATAATGACAAGTAGAGAAACTACCCACTGGTAGTACTCAAATCGCATGTTCAACTAAGAAGGTCACGTGGCCATCTTCTTCTCAGACGCCTCGGAGGATTATCGGGAATCGAAGAGGAAGCTAGGTTTGAAACTAGAGGGTTTGAGTGGATATGAAGTTTGTTATGAAAGGATAGATACCGGGTTCGTGCCAAATCAGCAACAAATGGGACATTAAGGTCGTTATGGATAACTATATTCTTAACAAAATAAGGAGCGTTGAGGATTTTACGAAGGATTTTGGATTGTAGGGATTGGATACGAGACGAATTCGATGGCTTAGTGGAGCCCCAAGCTCTACTCCGGAAATCCAAATAGGTCGTATGATGGTCATGTCGATGAGTCTTTTGTAATTAATTGGGAGCTTAGAGTGTTTGTCTAGTAAGTGTTGAAGTAGCCTGAAACGTCGAGCGGTTTCTTGTCTTTTCAGTCTTGTATGAGGATTCCAGGTTAATCGTTTGTCGAGATGTAACCCTAAGTATCGGATCTGTTCTACAGGCACAAGTGGGATATTATTAAAGGATACTGAAGGGCAGGAAGTCATTGGTTTACGACGTAAGGTAAAAGTGATTTGATGGGATTTTTGAGAATTTATTTTAATTCTCCAGTTCTTGCACCATTCTTCAAGATCAGTGATATGTGATTGGAGGCATGGGATACAATAACTGGATTGGTGTCGAGTGATAATACACATGTATCATCAGCATACGTGGTAAGGATAGTATTAGGATGAGTTGGGATGTCAGCTGTATAAACTGTATAAAGGATTGGGCCAAGGATACTACCTTGAGGAGAAAACAATTTTAAATTCCTCAAAACATTCATAAAACAACTTTGAGGTAGTAAATCATATGAATTAACTTTCGCTGTTTAAAAAGGTTAGATTTAGATACGAATTACTGTCGTAAACGAATAAATATAACTTGTACAAGGGTTTTACAGCAAATTGCAAGTCTTTGAACCTAAATTTCTGAATATATTACGAGAGCCATAGACAAATATAGAAATAATATTTATTTCAGAAATTGTACAAATACCATTAGGCACATATTGTATTTTCGATCTTTTTTTGAAAATCTTCCGTAAGGAATTCTCTTGGAAGCGTGTATGGAGAAACCTGCCATTGAAGGCACTCCTAGCCTGGTTAATCTCTCTGTAGTAGATCCCTGCTCCAGAGATGTTTCAGAGAAATTTTTTTTATTGTCCGTCACGAGTGGTATTTTGAGATATTTGTGTAATAATTTATATGTGTAATATAATGAAGGAATTTTTATTGATAAATTTGAATGGTCTTTAAGATTTTTTGCGTGAGCCCCATACTTGCGAGGCATAGATATATTTAGATTTAAGTAACATGTTGTATTTTATAATTTTGTTTGTTAGTGATACTTTATTTTTGTAGTGAAGTAGTCGTCTTAGGAGTGAGACTCGATGATTCAATTTTTTTCTTCAAATTAGTTACGTGTGATTTGCAAGTCAGTCTTCTGTCCATTGTAAGGCCCAAGTATTTTATCTGAGCAATGTTGTGTTGTTAAGTGTTAATGAGAGGCAGTCTGTATGTCTCAGTGTGAAAAATATAGAAATGAAGTAGAAAAGAAATATATCAATTTCATTGGCGCTGTGGCAGTGGGATAGAAATCGAATAAGGTAGAAAAAAAGAAATCATGTATCGCTACAACCCAAGAAATTTCTTGGATTCAGTATTACGGAAGAGATTTTACTATTTTAAAGAGATCGCTAGGATTTCCCCTAGGTCGGGGTCCGTAGAACCCGAAGGTCCCATCTGTTGTTAGCGGATTAAATTATTTTAAATAACTGCCGGATTTGAACCTGGAACATTGAGCATAGCTCCTTAGAACTCTAAACACTTAACTACCAGGCTCCTTTTTTTTTTTAAGGTAACAGCAGTACACATGCTAACAAAGGTAACAGCAGTACACAAGCTAACAAAAGTTAAATACTTAAAATGTTATAATAGTAATGAAAATTAAAAAACGTGAAATATCTATTTGTCAATTTTACTTAAGATATCCTATATCTCAGTTGTCTTTCTGATTTATTATCATCCCTGTTATCGGACTACTTATCCAATAACGTTTTACTAAACAATTTTTTAGTACTATAATTATTAATGCAAACTCCAAGCTACACTATAATTATGGAAGAAAATGGTTCGGGTAGAGGTCAATTTGTCTTAAGTAGGAAGAACTGTTGAAGAACCAACGTTTCGACCCACATTGCAGGTTTACTTCAGGGCTGTCGAAGGGGGGAGGTCCGGTGTAGATTCTAAATTTTGTAGAATAAAAAATTTCTATTGAAGACGTTCTGCAATAGTTAATTATTACATAAGCCAAGTTTATTTAAACGAATATATGAACTTGGCTTTATCTAGACCAAATTTAATGTTTATTTCTCCTTTTTTTGTTATCACATATTTATATTTTTGATTAAAAAAAAAAAAAATCTCTAAATAGTTTCGCTAAATCTATTTTAGCACAGAGTATAATTCAGTAAGGCGACTAGAGCTACATCTAAAACCATACCAAAAGCTGTGAATAAAAACAGATTCTGAATTTTGTGGCTTGTGAAAAAGCCAAGAGCTCTAGGGGCCGTAAACTGACTAGGAGACAATAAATTCTCGCCAGCGTCACATGAAAAATGAATCTGCCGGGAAAACTCGTTCATGGTATTCCAGCCTGGGAAATTTGTGTCCCGCGCTGAGGGAAAACATTAACAACTTTATTCATCTCTGTTTTGTTCGAGGCGAGCCCTCAATTCAGAGACAAAAGAATTTTATTTCCCTTTATCCTTTTTTTTTATTCTATGTAAAAGCTCCTGCTAAATGTGATTTAAAGTAAGTTTTATTATTTTTTTTTTGTTTGAAATAAATGCCTAATGTTGAAAATGGTCGGAATTGCGGTCAATAGAATTACACAACAGGAAAACTTATTTTAATACTGGACTATGGATAACTTCGTCTTCACCAATCAAAATTGACGACTATTTACCTTCTAAAAATTATGTATATTATCTCAGACTATAAATATGAATACAGTATAAAACAACTGGGTAAAGCTAAACAAAGTCTCTCCTCACGCTGCTTAGCGGTTGGCGAAGATATAAGATTATGATGGTGATGGTGATCTCGAACTATACTTGGTGAAAACACTACCATGGAACATACATACAAGATTAAAAAGACAAAAACTGACAAGATGCTACAAATAACAATCACATCTTTTTTTCGCCTACTCATCCTTACCTGTCTTACGAAACAAACAACTAATCTACAACACTATACTAATATCGTATTATCATTTTTTAATCATTGCTTTAAGTTTTAAATATTTTTACTTTGAAGAGAAAAAAAACCACGCCGGGTTTCGAACCCGGATCTCCGCCTCACCGTGGCAACGCTCTAACCATTTGAGCCACCGGGATCGCTCCCTACCTAGGGCAAATCAGTTCTCTTCACCGATCCCATATCCCCCGTGTTCTCGCAATTTTAATTTTAAAAATTAAAGCAATGATTACAAAATTATAATAAATTATAAATAATATAATGCCGTATGTCAAATAGATCCTAAAATTAAAAGTAATGTTCAAAGAACATTCTTCCTCGTGTATACATCGCAAAATTGCGTGAATTGGTATATGGGATCGGTGAAGAGAACACATTTGCCTTAGATAGGGAGCAACCCCGGTGGCTGAAATGGTTTGAGCAATGCCACGGTGAGGCGGAGATCCGGGTTGGAATCCCGGCTGGGGTTAAATCTTTTTACTTCAAAATAAAAATATACTAATATCTATTTGGATAAATGGAGCAGGACTATGGGAATCAGCAAAACACGACCGGATACAAAAGATATGAACAACAGAATCTAAAATTCTAAGAAAAATTGATAAGGCAATATGGTCCATTTTGAATCACACCATACACAACGACGTGTACATTATGGGCATGAAGATAATGAAAAACTTGAGGTGTTGATATTAAATTTGAAAAAAATCAATTTCATTGCTCAAAATAAAACAACAAATTAGTTCAACATTTACTAAATAAATGTTTAACGAAAAAGAAACATAGTTTTAGAAGAGCTAAATTATTAGTTCCGATTAAAATAGTTTCTCCATGTTGTCTTTAATTTTATTATACTCATTTTTTTAGGCAATAACAATAACGGGAAAGTAACAATAATAACAGAAGTGGTCAGGACTCTGCAGTCTCTACACGTCTCATTTTCTTCTTCTCAATCCTGTCTAATTATCTCTCACATTATGATAGTATATACGCTCTATATAATTACTCGCACTAGACAAAAGCCTAAACTATGATTACCGAATACAGTTGACTTTGTAAATAAGTAAAACTTTAAAATACCCTAAGGTAATACAAGGCTATGTTAAAATTGTACTGAGAGTTGTTAATATCTTAATTATTTATAAATAAAATTTTGGAATATAAAAAAATGATAATATCTTAGAAGAAATTTTGGAAAATATGATTACTAAGATTCCATGGTAATAAAGATTTACTAAAATTAACAAAAAACTGTTCTTTATGATATTCAATAAATATAGAGAAGACATTTCTGCAGAAATTACAATCTACTTCATAAATAAACTAATTGAGATCGGGCACCCTTAAATTACACTGTTCTGCAAAAAAAACTTTTCTCCCCTCCCTTGAACAATTTTGCCTGTTTCTCATGTTTTCAGGTGTGCTGAGTCCGAATCCGAACTCAGAAAAATTCTACCACCCTCTGATTTTGAGAGAAAAGATGTGAAACTTGGAAAAAATGAAAAATTGTATTTGAAAATTATTGTCTTTATTATAACAGATTTTTTTTCTTTTTAACGATAAAATATAATTAATTGAATCCTGCATGCTATCAGGTATAATACTAGATATGACACAACTCAAAAAATATACACACATCGTCAATGAGTATTTTTTTTTCTTTTGTACTCTTCCAAGAGATTCCATTGTTGCAACCTTGACCCAAGCAGCTGAGCTTTTGATTTTGGGAGATCTAAATCACGAACAAGATCATTCAATCGGCTCTGATTTATAAGTTGTGGCTGAGTTTCAGAGGGGCTGGACGAACTTGAAATGTCTGCTTGTTGACTGGTTCCAGGTTGAGGTGAAACGATTTCAGAATCGCTGCACTCCTCAGAACTAAGACGGAACTTACTGGGATTTGGTGGGATGGGCATGGAGGCATCATATGGAGCTGGTCTCCTGGCAGAGGGGATGTTGGGATAAACAATTTTCTTTTTGCTATTGAACGAGAAACCTTTGATTGCGGTCATGCAAAAATAGCAATCGGTCACGTGATTTGTAGGTTCTCGCCATATCATGGGAACTGCAAATGGCATTGACTTATGTCTCCCATTTAGCCAACCACTCAGAGAACGTGAGCATGAACTGCATATTTTAGGAGCCCATGATTTGTCCTGATCACTTACTTTACATCCAAAGTATAACTCGTATGCCTTCTTCACCAGCGGAGTCAGAGGTTTCTGAGTGGACTTGAATGTGACTTCACCACAAACATAGCAAAAGGAATCAGGCTTATTTATACACTGTCGTGAGATTACAGAGAAAAAGTGAACTGTTCCAAAAACAATGATAGCACAACTGAATATCCAACTAAGTGAGTTTAGCGAAAGCCTCGAGAGTACTGATCAAATCCTAGAAGAAAATAGTGACAAGATAGGGGCTGAGTGAGAGGGGGGGGGGAGTATTGAGGGTGAAAGGGGGGCAGGTAAGGATTTGAATGAAATGGGTACCACCATAAAAGACCATTAAAGATAAAGGAGGGTCATTCCCCTAAAGATCCAGGTAGAGACCAAATCCCTGCCTCAAGCTCAAAAACTGAAAAAACACTTTTAGCCATATTTCTTTAACCACTTGTAATATTCCCATCAAATTTTTTTCGTTCAAATATACTTCATTGCGCTCAAAATCATCGGGCTTTTGAATTGTTTTCACTATGTTTTGATGCCGAAAAAAAATTCGTCAAATCCACAAAAAACTCACCTTTTTGGATAAAAAACTAGAATTTCTCAGGAAACTGTGCGTGATAGACAAAATCTGACTTCAAATTCGTGTTCAGCACATCTGATAACAGTAAGAAAGCAAGTTTTGGTTTGAAGGAGGATTTTCGTGCAGAACAGTGTTATGACTTAAAGCGGATCCCTAATTGGAATTGAAGAAATATTTGTACATGTAAATTTTTAATAGGCAATGATTACGATCTGATCGTGATAGCAACTTGATAATAATGGCAATCTGATATCGATAACGACCTGAAAACAGGCAGTATACAAGTCCCTGCTCCTTTAAATGAAAGGTCTTGAATAATCGATATCTAGCCCCGATTTGAACGGGTTCGCCATTACTGCAATTTTAATGTAGGTATGACCTCCATCGTACTTGGCATTGCCATTATGTCGTTAGCTAGCGGAATTTATGATGGATATAACGTTATATCGAGCAGTCTAGTTCAGAAAGTAGAGCATTGAATTGCTGAACTGCAGGACCTAGGTTTGAATCCGGCTGAGGGAGATAAATTATTTAATTGTTTAACATTAGTAGATCGGTCATATCGGATCTAGTGAACTCTTATAGGGTTCACTCAGCTTATATAAAGTTGGTACCTATAATTACGGGGAACACCTGGAGGTTGAGCATAAACTCGGTTAAACCTCCTCCATTCACAACCGTCCTATAAACAGCACAGACTTCACCATTTACTGAACCCGATACAATTCATGGACTGTAATGTTATAGTTATTTTTCTTTATTTTTTTATAAAAATTATAGCCTCTTATGGAGTTTAAATAAGATAAGATAAAATGAAAAAAACAAATGGATTCTCTGAACCTAAAACATTTATATAAATTTTGTTTATATAATGTCATGGTATAATGATTCTATATAAGTTTATGTTTTTTTCCCTATCTTTTTAAATTTCCGAAATTTTGGTAGCAAATTTCCGAAATTTTGGTAGCAAATTTCCGAACTTTTGGTAGCAAATTTCCAAAATACCGGTAGTCATAGAATTTTTTTCCCTGGTAGATTACAAATATAAATGAGATAATCTGACTTTAAATTATAATTGATAACTGTAAAGATGTGAAACATTTCGATTCATTATATCTGAATAAGTGTAATATTTTGACGTGTTAAGTAAAAAAATAAAATATGAGGAATAAAATGGTCCGTGTGGAGGTCAAGAAAATTCTCTTATATAGGAAAAACTGTTTATTGGTAAGTCAACGTTTCGACCCACATTGGAGGTCTTCTTCAGGGTTAAATATACAAGATACAAATAAATTAAAATGATACTTGGTAAAGAGTAACACTGTATGTAGTCTATTGATAGAATAATTTTATATGCAGGAAGAAGTAAAAACCAGAACCAGAGGGGATTGAATTGTATAATAGCAAAGAGGTACAGTATATTAATAAAATGGTATTGTTAAAAACCAACAAATTAAGAAATGAAAAATTAAAAATTAGAACAAAGTAACAAATAAAAAATTATACTACAAAGATTCTAACAAAGTAGCAGTTGAAAAATTAAAAATTAGAACAGAATTATAGTAGATAAAGATTAAAAATTAATTTAAAAAAAAAATAAGCCGTCGCGGGACGCCTGGTAGATGTGATACATAGAAGTTGGATGTTATTGAGAAAGAATTAATTATTTAAGTGTAAGAAAAGGATGTAAGGGAAGGGAATACAGAATTTTTTAAAGATTTATTTGATAAAAATAATATTATTTTCATTAAAAAATATACATAAAAAACCATTATAATCCAAATAAAATATTACAATTCAGTATCATCAGTTATTTCTGTAATATTAACACTCGATGATGTTTCTGATGGTATCAAAGTTACAATACGCCGATGGTAACTAAAATAAGCAACGAAAGTATTATTTTTAACGTTATGGAGGTGTCTTGTAAATACTGCATCCATTGTTGTGCCACATCTTGTTGTAGAATCCCTTGGATTATTATGGATATAAAACTGAAAATCTTGTTGAAGAAACGTAATCAATGGTGATGACTCATCTTTTGCGAAATTTACATTAAAGTCTCCAGCTAAAATCATGGTTAATTCATCTAAGTTTTCGTTTAAAATTCTTGAACCAGTTACGGCAAATTGTTCAAGTAGTTGTAGTTTACTGTACGGAAGTATACTACGGTGTAAAAATGAGATATCTTTGATTTTTTGGTTAGGTGAAATATATACAAACACCATGAGTATCTGTCTCCCATCATCTAATGTAATTTGAGAAGCACATTTAACGAGGCATTTAAGCACTTAAAGCGTAATTGTATAAGGATAATAATTGTATTAATACTAAAAACATGTTTAATATTATAATTTTAAATACCTTAATTTAAGCACATTTAATGTTCAATTTAATAATAAATTTAACAAGAAGCACAGCCACGGGGCTGCCCGAAGTTTTCGCTTCACTGTATCACGTTATCACACTTGCTCTCATTCGCCAAACACGGCATTAGATGTTTCACATCAAAATTATAGAACAGAATTATAGTAGATTAGAAAAAAATTAGATTACGAATTGTAGACACATATAAAGAAATTGTATAGATTTATGAGGAATCTTATGCGGGATTATTACATACTGTATTTAACATTATTCAATTAACAGACTACATAGTGTTATTCTTTACCATGTATTATTTTAATTTAATTATATGTTGTATATTTAGCCCTGAAGGAGACCTGCAATGTGGGTCGAAACGTTGGCTTACCAATAAACAGTTCTCCCAAAATATAAGAGAATTTCTTGACCTCCACCCGGGCAATTTTCTTCCTCATATGTACACAAGGTCAACTAATATTATTCAACAAAAAAATAAAACATATAACTATTCCTGTAATACACAGAAAAAAAAATGGTTGTGCCCAACGCCATCGAATTTTATTGAAGATAAAATTCTGCTATGAAGAAACTGTATATCAGGGGTGGTGATGTGCAATAACTTAAAAATGAAATATGACATTAAAGAAAAAGTAAGTAAGGCAAAAGTTGGGATTAATATGATGTGGAGAGAACTGTTCAATAATCCAGAAGTGCCATTAGAGTCAAAATTTAAAGTATTCGAGTCAACAATTAAAAATGTCATAACCTATGGATGTCAAGTTTGGAGCCACAAATACTATGAAGAAATAGAAAAAGTTGAAAGATATTTCATTAAATTTTTTTTTTTAAATTACCGGTTAATACCCCAAATTACTTTGTGTACCTAGAAATGAACAGAAAATTAGTACACATGTACACACTAAAAATGCAATTCAATTATATTTTTAAAATATTAGATTATAAAGAAAATAGGCTATGTACATTTATAGCAAGAGAAATAATAATAAAAACATGCCATGGTTTAAAGAGTGGGAGGAAATTGCAAAAAAAATAAATTATAGATTAGATTTAGCTTTAAACTCCGTGGGTACTTGGGAGGGAGAAATGTCCAAAATGTTAGAGCTGTACAAAGATTATTTTATCCAAGTTTGCCATGCAAAGGCAGCAGAGGACACACACCACGGCCTCTATAGCTCATTAAATAAAACAATAGATTACCATAGACATTTGAAAGTAACAAAAAAAATTAGCGTAGTTATGAGGGGAAATTCTGGATCTAAATTACAAACCATTTGAAATTGATTCGCAAAATATACAGCTATGCTCACTGTGTAATTTGAATGAAATTGAAAACAGTTTTCACTTCCTGGCAGTGTGTCCCGTCTTAAAATCGTTTAGAAAAAAATTCTTAAAACATGAGCTGATCTCAAAACAAAAACCAATAGATATTCTGAATGGAGAGAATTTAATAGGTTTATATAATTTTATAAGTAATGCAGATCGTTATAGAAAATTTTTAATTTCAGAATTTAATAATTAATGTCAAAAAGAAATTTAATTTATTTTTAGTTTTATTGTTATTCATTAGTTCAATCAAACTCCCGGTAGACGGTATAAAGTACCATGATGTGGTTGCTAATGTGGAAAATAAAATTAAAAAGAACAGCTGTAAATAATTTACTAATAAAGAGCATTTTATATCTATCTATCTATGGAGAAACTCACTGAATGCCTTCAAATAAAATAAATTTATCCTCGTTACTTTTGTTTTGTTACAGTTTATTTTCTAATTCCATCTAAACTCTATATTATTCTCTACAAAATTAGCATATATATTGTATCGGTATACAAAAATATTAAATCGCATCATCTTAATTCGTGGCTTAATTATACAAAGCATTTTAGAAAATAATGAAAAAATATCACAAAATTTGCAGGTAGGTAATATAACAACTTACTGTTAATGTTTTTTTTTCTTGACTAATTTAACTTTTTTATTACCGTATTTTTTATTTCTATTTATCTTATTCATTGGTTTTTATTGGCTAGTCTGGATGAGGTATAACCAGCTCTATACCACGTTTGAAAAAAATGAAGTACATAACTTTATGTCTTTTCAGATAGAGAATTTTATGGTTAAATTTACAAAGATTCACTTACATTTTACTGATTTTTTGTCAATCTAAGGGTTTCCTCAGATTGAGGTTTCCTTCAATCAAAAATTCCGTTTAATTAATCTTTCCATTTTCTTCTATCCTGTATGTCTTCCTCCCTTACACAACGGCCCTGCATACTTTCCTCAATGCCTTCTAACCATCTTTTTCGTGGTCTTCCTCGCCGTTTCCTGCCTTCGGCACTCCAATTGAAAATTAAGTTGGACAATCTTTCTTCCCCCATTCTTCTAAGATGACCAAAACCTTCCAATCTTTTTTTCTCTATATTTTGAAGGATGATTTGTTGAATTTGAATCCGTTCTCTGCATTAGTCCTTCTTTCTAGCCTGGATACCCTGACAGCTCTCCTCTAGTAGTCCATCTCATTAGCAATTTCAATTACGGACGTGTATATGAGCTTCTTGGTATCTTTCGTCATATTGTTGCTCCTTAGGACCGAGTTGAGATACCCATATCTTTGCGGGTTGTGATTAACCTTTGTTTTATCTCTTATCTCAATGTTCCATTCTTTTCCATTAGAGAGCCCAAATATTTAAAAATATCCACTCGTTTTATGACGTTTTCTTCAACAACGAGGTCCTCACTATCCTATATGGTCACATATTCAGTTTTGCTGAAGTTTATTTTAAGCACCTAATATGTCTCCCACAGTTTTCGTATTAATATGATATGATTAATAAATGAAAAGTAATCATTTAATCATTTTTTATTTGCTCATAAACTGATGTTATTATTAACTTTATTGGCCACATTTGACCACTTGAGTCGATCTAAATTGCGATCTGCCCCGTTTTTCATTCGTTCTGATTTTCTCTATTCGTCTGAAATCACCATAGTTCTGCTTTGAGTCATTTCCACTGAAAAGTTTTGAGTCCTGAGAAGGGCATTAATTTCAGTTTTGTCCTTTGCATCTGTCAATGTCGAGTCCAACTGCTTTCAGGTCTCAATTTCTTGGTTCTATTTTCCTTCTGTATCCTTTCCAATATTTCTTAGCACTAGTTGTAAATCCGATTTTCTGGGATTCGAATGATGTGAAATAAATGAGGGATTATTTTCTTTTCATTGCGCTGGTGACTGGGTAAATTTCATGACAGACATTTTCATTACGGAGGATTCTCCAGATTCCTTCCGCCTGGTATCTTTTTTTATACAAGTTCTGATGCATAAACTGGTATTTAAATTAAATCATATTAGTTTTTACATGGTTGATAATGGACTAAATGAAATTTACAGATAATTATCATCAATCCATCAAAAGCAAAGCGGCTGAAATTATGACCAATTTTATAATTGCTCAACTCCCTTTGTTGTATAATCGGTATATTTTTCTTTTTTAATCAAAACGCGTTCTTGAGACTCTTCTTCATTCAAATTCAAATTTAAAGTTTTACTACACAATTCGATAAATTTGTTTTTTACTTTTTACTATTTTAAATTGAAAATATGTTTTCTGTACTTTTATTGTACACGATTTTGCTCTTTTAGACTTTGTCTTCGTTTTTTTTAATGAGATGGTTGTTGGTAATTTAGTGACCAATAGTTTTGTCTATACTTATATCGTTATCAGAATATAAATTAATTTCTAGATAAGGACTTTTTAATGCAATACACCCACAACACTTCAGTCTTATAAATTTATTTAAGTAAATTATTTGGGTTTGAAATCATCAATGTACTTTGATTAGCGTTAAGAAGATAAAACAATGGCAAGAGCTAATTGGTCAAAGGGAGTCATTAAAGGCGCCTTTACCTCATCACCTCTCTCTCTGTCTTTCTTCGTAAAGAAGACATTGAAAGATGCTTTTCTATCTCCTTTGGCTAAGCAGATGAGGAAATCCTTTGTTTAAATTGGACAAAGGCATCCTACAACTTTGTCTTTATACCTTTGAAGTTCTCAGAGAGACAGGAAATGCTGATTTGTATTAACAAAACAAAACGCTTAAACTCACATTTGAATGTTAAGAAATGTTATGAATAAGTAACAATTAAATAACAGGAACAATTCATTTTTATTTTTAATTTTTCTAACTGCAGTATGTATAGGCTGTACTGTTCCCAAGCCTACGATTGTGTTGGAAATGATTTGGCCGAAAACATGCTCAACAGCCAAAGGGATACTTCTCCCTTTTTGAGCATCAGTATGATCTCTAGATCCCTCAGGGTATAATATAAATTTATATTATTGATAACAACTATACTTCTTCTGATATGAGTAATATCTAAGACAGTATACCTCGAAGGCTACGAGATTAAGGGTATCAACTTTGTAGTGGCTCACTTGAGGCTAACCCAGAAGGCTGTTTTTTCAGTGTGAATCTACATATATTAATAGATTAAATCTTAATTATTTTCTGCCCCAGTCGAATATGAAACCGAGACTCACAATCTTCAAATTGCACTACCCCGCTCTCGATAACATTCTTGAGATTTGTAAAAGGTAAAACCAATGAAGATTTTAACTTTTCTTTTTTTTAACTTCATTTCCACTCAAACCCCCTAGTTTCAAACCTAGCTTCCTCTTCAATTCCCGATAATCCTCCGAGGCGTCTGAGAAGAAGATGGCCACGTGACCTTCTTAGTTGAACATGCGATTTGAGTACTACCAATGGGTAGTTTCTCTACTTGTCATTATATCATGTCATTATGTATCACTCAGCCAATTTACTTGTTATATTACTGTAATATAGTTGTAAATATCAATAAATAAATAATAAATTAAAAAAAATAAACTTTTTTTTTATTATTCAAAATCCAAAATCCATCCATCCAGGTGTAATTATAATAAGGGACTTTTAACCAGTACCTGAAATCAAACAAGGTTGGGATAATTATTGTACACCCCCTTCTAAGGGAATAACTAAGAATGTTTATACAGATAATCCCCTCATACAGGAAATTTACCAGGCCTTAAAACAAATAGCAGACTCGTTAAGAAAAATAACTTTTTTTTGGGTCCCCAGCCACTCAGGAATACTTGGAAATGAGAAAGCCGACCAAGCAGCATCAGAAGCCCATTTATTAGAAGAAATAACGCTTTCTTATATCCCACCTTCAGATTTATTTCAACAAATAAAAACAAATATCCAAAGCGAATGGCAATGTACTTGGACATCGCTAGAAGACAATAAACTCAAAATAATCAAACCGACTATCAGTAGCTGGGTATCATCTTCCAGGCAGTGTAGAAGAGAAGAAGTAGTTATTACTCGCCTTAGGATTGGTCAAAGTCGTTTGACCCACGAATACCTGATAACAAAAGAAAGACCCACCTCAATGTACACTGTGTAAGGTGACAGTTACAGTGCGCCATATCTTCGAGGATTGCCCTAGGTACAGTGGAGTGATGGAAAGGTGTGGTGTACCTCGGCAGATGCAAAAGGCGTTGGGGGATAACGAACAATGTTTAAATAATGCGTTAAAATTTATTAAAAACACCAATATATACCAGTCAATTTGACATATACATTTACACCTTTATGTGTATGTGTGTATGTGGGTTTATGTGTGTGTGTGTGTGTATATATATATTGTCGGTGTGTATAATGTTATATGGATAATATAAATTTTATATTATATCATAAATCTTATATAATTATGTATAACGTTTTATTTTAATTTAAACAACTTACAAGTTACATTTCTATTATATGTGTAATATGTTAATATGGTTTTACTATGTGCCTAATATGTTATTATGTAAATATGTAACAATATTTTTACTAAGTCTAATAAGGTAACAAGAATATATAAATGTAATTATGTAGGTTTTATTTTAATTTGTATTTTTATTTTAAATGTAATTATGTAGGTAATGTAAAAATGTATACTCTCTAGTGGTAATTATGTAGATACTGTAAACATTTATATTCTCCAGTAGTGAGGGCAATAATAACCATTTGTAGTTGTTTGTCCTTAAAAAAAAACAAACAAACAAACAACTAAGAATGTTTTAATTCCTTCAAACGACCCTCTGGCTGCCTCCGACCTGCAAAGCCGCGATCGTGGGTTGTTGTGCTAACCACTATACAAGAGATTAACCTAGGATTGTTGGTCTACAATGCAACCTACACAAGGATATTATATCGCACTTATCCATATTGAAACCAATTATTTATTTATTTTTATAAATAGGAGTTCTAAAATAACATAAATTTAAAATGGAATTTTATATAATTTATCTAAACGTGTTAGATTAACAATGTCCTGAAAACTTTACTACGTTTGAAATGTCTTTAAGTATAAACAATTAGAGAAAATCAATTTGATTGTTGAGGATGATAGTTAACGGGTTGAATATTGACCAATCAGCGTTGCCGGGACACTGAATGCCTTGAAGCCCGATATGATCGACACTTAACTAATATTCCCCGATAGATATCTCTTCTACAGTACTGTGTGTACGTATAGGAAGGTCACGGTCAAAAAAGGCATTTTTGCTAAAATCTAGTGAATCGTTTGGTTTTATGTCTATTCAGATATATATATATATATATATATATATATATATATAACCATAAAAACAAAACAAAATATTTCTTTACATTCCGCATAAAGTTTTTGCGATAACCCATAAGATACTCATTTAAATCATGTGGTATGAAATATTCTTTTAATGCCCATGAAATGCTTAAGGTAACTTAAGTATATAAGTTGATAAGGATTAATATTGTACTCGTCTAAATAGCTTTCCAAATACCGCATTGTACGTTATCAATTTATTCTTAATCGATAGATATATGCTTTCCTGAACTTTTTTGTAGATCTATGAAAGAAGAATATCCCACCATGCTTTGTTTCGTTATATGAAAAAGGCATTAGGCTGGGTCATCGATGAAACCTCCCAGGCGGCTATACTTTTTCCATCAATTCCAACAATTATAATAAAAATATTCCATTATAATTAATTTTAGCTCCATGCTAAAATAAGCATATTACCATGTCATTACATGTGATATTAATAATTACAGAACAGTTTATAGAATTAAATTTTAGTATAAGTTAACAATATAAGAAATTTAACTAAATTGATAATTTACACGTGAGAATAAAAATAAAAATTATAATTGTAATCATAAATGATAAAATAAAATAAAATTTAACAAATATAAAAATAAACAAAAGTGAAACAAAATTAGTATTTTAAGCACAGTAAGAAGGTTTTATAATATAATTCATATAGCTCAAATCATCAATGAATAAGTAATAAATATAGTACATTATGATTATCGAGTAATTAATAAAAATTTATACACAAAATGTTACAATTAATTAAATGAAAAGCTATGTAACTAGTGAACTGCCCTTCTTATGTCATAGAGTTGATCAAAATCAATGTGTTTTATAAATGATAGTAAGTCTCTTTTAAATATATGTATATCGTAGTGCACCGATTATCTAAACTTTATGTTTTGTCACCAGGGTTTCTGAGAACATGGACCATGGTTCGAAATGTATGCTACTAGTAAATCAAAATAAGGATATCGTTATATCATACGAAAAGTGTTAAATGATGTAGTATTTTATCGGGTCAAGATACAAACAGTAGATATAAGAAATAGCTATGAAATACTAAACAATAAAAGAACCTTAAGTGAAAAATAGTTGACTGGAAAATTCTAAAAGTGGTGTGAAATGTTTGGGGGTGCAGTCAATGAATTGCATAAAGAATGACTTATTTTATAAAAAATTAAAGATTTATTGAAAATGGATATTTTTCTAGATTTTACATTATAAAAGTTTTTAATATAATTACTTATGGATCCAATGAAT
Organism: Troilus luridus; assembly: GCA_964056705.1. NCBI lineage: Eukaryota > Metazoa > Arthropoda > Insecta > Hemiptera > Pentatomidae > Troilus > Troilus luridus. The sequence continues at coordinate 190,946,365 of OZ057412.1, read as the reverse complement.
ATTTTTTATTTACTCATAAACTGATGTTATTATTAATTTTATTGGCCACTTGAGTCGATCTACATTCACCTTCTCTTTGAAGGTCGTATTGTCGGTTTTTTTTTTTTTTGCGATATATCCTGTTTTTCATTCTTATAAATTGGGAATTCTTAGGAAATCACAAAGCTACTTTTTTGTGTTGTTGTACGAAAAATTGCACATTTGAATTTCAAATGGAAAAAATGGAGTGCATCAATTTAAAAAATAAAACCAGGTACGTCTTTTTCTAACACTGCGCTTCGATCAGTTAAGAATAAGATTTAGACTTTTTTTTTTTAAAGCTCTATTCTTTTTAAAGACAAACATAAAGTAATAAAAATATTTAAATATTTTATTTAATTAAAAATACTTTACATCTCAAAAAATATTCTTAATAGGCTATAATATTTCAACAGGCTCAATATGGGGGTATAAAACCAGTACTAAACTAAACATCAATTTATAGAATAAAAAAAGGGCGATACCCTTGAGATAGTAAAGTACATAAACAGTGATTATCAGAAGAACTTAATTATTATTTTTTTTTTATTATTAATTGTTATAATTTTTAAACATTTTTATTATGAAGAGAAAAGATTTATGCCAGCCCTGGACAAATCTTTTCTCGTCAAAATAAAAATATTAAAAAATTTTAATTATTATTAGTAGGTTATGTTAACACAGTTATAATAATATGTTAGTATTGAATTTTTCTCTGTATTACAATAACTGCCCTAAAATCAAAATTTTGGTACAAAATGTAGCCTCCAAAATCTTTTGAATCGAAGCATTCCATTTACCTACTGTAGTAGAATTTAATGAACAATTATTACAATATTTACAACCATTTGTAACATAGTGATAGCACCGCCGTAAATAATAATGTATATATTTTAATCTATCTCTACCAGATTTATTCATTGTCAAAAACTATTGCATTAAATAAGTACAATTAAAAGAAATAAACACGATATAATAAATTGGTTTGACAAATAATCGTTAATATATTTTCATAATTTACGATTGAATCAGTCAAAGTAATTTTTTCTGTATTTTCTTGAATTATTATAGATTTATAATATAGCAAATATATTATTATGTATAGTTCTGGTAATATTATTTATTTCACTATACCACTTTAGGAATTATATATAACAGTAATACGTTGTGTATTACAAAATACAGGTATGGAAGGCTGTATTTGTTAGTTGAAAATCAATCTTTCTGACCTGGACCTTGCATCTTGTCGGGTTAATAGCCACTTATTACATACAATACTCTCCGCATTTGCGACATCTAGCGACTTCTGCAATCTTTCATACAAAGATTGCAAAGACAAATCAAAATCACCAAAAATATAATGAGTTTGATGGATAATTATTTAAGGGCCATAACATTTGAATGTAGTTATTTACGGGAAATAAATCAGTTGAGCACTTACGCAGTTAGTATTTACATATCACCTTCAAAAGAACGATTTAATTACTCAAAAAACCTATTTAATTTCTTAGGTTGATTTAATTTCTTTAACGATGCTACTATCCTATATATTTTCCCTTGATATGGGATGTTAAAATTTGAATTCCGAAAAATGAAATATTTTTTCCTTACAAACAATCCTTTTTATTCCATATTACGAACAAAATCCTTATCTAAGGAGAAGTTTATTTCAGGAAAAGTTTACCAAACTCATATTCTATAATTGTTTCTTCTGATATAATTGTAAATCATAACTATGGTTAAAATATAATATCTACAGTTCATATGAATCAGTTTAACATTCTCCAAAGGCGTTTCTAGCACTTAAGGGAGCGGAATAGTGTTATTTGAGCAGTGAATAAGTGGCTAAGCCTTGGCATATTAGTGATAAAGGCTTTATTGACTGGGGTTATAGATATAATCCATAATTTACAAATTAATTTAAGTGACTAAATTTTACTTAGTATGGCTAAATGTCTTCACTAGATAGGGTAGAAAAAACATTTAATTAATGATTGTCAAATGTATAAAGCTCAAAATTAATTTTTTCAGTAATGTTGGCCTATGTCAGAATACGACTGATATAGTAAATTGCGTTCCTATTTCATAAAATTAAAGAGAATAGCCATTTTCCACGATGAGACCTTATTCAATAAAAGTGTGATATTATAGATGTCAAAGATATTGGCAAAGAGATTGGAACAAGTGTTTTTTTTATTATTACCATTTTCTAGCTTTACTCAATTCAATGTTATAGTATTATTAGATAATAAAAATCAAGACAGAGGAAATAGAACACGCAACATGAAGTGTTAAATAATTCGAAGTATCGAGGCCTACATATGTTGGCTCGATAGCTGGCAAGTAAGAGTAATTATTAATGAATGTTACGAAACGACAATCTTGGCCTACAGGAGATTAAATACACAACATGCACGGCTCAACTCCTCGTTCAACAGCTCTCACCGCTTTTGACAGAATGATAAATTTTAGCCATGATCAAATATAGAAGTATATAAATTGAGCCGAAAATTCATCAAAATGGACTTTAAAAAAAAAAAAAACTAAAGAGATACGGTAGAATCTAAATTACCGAATAAATTCTAGATATTATGGTTAAAATGCATAAACAGAAACAAAAAATAATTTTTCTTCTTTTGGCTATAATTTAAAATTATGAAAATAGCCTGTATCCCTGTAACTCAAAAAGGGTCTTAGACTCAATATCGGGTTAGAGTAGTTTCTGTGCCTAGGACATGTGTATTGTCTAAGGATCAACCGACAGGTTTTTTTCCCAATAAAGTGTAACCATCCTAAAGAGGCTGGGTGAGCTCCAGGAGGTTCTGTAGTTCCCACAGTAAATAATTTATCTTCCGTACAAATTACGGAACCTTCAACTTCTAAAAGCTACACCATTACATGGTTAAATAGAAGTACCTCTTATATATGGGAGCGGAGTGGCTCAGTGGTAGAGCAATGAGCTGCCATGCCGAAAACCCTAGTATAACTCCCGCTGCTGGCAAGAATTTTATTTAGTTTGTTAGCAGCTGTTTGTTGTGAGATAGATTATATGGGATCTTAGACTCTCCTGGGGCTTACCCACTCTCTATAAAGTGGGTAGCCAAAATAAGGGGTAAAACCTAGCGATGGAGCGTGATGAAACAGTACCGTCTCTACCATGTACTGAACCCCAGACCCCTTCACGGGTTTACTAGTACAGGTTTCTTTTTTATATGAGGACGTGATGGTCAAGTTGGGACTTGGTTCAGTTAAAAATTATTTTCTGATTGCCCCAAAAAATGGATCTAGGCAACGGATGGACCTTATCTAATATGTTCACGGCGGTGACTTAAAAATACCTGTCAATGATTAATTAGATTGGGCTACCTACTCATTGTAAAATTATTTTTTTTGTATTAATTAATTTTGTATATCGAAGTACAAAAATATATTATCGTGATATCCCGCTAAATACCTTGAGTTACAGAAAATTATATTATTAAAAAAACACTAATAAAAATACTGATTACATTGTTGGTGGGAAGGTAGCATGTGTTATTTTTATTTTGAAAAGAAATGATTTAAAAAAATTAAAACAGTGATTAAAAAATTATAATCAATTATTTTTATAGTTCATTTTTGCTTTTCACATATTTCACAGGTAGAGAATAACTTAATCGAAAGGTTTCACGTTAAAGAAAAACTTTTTTGTTTTTTCTAGTTTTTTTTAACATCTTCGTTATTCATACTTTCTATAAACAAACTAAATTTTTTCATTAAGGAGCATCTTAAAACATGATTCTATATCAGTACATTTAACTCAATTTTATAAAGTTGTATTGAAAAAATAAGTAAAATATTTAGTTTGATAAATGGTGATCTATTTTATATCATTAATAACACACAAATAATAATCCAAAGACAATCCAAACATAGACAATAACACTTCATCTAGAAAAAGAAGAGAAGACGCAAAGGAAAAAAAATGTAATCATTGTATTTCAAAGAGGGTGAAACGAAATTAGAAGAAATGGTTATAATGTAACATTGCACATTTATATTTTTAAATCCAAACAGTTCTAAAGAGATCGCCGTTTTTGATACATTGAGAACGAATAATGATAAATAAGTATTGACTATATTTGTTGAAAGAAATTTAAAACAATTCTAAGAACATATTTTAGCACGATATTCAAATTTGATTATGAATTTCATGAAAATATTAACGAAATTGATACAAATATGGAATGTAAAGTAATAGAGGTTTGTAAGCCCAAGGCTGCGGGTTCCGAGGCCGGTAGGTGGCATTAGTATTTTTCAAAGGGAGTCTAAATGCTTTGTTATGCCGTCCTTTAGAGGGGACGTGAAATGGAAGAATGCCTTATTTAAAAAAAATAAAAGTAATTTTAAATTGTTTGATGATATCGTCGATAAAAATGTAATGTATCGAAAGTAATACCACTTTTCATGAGAGTGAATAAACTGTATCAAGGTTCATGGAAAATGTATCGTCAAACGTATTTTATCTGTCATTAGACTTATGGTTCAAGATCCATGGTCCATTTTTGGACTTGATTAGTATCAAGCTGATTCTTCGTGAATAGCTTCGTTTCGATGAGACGCCCAACAATTTCCTGTACGAAAATTCTCAATTGTGGTAGCTAACAGAGGTAGCAAGGATAAAAAATGGCGATTTGATGATTCTCAAAAATTTATTAATAACTGGGTTTTTTTGTTAAATCTCTAGATAAGTATCTAAATTATTTGAAAAAATATTTGTCCTACAAAATGTATGGTTTGATCAAAGAGTCCCCTCCTTCCAATATAAATTAAAAAAACAAAAAAACAGCTGGCTAGTAATAATTTTTGATGACCTCGTTATTGATACACGTTGGAAGGAGGGGACTCTTTGATCAAACCATACATTTTGTAGGACAGATATTTTTTTCAAATAATTTAGATAATTATCTTGAGATTTAACAAAAAAACCCAGTTATTAATAAATTTTTGAGAATCATCAAATCGACATTCTTTATCCTTGCTACCTCTTTTAGCTACTACAATCGAGAATTTTCGCACAGGAAATTGTTGGGCATCTCATCACGAAGAATCAGCTTGATACTAATCAAGTCCAAAAATGGACCATGGATCCTGGACTATTAGATGCGTGCATTATAGATAACGTTATAAGAATTTTAAATCAATTATCAATCCTTAACCAAATTGATATACGAGATATTACGCAGATTGAAAATAAAAAATATTTTTTTCATATTTGATACTTAGTATTTGTATCAACGATATATCGAGTCTATTTGTTGGTAATGATGAATTGGTATTTTTTAAACGTTTTCACTAACATGTCAGTACATAATAAAAAATACATGTACGTCTACAAAACCTTCCAACTGGTAGATTTGGTTTCCATTATGTTCATGTTAGAGTTTCACAAAGACGTATTTTTCATATTCAAGCTGTGAATATGAATCGCAAAAAAAAAGGTTTTTCTTGTTCCGATAAACTCCCTCAAGATCTTGGCCTGTTGAAAAGTTTTCTCCTAAAGGAAGTTAGCCCCAAAGAGATCAGTAGAGGGGACCTGCACTGCGGTAGAACTAGTTCATATACCTTCCACTATCCGTCTCTTCTTCACCACTACATACATTTTATATCACTTATAATATACTATATATAAAATTTAAAATACGAAAATTTAAAAAATTATAAAATTAAGTGTATATTTTATATGCCAAAAAAAGATATTACTGCTTGAGTAGGTCTTAGAAAATGCAACTAGAAGTGCTCGTGGATTTGGATTAATCCCTATAAATATAAAATAAATTTATAATAATAACAAATTCATTGTCATTTCTTGACATTTTAAATGGGCCGGGTACAAATAAATTATTAATTATTAAAAATAAATTTGTATATATGGATATTTGTTTTAAACTATGGGGTACCTCCTGTCTGCCTAATAATCTATACAGCTGTTCATTTAATTGTACTACAACGGGTACTTAACTTTTTATTGGAATATTATTATTATTGTTTAGTACTTTTTTTGTTTACCTCTTAGTGACTTTTATAATATGAGAACTCAGTTAGTATTGTTTTGGTATATTAAAAATTTTTTTTCAATTAATCAAATAACGGAATATTAGTTTAATAATAAAGAAATTATTAACGAGATTTATCTTAAGAAATTTTTAAATCAGTGAGACAGGGTATACTCAATAAATTTTACAAAAACAAGAAAAAGATATTCTATGTTGAGACAACGTTTCTGATGACATCGACATTCCTACGAATACTATCAACGATAATGATCCTAATTTGGCCCGAAGCCGCTTTCAATTCTTTCATTACAAACTTTATTCCCATTCAAACCCACTAGTTTAAAACCTCACCCCCCCCCCTCTGAAGCGTTTGAAAAGAAGATGGCTTCCGGACCTTGTGACATAAATATGTTTTAAGAGTACACTTGCCTTTTCGCCATTTTATTATATTTAATTCGTAACATTAATTGTTTTATTATTATAATAAATAATACAACTACACAAAAACAGTACAAATATTTAGGAACACGTCCGTTTCTAAGTCGAAAAACTTTACAAGCTCATCAAACTACTAAATTCATTTAATATGCAATGCTTATAATCCAAATCCTTATTAAAATCCTCAATGATCATTAAATTGTTTCTATGTTACGTTTAGAATTCGGAAAGATAAAAAATAACAGAAGCGGTAAATATGAATGAAAGTGGGAAAATACGGGAAAGAAAGACCAGCACGGGAAGATTTATTATAATTTTAAATAACTGAAATAAATTATGCAATAAAAAATCTTAATTAATGATCTATTAAATCGTTATTTAAATTCAATTCAAATAAAAAAACTCCCTCCGTTCTTTGAAAATTCACTGTTTAAATTTAAATATTTTTTATTCGTCATTTCCATAAAGAGTGATTACTCTAAATATCCGATTAATTTTATCTTTTGCCCCTGTAGATGATGTTTCTAAAGTTGCATGAAATAATATCTTTCAAGACTGGAAGAATCTGTCACAAGAACGTTATAATAAATTGTAATTATACTTCCTATTAAATTATATTCCTTAGTTTCTATACAAAAAAAAGATGACAAAAATACAGCAAGGCGAAAATACAATATAGAAAACAATCGTATCTTTAAAAGGTTATTAACCAACTAAAATACAAGGTAACACAGTTACATTTTTTTATTTTGTGTAAATAATTTATAAAAAACACTATTTTTTTAATTTGAACAGCTTATTTTTTTATCGACTCCTGCATAATTTGAGATTTTGTCCTAATTTTGCATGAATAATGATTTCAGGGAATATAATTGCACATTGATACAATTCATTATAATAATAGAAACATGACATCCCTTCCTGAATAGAAACATGACGTATTTCGAATAGTCCTATACGACTTAATTGCTTTGCAGTAATACATAATAGTAATATAAATATGTATTAATAAAAAAACTAAACCTTTATTTTTCAGACGTATAAGTGTTAATTAAGTGAGGAATGATAAATAAATGAATATCTTTTTTTTTAATGAAAAAAATCATTTTAACATAGAAAAATTACTACATAGCTTTTTTTGGTGTTTTCATAATCACTCTACTTTTACCAATATCAGTCAATAAATAATTTACAATAATTTATATCAAGCCCCCTTGCATTTTTAAGGATACAATAAATTTATTTATTCATCACTCCATTCTTATTTTAAAATTGAATTGAAAATAATTTTCTTATTTTTAGTTGTCTTTTTTTATGTTGAAGCTTCTTTTCTGTTTTTTAAACTGTTAGCTTTGTATCGGATATAAAATTTACTTTTATAAATCATATAAATGATATACAATGAATCTCCCATATCGGAGAATAATGAATCGGGAGTGGGGCGATTAGTTGCCGTGGATCCTTTAGGATATGGGACCCTCCTGGGGTTCACCCTGCGTCTGTAAAATGGGCACCCAAAATAAAGGGAAAACCAGACGGTTGAAAGGGCTCTAGGACAAATCACATCCCTACATTACCGACGTCCAAGAAACACTACAGTTTCAATCACTTACTGAACCCAAGACTCTTCATGGGTTGTGGTTATATATATAAACAATGATATTCTGATCATAGTTACATACGTGTTGATTCGAGCATCTTTCACCAGCTGTAGAGGTTAAGGTTTTATTTTATTTTTTTTATTGGGAAACAATATGGATAAAAGTAAAATAATAGGAAACTATTTGTAATAGTTACGTTACGAAGATAATTATAACCTATATTAACATAATTATTTCTAATTACAGTAACCACAGAACTATCCATGGTTAGGTACATATGACATTACTAATTTGGCTGTCGTACCACAACCAGGCGTTCCCTCTGGCAAGAGCGTGAGAAGTCCCACCTCTGTTATTAGTTCATACTCGCACACCCTGTAATCTTCATGTTGACTTTTTGTCTAATTATTCATAAAGTGCTGTCATATTCTAAATATCAAATAGACACCAGTAATTAAGATTTCGTTAACTACGTAGTGGGAACAATAGTTCACAAAACATCTTACATGTCTTTATTTTGTTTAGTTAAAGCTTTTTATTTAGACTAGATTCATGGACGTACTTCCACACTTCAAGAGGAAACTATTAAAACTAGATTTATATATGTCACGGGTGAATCTGTTGAAATCTAAAAACTGGAGCTGTTACGCTTTTAAAACATTACTTTTATAGAATACAAGAAAGTTAAAAAAATCTTCTCCTCGTATATTAACCGTTCTTGGGCAAAGGACACCTTCCCCTTCATATCAAATGATTTCACGAGTTGCTTCAGCGGTTGTGAAATTTTTTTCCCTGTAATGTCTTAAAATTACGAGAATTTCGTAGGGCACTGCCATGTTTCTTCTTTGAACTAAATAACTAAACTGATGCTTTTTTTTAAGAAGTCCAGTGTTAGTAAACAACCTTAGAGAATGCTCTTAAGGGATTATCAAGTGTTGGTAAATAATAAAGAGCATTAAGAAAACGCAATGAAGAAATATACAAAAAATTGGAAGATCATGAAACAGACATCAGGACCAGGAGACTGAGGTTTTACGGCCGCATGGTAAGAATGAACAATGGGGGGCTGAACAAAAAAATCGTTGATAAAGTATTAAGCTACAAGGGTATAGGTGGATATGGGAAGAAAATAAAAGAGGAGCTGGATAGGCTAAAAATCAAGGATAAAGACTGCTTGGACAGAGAGCTTTTCAGGGAAAAACTAAAAGAACTTGGGGTTCTTGCGGGAAGGAAGAAGAGACGAGGGAGAAAATGGACTAAGGAAGAGCGAGAGGAACAGTCCAGGAAGATGAGAGAGTATTGGAGTAGACGGAAGGCGGAGAGTGTGAAGAAGATTTGAGTGATATTCGCGTGGTCCTTGCTGGCCGATTCGTGGAAAAAAAAGAGAGCATTCAAATATTTACAGACTTTTGAACTCTGGAATTATATAAAATAGACATTTTGTTTATACACCCCATTATTATATATTTAATAACTATATTAATATTTAATGCAGTATAATTTATAATAAAAGTAAGTTTTTTATTATAAAAGTACCATTATAATGCTAGGCAAAGTAAATAGATCAAAATTGTTGATTTCCCTATTCCTTCTTGCGCAGTTTACATTATACATAAGACATGCTACTTAAACCGATGTTGACTCGTGCCACGCAGGTCTGGAGTTCATGCTAAAAATCCCACTTACAGACTATTAAAATCTATCAGTCAAAATCATTTTTGTTTTATTACTTATTTTACCTTTTACAAAACCAAAAAACCACCACACAAAGGACTATATACCAATCTAGACTGACATGATCAAAAAATACTACGAAAACATTCCTGATTCAATTGCTGTACATCAACCAAACTTACTGGTACAAACCTTACTGACAAATTAACCTTACTGAAATGTTTCCGGACCAGGGATCTACTACAGTGAGATGAAACGAGCTAGGTTTCCAATGGCACCAGTATAATTTTCAATAAGTATATATCATTTTATTATTATTATTGTTTGATATCATCTGCGATTTATTTCTCTTTTTCGACTCGTTTAGCAGTTCTCTGTTGGTTATGGAATCAGTATATGAAATACGGAAAATATAGTGATATACCCAAATTTCAAATGCTTCAATTTTCTTTATTCAATCAAATTATGTTTTCATAACTATTTATTTTATTATTAATAGGATGTTACCATTTCGATTTGATGAAGTAAAAATTGAGTTTCATAAAGTATAAATCCGATACTTCTTTTGATTAAATCCTGTTTGATTATCCTGCACGCTTCTATTGCTTCAAATATATATAAAGCACTATAGATACAATTACGAAATCAATATTTGTCGAGAGATACGGTGGACTGAACAGACATTGAGGGTGAACGACTTTTCAGACGCGGTAGTAAATTACAAACTGTTTGTTATCCGAGCGACCTAGTTCACAACAAGGTTAGCTCACAAAATCCCCACCAATTTGTCTCATTTTCTCTAGGCCTCACTATAATTTGTGACACGGAAACTTTGTGGTCAATATTTCCTACTCGTGTTTGTTTCTCCTATTCATCTTGTTTTCATTTGTGAAATATTATCTTTTGGGCTTTTAACGCGGTGTATATTGTAAGCTGCTAAGGTATTGATATATTTAAGGATTAATTCTACTTTATATGGAAAGAGGATATCAAGAAAGGCCCAAAGACAAACGTTTTTATACAGATATATCTAGGATATTCAATTGTCTATTATACGTAGAATTAATGAACAGTAAAATAATATTCAAATTTATCGGTACCTCATTGTTAAAGAAGCAATTAGAAATCACAATGCACTCATGAAAAAATAAATTATCGACATTAAAATTAAGCACAAATATAATAATTCACTTGTAATCTGAATGCAGTCTCAAATCTATCATTTTTATATTAAGGGTCATACGGCATAACATACGAACTTGATGTATGGACAATTGAAGGTAGCACTGAGGCATAGACATATGCCCATAAAATCCTAAAACAGATTACTGTTCTATGCCGTACACACCATACACACCATCATATTGAAGATACACCAGTATAGGAAAGATAAAACCAAAAAAAAAAAAAAAATAATATTTCTATACATTTAAGTACACAAAAATACATTTAAAGAATAAATGCTATAGTAAATATTTGTTTGTTTAAATGAATCAGTTTAAATTATACGATAAAAGAATATTTTAATCCATTAATGTTTTATTTTGTAATACTTTAAATAATGTAGGAAAATGTCGGGGATGCGGTCTTGTACAGTAATAAACAAATTTATTTATTATGTGCCTAAGTTTTAAGTCATCATAAAAAGCTGAGAAAAAGCGTAACAACAGTACAGTACCAGACTGTTACATACGGGAATAAAACAGTTAATCCGACAGAAAAGGTTTGAATGGAAAGGAATGGAATATATAACGTAAAAGCAGTATATTATATATTAAAAAATAATTTTGCAATATAAAATGTATGACACGTGACTGGTGAAAATTGAAATAAGGGCAAAATAAAATTAAAAGAGCACTGTATGTTCCTAGATAGATTCCCCCCTAAATAGTTTTTACCTCATACTTTTTTACTAAATATTTTATTACTTTCCTAACTTAAATTCGAAGCGATTTTAAAACAATACCCCCCCCCCCCCGCACCCGAAATACTGCCACCGATATCATTTCACTAAAAAAGTGCACGTCTTTTAACGCGGAAAGCAATCTATTCTTAATCAAATATATCCTAAATAATAGTTGCCGCTTCCTTCGTACTAAATAATGTACGAAATATATCCTAAACAATATAATAACTGAGTTCCGTTTTGCTAAATTCTCAGACCATTTTCTACATATGTCAGGATATCAACGGTGGAATATATCCCCATCAATATGAAGCTTATAGTCAAAACCTCTGAAGCATTTGTATTACAAATCTTTAGCAAATTCTGAGGATTGGACATTTGCTTTTAGCCTATTTTCTTATTGACTAAAATAAATTTTTATTATTCAATGAGATATTGATAGATAAAATGCTTGAAGAAAACAAAGGTAATAAATAATTCAATAGGAATATTTAATTGGATAATAATTTTCAAATATATTTTCCCATAATTAATATTCATAAATCCATATTCTGTAATGTAATAACAAATGAATCTAATTGTTGAATCTATATTTATTTGTTTATTTAACGTGACTTTATGCTGTTATGGCTAATCGGACGATGCTACAGTGGGAGTTCTAAATTTTGCCTATCCAGGTTTAATTAGGATAGGGATTTTTAACGAGTACCTGACATCGTACAGGCTCGGGACCCCCGTTTAACGTCCCTTCCGAAGGACGGCGTAAGCAAGGATTTTTTTTCTCCCTTAAAAAAATCCTAGGGTCACCTGCAGGGCTACGAAGCCGCGATCTTGGGCTTAGTAGTTTGTTACGCTAACAACTTGACCACAGGTGACCGTGAATCTATATTTAACTATTAATTTTGTAGGTATTATTGAGTAATGTAATGCCCTTCGATTAACAGATTTATTGATTATTTCATCAAAACGTTCATGTTCATTAAAACAGAGTGGCCTAATTTGAATGCTGAATTTAATTGCATTAAACGCTGAATTGCAGCGATGTGTGTTTATTTATAATCACTATTATTATCTTGATTTAATAAATAAACAATTCTTGATATTCGCATAATTTCTTTTTTTTTTAATAAAATAAAATTAATTTTCAATAACTAATTAATTATATACATAAAAAAAAGTACAAGGTAAAGACTGTACTGTTTCATGGACAACGGTTCTGCAAGGAGGTGACTTGTCCTAGGTCACGCTCAACCGCCGGATTTTCCCCCCTTATTTTGGGTACCCTATTTTTATAATCTTTTATAGAGCCTGGGTGAGCCCCAGGAGGGTCCAAGATTCTATAGAAGCCATCTCCGGTTCCAAACAGGCTAAATAAAAATTTTGCCCACAGCGGGATTTGAACCAGAATTTCGGGCATGAAAACTTAGTGCTCTACCACTGAGCCACTTCGCTCTGATATCATTGCCAATATTATAAATATCCTTTAAAATTGACAAATTACAAAATCCTTCTTCCTGGGTTCTTTTAGTCGTTATACCAAATATAGTACAGTTTTTGAATTAAAATGGAATAGGAACAGGACTGTCTATTTCAATACAGAAGATGCAGTGAAATACCTTCAGATGTATAGTTACATTTTTCTCACAATTACCATGAATGTTTTATCTATAAAATAAATCTAAAATAAAAAAAATATTCAAAATCGTAAAATAACTCTAAGTGAGTACTCACATTTTGATAGGGTCACATTGGGGATACAAAAAAGTACTAAACTGAAGTTGAATTTTCTAAATTGTATAATTAAATGGAAAGTTGTATAATATTTATGAAAAGAGGAGGTCTTGTGTTGAGCCGACAGAGGAGGTTCCCCATAGCATTGAATTTAATTACTTATTACCTTACTATTGTGATTATGATTATTTAGTTAATTTAAAATATCTGACATAGTTTATCTTTATCCTTTCTTTCATCGAAAACAGTAATTAGAGAATTATTATTTCTAATAAACACAATTAAACGTAACATATAAAAAGAAACATTGTAAATTTGGAATTAGAAGCCATAAGTATGTTTAAATGAGAAAAATCTCATTTGTTTTCAATACAATTTATTATCACCTATATGCATCGCAAAAATTGGGAGAACACGGGAATCGGGGAAGAGAATGGATTTGTCTGGTCTGGTTACTACACCTAGTAGCTCAGATGGTTAGAACACTGTAATAGAGATGCAGAGGAGGAATTTATTTTTATTTTTTGTTCTTTTGATGGTGAATATTTTTATTATGAAGAGAAAAGATTTGTCCTGGCCGGGATACGAACCCGGGTCGTCTGCATCTCTAGTGCAGTGCTCTCAACAGCTGAGCTATCAGGGGTTGTATCCAAGCCAGAACAAATCCATTCTCTTCACCGATCCTATATCCCCGTGTTCTCGCAATTTTTGTGATGTATACACTGGGAAGAATGTTCATTGAATACTCTATAAATAGACTATGTATAATGTTATTCTTTACCATGTTTTATTTTAATTTATTTGTATCTTGAAGATTTAGCCCTGAAGGAGACCTGCAATGTGGGTCGAAACGTTGGCTTACCAATAAACAGTTCTCCCTACATAAGAGAATTTCCTTGAGCTCATCCCGGACCATTTTCTTCCTCTTACTGCGATTTTTCTTTAGAAGATATACATTATGTAAAGAAATCATTGCACCCTAGTTCATGTATTTATTTGTGGTTATTAATATATTTATTCAGTTTAGAATTTTTTCACGATTATTAGTTTTTCTTTGTATTCACTTTTTTGGCACTTTATAAATAATGGCCACAATATTTATTTTAATGATGGATTGAATTGTCCAGTCAACTATTTTCTACTTCAATATATTTATTTTATTTTAAATTTTGGCCAGATATATATTACGTTTCTTTTTCTGTTCATGTTTGTTATTATAAATGGTCTTTATATTAACAAACATGTCACGGAATAAAATTAGGATCTTGTTGACTTGCGTCAATTTTATATTTATAATTTATTTTTATTTATTGCTCCTTTGATTTTGATTATTTTTAAATATTTTTATTTTGAAGAGAAAAGATTTGTCCAGGCCGGGATTCGAACTAGAGATGCAGATGACCCGGGTTCGAATCCCGGCCAGGACATATACTTTCTCTTCAAAATAAAAATATTTTAAAATTACTTTTCTATCCTATTATATTCTACTTTAATATAAGCAACTTTCAATCATTATATTGAAACTTTAAGTCCAGCATGAATAAGTTCCATCTAATAAGCCTCGATAAATCGATAATTCCTATCTGGGGATAAGGGACTTAAAGTTGTTGACTAAGTAGCCTTCGAACAGTTCCCAATCTACGATAGAGTTCTCTCTTATATAAGGGATCTCTCTAATATAAGAGTTTCATGTTGAGGCAAAGTTGTGGGCTTAAAAGAAGGGACTTAGATTCGTTTAGAGACTGGCTTCGGCTTCGCAAGTTCAGGAAACTTTTATCCCAGCTAAGTCTACTTAATTTTTTTTCTTCTTTATTTTATTATTTTTTGGACAATATAAAATCTATCATACTTAATTCAGAAATAAATAACTTATAGAAAAAACCCAAAGAAGGAAAATAAACAAGAATATCTACTATAGTCAGTTTATTCGAATAATAGATAAAATAACATTATGATTATTTCACAAAATGAGATATGACTTCTTCAAATTGTTACACAAAGATTTATTGCTTATATTTAATATTAGATATTTAAATATGAGTTTATTACCAGAAGACTGATTATCATTCACTATTCAATATAAATGGCATTATAAAATAGTAAACTGAACTAAAGGACTGCGAGATATGGCCTAGCGCATTTATTGCATTTATAGGGAACGAAAATGATTTGATTAATATTTTTTATTATCAAAGAAGAAACGCAAAGAATCAATCAATTAGTTAATCTATCTACAAATATTTTACATGTGGTTCGGACAGTTCGTAATTCGAATTTTACAGATATACGAACAATTAAAAAAAAAAGACAACTTGATCCAGACAAGATGGACGAAATGGAAAAACTATATTCCGAAATGCCTTTTTTTCTAATACCACTACAGCCCATGAAGGGTCTGGGGTACATTACGTGGTATAAACTGTACTTTTTCCAGGACAACGTTTGTGCAAGAAGGTGACTTTTTTCCTAGATCACGATCAACCGTCAGATTTCACCCTATTTTGTGTACCCAGTTTATAAAGGCTGGGTGAGCATCAGGAGGGTCCTTGTTCCCATAGGATCCATCTTCTACCGCTATTGATTAAATAAATCTGAATTGAACCCTTCGGACCTTATTAGATCATCGGCACAGGAGATCAGCACTCTACATAGGACTATAGCATCCCCGTTCTGTTATACATAATTCATAGAATTGTAAAGGAACAAACAAATATTTCTAATATCACTTAATAATTTATAGTATTAGGGAGAAGGGAGGCAGAAGCCTTATACAAGAGTTCTCTTGCGAATAAGCTAGTCAAATAATTGTTAGACAATAAATTAGATATTATTATAATTCATAATATAATATAACAAATTAACCTAAAGCAACCACCTGAAAATGTATGGAACGGATAATATTACTGTTTGAATTATGAATGAAAAATTATGGTAGCTAAATTTATCTATACATGTTATAGAACAAAGTCCTCAGCCGCGTCTTTTCGCGGTAAACACAATAACTATTGCACGGATTTTCATGCGGTCTTCATCAATAGATAGAGTGATTCACCAGGAAGGTTTAGGTATATAATTTATCGAGGTTTTGTGTAAATGGGTTGGAATATAACGATAATTGTCGGAAATGTTGGAAAAAAGTATAGCCCCCTAGGAGGTTTCATCGATGACGCTGCCTAATGCCTTTGTCATATAACGAAACAATACATGGAGAAATATTCCTCATTTATTGTTCTACAAAAAAGTCAGTGATAGCATATATCTATATTTTAAGGAAAGCTTACTATACCCATTTTATCTTCTAAAAAATTGATCACGTACAACGCGATATTTGGAAAGATATTTAGAGCTCAGTATTAATCCTTATCAACTTATGTAATTTAGTTACCTTAATCATTTCATGCGCATTATTAGAATATTTTATACCATATAATTTAGATTAATATGCTATGGGTTATCGCAAAAACTTAAAGCGCAAGAAAATAAATTCGTTTATAAAGAAATATTTTGTTTTGTTTTTACGTTTATAATAATTACATAAAAAAACACATTTTACAGACAAAACATATGGACATAATATGTCTTACTACCCGTGCAAAGCCGGGGCGGGTCGCCAGTAACAAATAAATTGTTCATACTATGAGTTTCTTTACCATTAATGTAACGTATACGTCAAAATGAATGAAAAGTAAAAAATAAAGCCCCAAAAATTGAAAAAAAAATCGTCAATACAACTCAATGCCATCTATTGGGTGATTTTTTGGCAACCCTGTATTTGGCAGCTAAACTGTTTTCGTGTAACATGTTACTGTTATAGATGTCCAGTTTGGTCTATAATTTAACCATGAATCGACTTACAAACGAACAACGCTTGCAGATTATTGAATTTAATTATCAAAAGATGAGAAGCGAGCTCGGTGAACAGTTTATTTCACGTTTGGGGCCAGTCAATTGGCCGCCTAGATCGTGCGATTAAACGCCTTTAGACAATTTTCTGTGAGGCTATGTTAAAGCTCATGTCTATAGGGACAAGCCCGCAACGGTTGACGGACTGGAATCCAATCTTTAAACATTAAATTACATAGATCGTTCTATCGGCTCAAAATTTTTTTTTTATTTCACGTATTATCTAAATTTTATGAATTAAAAAAAAAATCAAATCCGAAAGTTCTTAAAAAATCACCCGTTAAAAATGGGTTGTTTGGTATTTTTTGAAATTTTAAATAATATTCAAATTTATAACTCAATACCGTTATCTAACTTTATATCTATAAAATTCTGCTTTATGTTTCTGAACTCCTCTTAACAGATTAACCTATTTTTGATGAATTTTTTTGTGGTTGTTCAAGTGAATTCGAGAATGGTTTGAATCCCTACTCGAAACGATAGATAATGTTTTTTAATTAATTTATTTATTTTCATTATGAAAATAACATACTTCATAAATTGAAAAAGTTTTAAGTTTATATTTAACTCTTGTTAGAGAAGAAATTCAATGACTGTAAGTACTAATGGAGGATCGAAATAGTTGGGGGTGCAGTCAACAATTTACACAATAAATAAGTGGAAACTTGTTATATTTTATGTGTGCCAACGGTTCAACCTATTTTGTACTACTCTTTGCAAATTGACAATATTTCAAATATGTGTTTATTTCACATAGAATAGAATTTAGAATGTTTTTTTATTGTAATTTATTGATAATCATGATTTAATGAATATTTATAAAATATAAAGAGTAAATATAAATGGAGGATTGAAATAGTTGAGGGTGCAGTCAGACATTTACACAATAATTAAGTGGAAACTTATTATATTTTATGTGTGCCAACGTTTCGACCTACTTTGTCGACATATGAGATATATACTCATGTATATATGTAAAGCTGTGTGTGACTGTATAGGTGATATTATGTATATTTTCATCAAATCGGTCTTAATACTTGTTTGAACAAGACGTTTGTCGGGTTAGCTAGACTATTTCATATATATATATTTTTTTTAATAATGAAAAAATATACTATAAATTAATGTCCTTTATATACTTAATTCACACACAATTTTACAGATTTTAATCACAATAATACTTATTATATGATGGAAAAATAATACAAAATACACGTTATAAACGAGACAATAAAATACATAGTATCGACAAACCAGGGGGCTGTAGAATGGCTAGTACTCAGCCATCTAAGGCTTCCTTCCCTTAAGCCTTTTTATATTTATGTCAAGGGAAAGTGAATAGACTTTGATTTACTACTTTTCACTGATTTTGTTTAATTATTTTATTATTATTAATAGTATTATCAGTTAATGATTCCTTGTTTGATGAGACAATAATCACACGTTTAAAGCATTTGATAAAGACATTTAAAGAAGAAGGACAAAAAAAGGGATTACTTTTGTCTTTTAAAAAGTAATAAACTTACATCGAATTCGAATTAATCTCCTTCAAATTACTGTCCTTGGCTGGCAATGCACTTATCCCAATGTTTAATCCATGACTTAAAACACTTCTGGAAGGCTTCTTTCGGAAGGGCTTTCAGCTGCTCGGTCGTGGCCCTCTGTATGTCAGGAATATTGTCAAAACGTTTTCCTTTAAGCGCAGTTTTATTTTTTCGGAAGAGCTAGAATTCGCATGATGCTAAATCGGGTGAGTATGGCGGATGCGGAATACTTTTTTCGGCCAATAACTCGCGAATGAGAAGCGAAGTTTGACACGGCGCATTGACGTGATCAAGAAGAAAGCCATTCGCCCATTTTTCCGGTCTCTTTTTTCGTATATATTTCTATATTCGTATGCCGCTATAAAAATTCATTCACCGTGTTTTTTTATCACACCTCGTATTCCACGGGGGGGGAGCTTGTGCTCTATTGTTTCACATAACAAACTACTAAGCCCAAGATCGCGGGTTCGTAGGCCGGCAGATGGCTCTAGGATTTTTTAAAGGGAGTAAAAAGCCTTGGTTATACCGTCCTTCGGAAGGGATGAGGTCCCGGGGGTCGGGGAAACGGGCTTCCCGAGCCTGTACGATGCCAGGTACTCGTTAAAGATCCCTATCCTAATTAAACCTGGATAGGCTAAATTCAGAGCTCCCACTGTAATATCGTCAGATTATCCTTATCAGCATAAAGTGATGCTAAATAAATAATCAAGTATTCTACAAAATGTCTCTATTTTATATATAAAAGTTTCTAGTGATTTAATATGTTATCTGCGTTACCTAGTAACGGATCGAAGATCTGCTTTTGTTTCGCCTTTTGTGAACCTGGATCAGTCAATTATAAATATTTTAAAACTCAAAGCTACTGACCTGACTTCTTTAAAATATTACACAAAATATAGCACTGTTTTTTTTCGTTTTCATTTTAAAAAATGGAATGCATCGATTTAAAAAATATAACATTTTCTTTCAACGGTTCCATTTTAAGACAGCTATTTCTATAGAAACAAATAAGAAGCAGTTAAATAAGGTTATGTCGTTATTCTTGTAAACTATATATTATTTAATTATTTTGTAGTGATCGGAAAGTTGAATTATAAATATTATAATAAGAAGCAATTAAAAACACATTGTTCGTAATTTTTATAGTTGCACTGTTTTTAATTAAAATGGAAAAAATGATATGCGTGGATTTAAAAAATAAAACAAGCTACACTTATTTCCAAATTTCGATTTTAGGACTGTTATTTCACATCAGATGTTTCAGTAAAATAAGCGTAATGCATTTTTCTTACACACTTTAAATTATTTTTAATCTATAAAACAAGCCTATAATAAAACGAAAAATTCATTTATTTTTATTTACTGTCCTTTTATTTTTATTTAAATATTTTTATTTTGAAGAGAAAAAGTTTGTCCTTGACGGGATGCTCGAACCCGGGTTGTCTGCATCTCTAGTCCAATGCTTTTAACCACCGAGCTGCTCGGGTCGTATCCGAACCAGACAAATTCATATTCTCTTCACCGATCCTATATCCCTGTGTTCTCGCACATTTCGCGATGTATATACGGGGAAGAATGTTCATTGAACTTTAATTAGGATCTTGTTGACTTAAGTCAATTTTATATTTATAATTTATTTGTGTTTATTGTTGTTTAGATGGTGATTATTTTTCAATATATTTTTTTTTGGCCTGGATACGATCCCTGATAGCTCGGTGGTTAAGAGAACTGCACTAGAGAAGAAGACGACCCGGGTTCGAATCCCGGCCAGGAGAAATCTTTTCTCTTCGAAAATAAAAACATTTAGAAAAATATCATTATTTCATTTAATACAAACTACTCGATATCTCAAAATAATGCTAAATAGTTTCTCATATTTTAATAGCCTCCCTAGGGGGCTGTTAAATAAGTACTAAAACTAAAATTCAATTTCTAGAATAACATTAGGCTACCCCTAATAAAACGTTAATTACTTACTATAGTAAAACTAAATGAGCAAATTAAATAAATTTGTAAAATGAGAATAAATTAATAAAATGAGTCCATCGCTAGGCTGAGAGGAGGAAGTGTAATTTTGAATATTATCTTCACGTTTTGACGTGTTGTCTAGATCAAACACATTCTTTTGCTAAAAAAAAAAAAATGTTTGATAGATTGATTTATTAGCGATAGATCTTATGGATTAGAGATTTTTCACATCCGAAGACATGGTAGTACCTTGTGTTAAGTACAAAGTCGTGTACAATGTCATACATTAATCTTTGAAACAAGCAAATGAATATTGGAAAAACATGAAACATCTTAATCATTAAAAATATGAAAATTATACAATCAACTGGGGAGTTTTTTTTGTTTTTTTTGGACCGAATAAAAAAAGCTTTTGTTGCTAGCCGAAGGTATAAAAAGTTAGAAAGCAAATATTAGTTTAACAAAAAATTAAAGAAAATAGCCAGCCTAAAGAAAAAGGAGAAAATAAATAATATCTATTTTTTTTTAAACACGCTGTAATGGGAAAAAAAAATTAAAAGCAGAAAACTAATTCAATATGTTTAAAATAAGAATAGAGTGAGGTAAAAAAAATTATTTTGATATTAATTGTTGGAAATATTTTATTGACAGATTTTGGTAAAACTATAGTCATTATGAAGATAATCATGTTCTTATAATTATGTACTTATACTTATGTACTTATGTAATTATAAATATATACTTTTAAATATGTATAGGCGAATAAAGATAAGCTATATTGAAGAGACTATCTCCTATTAGAGTCAGACGCGGAAACTCCGCTATGAAGACATACATAATTCATTGGACAAGTATTACGGGGCCCAGCAACGCAATTTAAATCCACTCTGTTCCTCAATTCTTATTCAATTTGTTTGTTTCATCCTAAACTTAATTGAATTTTCGTTTATTAAAATTTTCTCGTTGTAATTGTTATTTATTTAAAAAAATAAATACAAGTTTCTAACAGTAATACGATATTTTTGTTGGAAAACTTTTGAAAGTTTGTAATAATGGTTGAGTGAGTACCTTATAATTTTTTCAAGAAAAAAAGAGTTGTGTATGTATAATATTAGAATATGATGAAACATGTGATTACATAATTATATAATATATAAAGTTATACAATGAGTAACAGAAATATATAGTTAAAGTTTCTAATCTTGTTGACAAAACTGAACTATACACTTCATTTATAAACAGTAATCCCTTAATATTTCATTTCAAACGAAGTCTTTTGAAACTCAAAAATAAAATATAGGAGAAAAAGCTATTGAAAATTCTAATAAAGTGTCACATTATTACACCCGAGTGAATTTTCGCCTCACCTAGAGACCGTACACCATGAACCATGGACTAAACCCTGAAGTTTTTTTAATTTAATTTTTTTTATGAAAGCATTTGTCTATAATTACAGTATTATTTCTCAATTAATTGGATATCACTAAGTCCCATCTCCAATTCTAGGGACAGAGGTTTAATTCCCAAACTGACTCGTTATCTGTCAACGTGGAAAGTTCATCAAGTCGTTGCTCCCCCGAGCTAACTGAGTCACGGAAGATGTAGAATCCCTTGTCACACTTCCCCTAATTAAATGGAAGTTCTCTCTAGTCTCTGTCGTGTTAGCTACAATAACTCAAGATAAATTTAGATAGATAATTTTTTATAGCTCCGATCGATTTCAACCTGATTCTCTTAGAGGAATATACACACATAAATGTATATATTTTATTATGCGATTGTACAACACAATAAATCAAAATCCAAGTCTCTAAAATACTAAAAAATAGCTAACCAGTAAACTTTTCGAAAAAAATTATCATCAATTAAGTTCAAGTATCAGCTAAAAAACCTTGAAGAAATATTAACAAAAAAAAAATCATCAATCACCAAAAATATCCCCAAAATAAGCTTACACATCATTTTTTACTTAGACTTATTAGGATTGTTTAAAATTGTAAAATACATTAATAATTATCATCATCATAGTCGCTCCTCTCTACCGCTCTGCAGTGTGAGGTTTCTTTCTGTATAGCCCGAACCACACCGTACGATCTTCTACCATTTCTCTCCTTCTATTCCATTCCAGACTTCCCTTTGCGAAGCTTTCCTTAATACCATCTTCCCAGGTACGTCGGGGTCTTCCTCTGGGCCTTCTTCCTTCAACCTTAGCCTCGTATGTCATCTTGGCCAGCCTGTTATTTTCCATTCTTAAAACATGTCCAAACCATCTTAGACTGTTTTCTTCAATGACTTTTTCCGCAGGGTCCACTCCGAGGCTTGATCTAATGATCGAGTTGCGAATTCGGTCTCGTCTTGTTTTTCCCTCTATCTTCCTTAGGAATCTCATTTCTGAAGCATGGATCCTACTTTTATGTTTGGTGGTCAACGCCCAAGTTTCCGAGGAGTATGTTAATATGGGGAGAAAAGTAGATTAATAATTATTCGAAAATAATTGGTTCAAATTTATACCGTCTAAAAAAATATTATATGAATTTTAGACTGTGATATATATCTTTAAAAATTTCAGATACATTTCTACTTACGTATCAATTACAATTTACTTTGCCGGGATCACCTGTGGTGTAAAGGTTAGCAGAAAAACCTACCATGGCCAAGATTGGGGATCCCCACCTCAGCATGCGGCCTTATTCGGTGTCAGCAACTCGTAAAGATCCAAATCTATCGCTTATCCCTTATCCAACTTTAGCATCGTACGAGTAGCCATAGTAACATGCCGCGAAGGTAAATGACAATTTAACAATCAAACAAATTTGATTGGTATTTCCTAACCACAGCATCGCAAACTAGACTAAATAATCTTAAATTCTGGATTCCTGGTTATTAAAGTTCAACATGGTACCCCGGAGGTAAAGGACAGGGTATTATTAGGGGGGGGGGAATAACCATAATTTTTTTTTAACTTGGAGGTACCTACTGATATTGGCAGACCAATCCCATTTAACAAATGGATCTACTGTTTATTTAATTATTTATTTATTAAAACACCCTTCCTTGCTTCATGGCAACACGGGTTTGTCGATATAAATTATTACACAATATTAATTATAATAGAGTAATTGTACTGTCTATAATCTTCTCACTCTAATTTTCAATGTTTTTCACTGTCTCCTACTGGTCATTTCCATGGGTTCTTCTTCCGAGGTAAAAAATGTCGTTCCCATTTCCGGTTTCCACTCGTACACAATTTAATTATATTACAGTAGGTCATTAACGTTTTTATGGAGGTATCCTGAAATTATTCTTAAAATTGAAATTCAATTCAGTATTTGTTTTGTATCCCCCTTGTTAGTCTATTTAAATATGAGTATTTTTTTATATTTTAGCTTCGATTTATAGATAAAATAACAATAATTTTTATAAGGAAAACTTCAGTAATAAAAGTCCAAAATCCGAAATTTTGGCATACAATGTAGCTTGTTTTTATTTTTTTAAATCGATCCATTCCATTAAATTCCAAAAGTTCTATATTTTGTGTAACTACTTTAGGAAGTGAAGTTGTCGACCTACGTTTGCTGTGAAGGTAAATTGAAATTAAAATTAATCAGATGTTACAATTAGTCATATCTGGTTAGACTAGTAATGATAATTGTTCGTATTTTGTTTTAATAATGTTCATATAATTGTTTGGTCAGTTTAATCTGCACATACAGAGGGTAGGAACTTTACTTTTTTTTCTTTTAATTATTAATACAAATGGGTTTGCAGGGGATAAAACTCGTAACTCACTAGAAATATATTCCCGTATTTTTTTTTCCCCTTCTGTCCAATCAGAGCCCGCGATAGTTACTCTTTGCCCACCCTTCAGTCCCTCTATCCCACTGCTCGCCACGTGGCCTCGCACGTGTATCTTATCTATTGTTATGGTTATACAAGTGGTCGTTACGAAATGTTTTAGTGCGTGTGGAGTAAGTTGAAAATAATTAATTGTTATTTTTTTTTTGTGGAATCAAGTTTTTTTTTTGCAAGCTATTGAATAAATTGGGGATGTAATACTTTATTCAAATATTTTTATAATAATTTTATTTATTTATAATTATACTTTGATATCAAGATATACATATTTATTGTACCTGATTAATCCGTTGGTGTCTATCCTATGGTAAAAATAATAATTAAACTCCCAATGCCTATGATTGGTAAAATTCGTAAAACGGTTTTAGTGATTTTATTGTGTCTCATAAAAAAACAAAAGAAACTCCAATCTTTTTAAAGGCATTTTCTTTGTTTAATTTAAGGCAATAATTAAAAGTCTATTAATTTTAACGTTAAAATGTTTCACCTCCGTCATCGTAAATTTGTCTAAATGTTCACTGTCAACCCTTGACCTCATTATAAGCCCTGACATAAAATGTTATCTAATAATGGAATAAAATGGATCTCTAAAATGTTCATATATTAATAAAAAAATATTTTTTTTTTTAATATATGAATATTTTGGATCGAAGATCGAAGCGAAATCCTCCTCGGATACATTCAGCGTTTATAGCTTTGTCATCGGGAGAAATATGCATATTGAGAAATATATCATTTTTGAGTACACCTGAGAAGGGGATAGAAATTTACAAAATTATCAGCTCAGATGGATTGAATCACACTAAGGAAAATATGGACTTTTTACAAATGTAAGTAAAAAAAAAGGTGTTCCACTACAACCAGTGAATGGGTCTAGGGTTCAGAACATGGTAGACTACTGTTTCATGGACAACGGTTCTGCAGAAAGGTCAGATTTTTCCCGTTTATTTTGGGTACCCTATTTTTATAAAATTTTATAGAGGCTGAGTGAACCCCAGGAGAGTCCTAGATCCTGTATGATCCAGCTCCGACTGCAAACAGTTTAAATAAAAGTCATGCCTGGAGCGGGTTTAGAACCAGAATTTTCGTCTTGGTTACTCAGTGCTCTACCACTGAGACTCTCCGTTTCTTTTCTAACTAATATATGTTAGTCGAAAATAAAATATGATTGCCGAATTATATACGAAATATTGTCTCCTTTAATTCTGCATCAAGAAATAATAAAAAAAGAATTTAAAAATGTTTATGAATATCGAATAATTAAAATTCGACTACCTAAAACTGGATTGAATACAAAAAGGTTTTATTTTTATTAATTGTTATTTTGATGGTGATTATTTTTAAATATTTTTGTTTTGAAGAGAAATGTTTTGTCCCTTTCCGGGATTCGAACCCAGGTCATCTGTATCTCCGGGGCAGTGCTCTAAACCACTGAGCTACGAAGGGTCGAATACAAGTCAGACAAATCCACTCTCTTCACCGATCCTATATTCCCGTGTTCTCTCAATTTTTGCCATGAATAAACGCGGAAGAATTTTCATTGAACATTAATTTAATTAGGATCTTGTTGACATACGTCAATATAATATTTATAATTAACAATATAAATTTAGGACAAATCTTTTTTCTTCAAAACAGAAATATTTAAAAATAATGTTCATCAGAATAACAATTAACAAATATATATTATAAATAATATACTGACGTAAGTCAACAAGATCCTAAATAAGTTATGTTCAATAAACATTCATACCCGTGTGTAACACGGGTATAAAAGATCGGTGAAGAGTAGGATTTGTTTCACTTGGGTACGAACTCTGGTAGCTCAGTGGTTTAGAGCACGGCACCGGAGATGCAGACGATCCGGCCAAGACAAATATTTTCTCTTCAAAACAAAAATACAAAAAGTTTTTCTTCAAGAACCCATTTATGACTAGGTTATTAAAAAAGATTAACAAATTAAAGTTTTAAGAAGAAAGTAATCTTATTCTTATTTCGCTGCATCCTCTCGACTAAAATATCAGTCCTAAAAAGGAAATATACAGCTTGTTCTATAATAACAATATTAATAGACAATATTAACATTAATGGTTCTATATTTTATATTTATACTAAATTTGATTTAATTAATACTATGCATTGTATACATCTACAGTCCCGGTGAATAACACAGGTCTGTGATGAAAAATTGTAGCATGTTTAAGTAGTGTCTTTAACAGGTTTTTTTTGTGCTGATTACGGAAAAAATAGTGAACAAATTCCTTCACCCCTAGATAAGTCACAAATTTCACCTGAAAAAGACATATGTTAGCCTGCAGTTTTCATGGTACCGATTTAGAGAAAAGGAATCGGTCCTTTTTTACACAAGAGGGTGACCTAGTTTTCCCAACAATATACCTGTAATCATGGAAATGATCAAAATCACGTATGAACCAGAGGAGTGGAGACATTTCTTCGATTCATCAAAATAGGAGTTTGAAAGGTGTACTTCTTCACAATGGTAACCGATATGCTTCTGTGCCTGTTGGGCACTCAGTCCATTTGAAAGAATGCTACGAAAATCTTGAAATTGTTCTTAATAAGCTCGGTTACTCTGACCATAAATGACCATTTGTGGGGATTTGAAAGTTATTTCTGTGTTACTAGGTCAACAAAGCGGTTACACAAAATTTCCATGTTGCTTCTGTGAATGGGATGGCCGTGACAGGTCAAGCAGACGTGGCCGATCTGAAAGACTTTTATTCCTAGTTAAAAATGCTGAAAGACAAATTTTAGATGATCCTAAAAAGATCTTACTCCCACCACTTCATATCAAATTGGGGCTAATGAAACAGTTTGTGAAATCATTGCCTAAAGAAAGTAAGGGTTTCAAGTATATTTGTGAGCAGTTTCCAGGTATATCCGATGCTAAGCTGAAAGAGGGATTCTTTGTTGGGCCTGACATCAGAAAACTTTTAAAAGATGAAAGCTTTGTCACTAAAATGGAAATTAAAGAAAGAAAATGCCAAGAATTCATTTAAACTTGTAACCTGCTTTCTTGGAAACCCAAACTACAAATCTTTGGTTGCTGAATTGTTACAAAACTACAAATTGTTGGGCTGCAAGATGAGTGTCATAGTTCATTTCCTTCACTCAGATCTGGACTACTTTCCAGAAAATCTTGGGCCAAGTGTAAGTGAGGAACGAGGAGAACGCTTATTTACTTTTTAAGATATAAAATAAATGGAGCGCAGATACCAAGGTCGATGGAATTTCAATACAACGGCAGACTACTGTTGGATGTTAAAAAGGGAAAATTCACTAGTACACAGCCGTTTTTACAAATACATATAATACTTTACGCCACATGCGTCATGCTCATTTCAGCTAGGTATCGTTGTATTTTGTATTTTTTAATTCATGTTAAAATAATAAAAACAAATCCAAAATTTTCCGTTGTTTTTATTTTTTCCAAAAACTTACGTGATAGAAAAAAAAACAATGTCATTTTTTAAATCAGCGCAAAAAACTATATAATGATCAGTTAACTGAATCAGAACATTTAAAAAAAAAAAAATTCAGACCTGTGTAAGTGATTCTCATTTTCCCCAAAATGAGTTTTTTGTACTTAATTAGGCGGAATCGAGTTATTTTAGTAGTGAATAAGGGGCTAAGTAAGGCATTGCCTTGAAAGTGAGTTATTGTTGATATTACAACTCCATTTCAAGCCCAAAACTACGAGAATGATACGATTCCGGTTATCTGAAAGGAATTGACTCTCTCTGGACAAAACCCGACTTAATCACTTATTCACCAGGGCTGTAGATATATTCATTATAATATTTAGGTATAATTGGAAAAACAACATAATTCTAGAGAAAAAATAAAGAGAGAAAAAAGAGACAACTACAAAACTTTCTTTATATTAATTCAGAAAACTTTAAGAAAGTTAAAACTAATGAGTAATTGGTAAATTAATGTGGTTTTATAACTCATTATAATTTTTAGTCATTACTTCAATTTTTAAGTATTTTATTTTGAAGAGAAAAGATTTGCATAAAGATATTTAATATGGTTTTAGGTTTTATTAAGCTTATTGTAGTTCAGTTTGTGTTAATATACTTCCCTAAATAAATGCATATTAATGTATTTAAATTTACAAGATCGTCTAGATTTAAGGATATAGTTTAAGTTTATATAATTGTTTATAAGTACTCCCCCTATTTACCACTTGTTAAAATTGATTATTTAGTACATAATCTATTTATTATATGTTTAATACGGTTATAACGAGATTGATTTGGGGTTCAATAAACGATGATATATGATTATGTATCATCTATATTTCAATATATCAAACCGATTAGTATTAATATACACCATAAATTAACAAAGCCTCTGAAAGTGAATTAAATTATTAATTTACTGGTAAATTTGGCCTTTTTAATTTTTAAGAACATGTTTTGAAGTTTTAATGGTAGGTTTATCAGATGTTATAACATTTGACTATTTTCTGCCTAAATTTACTTACAGGGATACAAAATAAATATTAAACTGAGTTTCAATTTGTAGTATATTATCGGGAAACCTTTACTAAATCATTAAGTGAATTATTGTGCTAATTAAAAAAAAAACCTGTATCACAACAACCCGTGAACGGGTCTGGGGTTCAGTACATGGAGGAGACTGTGCTGTTTCATGGACAACGGTTCTGGAGCGAGGTAATTTGTCCTAGATCTCCCCATAACATGTTACAGAGGCTGGGTGAGCCCCAGGAGGGTCCTAGATCCTATATATGATCCATCTCTGGCAGCAAACAGACTAAATAAAACTCTTGCCAGCTGCAGGATTTGAACCAGGATTTTCGGCATGGCAAATTAGTGCTCTACCACTGAGGAAATTAATGGTTTTAATGTATTTACCATTGTGCTAATTAATTATTTATAATGATTTTAAATATAAATATTATAAGAATTATAATGATAATTAAGTGAATAGTTATGTAATTTGTAAAATAGGTGCTGAGCTGCCTCTAGGCAGGTGGACATGGGGTACCTCTTTGCAAAAAAAAAGAATGAATTTTTCAAATAAGTTAAAACTGGCATATTTTTCTTTAAATATGGAGTAAGAAATACGTGATTACGTATTCTATCCGAAAATGGTTACCCTAAGGTAATAGAAGGCCTCAGTTACAAGTGTTATACTATTTTTGGAATAAGCTTGTATTTTTTCTTTTATGAAATTTCTGGAATTCCATAAAAGAAAAAATAATAAAAACCTATCGACCACTGATTGAAATGATATTGGAAATCTTAAAACATTTTTTATTCGTAAAAGGGTCGTATTAGAAACATTCAGTTAACTTTAATCGTTTACTAATACAATTATTATTAATGCAAAACACATTTTGTATTATTCTTACAATAATAACCTTCAGGTTCAGTACACGATAATTATAACTGTACAGTATCTATGTATTCAACAGTTGTGCTGAGAGGTGATATCACGTTCAACCACTTACTATATAATCAAATATTTAAGGGTACCAATTTTATAGAGGGGAACACGAAGATGGTCTCATTGAAAACCCAAAGGGTCGATCAACAGCTGATAACAAAATGAACAATTTATTTTCCATGACCGGTCTCGAACGTGGGAATCAGCTGTATTACTCATCAAGATATCCGTTAAATAAAACTCCCACTTAAATATTTAAAAAACAGTTATGATTATGTTTTAATTAACTTAAATTAATAAATTTCTAATATCTCGGAATAATGCCTACTTTGGGCCTGATTCATTTATTGTTGACGTTGCTTTTACGGCTGGCGAGTCATGATATTGAAAACACATATATGTGTATGTGGACTTTTTTTGCTGAACCCCAAAGTTCTGCTACATATGTCCAAATAAGTCTTAGTATACTGTTATAGGTAAGTCGTTTGTTCCGTAAGTCAAGTGAAGATCTGTAGTCCAGTAGATCTGATAGTTGTTTGTACCGTCTAGTCAGTTCTTGTCTTTTTAATTTTGTACGTACGTTCCATGTAAGTCTTCTGTCCAAGTATAGTCCGAGATAACGTACATAATTTTTGGAAGGTACTTCGTCGTTGTCAATTTTGACTGCTGGACACGAAGCTTTGCATTACATGGCTCGATTTTGAGGCGTTTATTCTGATTTTCCATTTATAGAACGACTTTTCTAATAAATTATTTTGAAGATTTATAGATGCTAGGTTTGGGTCTCTGTGAGAAGAAATAATGGCTGTATCGTCAGCGAAGGTATAGCGAGTATATATAATTATATAATATTCTATTATATATTATATAATAGATTATAGCGAAGGTATAATTAAATTTTTAATTATAACTTAAATTAGTTTAAATTTTAATGTATTATATAAATTTAAATTCCTGTTAAAATAAGTTAATGAAATAAGAGGCTTTCTTCTAAGACATCTGAGAAATTCTTGTTTGACAAACAACAGCAGGTAAGATATATTTTGGATTCATAAACGAATTCCTTATTTAATCTCTACATTATCACTGGAATTAATTGGTACATTACTGAAAGAATCTCATAAGCTGTATTCAAATTTGATTTTAAAATAAATTTCAAACATTCAAGAATTTCGTATGTAAGTTGTAAATCTTAAAGTAAAGAAAGACTTATTACTTTTATTAAGTTTGCATACCGCAAATTGCACGATATTTATTGTTCTTAACAGTTTTTAGTAAAAAAAATTATGATAAAAAATAAAATATTCTGGGGCAGATAAATTATTTAATCTATTAACAGACACTGATAGACCCTGTGGTATCTACAGACACTCTTCGGCTCATCCATCCTATATAAACTGGGTACCCTTAATTTAAGAAAATTATATATAAAAATATCTTAAATAATAGGTATTATCTACTTATGATGTACAATTTTCAATATAGACGCGGGGTAGCTCAGAATGTAAGCAGGTATTTTTTTAAAATATTAAACAGCTTAAATTTTAAACTTTATAATCTGATAGTATTGTGAAGAAAGTTCCAAGCTCAAAAAGAGTCTGGAGAATTTAGGAGATTACACAACGTGGTATTGCAAAGGACGCACAAATCTGATTTAACTGAAGTGGGAATGACGGAAGAAATAGATGAGGGGAATAAGTTAAGCATAATTGGTTGAAAAACCTGACGGTTGATATTAACCAATGGAAATCACTTCCCTGCACAATCGTTGTCCTCAAACACTGTTTCTAACATGAGAAATAAGTAGCGGCATAGGTTTCACTTTATTTTTTGAATTAACTTTTTTTTTATATAGGAATAAATGAATATATTTCGGCTTATTTATATTTTTAATTATATAACATATTTGTATTTCAAAAATATATTCAAGCATAAATTGATTAATATAAAATCTATTATTCATGGCTTAATATATTCAATTTCTTAGAAATAACATATTAAGATTTAGAATTTTCCTGAAACTATATTTTTTACATCAACCCACATGGATTTGAAATATATAATTTTAGAGATTTTTTATATTTCATTTATTTAAAAGTGGCTATTTATTACATAGTTAATCAGTGCTGATTTTGCAATTATTAATGGTGTGCACGCAGATTACAGTTTTAATCTCATTAACGACTAATTCTTGAGCCACTGAATAATTGTTACATAGCCGTATAGGAAGATTTGATGGAAAAACATTAAGTAAATTATAGTGTATTTGGAGGATTCATTATTATAAATTCATTCTTGAAACGCATAACACAAACACACATATATATATTATATTTTTTATTTTATTGTTAATTTGAATGAATTAATGTAAGATTTAATAACTACTAAATAATTACTGAGGGAAATCTTATTTAATACATATTTGTTAATTATTTAGTTAAAACATAAAAATTAATTTAGTTTAAAAAGCAACTTGCCATATAAAATATTCATCTAAGTTTTGTTAAATATTTATAACAGTATACATGAGTGAAAAACTTTGAATAATTGATCTTTTTTATGAATGAAAGTGTTATCACTGTTTTATGTTATTGTAATAAAATAGTATTGGTTAATTAAATGACGGTTAATTGAATTAAAGAGGAAACATAGTTTTCTCTTAACTTTATATTTGTAATGTAACTTCATTCTCTATCTGTAATGGTATTAGCTTTAAGAGTACATGTCAAAGCAATGCATCGTGTTGCAACTCTAAAGCAGAAGATTTCTGTTATCTTGTGAGTTTAGTAGTATTAAAAATTATTTTATACATATTTCAAATGATATTATAGAAAGCATTATACTATAATCGAATCAGATTACATTAGTACTGTAACCATGCATGGGTTTGTTTGCTGAAACTAAAGTAATATAGTATATATAGCTATATATAATAACAATAATAATTACAATATTATTAATATCGCTTTTTAGACGAACTCGTAATATTTAAACAAAGGTTATAAGTAATGTCTTTTTACGATAATTTCGGTTCTTTTTAATATATAAATTAAACTATATATAATTTGATTATTATTATGTTATATCATTATGGAATGGTATTTAATAGCTATTACTAAATATACATATATATAGTGACTAGACTTGAGGACGAACCTTGTGTGGAGGGTGCTTTTGTGAGACCGGCAACCTTGCGACTGACTCTGAACAAGCAGCAGACTGCGCAGGCCCGTGCGATCGAAGGGTAGTTCGCCCCTCTGGACTGTAACTGGAGGAAAATTCTCCAGCGTATATCTCAGTTTCCCGACGTCGCACGTAATCTCTGCTCCTGATATATAGGAAGTCGGGTTTTTTTCCGATCCTGTCGATTGAGATAAATAATGGCCCCTTGTTTCGAGGGAATTTTTCTATCAGGATGTATTTTAGAAGTGTTAAAGTGAATTAGATATTTTTTTCTGAAATTTAATAATAAATTATTTTGTATCTTTATTCCCCCCAAGGGTAATTTATTATTCATTAGCTTAACTAACACAAAGGTACGATGATTCGACCAATGATGGTGTTTTCAAACATCCACATTCAAAAAAAAACCTCCCATATATTTTCTGGAGGTAATATTTATTGCAAATAACTTACTTGAGAAGGCTTTTTAAAGCATTTTCTTCTTTAAGACTTAGCAGTTAACTTTTAAATTCTGGTATAACGAAATAATAATAGATCTGTTGCTTGTTCGGGCGCCAAAAATCCAAAAAGTGAGTAATACAGAAATACCGTTCATAATAAATTAGTCGAATTGTATTTGTTTATTTTGTCTATCAGAATATCTATTGGATGTGTTTAATTGAAGCTGATTTTACTTCTGAAATTAAGTAATTAATAATTTTGTAACCTAGTCGAATTTGAGTATATAAAATTTAAAAGTCAATTTAGAACAATACAAGAAAAGTCTTTATTATGTAACAATGTCCCTTAAGAATAATAAATAATAGTATAATACTAAATAAATAATATATGTGTTTATATAATCAATCTTTATAGTTTTTTTCGGGCCTGATATCCATTATAATAAATTATTCTCGAAGACTTTAAGGTGTTCCTGAGTTTTCACACTAGCGGTCAAGTATTACATCTCTTCAGGACAGGGAGAAGGGGGATATGCGTTGCGTGTTCGGGCGCCAAAAAGTCATTAAATAGTTAACTTAGAAGAATGGCAAGGTTCTATTTATTTGGTTTTTACAATTTAGCCTCTATGGACTTGTGCTGACTTGACTCAGAACGCGCTTAACCACGAGATTATTACCACAATTAAAAGTACCCTCTTTACAGTGGCTGGGCGAACCCATGGCTCTTTACAGATTAAAGAAATACTTCGCCACAGCCGAATTTGAACCAAAGTTTTTGTCTTTGTATTTTTTGTATTTATACTTAATTGAATAGGCTGGTTGTATTTGGTTACATAGTTTTGACATCTGCACTATCATATCATCCGAAAGCCCACCCACCTTATTTATTCAAGCCTTTTTTCACACATACGATCTTTCTAACGACGCAATCAAGTGTTAAATAAATAAAGAATGAACGAACCCGAAGACTCGATGCCGATACCACCATTCTATGTTTACAAACCTCCGTCCACAGAGCACCACCCAAACCCAAACCCGCTAGACCATTCCTATCGCAATCCTCCCACCTACGCTTCGGTCTACCCCTCAGACGCTTCCCAGTCGGTATAGCGCCTATTAAAATCTTGTGAATTCGTTCGTTACTAAGCCCAGCAACTTTACATGCCCATCTTAATCTTCGCGACGCTTTCACCTTAATAATATTTACCGGATGCATGCTTCGCGATTCCGCGTTATGTATTCTACTATATTCCACAGTGGTCTCATACTTTTTTGGACCGAATATTCTACGACTTAAGTGTTAAATACAGTTCTAAAAGTGTAAGGGATTTAATATATTTTAAGAGATTCCAGATTATTCTAAACGTGTCAGTGTTGTTCTTATCTACTAGATTTGCTGATTAATTTGATATCCCCTGTCCAATAAATGTGTTAAGAGAGCTTATAAGTCGATGGAGTCATAAGCCTTTTTGAAATCTATTTGAATTCTACCCATTTATTTCTATTGTGCTCTTTATTGAATATTTCTATTGCAAACATAGGAAATACGTTTACAAAACAATCAACATCATCCTATTAAAAAATAAGAAAGAAAAGAAAATTAACTATTATTAGTATGAACTATAGGTCTAGTTCAAGACTGCCAATTACTGTTTAGTAAAGTCTGTCAACTATGTTATTATTCAGTAACTGAATAAGTTATATGATAATAATCATGAATATGTGTGAAGAGGTTAGTTCTATGTTCTACATTAGTTATGGAAAATATCAATTCAATAGAACTGTTTTACTTGCACAAAGAAAAAGAAAGCGATATATATATTTTTTTAAGGAAATAGGGGTTATCTCCAAGACAAGACTATGCGAAAGCAAGACAATACTAAACAGAAGTGGTCCTGTTATAAAATAACCTGCAAAGATTTATAGGTTTTATGTTGGAATACATGGTTTGAGGGAGGGAGATAGCCTCTGATTAAGGTCTTTTTATTTATATATTCTTGGTCTCATGGATATATAAACGTAAAATTTTGTTAAGGAATTGAAAATCACTGCCAATAATTAGCGATCGGAAGAGCAATGACCAGAGGGAAAAAACAATGATTTATTTGAACAAATCTTGATGATATGGCTAATTTTCTCCTAATTAAAATGTTATTTCTATACATATTATGAAACAAAGTACTCCGCCGTGTCTGTCTGCCTGTTTGCGGTAAACTCCAAAAATACTGCATGGATTTTCATGCGGTTTTCACCAATAGAAGGGAGAGGAGTGGTAGAGCACTGAGTTGCCATGCCGGAAATCCTGGTTCATATCCCGCTGCAGGCCATGATTTTTATATAGTCTGTTTGCAGCGGGAGATGGATCATATAGGATCTAGGGCCCTCCTGGGGCACACCCAGCCTCTATAAAATATTATAAAAATAGGGTACCCAAAATAAGGGGGAAAAATCTGGCGGTTGAGCGTGACCTAGGACAAGTCACCTCAATGCAGAACCGTTGTCCACGAAACAGTACAGTCTCTACCATGTACTGAACCCCAGACCCTTCATGGGTTGTAGTGGTACAGGCTTTTTTTTTTCACCAATAGATGGAGTGATTCATTAAGAAGACTTTGGTACATAATTTTTCAAGGATTTGTGTAAAATGGTTGGAATCTAACAATATTTGTTGGAACTGTATAGCCGCCTTGGATCATTCAATGAATCCCTTGAGATATAACTAACAATTCGTGGTGGAATATTCCTCTTATAACGATCAACAAAAAAAGTCCACGAGAGCATGTATCTTTTAATGTCAGCTTACAATACCTATTATATCTTCTAAAAAATTGGCTACGCAGTGGACGGTACATGGGAAGCTATTTAGATGGATACAGTGTTAGTCCTTATCGACTTAAATACTTGAGTTACCTTAAACGTTCCATGCACATTATTGGAATATTATACGCCATATAATTTAATGGCTATCTAAGGGCTATCGCAAAAAATTAACCCGCTTAAAACTTTTTTTTAAATATTATTTTATTGATTTGTACAACTGTAATATATACATCTAGTACAAGGGTTATATGACTAACTAGATACATGAAAGGACATGTAGAGGCACTACCCACTGGAAACACTCTAATAACATTTCTATAATATAAGGTCCCATCTTCTCTTCAGACGCCTAGGAGGATTGTCCGGGATGGAATTGGATGCAAGGATGAAAACTAGTTTTATTTGTGACAAAATAAGGAGCGTTTAGGATTTTGGATTGCAAGGATTGAATACGAGAGGAATTCGATGGTTTGGTGGAGCCCCATAGTTCAATTCGGTAAGTCCATATAGGTCTTATAACAGTCACATCAATAAGTCTTTTGTAATTGATCTGAAGCTTTGAGCGTTTGTCTAGTATGTGTTGAAGTAGTCGGAAGCGTCTAGCTGTTTCTTGTCTTTTCAGTCTTATGAGAGGGTTCCAAGTAAGACGTTTGTCTAAGTTGAGTCCTAGGTAGCGAATCTGTTCAACAGGGATAAGTGGAGTACTGTCAAAGGATACAGTAGGACAGGAAGTCATGGGTTTTCGGCGAAGGGTAAAGGTAATTTGATGGGACTTGCGCATGAAACTAAATTCGTATATAAAGAAATATTTATTTATTTTTTATGTTTATAATATTTGCATAATAAAATACATTAAACTACTTCATGTAGTGTAGACATTATGTTACATTTAAATCTAATCCACATAATCGACGCATCCTAGGACAGACAAAATATGTAGGCATACTCTACTAACTGTGCGAACTGGGAAGGATAAATATTTCAGAATATGTTTTTAAAGTGTAGTAAAATAAATATTGTATTAACATGTTTTAGTATTTTCTAATCATCTGCTTGTTAATAGTGATTAAGGTAAGGTAACCTAAATTATAATAGACGTTACTAAAACGTAACTGGCAGTCCTAATGTAGCAAAGACCTTAAGCTATTATTTGGCTTAATTGACTAACCAATTTCAACCAGTTTTATTGAGTCTGCAAAAAACTAATTAACATAATAAAACTCCACACTGTTCATTATTCATAAAATTCACCCCTCAGATTAAGAATTTCTTTAATAAGAGCATTTCCCTTAAGGATGGTTTCTTTAATTACCAGATTTTTCATTTTTACCACATCTGGTAAAGACGCGTTTAATGATGGATGAAATATTAACTGACAGAAAAAAACATAATCTAAATCAGCTCAACCAAAATATTAATCATTTTTTATAATGAGAGGCTATTTTTCCATAATTAAGAGCAAGTTAGAATTTAATTTGCTGCTCGAGATTTATTAATTTTTTTCAAGAAATCAGTGTAAATAAAAAGCTTTTAGTCTCTCATTTAAAACAGGAAACAAAAATATCTGCCAGATATTTGACCAATTTAGACATATTTGAGAAAATAAAGAATATAAATAGGTAATAAAAAAAATACATCTTAACTTCAAAATGCAAGAGGCAATCGCCACCTTCAAGGCAAAATGCAAAAAATGAACTACGATTAGACCACAGGTCGCAAGATCGTGGGTTCGTAGCTCTGCAGGTGGCCCTTGGATTTTTTAGTTATAGTTTTATAAGCGTTTCAACAAGAGTTGGCTCAACTAGTCAGAACAGAACTCCAAGCCTCTCGATCCATCCAATCCCCTTCCTTGATATCTCTTGGACTAGCTACATCCTCCTGGACTCTCTCTCCATCTGCTTCTGGGCAGTCCGCGTCTTCTCCTACCTGGTGGAACCCAGTCCACCACTCGGTTCGGCCAACATTCAAACGGCATCCTCTTCACATGGCTGTGTCATCTTAGGCTACACCTACATTGGATCCGGTGTGATACGATGAGACGTCGCTAGCAAATCAAATGACTGAAATATATCGAGAGTTATAACATTTGGTTCTTTAAATTTATAAAATTAAGATTATTTATTAATTAGTTTTAATAAATTTATATTTTACTATAATGTATAGTAAAATATGTATACTGTATACACCCCAGCATCGTATGTGATAGAATCACGTCGCACCGAATCGGATCCAATGTAGGTGTAGCCTTAGGCGGCTAGGCCCCGATCCTTTCATTTGTAGATATATCCACGTCCATCCTCTATCAAGTTTCATGGTGTCTTACTTTTCCCGCCTGGTGACCCGGAGAACCTCCAAAAACCCATCTCAACTGCCTGCACCTTTGAGTACAGACGGGAGCTCATAGTCCAGGTTTTCGAAGAAGAAGTCAGGATAGATTCGACTATGGTTGTGAAAATACCTCGTTTATTTTCTGTAGATATCTCTGTATTCCATTCTACAGGATGTAGCATTCTGGTTGCCTTTCGGGCGTGCTCCACCTTTTTTCTAGGTACTAAAATGCATTACCTTTTTTACTGACCTCCCTGTCCACCAGAAGCGCATTAGTATCAGGATCTCCAACTACAATCGACTATATGCATGGTGTTCTCGAAGCTAATTTTTAAGGCCACCGTTTCGTAGCACTTCTTTAGGGTGTACACCAAAGTTTCGAGATAGAACTTCTCCTCGCAAACACGACCTGGTCGTCAGTGAAGAACAAGGACATTAGTAATTAAGGATTTTTTAAGTGGAGTAAAACATCGTTGGCTATGTCATCCTTCGGAAAGGACTTTAAACGGAGGTTCCGAGTCGATACGATGTCAGGTACTCGTTAAAATCTATAATTAATCATGTATAGACAACGATTAGAGCTCCCACTGTACCATCGTCCGATTAGCTATAGCAGCATAAATTGATGTTAAATGGATACATAGCTATTGAATCACAAGAAAGGATAGAAAAAACAACTTGGACAGGTTAAATATAAACACATAAATAAATAAATATATATATATATATTAAATTAAAGATAGAAAATTCACACACCAAAATTCTAAATAGCACAAATGAAAATAAAAACAAAGCAAATCACAAAAATAAAAGCGAAACTATTCTATCATGATTATTGAATGGTACACGATATTATATTATGAGTCACTAGTTACATCTTGCCCTTGGTGATGATGGTATGTTTTATCTGGTTGTTGTCTTGCTGTATTTTGTGGTTTCAATTGATTTTTATTTTTGAATTTCCTTTAATTAAATGCTCGGAATTATTTTGGAAATCTTTCAAATCTAATTTAATCTAATAACTAATGGAGTTATTTCATTTATTGAGGATGAAGAATGTCTTAAGATCTTCGAAAATAAGGTATTGCGTACATGATGTCTACTTCTAAACTTTTTGGTCCGAAGATGCAACTCTGGAATGATAGTATCGTGAAGATTGTAAGAAGAAGAGATAGTGTTGTATTGGAATTATGAAAAATAGAACTAATAATCCTTTAGGAAGTCCCCCGTCTTAAACTGCTTTATTAATGTAATATTTATAAACATGCGAATTTAAGTGCCACTTATAGTGAGAATTAAGGGATTCCTTAGCCTTAGTGAGTTATTGTGAATCTCAGACAATAACCATAAAGTTTCGACTGTAGAGTAGTATTGTGTAGAGGGGGCCACAATAGCCGCTCTAATTATAGTTGGCAAATGTAGCCCCTTTAGTGATCGATTGGACGATTATTGGGCCTCACCTCAGGCAACGTAGCAAATGAAGGCAATCTCTTGCCAGCCTTAGGCTTCTTCGGCCTATATTAATTTCTGAGGGTGTTTCAGAGGGTCCTTCGGTTATTGTATTGTATCCTTAAAGAGGATAGCTATAGCTATAAACATATTATGTGATTGTATTTATTATTGATAGGATAAATTAAGCCTAGTATAGGATAGAAATTATATAAACCTTCGGTAATAGTAAGAAGAATAATGAGAAAATACCTGCCCACTGAATAGTAGTATGGAAATTAAGATCGAAGAGTAAAATTACAGATATTTTCCAGATTAACGTAAAGAATATTCAAGTACTTTGGGGAAAAACGTCCAACAACTAGCTGAATTGAGAAAGTGAAGTCAACATATATAAGAGAAAACCACACTGTGAAAAGATTTAAAAAGAAACATGGACAAGGTTGTCTGAAGTTAGAAGGAAAAAGCATAGTGAAAGGGTGAAGGAATATTGTAAGGAACGGAAGAGAAAAGAGGATGAGAAGAATTAAATGGACAAAAATGGGCCTCATCGAAAAAAAAAGGAAAAAACCCGAACGACTAACGGAAGGAACCGATGAATCACGAGTGGACCCGAGTGGCTACTATATAACGCCGCGGGTTAGCTGGACGTCTTCAGTCTCAATTAAGCCTTGAGGAAGTCAGCAGCATGTCTGGCGAAACGTTGGCAGAAAATTCACCAACACGGTCTAAACTAGAAGAAACAACTGAAGTTTTTTGAATAAATAATTGTTTTAATAAAAAATCTAAAATCATATTAGGCACAGGTAAGTCGCTTTTCGCAAAAAAAAAGACTGTAACATTCTTTGCATGTTACAGTCTTATACTACCCACTACCTATAACACGTTACTTTATATACGTGAAACTTTACGTAATTGAGTACAATATATCACATAAACTCAGAGATAATTTAACTAGAGGTAATTTGATATTTTGAATTTAGAGGACCTTAATAAGTGAAAAACTGGAATTAAAATGTTTACTTGATCTCAGTGTGTTTAGTAGCATAAGCGTACGCAGCATTCTTTAATAAAGGTTGGACGAATCACAATGCTGTAAAGAGAAGCATATTTTTTCATGAGCGAGTTTTAATTATTTTCGTTTAATATTTCTCCCCTTTACGATTGTTCAAATAATAAAATATAATATTAGAAGCAATTTAAACAATTAAATCGTTAATTTAAATTTGTTTGTCTTCAAAGGATAAAAGACTGAAGGCATCATATGTTGTGTAGTAAATGGCATATCAAGCTTGTTAAAGACCAGTGGTGGGTTAACCCGGGTTAGTGGCCTAGAGATTTTTTAAAGGTACTGCCTGGAAATGCCGTACTTCGAAGGGGACGTGAAATGGCGGCTCCGAATCTGTGCGGTGTTAGGTTACCATTAAAGATCCCTATCCTAACCATACCTGGGTACAAAACGTAGGAAATCCCACTATATCATTAACTAATTATCCATAGGAGCATAATGTGACGATAAATGTATAAACAAACAAGAACTAGACTTCATTGCCTTACTTGGGGGATCTGAGTAAGGGAATTTTTTTCTCTATCACAGTGTATTTTCTTTACAAACATAAACAAGTGTATGCTGTATTCTTCAGTAAGGGTTGCATGAATCGAAAGAAGAGAATCAAGTGTTTGTTATTTATGATAACTCCTGTGGTCTTTCTTATTCCAAACTATCAACGCACTACATCCCTCTTATATCTATAGTTTCCAAAACAATTACCAAACAAAACAAGTTACCAAAACATTTGAGCGTTCCTTTCTCACCCCTTATACCACTCCCACCTAATATCCGTCATGCGTCTTCC
Organism: Troilus luridus; assembly: GCA_964056705.1. Lineage (NCBI taxonomy): Eukaryota > Metazoa > Arthropoda > Insecta > Hemiptera > Pentatomidae > Troilus > Troilus luridus. The sequence continues at coordinate 190,904,180 of OZ057412.1, read as the reverse complement.
TGATCAACATTCAAATCCAAGCTTTTCCTACATCTACATCTCATAATACCCCTAACAGATGCTTTATAATCAGTAATAATAACTAACTCATAATCATCAGAATTGGTAGATGAATTACTATAAATATTCTTCACTTATTACGATATTTTTTTTAATATATATATGATTGAAATATTACCATCTACCACTTTTAGGAAATAAGTAATAGCGTTAAATAGCTATACAATCATTACAAATTAAATAAAAATAAGATAAATAAGAAAAATAATAAATAATAATAATAATAATAATAACTAAATAAAATAAAAATATATAACAAAAACAAATAATAAATACATGCGAAAATGATAATACAAATAAAATAATTTCTCACATTCATACCGTAATTACAATATTTACAACCCCGAACTTATCTTCTTTCCCAGGAATGGGTGAAAAGCAGGAGTCCGGGAGGCCCCTGTGCCATTTCACTGCCGCGTCACAATCACAGGTTCATTTCGGTATTATTTGTTTATTTTGATAAGTGCTTAATTTTGTATGCTATTTTTTGTATACTATTTTTTCCCTCTCTACCAGAACATACCTTGAAGTTTATATTTATTTTCATCTTATTACATAAAGATTATATTATTGTAATAATGTAGCTCTTTGGCCAGATATTTATTTATTGAATTTTGTCCACATCTGTTATCCTTAAGGAACCTGGTCCCAGAACAAAATGTTATTTTTATACTATTCTATTCTATAATTGCATAAAATAAATAATATAATCTAAGAAGCATCTTAAACAATTTAATCGAAAGTTTAACTCTTTTCGCCTTCAAAAGACTGGACATTCGCAGGTGGCCGTACACCTGTGGAAACCCCACACGAAAGCATATGCTACTACATATTTCACACACAGGTACATGAAAGTAAAAAAAATATAATAAGCTTCATTTATGTTGATAAAGATAAAGATATTATTAATTTAAATAATATTTAATATCCATTACCGGCGACTTGGTTTTGATATCATCGAAAACTAAGAGACCTGCTGAGATCAAATGTAGATCTCGAGACCACAATTGACTCTAGCTAAAGCACTTCCTGACATCGGTAACAGCAACGATGACTGTAGGAGATAAGAAATAACAGATGGTGAGATAGTAGTGACTACAGCGCCGTATATCACGCTCAGTAGCAGGTGAGGCCAACGGTTCGATTCTCGCCCCCGACCACTGAATTTCCTTTAGCCGATAGATTCCATTAGAGATTAATTATCCATTTAGATTAAAGGTTTATTTGAAATTTTAATAATTTTTATCCTGCTTAGCATCGGATCGAAGGACGGCTTTTCGTTTAGTTTTTGTCGTGCTCGATCAGTTTTATTATAATTTTTTTTTTTTAAATTGGCAAATAATAAAACCACGTGGCTTCTTAAGCCTTAGTTACAAAAAATATAACTTTGTTCATGAATTCAATTGAAAAATAGAATGAATGCAATGATTTAAAAAATATAATAATCCAGAACTTATTCCAATATTATTATTTTAGAATAGGTATTTAAATACAGATAATGGAGTGAATTAAGATTAACACATGTTTCTTATAACATCTAACATATTTTTAATCTATAAATACAACCTACAGTTTAAAAAAATAATAGAAACATTTATTTTATTGGGTTCTGCGGAAAATAATCCAGGTTTTTCTTTTTTCTTAAAAACAGTAAATAAAAACTATCTTTCTATGTTGGACTTTCGACTTTTATAATTGTAAACAGTTATTAGAATCCTCTTTCGAACAAAATGCTTGTTTGTCCCTGTTCGTCTAAAATTAATTTAGTCTTTGTTAAGGTGTTAAAACACGATTTTCGCATTATTTTGTTATACGAGTTAAAACTCGACCGGACGGAGTTTGTTCAACGGTGGTTCAAAAGATTTTTAGAGGAAGACTTGAACCTTGAAAACTAAGAAGTTCAGCCCTTGATAACGATTTGGTTGGAGAAAATCCCAAAACAACTATTCGAGAACTGGCAGTGAACTCCAAATCAGCATATCAACTGTCGATGACCATCTTAAGAGGATTGGGAAGATGAAAACACTTTGCAGAACTTCTTCCACGATCTTCTTTTTTTTCAAGATTTTGTGCTTCTCAACCATAAACAGTGTAGTACTTGGAGGGGAATATTAAAGTAAAAATAAAACCCTGAATTGTTCCCCAATCATCCCAATACATAACCTGTACCATTACAACCCGTGAACGGGTCTATTGGCCAGTACATAGTAGAGACTGTACTGTTTCATAGACAACGGTTCTGAAAGGAGGTGACTCGTCCTAGGTCACGCTCAAATGCCAGATTTTTACCCCTTAAATTGGGTACCCTAATTTTATAGATGCTGGGTGAGCCCCAGGAGGGTCCCAGATCCTATATGATCCATCTCCGCCTGCAAACAGACTAAATAAAAGTCTTGCCCACAGCGGGATTTGAACTTGGATTTCCAGCAAGGCAACTCAGTGCTCAGCCACTGAGCCACTCCGCTCCACCCCAATACATAATATCTTGAAATATAAATTTCTAGGGTAATCGATTTCGGGGTATCTCGTCCAAAACTTTAAGCACTTATAGTAGTACAATTAAATGAAAAATCGTATAATTTATTTTATCTTTATTATAATTTATAAAGTGGAGGCTTATCTGCCTTTAGGCGGACTGGAGGTAACCTCTTAGTTAATTTACATTTAATAAATTTTGCCATCGAGAAAATTGGATGTGATCAAATTACACTGATCCTGACAGGAATCTAAAATACGATGGTTTTATTTTTTGATCAGCATGGAAGCAACTATATGAGCTACATATTATATAGTAATGCAGTCATTATAATTATAATTTTTTTCTATTGATGAAAATTTAATTACAAAAAAGATTCAAGTTCACAAATTACTACTTACGGTACAAGCTTCCCCTCGTCTCTACGAGGTGTGATACGGTGAATAAATACGGAAACAAATACGGTGAATAAATTTTATATAGCGGCATACGAATATAGAGACCAGTATATAAATATATACATATTATATATTCGTATATAAGTATATACGAAGAAAGAGACCAAAAAAATGGGCAAATGGCTTTCTTTTACATCACGACAATGCTCCGTGTCACTCATTCCCGAGTTTTAGGCCGAAAAAAGTGCTCCTGTCTATCCACATCCGCCATACTCACCCGATTTAGTATCATGCGACTTCTGGCTCTTCCCAAAAATTAAAACTCTGCTTAGAAGAAAACGTTTCGACACCATTTCTGGCATTGAGAGGGCCACGACCGAGCAGCTAAAACCCCTTCCGAAAGAAGCCTTCCAGAAGTGTTTCCAGTCATGGATTGAACGTTGGGATAAGTGCATTGCCAGTCAAGGAAAGTACTTTGAAGCAGATTAAATAGAATTCGATGTAAATTTTTACTTCTTAATTATTAATTAAAAAATTATTCACCGTATTTTTTTCATCACACCTCGTATCTTCATCCTTGTAGATCTTCACGAGACTTACCAAAGAAACGACTAATCCTCAATACTATAATGAAAAATACTCAATATCTCAATATCTTGAAATATAAATTTCTAGAGTGAGATTGGGGTATCTCATTTAAAACTTTAACCCGTTTAACGGAACACTATAAAATCGTATACACAACAATTAAAAATTTTACTCTTCTACATCCAAAATCCTATTGTGTTTTCTCTTTCCTCTGTTTCCAGGACTTATTTTGAGAAGATTAAGAAGGCAATGGCTTTGAGAGATGTTCAGAAGCTATCGATATGTTATTTAAATTTCATATTCCTTCAATTATTTTTTTACCTTCCAGAAAAAAACCAGTTTGAAATCAAATTTGCTGGACGCAATGCAGCGCTGGTTCAAACACAACATATAATAATGATGGGTATATTATTTCATTCTTTGAGAAGCCTTAAAAATAAAACTTCGTCGAACCCAGTTATTAGATAGTCCAATATTTGTCGACCTCCAAGCCACAGATTGTTATCGCTTAGGTATGTGGGCCTTAGTGACACTAAGGCATAGATTTTTACATGTCCATATTCATTTAATTTCTGTATTTAGAAATATTGAGCAAAGATCAAGGCAAAGATAGGGCAGTTGAAATGAAGTGATCGTTAGTAAGCCATTAAGAAAATAAATATAATATAATAATGATCAAAATAAATAATTAAAAATTTGAAATGAAGGATAACAAATTATTTTTCCCAAACGTTGAGATTAAGTGTAATTGAAAGTCAGAACATGGGATCATATGCTTTGTCAGAATATGTACGAGGGTGGTCTGAAAAGTTCCTGCCGAACATCGCCAAAGTTCACAAAATGGTGCTAGACGACCGCCGAATTAAAGTGAGAGAAATAGCAGAGGTTATGATCATGTCAAAAGAACGTGTTTGTTACATATTAAATCAACATTTAGATATAAGAAAGCTGTCCGCACGTTGTGTGCCGCGTTTGCTCATGTTAGACCACGTAAGACGTTCGTTGGCGCAGTAAATCCGAGTTTTGGTGCCGATTAATTACTGTAGATGAAGCTTGGATACACCATTATACGCGCGTAACAAAAATACAGTTCAAACAGTAGAGTGCAAAGGGAGAACCGGCTCCAAAAAATGCAAAAACTGTTTTATCGGGTTGGAAATTGATGGCGACTGTTTTTGGGATAGTCATGGAGTTATTTAAATCGATTATCTTCAAAAAGGAAAAGCCATTACAGAAGCATACTGCGCATCTGTACTTGACAAGCTGAATGGAGAACTGGCGGGAAAACGGCCACATTCGCAGAAAAAGAAAATCCTGTTTCACCAAGACAACGCACCGTCTCATACCTCAGCGTTTGTCATGGCGAAAATCCACGAATTTGAACTGCTTGACCATCCGTCTTACTCCCCAGATCTAGCCCCAAGCGACTTCTTTTTTTCCCTCATCTAAAACTTGCTCTGGGAGGACAGAGATTTCAAATGAAGAGGCAATCGCCTCCATGAACAAGTATTTTGCAGAGACAAACTCGTGTACTTTTTGGACGGGTTACAGTGAAGGGAGCATCGCTGGGAGAAGTGTGTAGAGTTACAAGCAGACTATGTTGAAAAAAAAATCAGAAAAAATGTCTTGTATTTTTGTTTGGTTGGAAACTTTTCAGACTACCCTCGTACAGAGTATTGTTAATGGTATTACAGTATGTTTGATACGTATAAATACGATCGTATGATTATACATTCATACCTCTCTGACATAATTAGCAAGTCTACCATTACAACCCATGAAGGACTTTTTTTCGGCACTTAGTAGAGACTGTACTGATTCTAAGATAACGGTTGTGTGGGGTGATGGTTTGGCTGTTATCACACTTTGACACTAGGCTTTTCTTAAATAAAGAGCACCCAATTTATAGCTACACGAGGGTCTACAGATCCCAAAAGGTCCATTTTTGGCTCCTAACATAATATATTAAATAATTAATTGGTTGTCAAGTAAAAATTTTGAAATTAATTTGATAACGTCGTTTTTAATAAAATAAATCTACCTTGTAATAAAATTGGTTTTAAAGAAGAAACTCAACGGTGTATATAAAATATGAAGGAGGGATGTAAGAAGATTTTTTCGGGTAAGTAGTGACAAAAGCTATGCGAACGGGAGCATTGTGCTCTACTGGTTCCACTGCCTCCTTGATATTTCAGATAAGGGAAGCTCCCTCCTCCCCTTCCGGCTTTACCTTATCCCTTATTGTGCTCTAGATGTATTCTTCCGCCCTCTTTTGTCAAAGCCTCGTATTTTTCAGATAACTCCTTCGGAAGGTTAGAATAAAAATTTGTCTTATATATATTTTATATTGTCATTTCTGGCTCACTATTCTAATACAGAAATATATTAAATGATAATATTATAAAAAATGTATTGGTTGAGCCGGAAGCCCTTTATATAGCGGAAACTATAGCGGAAAAGAATCCACAAAACATTGAGGAAAACAAGGGCTATTTCTATGTCCATATCCTCCGAATGAATGGACGTATGCTGACAAAAAGAATATTTGAATTCTTAAGAAATAAAAAACTAAATTTAATAACGTTTTTTTTTTTACTGCTCTACGTTTTCGCCTATGTCAACACTTACTGGAAAAACGCTCTAAGCTACCAATTAATTACAAAAGACTCATTTACATGACAGTTATCAGACCTATTTGGACGGAGTTGAGCTTTGGGGCTCTACTAAACCATCCAATTCATCTCGTATCCAATCCTTACAATCCAAAATCCTTCGTAAAATCCTCAATGCCCCCTATTATGTCACAAACAAACTCATCCATCATGATCTTAATATCCCATATGTTACTGATTTGGCAAAAACTAGATACCTATCCTTCCATGACAAGCTCCATACGCACTCGAATCCTCTAGTCTCTCAGCTTGCTTCCCATACTATTCCTGATAACCCTCCAAAGCGTCTGAAAAGAAGATGGCCTCGAGGATCATCTACTATAGAACTTTATTGGAGTGCTGCCGATGGGTAGTTACTCTACATGTGTTTTTCATGTCTTAATGTACATATCAGCAGATTTACTAGTTATAATCATATTATAGTTGTAAATATCAATAAATTAAATTAAAAATAAATAAATAAAAATAACGTTTAAAGCAGGCAGAGAGGGACGTGAGACCGGACCACCTGTGGTGCAGTGGTTAACATATCAACCTACTGTAACCAAGATCGCGAGTTTGCAGCCCAGCAGAAGGTTTCAGGATTTTTTTAAGATACTGCCTGGAAATGCCGTCCTTCGGAGGGGACTTAAAATGGCGACTCCGAATCTGTGCGATGTCAGATTACCATTAAAGATCCCTATCCTATTCCTGTACCTAGGTACAAAACTTAAAGATAAAAAGGGAAGTAAAATTGAGTTCCAAGCTCACTGAGGAACAAGCAATAATGACTGATTCGGAGTCCCCCAAAGTTCGGTGAAATTCAGAGTATTCTAAAATATCAGTTGTAAACCCATTATTCCACAAACATCTATCCAAGAAAATACCTCAACAACCTTCAGCATTGGATCTCTCTCTCTCACTCACTCTCTCTCTCTCACTCTCTCTCTCTCTCTCTCTCTCTCTCTCTCTCTCTCTCTCTGAGTCTATGGGTCTGCTGTATAACATTGTAAATTATTTTCTCGGCATACCCGGTCTCCCCATAACAGACAGTATGTACGTACCTAAGTGCGTAAGTATCCTACGTACTTCCTATTAGAATAACATATAACAACAAGGACTTAAAGAATAAATAGTAGCAAGAAGAGAAAAGGACTACTGCTCCTAGAAAAGACATATCGACTAGAGACAATAGAGCCTAATGAAGCTCAGCATATGTCGAGGTGGTGGAGACCTAGTCACGGAAGATAGTCACAGCTGTAATTTGTGGTCACTTCCTCAATTAGTTTATTAGAATGATTTTATTTTTATATAGAAATAATCCTGAATGGCAATCCACGGCACAGATTTATAAATTTATGGAAGTTAAAATAAAAAATAATAAAAAGATCATATACATGATAGGAATTTTTTAAACATAGTTTAGCCCACCTACTAATTAATAAAAAAAAAAAAACCCACAGCATTACAAATTATGAAGTGTCTGGGTTAAGTACGTGATAGAAACTGTACTGTTTCTTGGAATACGGTTGTGGATGTAGGTAATTTGTTCCAAGATTACCCTAAGTCCCCAAGTTTCCTCCTATTTCGATTACTCACTTTATAGAGGCTGGGTGAGCCCCAGGAGGGTCCCAGATCCCATAGGATCTATACCCAGGTGTTAGCAGCCGGATTTGAACCAGAAATAGAAATTGATAACTAATTATAAATTAAATATGAAAGGACTTTTATCAGTAAATGTTTGAACTTAAGTATCAAAAAAACTTCAGATTCATGTAATTGCAATGGACTAATTACACAACTTTTAATTTAAATATTATTCTTTATGAATACCCAATCCATTTTTAATACATTTGAGAACCATAAATTATTCGCATTTAGTTTAATGATTACCACTACAAAGTTCTATACCCTAGATGGGGGTCGGCCCAGTAGGTGGCCATGGCGTCCTCCGGAAGGAACGTAAAAAGGTGGCTCAGTGTCCTAACTATAACTAGATAGGTAAGAAAAATGTGTGCTCCCATTTTTAACATAACGTTGAGCTTAAAATAATTATATTTTTTGGTAAACTCAGAATAGCGAAAAAAGTTGTGTGGTTTTATGAAACCACGATGGAAGTGAAACTTTTTTTCAGTTTGTATGCATTTAACTAAAAACGTTAGGAAAATTATTCGATTTAGGCTATTAAAATTGCGTTTTTAATCATAACTTAATTATTGAAAAATGGGAATGATAATAGGAAATCAATAGTAGACAAAATATTCAATTATAAAATTTAATTTCAATTTGTGTATTAGAGTACCGAATACATAATTAATACAATCATTTAGACGTTAAACGCATATTAAAAAGTAAGTTTTTTTTTTTTCTGAACCTCATTTATTTTATGAAATTACAGTTTCGTAAAAACTATAGCTTCTATATATAGAAAAGCCTTCTGTTACCTTTTGGTAGAAAAAAACAAAAACGATTCAAAGATTTAAATAAATATTACTCTTACTTTTTACTTTTATAGACAGTAAAAATCAAGAATGATATTTATTTAAATCATTGAATCGTTGTCAACGAGATATGGTGGTAATGCGACATGGGATAGATGAACGAAAAATTTTGTGGCGATAGAAAAAAAGTTTCACTTTAATAAATATAATCGTTGTTGAATTTTTAAGGATTTTTTTTCAGAAATGTTCGAATTGAAAGTTATAAGGAACAAATCAACAAAAATAAATATATTTTAACAAAAATATCGAAAAATATCGAAGCAATAAGTAAACAAATAAATGCACAGTAATACAGTTAATTTTTTAAAAGAATATTTTTAGACTCAACAGTCTTTGTTCAAACTAATTATTATTCAGTTAAGGTTGGACTCATAAACTTCTTTTAAACCCTCTCGGACTTCTAAAATAAATTTTCCGCATTCTTCTGTTTTCTAAATGAATATTAACTGTCACATAATTTCTTCATAAATATCCTTTATTACTTTTATTGTCGGGGAAATATTACTACAGTCATTAAAAAGGATTTCTTGTTTATAGAAATAAGCATAGATAGCCATATAAATTATATTACAGTAATTAAACCAATAGTCACATATGAAACAAAAGATGAAGTGAGATGCTTTCATTGCATCGAAAATTTGAGCTACAAAAAGTTAAGAAAGAAGATGGGGAAATTCACATTTCACAAGAAGCTAATAAATTAGCGAAAAAATATCAAGCATCGAAATCGATATTAGTTAAACTAATAAAAATTAAGTTCTATGGACACTTATGGATAGGTTACCCCAAAAATAGACTATCTAAACGTCTATCACACTATGAGATTTCTCTTAAAACATAAATACTCAGAGTGATTGAAGTTATGAAAACTTTAAAGCGGAAACAAAACTATAAAGAGCAAAGTGGTCGAAAGAAAGGAAGGACGCTTTCGGGAAGAACCCCAAGAATTAAAATTGCCTTCAGTCGTTCTCCATTTCGGAGACATTCGCTGATAATATATATTTATTGATATATACATCTACAACATAGGTAGAGATAAATAGGGTGGAGAGTAAGAAATGGACGGAGTAGTGGAGGAAGAAGACGGTAAAGAGGATGTAAAATATATTGGCGTGATGGAAGAAAAAAAATAAAGTAGCCTAGATGTGATACGTATATAACGTATAATACATATGTATGTATAAAACATATCCACATATCCACTCGTACAATTTTACCTATAACGCCAATTCAGAAATATAGAGATCTATTATACTTTATAATAAGTATCTTTATAAGTATGTATGTGCATGCATACAATTAAAAATTGACCTCCAAATGAATTACTTACATTTGGAATTCCTTACAAACATTATAAACCTTAGAAAACACGCCCCGACTATCAATTAACTTAAGAGCCTTACGGACTGCAGATTCGTGTAATTGTCACGGACTAACTACACAAATTTTCATACACAGTTTCATGCAAACAACTGCTATTTGTATGAAAGCCTACAATAGATTGTTGTAATACAATAATATATCATATTATTTTGATATAGGATTTTAAAATGAGGACCAATGCAAGGACCAATGACCATAACCCTAAAACATTTTGGATAAGAAATACAAGAATCAGTTGAAGGAGTTCATCAAAGCATAAACTTGAAAGTCTTAAGAAAGTCATTAAAAATTAAAACCTGTATCTAATTTTTGGAGTTTCCCATTTTTTTAAAAATTTTCTACCCCGTTTCAGGCTACTTCAACATTTACTAGACAAACGCTCAAAGCTCTCAATTAATTCCAAAAGACTCATATAAAGGACAATCATTAGACCCATCTGGAATTACGGAATAGAGCTTTGGGGTTCCACTAAACCATCGAATACCTGTCGTAGTCGTACCTTAAAATCTAAAATACTTCGTAAAATGCTCAATGATCCTTACTTTGTTACGGACCAAGTAATCCATAATGACCTCAATGGCCCAATTGCTGCTGATTTGGCCCGAACCCGATATCAATCTTTTCATGACAAACTTCATTTCCACTCAAACCCACTAGTTTTAAACCTAGGAACCTCTTCAATTCCTGATGATCTTCCGAGGAGCCTGAAAAGAAGATGGCCTCGTGATCTTCTAAGTTGAAATTTTATTTGAGTACTACCACTAGGTAGTTTCTATAATTGTTTTTCCATGGCAATGTGTACATTCATTCTAGTTGTAAATTTCATTGAATAAATTTAAATTTAAATTTTTCTATATTTGGTATATATTTTTGTTTTTTGAAAAAAATTAGAAATTTGTTTTCAGTGTACATTAAAATGTCTGATATTACATTTTTAATTAATTTACATTTGTTTAACTTTATATTATTTTTTTAACCTGTAAATCTGTGATACGCATACAATTTCTTTTGTATTATATGTCTGTATCTCTGTAATGTATATACCATACATTAGGATGATCGGGGATTGAAGAACTAACCATGTTTGAAACTGGTGGGTTTGAATGAGAATAAAGTTTGTCATGAAAGGATTGATATAGGATTCTGGTCAAAATCAGCAACAAATGGGTAATGTAGGTAATTAAGTATGACTTTACTCCTAACTGATTATGGAGCATTAAGGATTTTGGATTGTAAGGATTCGAGAGGAATTCAATTGCTTAGTGGTGTCCCTAAGCTCTACTCCCTAAGTCCAAATATGTAATATTACAGACATGCATAATGTCTTTTATAATTAATTGGGATCATAGTGTTTGTCTAGTAAATGTTGAAGTAGCCTGAAACGGCGAGCAGCTCCTTGTATTTTCAATCCAGTATGAGGATTTCAAGTTAAACTAAAATTGTGACAAATTAACACTAAATTAAAATATATTACAAATTAAAATCTATATTAATATTATTAGAGCCACGAACATTCACGAGATTGAATGTTCGACTGAGCCTGAAAACTTTATCCAGAAAACCTGTTCCATCAATTCGTAATAAATTAGGTTATGTTGAATACTTGTATTAGCAATATTATTATCAAATACATTTATTATATTCCCTGTAATTGTCATTATTTATATGACATGTATAAAATGCAAGCCTTACGAATTTACTATAGTATATCATGTATTTAATTTGTATTATAATTTATAAATATATATTTTATTTTTATTATAACAACTGTATATGTCAAATATACATAATTATAAATAAAAAATCGGATTCTATATAATATAATAATAGTAATTATAAATTTATTTTTAAGCTTAAATATATAGATATAAATAAAAACAAAAATAATCATTATTGATTCTGAGAGAAATAAAAATTAATATACTGAACGAACATAAAATAACAATAATAATAAAAATGTTTGTCTATAGTACTTCTATAGTGATTCATAATATTATTATTAAAAATTTATGCATGAATAAATAAAATAAAAAATATTATATATATATATATATATATAAGTTATATAAAATAAATGTCATGCATAATGTGGAGTAACGTACTTGTAGATGTGAATTCCCAGAGACTCTACACGAAGTTTCAGTGACCGTGGCGAACTCACAACTGACACGTAGAGGGCCGGCAGTTGGTGGTGGGGACCTTACAGCTGCTGTACGAATTGTTAGTGTGTTAGTGTTAGTGCGTAGGATAGTGTAACCACAGCCTGGTCCGGGGGGTGATACCACCCTCTGCCACTTCGGGACTTTGAGCTCTACTGATAGCGCCCTCTCTATCGCCAGGTAGTTTACTAATACCTACCTAAGTAATCCCCGCACCTTAGGAAACTTCAACGTGGTAATTATTCCGCTGGTTGTCGCTTCGAGATGAGTCACAAGTTTTCACTTTAGTTCGTTTCCCCCTTTATCTTTTCCAAAAATACAAGTTATCATTAACCTAAGTATGGAGAAGAGAATGCAATTATGGGAAATATGTATTCTTCAGTAATCATTTCACCTATAAATGAACTTTTCAACAAACATACATCAAAATATTAGTTGAATTTTTTTTTTTAATGAAATGATTACCAAATTTTACCCATTACCCATTATTCTATTATCTTTTCCATAGTAAAGCTAACGATAAGTAGTATTTTTGGAAAAGAAAAAAAAATGAAACGTATAAACATTTAAAACTTCTTATAACTCAACTCGAAGCGACAACCTGCGGAATATATATCATTTTCCATATCCCATCTAAATCATTTTCCATAACCTGGCTATCCTGACTGTCCGTAACCGATTTAGATAATTTCAATCAATTTTGAGGTAGTTAAAATAGTTATCCGGTTTTCACCCAGAATACATCGTTTGATAGTTTGGATTATAAAAACTAATAAATAGAGAATCGAAGGAAAAGTAAGAACTTGTTATGGTACAACTCGAAGCTGCAAACTACTGAATAATTACCTGGAAAATTATTTTTATCATCTGCTATAAAGCGTTTAGAAAACACAAATTTAATACTTTTGATCAAATGGGGCGTTCTGGGTCATAAGCGGATAAATAATTTCTGTCCCCGTACATGAACCACCTTATAATTAATTATAATAAACTTATAATGATATGTCGTTAGAGTACTAAAAAAAATATTTTATCATTTAATAGGATGCTATTGGAAAACTCCCAAAATACAAATTAAACTCAAGCCCCGAAAAAATTGGGATATAACGATCTTTTAAGTAGTGTTGCTTCCCAGTATTTAAGAGACTTAAGCATTTCTGTACCCCCGAATAACATTTATATCTACTGCGTTAACTGAATTATCGTGATTACTATTCATCTTCATCTCTCTTTTGAATAAAAACGTTATTCGTGACGGTATTATATTTTACTTAACATATGTGATGTAATTACTAAAAAGAACAAGTCTATACATACTATAAAACAAAGTCATCAGCCCCGTTTGTTCGCGGTAAACTCAATAACTACTCCACGGATTTTCATTCGCTTTTCATCAATAGATAGAGTGATTCACCAGGAAGGTTTAGGTTTATAATTTGTTGAGGTGTTTTGTAAACGATAATTGTTTTTGTAAACGGGTTGGAATATAACGATAATTGTCGGAAATGTTGGAAAAAGTATAGTCTCCTAATAGGTTTCATCGAAGGGGTTGCCCAATGCCTTTGTCATAAACAAAACAATGCATGGAATATTCCTCTTTTATTGATCTACTAAAAGTCAGTGATAGCATATATCTAGATTTTAAGGAAAGCTCACTATACCCATTTTATCTTCTAAAAAAATTGATCAGGTACAATGCGGTATTTGGAAAGCTATTTAGATGAGTACAGTATTAATCCTTATCAACTTATATACTTTAGTTACCCTAAGCATTTCATGCGCATTATTCAAATATTTTATATCATATAATTTAAATGAGTATCTTATGGATTATCGCAAGAAAATAAATTCGTATATAAAGAAATATTATGTTCTGTTTTTATGTTTATAATACATAATACAATATATTATACAGACTAAACATGTGGGCATAATATGTCCTGTAAGTGTAATAATAAGATAAAAAACTAGAAATTTTATTTTCTTAATTACACTATATTGAAAAAACAAATATTAAGAATACTAAACAATACATTTAAATTACAGCTATACAATTTGAGCAAGTTGTAGTACAATTAACAGAACAACTTGTACAAATGTATAATTTATAAAGTGAGGGTTGGTCCGCCTTTGGGTGGATAGTAGATACCTCTGTAATACAAGTACAGTAAATAAATGTGAAAATATTCAGAGCTGAGGCCAAAATAATTTTTAAACAATGGCGAATAAACAATAAAGAAAATATAATGATGATTCATCAACATAAAAATAATTGTATTATTAAGATAAAAAATTGTACCGGCATGTACTATTTTGAAAAATATAATACAATCTGATCTAATCAATACTTGTAAATTACAGTTATACAATTTAATCAAGAAGTATACAAATTAAATGAACTATTTGTAGAGACTGTACTGTTTCATTGACAACGTTCACGAGCATTAAGCAATTAAATAATAAAGAATCTCCTAAGGGAAGATATGTTTATTTTTACTAAATATTAACATTATTAAATATTTATTATGGAAATAAATATTGGATATATGAACAGTAATGTATATGTCTCTTTTTCAGTTTTCGTCGTTTTAATCGATTTATCATCCAAAACATCTATTGTAAATCACTATCACTTATATCCATAAACTTGATAATATTTCATCTCCTTTTGAATTTTTATATCTGTATTATATAAACAAGCTTTTAGTGAACATGAAATATTTTATTTTACATAAGCGATATAATTGAAAAGTAATACACTAACAAAGGAAAAAATGTAATAATAGGGAGATTTGTTTTTCTGCTAACTCCATATTGAAAAATATAATACTGTCTGGACTAAAGAAATGCATATGAATCACAATTATACAATTCGAGCAAGTAGTAGTACGATTAAATGAACTGTTTGCACAATTGTGTAATCTGGTAATTGGGGTTTGGTCCGCCGTTAGGCGGATAAAAGACACCCCTCTAATACTGCTAAAATAAAAAAAATATTCCCTTGATCGTATAAAATATAAGAGGTACAAATACTCAGAGCTGATACCAGAATAAATTCTCAAACTGTAAGAAATTAAATAATAAATAATGTGCAGAGAAAACAATTTTTTTTTTGCTATTTGAATATATATTTGAGGAAAAATGAATGACAATGAACAGTAATAAAAGTATCTGTCATTTTGATTTTTCCTCATTTCTTATTGATATATCATCAACATTACTTATTGTAAATGACTATCGATTGTATCCATTGTAAATTCATAATTATCTCAATAATAATTCCTCTCCTTTTGAACATTCCTCTCTCAATCGTTCTTAGTGAACATGTAATATTTTATTTTACAGAAGTGATATCATTACAAGCCAATAGATAATAAAGGGAATAAATCTAATAAAAGGATAAAGACTTGAGATTTTTTTTTTCTTTTTAACACGATATTGAAAAAATAATATAATCTGAACTAAAGAATATAGTTTTTTTAATTTAATAAATTCCTCATACAAATGTATAATTTGTAAAGTGGGGTTGGTCCGCCTTTAGGGGGGGAGGGTAAGAGATGTCCCCCTACTACAAGGAAAATAAATATAAAATGGTTTAAATGGTAAAAATAGTCACAGTTGAGGCCAAAGTAAATTCTCAAAGAGTAAGAATCTAAATAATAAAGATCCTACTAAGAGAAAATAATTTTTATTTTTTTTAGTATTTGAATATTTATTTTGGGAAAAAAATTGGGAATATAAATAGTAATAAAATTATTGATCTATCGTCAACATTATTCATTGTAAATAATTTTCATTTATATCTATTTTATTAATTTAATTACCGAGGTATTTTTTCATCTTCTTTTAAATCTTCATCTCTCTAATGTATAACGTTTTTAGTGACCATGTAATATTTTATTTTACTTTTGAGATATAATTACAACGAGATATAACAATAAAGAGAATAACTTTAATAATAAAATAAAGACTTTAGATTTTTTTCTCCCACTTACATCTTTTTGAAAAAATCAATAGGATCTGAACCATAAAATACATATAAATAAGAGTTATACTGTTTGAGCAATTAGTACAACATTTGAATGAACTACTTGTACAAGTGTATATTGTGTAACGTGAGGGTTAGGCTGATAAAAGATACCCCTCTAATAATACTTAAATAAATAATTTTCAATAACTATTTCGTTGATAAATTTTTAAAAAGGTAAAAATGGTTTAGCCAAAATAAATTCTTGAATAATGTAATTCATTTATACTAAGTTACACTACGGTTAAAAAAAAATATTATATTGGAAAACTTATGCGCATTTATTATTAATAATGTTGAGGAGTAGACACTTTTTAAACAAAAGAGAATCAATTAGTTTCTCCTATGAGGAAGTCATCTCTCTGCATAGGTGTTGTACTAGAGACAGTACAGTATCTACCGTATACTGAATCAAGGACCCTTCATGGGTTGTAATGGTACGGGTTTTTTTTACTCATATAATTGTTCAGTAAAAATTTTATTTTAACTTTTTACGTTAGGGATCAACCACTGCAGCATTCCGAAGATGAAATATTAATGTTGGAGTTGAAGACGACTTTGATTTCTCTATTTTTTCCTTAAAAAACCCTAAGACCTGATGATATAATTACTATATATGATAATATGATATGATTACTAGCTGCATAAACCTGAATTAAATTTAAGACTAGGGGCTAACAAAACTGAAGCCATTGCTATTGATTCCCATTCCCTCCACATCCCTATCGCCACCCTTCTTACAGTATTCATAATTCACTTCGTCACTTTCAGGTCCTCTGTAAAGAAAAGAAAAAAAGTTAGGGCTAAATATTGATCAAACTCTTCCTGAGATTTCTTCCTATGTTCAATAAGTACTCCTAATTTATTCCAATTTTCTTGAGAATAAACTGAACCGAATAATACACTGATTTATAAGGGTTACATTTGGTACTTCAAAATAGTCTTGTATGTCACATCTCTTTGGTGGGATCTTCTACCTGTAAACAATATTCCCTTGTTTCATATACCAAGCGCTCTTAGTGCACACTCGCCTTCTTACATCGAAAATCTTTTTTGATCTTCAGTAATCTGTAACAAGATAATTTTTTTTTTATTATTTATTTATTTATTGAAATTTGCATTCCTATTATAACAATAAAACAAGTAAATATCAGGAATAATATGGCGTTGATAAAGAGAATTAGAGAAACCCAGTGGTAGTACTCAAATGTCAAAATCAGACTATCAAATCACAAACATTCGAGATACAGGCTACAGTAAGATTTAAGATATAGGTTTAAAATACAGTTAAAACTCTCTGTTTACAGGAATCAACCCTTTCTATATTCCAAAATATATAAAATTGCTTTTTTTTTCAATTATTACTACACCTCTTCCCTTCATACATAATATCTCCTGTTTCAAAATCGAACTTTTAAGAACGATTGTAGAATAATCAAAGAGAATATTTTTTTATATATCTATGTCAATCATAATACTAATAATTTTACGTACAAATTACACTTGGAAGAGAAGTATTTTATGAAGAAATAGAAAATTAGTACACATGTACACACTAAAAATGCAATTCAATTATATTTTAAAAATACTAGATTATAAAGAAAATAGGCTATGTACAGTTATAGCAAGAGAAATAATAAAAAAAAACATATCATGGTTTAAAGAGTGGGGGGGGGGGAATTGCAAAAATAATAAATTATAGACTGGATTTAACTTTAAACTCCGTGGGTACTTGGTAGGGAGAAATGTTCAAAATGTTGGAGCTGTACAAAGATTATTTTATCCAAGTTTGCCATGCAAAAGCAGCAGAGGGCACACAGCACGGCCTCTATAGCTCATTAAATAAAACAATAGATTACCATAGACATTTTAAAGTAACAAAAAAAATTAGCGTAGTTATGAAATGGAGAGGGGAACTTCTGAATCTAAATTACAAACCATTTGAAATTGATTCGCAAAATATACAGCTATTCTCACCGTGTAATTTGAACGAAATTGAAAACAGTTTTCACTTCCTGGCAGTGTGCCCCGTCTTCAGTGATATGTCACCTCGTTGCAGAACAGTTGTCCATGAAACAGTGCAGTCTCAACCATGTACTGAACACCAGACCCGTTCACGGGTTGTAATGGTACAGGTTACAGGATGTACCTTACTTTAATTTTAATGCATACTTTTTACCTTTTTTTAAATATGAACTCATATTTATTTTTATAATAACGCCCGGTACGATATATCATGTTTAAGGTTGAAAAAGTAACCTGTGTTTCCAATAATAACTCTAATATCAAGCTCATTTGTTATCACAGTTCTGTTATTAAAGGAGTTCGTCACAGATTTGAAAGTGACGTTCAAAATGTTGATGCTAGCAAAAGATCTTCTGCTTTCAAAAGTTTATGATTTTCAATTTATTATATATATATATACAGTTAATATTATTCAAAACAAGTAAAGCTATATTTGAGTAATCGAAGTAAATTAAATTTACTTCCATTAATAGAACTCCTAGCTTTTTTTTAAAGATTTTTTTCGAAATGTATTATATATATCGTTGGAGCATTTCCAAACCATTTTTAAAATAACGTTTAATCGTATTTAATTATTCTATCAACTATTGGCAAAGCAGATGCAGCCTCCTTGATAGAAGACTGACTTTAAATAATATTCAAGTCTCGTGGTGCCTATAAAATTGGACTATACAGTGGCGCCAGGGTGTCCTAGACTCGAATATTCCTGTTTTTCTAAGAGCCTGACTCAGCTTTGTGATTGTGAGAGATTTTCGTAAAAGTCGTCCATATTGACTAATGTAAGGGAATTTAGAACGTCGGATTCCTCCCTTGTGAATATGATAATAAAACTCTCTCCATTATAAATAAAAAAATATTTAATGGTATAATATTTTATTGGCGTTGCCGGGCATCAACTTTTTCTTTAGTTTTTTGTAAACATTTTAAAAATTCGCTAATCACAATGCCACTGTTCCTGATTTTTCTTATGCCTTTACACACAATAATCTCAAGAATCTCAAAAGAAAAGTGTGTATTCATATTTCAGTAGGCTCACTCGAGGGGAAGTACTTAACTGATCTTCAATTTCTAGAATAATATGGGGTTACTTTTATTAAAACGTTAAGTAGAATTAAATGAAAATGTTTATATATTTTTATTTTGAAGAGAAAAGACTTGTCCTGGACGGGATTCGAACCCGGGTCGTCTGCATCTCAGGTGAAGTGCTCTAAACCACTGAGTCACCAGTGGTCGTATTCAGTTTTAATACGTTATCATAAATCCGTTCTCTTCACCAATCCTATATCCCCGTGTTCTCGCAATTATTGCGATGTTTACACGGGGAAGAATGTTCATTGAACAATACTTTAATTAGGATCTTGTTGACTTACGTCAATATAATATTTATAATTTATTTTTATTAAAATAGTTATTTTGATGGTATTAAATTCAAAATATTTTTGTTTTGAAGGGAAAAGATTTATCCTGGCCGGAATCCGAACAAGGGGATATAGGATCGGTGAAGAGAACGGGTTTGTCTGACATGGATACGACCCCTGGTAGCTCAGTAGTTTAGAGCACTGCACCGGAGATGGAGACGACCCGGTTTCGAATCCCAGCCAGTACAAATATTTTCTCTTCAAAACAAAAATATTTAAAAATAACTATTTGAATAAATGGCGTTGTTAATCAATATATTTTTAAGTCGTCAGATCCTAATAAATAAACTGAGTAGAAAATATTAAATGTTATTTAAAGTATTGTAGTAACCAAAGGACCAGTTTTTATGAGATCATTACAAATTTTTCAAATATTTTATACATTTCATTACTTGTCGATAAAACATATATGTATTATTATTTATTTTAATGATTTTATTAACCAAAAAAAAACAAATGCAATTAAATAATAATCTATATGTAAAACAGCGTCGAACCAAAATGCTAGAAAAATACGACCGGATGAAAAGCAAACATGTATGTACGGGGGTATCCGTAACCTATAAATATTAATGTAATCATATAAAAGAAAGAATAAATTGTTGAAATTTAAGAAAATCATTTAAAATCATATTGACAATTTTTGACGTATTTTGTCGTTTGTATCAGAAAATATTACATTGATTCCTCCGTCAATTGTTTTTATGGTTGAGACTGGTCTATTTGGTACAGTATATAATTTTTGTTAATTTTAGCAAACTGTATAATAAATAAATATTTATTAAAAAAAAAAAATTTCATTCGTCACTGATTTGTCCCGAACCCGATATCTACGACAATTTCATGACAAATTTTATTCTCAATCAAACCTACTAGTGTCTAACTTAGCCAATTCTTTAGTCCTTGATATTCCTCTGAAGATGGCATTATACGTGACTTTTTAAGTCGACTTTTATATAGTTCTCTACCTATCATGCCATTATAGTTACATATTGTATTGTTATAATAAAGTTGTAAATTACAATATTTTTTTAAAAATTTTATTGTATATATTTCATTATCCCATATACAGGGTGTTTCGGAATTGCACAGCGCTATTATAGTTATGTGTTTTCTAACACAAAATAAATAAATAAGTTCATATTAACATATACCTCAAACTCATTTCTTAAACAGATATCAAAGGTTAAATATTTATAATTTATTATTATTATGTATTATTAATACAAAATTTAGAGTTAGAGTTACAAAGTGTTCAAAGGGGCCTCCGTTTTGTTAATTGCGACATTCAGCACGACCAATCCATGCTTCTCTGGCTCTTCGTATAGCACCAGGATCGTATGTTAATATGAACTTTTTTGTTTATTTTTTGTTAGCAAACACATACCTAAAATAGTGGCGTGCAATCCTGAAACACCCTGTATAAAGAATCTTTGTTCTCATTCCGGAAATGAGTAAACAAAACAAAAAATTCTAATTATACACGTTGGTCTATATAGAGTCGAATTTGACGAGAAAAAAAATCATAGATAGTAGATGATACATGGATATGAATTTGTCTATTTTGTCTTCTGTTGAATTGCTCTCAGAAGTATTTGACCAGCATGTGTACGCCGATTAAACAATTGACGGTCAAAGAGTTAAGTCAATTCCATCGTTGCCGACACCTCCTTACACAAATAATCCCTAAGATCCTCATATCATATCTCATCTCTACCAACAATAGTCATCTCTCTTTGACCATTGTTGCCTGGTAGATGGAGGCCACTCAAGTGCACTTTAGGACAGATTGGGGCGAATAAGGAACTGCACTCTAAGATTTGTCTTCGGCACTCCGAGGTTGTCTCATGTCTGCATCCTCTTCAACGAGTTAAAATGGCTCTTTCATTCTATTAGTAGACAATATTTGCTGTGCTCCTACTTATACCAATCCATCAACTCCTAACATCCATCCAATGCCTATAGTCAGGAATTCAATTCCACCTAATATCCGTCATTCATCTTCCATATCCGTCTTTGAAACCCTTGTTCCCAACATTCTTCTCAATCAATAAGCAGATGGTCTCAAAGCAGATATGTACTTTTTCTTTGTTTTTGTGTACTTCTTGGCACTTTGTACATTATGTTGAATAATAATTGACCTTAAGTATGAGAGGAAGAAAATGTTCCGAATGGAGATTAAAAAAATTATCTTAAGGAAGGAGAACTGTTTATTGGAGAGCCGACGTTTCGATGCACATTGCAGGTCTTCTTCAGGGCTAAATATGCAAAATACAGAAAATTAAAATTACATATGGTAAATGGGGCTCCACTAAGCCATCAAATTCCTCTCGTATCCAATCCCTACAATCCAAAAGCCTCAATGCTCCTTATTTTATTAAGAATAAAGTCATCCATAATGACCTCAATGTCCCATTTGTTGCTGATTTGGCCCGAACCCGCTATCTATCCTTTCATAACAAACTTCATTCCCACTCAAATCCCCTAGTTTCAAACCTATCTTCCTCTTCAATTCTCGATAATGCTCCGAGGCGTCTGAAAAGAAGATGGCCACGTGACCTTCTTAGTTGAACATGCGATTTGAGTACTACCATTGGGTAGTTTCTCTACTTGTCATTATATTATGTCATTATGTATCACTTATCCTATTTACTTGTTATATTATTGTAATATAGTTGTAAATATCAATAAATAAATAATTAAAAAACAAAAAAAACATATGGTAAATATTAAAATTAAAATACATAGGCATGTGAAAACATTGGTTTTTTTTAAACAGTTCTAGGGAGAAGTAGGGACTTAAGGCCATTTTCTTCCCCATACATATCTTATCATGTGTATTACGTAGCTTTCTGGGCAGAAATATATCATGTTTCTTTTTTGTTTATGTTTGATATTTTAAAAAAAAATTAGCCCAAGAATAAAATTACTCTTCCCTTCATTCTATTCTATTTCGGTGATCCTTGATCATATAAACATTTGAGTATACCTTATCAAGTATATCAAGTATTTCATACAGCAACCTAAACGAAATAAAAGACGTCTAATCCATGCATGACTGTAGTCTTGGAAACAGTATAGTCTCTACATGTGCTGAATATACGAACCTTCATGGGTTATGGTGCTACAGGTTTTTTTTATTATTATTATTATGATCTATTTTTTTCTCCCATTTGCGGGTTCAAAACAGAGATGGGGGAGATGTCCAGCCATATGTAGTTATTATTTTTTTTTTTTCTTCTTTAAACATTCAGAAATTTTCTGACGATCCTGGCTGTGTCTAGGAGAACTACCTGTTGAGCCTCCTTTAAAACCTCAACCGGAATTCCTAGATTCTCAATTTTGGAACCAATCCATTCGTGGAGATAATATTAGGTGTTACCATCACGCTTTCCATATGGTATAGCTCCTTATGCTCAGCCGGAAGTTCTTGATACTTTCGAAGTTTCTCTCCAACAGTTGAGTTTACATTATTGTCGTTAGGGATCGCAATATCAATTATACTTGCTTTCCTCTCACTCGACTTTATAAGGAGGATATCTGGTCTTTTATGATCCACAGTGTGGTCTGTTATAATGGATTCATCCCAATATAGCTTAAGAGTACCTTTTTGTAGAAGTTTATTGGGATGATACTTAAAATATCTATACCTTATCTATATCTTAAAATATCGGTGCCTTTACATCTAGAAGGTTGTATTTCACCGCCAGGGCTTGATGCAAAATTTTGGCCACATTGTTATGCCTCTGGAGATATTCAGTGCCAGCCAACACTCCACATCCACCAGTGATGTGTTGGATTGACTCCAATGTAGTCGAGGATAGCCGACATTTATCTGGCGTTGATGCGTCTTTTAGAACATGCCTTCTATATGATCTGGTGGCGATAACTTGGCCTTGAATGGCGATAAAATACCCCTCTGTTCGGAGAATATCTTGCCAGCCTTTAAACAATCAACTGACATCTCCTTGTCAATGGAGCTATCATTTATTTTTTTTTAGAATCTACCATGTAAAGACTTTGTTTTCCATTCCGTCCACCGTTTTCTGTAAAAACTACTGGTTCCGGATCTCTTCTTAGATTTAGTGCAGTTAGATCAAAATCCATTATTATTATATTATATTACATTTTAGAGGTATTCTGTTATATTGAAATGATTTACAGTACTTTTACATTATAGATCAAAATTGTATTTGATTTGATTTTTTTTTAAATTCTATTCAGGACTTCAATATGGATCGGTCCACAAGGGAATCTCATAATGTTCAAAAAGCCATGTTCTTCTTCTGAATAGTGATGATTCAGAAGATATAAATGAAATACATTTGAAGATAAATTTGGAACTACCAAACGAAGAGGATGTGATTGATGTAATTAACAGGCTAATGAACAACAAAGCACTAGGCCAAGATGGACTCCCAAAAGAGTCTATGCCCACTGACTGTTACAAGACCCTTCAATATGTGCAGGATATGTAGATACTATAGGTTTAACCATTAAAATGAATATATAATAATAAAGCCTTATGCGGAATACCTCAATTGTTCTTTGTTTGTTTTAATCTAAACAATCAATAATATTTTCAGTTTTAAGTACTTTGCAAGGATAAATCATTTAAAATCAGAAAAAAATCAAAAAGTGTAATAAAACATTAATTAGAATCCTAAAGGAAAAATTTCAACAAGTAAAGACTTGATACTTTAAATTATTGAAAAAACTTATCAGTCAACGTTTCGCCAACACATGTTTTATCAGGCCATAGTCCAATTGAAAAAGAAAAATCACGTCAAAGAACGAGCAGCACATCTCACATTAGCAATCTAAACATTAATCATATTCGGCAACTTCTCTCGAATTCGTTCAACAAACAAATGAGACAATGGCTTTGACTTAGTTTTTTTGTTGAAGTGGGGTTTTGTATTAGATTAAGGTTGATATTCCTATTTGACGAATCTATTTATCTGTTGATGTGATATGTGTAGCACTTTTTCTTCTTTGGTGTGATTTCTATTTTTTTTATTATGTCCTGATGAAGGCTGATTCGCGAATAAACATCACCTGAATGACCGTACTGAGAAGCCTCATAACTTATCGAGAAATGCATCAACTATCCCTTCAACAATGTCATGGACGTATTCCTTCGTGTTGCTCAAGAAAGATTTCTTTGTCATATTGGATTGACGATTTAACAACAAATATGAGAAATAATCTAAATGATTGCAATGAGTAGAAGCAATTAATAGTACCTAATGATAGCCTCAAGGAGGGAGCGGAGTGGCTCCGTGGTAGAGCACTGAGTTGCCATGCCGGAAATCCTGGTTCAAATCCTGCTGTAGACCATGACTTTTATTTAGTCTGTTTGCAGCGGGAGATGGATCATATAGGATCTAGGACCCTCCTGGGACCCACCAAGCCTCTATAAAATATTTGACCTAGGACAAGTCACCTCCTTGCTGAACCATTGTCGATAAAACAGTACAGTCTCTACCATGTACTGAACCCCAGACCCTTCATGGGTTGCAGTGGTACAGGTTTTTTTTTTCCAGGAACGACTCATGGTTGAAGTTCTCACTTAATGCCTGCTTAATCGCAACAGGAAGTAATTTAAAGTGCTTTTATATTAATTGCATTCTAAATTTTAGGATTTTAAAAAAATTTAAAAAAAATCTGGTTAGCTTTTTTCATGTAATTTAAATATTTAAAGCTTTGATTTTTGTATTTTTTTCTAATTAAAAATCTACACTTACTACACCAATCATACATTGTAAAAAGTATAAATCCAGAAATAATATTAATAACAATATAAAGTAATGAATGAAATTCGTTAATTATTATTACGAAAAATATAATATATTATAATTATATATTTTATATAATGGATGATAATATTGCAATTGTGGTCAATGTAGTTAACCCATTCGAGACCGATTGCACATCGCGTTTGCAATTGATTTCCGAGGCCTGCACATCGTGCAATTATCAGTTATTCTGAGTAAACTAGTCATCGACATAAGATTTTTCTTGAACTACTGAACTCTGTAAAGTATAGGAAAGCAAAATTTTGATTATCTAACTATTTTTAAAATAAATGTTTATACATTTTTTAATGATATATTTTCATCTTACCTTACATTGCACACATGGTGTTCAACCCGCTCCTCCCAATAAACATTTTCCGTGGACCGAGCTGCAGACCTGGTGTGTAATGATCTTATTTCATTAATTCACTTACGAATTCCATATAACCTGTCACCATGTTTTTAAATTAAAACTAGCTTTTTCCCACGGCTTCGCTTGCGTGGAATTTAATTTCTTACATAAAGTTTCGTGAAAGGTCATTTTAAATAAATAATTTAATTGTTTATAACTATAAGTTACTCGTACATACAAAATTTCAGATGCCTAACTTCAAAACTAACGGATTCCATACAATCTTTGAACCCCATTACATTAAGGGGGAAACCCTTGAGGGTGGAATTGTCCATATTCCTTTCTTAGTGCTCATTTAAGCTATACGGAGAACCTATCTGCAAATTTGTTTTATTTATATTGTTCATCTATACATATAAAACTAAGTATAGAAGGGCCTTCCTAGGAAACCACGAGGCGTACTTTGAGGTTGGACAGCATAAATTCCAGGTGGTCAACAGCTTTATCTACTTGGGAAGCGAAATAAACTACCAAAACGATATCACTCAAGAGATTAAGCGTAGGATAACAACCGCTAACAGGTGCTACTACAGCTTATCAAGAAACTTCAGGAGCCGATATCTGTCAAGGAAGACAAAAATCAATATTTATAAAGCAATAGTCCGCCCAGTACTAACTTATGGCTCGGAGACATGGGCTATTAAGAAGGCAGATGAAAAACGGCTCTTGTTGTTCGAAAGGGGGATACTGAGGAGGATATATGGACCCAACAAAGTAGGCGAGACATGGAGGAGACGAAAAAACTGGAATTGTACGAACTCTTTAAAGATAACGACATATCCAAAATCATAAAATTTGGAAGACTTCGATGGGCTGGCCATCTAGCAAGGATGACTGATGGCGAGATTCCGAAGAAAGTGGCCACAGAAGAGATCTTTGGAACAAGGAGAGTGGGACGACCGAGCGTGAGATGGATGGACGGTGTGACTGAGGACGCTAGGACTCTTCTCGGAGTGCGGGACTGGAGGACTGCTGCACAGGATAGAGCCAACTGGCGGAGGCTACTTGAGGCGGCCCGGACTCGGTGACGAGTTGTTGTGCCGGCTATTGTATTGTATTGTATACATATAAAGTTCTTTTTCCTGAATGACTGACTTAGGTATCAAGGCACAGCCTAAACCGCTAATCGTAGAGACCTGAAACTTTGAGGGTGTGTTCTTTGTATGACACAGGCATCCGATAAGAAAGGATTTTCCAAAATTCTACCCCTAATGAGGTGAAAAAAGGGGGCAAAGTTCGTATACTTGGTCACGTGTTATCTGTGCATATTTTCGCTGAACAAAACAAATCAAGTACCAAATCGTTTACTTCTAAATAAAAGGAAAAAAATCAATTAAATATAAGAAAAAATATAGGAAAAGGACACGGTGAGCCCTTGTATGTTTCACGGCTGTGCTGATCCGTCTGTGATGAAATTTGATATGAATAATCTCAAGCCTAAGGAAGGACATTTTTACAAGGGCTATTTTTATCAACATACTACACAGTTTATATAAAACTGTAACCTGATTGACTAACACACCCAGCGGTCAACGCACTGCAGAATCCACTTGGTTAGCGGTTGTTATCCTACGCTTAATCTCTTGAGTGATATCGTTTTGGTAGTTTATTTCGCTTCCCAAGTAGATAAAGCTGTTGACCACCTGGAATTTATGCTGTCCAACCTCAAAGTACGCCTCGTGGTTTCCTAGGAAGGCCCTCCTATACTTAGTATTATATGTATAGATGAACAATATAAATAAAACAAATATTTCGCTCCTGGGGACCGAGTTAAAAAAAAATCGTTGTTTCGAATGGGTCAAACACAGTAAAAATGATTACTTATTGTGTTACCTATTGTGAACTGAGGTTTTGACATAACTTTTTGGGGCGACCTGTGGTCTAGAAGTTAGCATTACTAACCACTAAGCCCGGTACCCGGCAGGCCATAGCAGCATGAGGTAACATTAAATAAACAAACAACCAAGCATAACATTTTATCAAGAAAATATTTAAATCAAAATATCAGATAATAAATATATATAAACAAAAGCAGGTTGAAATGTAATTTACAAATAAGACAGTCTTGCCAACTATAATAAAAAAGATAAGAAATAAACCATGCACTAGCCCGTATTAGAAGAACCTTCGCCACGTCCAGTGTAAGTATTTACTTGAAAAGCTCGTTGAGAATTATCATACGTTCCAAAATTTATTATTTCTCTACAATCATCAGAGTCAGAAGATATGTTATCATCATCGTTTTGATTATTATTTCTTTGGGTTTTTGAATATTTTTCAGCGCTCGTTTCCTTCAAGAGTTTTCTTGATTCATAATCCCTATAATCTCTTGAAACGCCATCTAAGACTTCGACATTCTGTGTTATCATTTCTGGAGTACGCTTACGCCTATCTTTATGACGCTGAAGAACGACCCAAGAATCCATCTCCGAAGGAATAATGGAGAACTTCGGAAAACGTTTTCCATGCAGTCTTAAATCTAAGATGGTATCTGAAGAAAGATCATTGGTATTGATAGAGCCTAGAGAAATGTCTGGTAAGCTTTTAACAAATTCGTTGGATTTAGAGCCAGCTTGAAGTTCCGTTTTCTTGTCTGCGCTTCTGACACATCTCATAAAGCCATTATTTTCTTCTACCTCAGAAGGCAAGGAATCATCAAAGTTATTTTTTACATCTGAAATAAACTCATTGGACGAATTGAATTTTGAATGACGAAATTTAAGTGGTTTGTCATTAGTGAGGGAATTGCATGTTTTATGCTGTTCTACAATTGTCGGAATTGACTCTAATTTATTTTTTAAACCAGTCACATTGTGCTTTTTCTTAATTAATTTTTGGTTAATTTTGATATCTTTTGAACTAATCTCTTCCGAGCTGTGATATTTGTCTTCGTTACTTTTGATACTTTCATTGCTCGATGATTCTGAAAGGGCCTCAAGGGGAGAAAAAGTTAATAATTTTAATAACCTATTTTCTTTCTGATCTTCTATTTTAGATTTCCATGGACGTTTGGAGCTCACCTTGGACGTTTTCTTGATATGGGTTTTAGCATTTGCTCGTTTTTCTCTACGGCGTTTTGAAATGTTATTTCCATCAAAAGAAGAATTGAAAGAGCGCTCTCCAGAATTTTCAGTATGATAACTAGGTTTCTGTTTACAACCACATCTCTCATTCAAGCGATGCTCTGATGGACTTGGTTCTGAAAATGATGGAAGAAGTGATGCAAGCTCGTCTAAATTCTTCTGAATCGAATATTTTATTTCCTCATCAGTTTCCCCCATATAAACATCATCATCATCAGAAGTATTTATAACGATTTTTTTAATCTTACACGGTTCTTCCGGACTACTTTTGACACTCGGAGATGGGCTTTGACCAGCAGGACTTTGTGTATTTAGACAATCGTGATTATCTTTTCGAGGCTTGAATGTTATTTTATATTTCTTGTTAGAGTTAGAAGGATGTACAAATTCGGTCTCTTTAAGTGTGGTAAGTGCCATCTCCGACAGGATTGAACGAAATGATTGCACCAAATCTTTGGCTAATTCTTCTTCAAACGAACTTCTCTCTTCTGAATCAGTTCCTTGGTATTTACGATTTCTTTCGTATTCGATTTTGTGTAACTTACACAAATCGGAAGGATCGATGCAATTTTCTATTCTTGACACTTCATTCCCTTTTGAATCTTTGCTAGATTTAGAAGAAAAGCTACTTTTTCGGATTCTCATTTTCTTACGATTGAGATTCTTCTTGAACGTCATTCTTCTTGTGGATGATTGCTTATTATGTATCTCTGAAACATCAAATTCTTCGTGACTGTTCATCATTTCGTTATCATTTAGGGACTGTTCTTGTTGCCAACCTATTAGGGAAGGCTCTTTTGGTCTGTAATACTTTTGTTTTTTTATTTGAGGGGGGAATATTGGTAATCTATTTGGGCATTCTCTGAATATTTGTACATCTTTCTTCAAATGATCGAATGAGCGCTTATTATTTTGTAGTTTCCGCGATTCGTAGTAACTATTTCCAATCGATTCTGAGGATGAACATAGAATGTCGTTAGTGCCTTCTGGATTCTGATGACGAAGAACGTCTTTTGAACTCTTATGGAAAGCTTCGTTCTTTTCTACTTTGTTCGTGTTGACCCCGACATTACAAAATACAACAAACTCCTTATTTTGGTTTTCTTGAGAATTTCGGGGATCATCTTTCGGATTATCTTGTGATTTTTGCGAATCTTTTTTCTCTGCATCAGATACTGATAGTGAATTTTCCGTAATGGGTGCGACTTTTTGATCAGGTTGTTCTGCAGTCGAATTCTCTAAATTAATGTTCTTTTGAATTTGTCTTTCTTCGGTTTTCGATTGCGGTTTTGAATTTAATGTACAAGCACTGCAATTACATCTACACTCGTTTGAAATACAATCCTTTTTGGCAGATTTAGAAAATAACTTTTTGCAGCATTTTGAAAAACATGAAAGGAAATACCCTGGCCTGAAGTCTATGATCAGAGTTTTATAAGGATCCGGTTCACACGTTCTTTCTTGATAATCAGGATATCTCTCTGGTGACCTCAAACAAAAAGACTTGTCTGACAAATCGGAGTTCATGCAGGAATCTGAACTGTCTTCTTGAGATTCCCATTCACTACAAGAATCACATTGGCAGAGTTTTGGTCGCGAACATCGGACGAGTTCATCGTTACGTACGCTCCCACAAGATGTATAACAAGGGCTTTTTGGACCGTATCTTGTTACTGGAGACACTGAGCGCTCATTTCTCTTTAGACAAGCAGGTAGTTTTGAAACGTCGATAAAAAATAGTTTTTTTGAACATTTCTGCTTCGATTGAACTTTATCTCCGTGTTTTTCATCATCACCTAGTCTCTTATCAGCTGATTCATCGTTTGATTTGAGGTTTTGTGGCACTGCTTCTTCAGAAACCTTCGAACCTTGTGATGTTACCTTCAGAGTTTCTGGTGAAGAAGGATCTGCAGGAGCAGACCCTGCTGATTCCGGTAAACTCGGTGTCGATGTTTTCTTGAACCCACTTGAACCTTGTGGAGAAAGTTCTTCAGAAACCTTTGAACCTTGTGACGGTACTTTCAGAGTTACTGGTGAAGATCCTGCAGACCCTGCTGATTCCTGTAAACTCGGTGTCGACAATTTCTTGAACCCAGTTGAACCTTGTGGAGAAAGTTCTTCAGAAATTTTCGGACCTAGCGAAGAAGATTCTTCCACCGCTGTTAGTGGCAAAGGCTCTGTGAGCTCATTTGAACGGTTTTCAGACACTTTTGAATCTTGGGGCGATAATACTTTTGGCGAAGTTTCTTTTGACGATGCTGAACCATATAATGATGGTTCTTTCGACGATGCTGAACCATATAATGAAGGCTCTTTAGATGTAGTTGGACTTTTTTTCCCCGGGTTTATTTCACCGATATCAGAAGCCTTTGGACTCTGTGACGATGAATTTTTAAAAAAACTTAATCCTAGTGAAGAAGATTCTCTAGCGGCTGTTCCTGACGAAGGTTTCGTAAAAACAATTGAACGGTCTTTAGACATTTTTGTCTCAGAAGAACGGAACATATCTATTGTGTCTTCATTCCTCTGTTGCTGACTTGTAAAATATTTGGCAACATTTGCCCCCAACGTTGGCATTGGAATATTTTGGTCCTCAAGGTCGTCAGATTCAGGTGTAATCTGAGATATGTCATCATCATCATCATCATCATCTTCATTTTCTTTTAGAGCCGTTGTATAAACATGCTCTTCTATTTTCCTGACTGGTTGTAGAAAACCTCTTTTGTTTAAAATGTAAGGTTGTTTTCCTTTTTTATCTAGATTAATCGTAGATCCTGAGCAATTACGACCAATCGAAACAGAGTTCCGATCTTTTATGACTCTTTTCGAATTAGCCCTTTGAACAGAATCGTGTCTCGTTGAGCTTCGCCGGCCAGCTCCTTCAATCCTGTTTCTGCTTTGTGTTTGTCTTTCCGGGTTAGGAGCATTATGATACTGCAGGAGAAATTTTAGTATAAAAAGTGTTATTATGGCAGCGAGTATATGAGATGCAAAGTTTTGTATTAAGTATACCAGGATATTGCTCATCTTGCTAAATTATTTATCAAGACATTATTGACGTATTTTTATAGTATATATTTTTTTTTCTTAGCACATTTCTCCCCAACTTACACTTTTTTAAAAGCATAATGACCGAAACATACCCTGTTGAATCCTGCCGTAGGCTGAGTTGAGCATTTTCTTATTTCCGTTTAACGAGCAATTTGAAATTTTAATATTCTGAAGACATAGTGAACATGTGTTTAACAAAAAAATGTTTGCTAATATAACTATTTGATATATATCTAATTAAATCTGTTTTAAATTTAATTTTCTTTCATTTTTGTGATAAAAAAAAATAACTGTACCACAACAATGACAGTACATGATAGAGGCTGTACTATTTCTTGGATAACGTCAGGACAGGGAAGTGATTTGTCCTAGATCGCGTTAAACCGCCAGATACCCCTCCTTGTTTTAGATACCTAAGACCAAGCTCCATCTTTATAAAACATTGGTGCGAGTCATACTTCTATATGGTTCTGAGAACTGGACATCTTGAAGAGCTGCTGAAAAGGAACTACTTATTATCAAAAGGGAGGTTCTCCGCTGCATTTTTGGAGGAGTAAAGGCGTCAATTTTGGGTACCCACTTTATAGAGGTTGCCCCCAGGAGGGCCCTAAATCCAATAGGATCCATCTCCAACCGCTAACAGATAAAGTAAAAGTATACCAGCACGGTAAATCATGTTTATCTGATGTTGAAAGAAATATTTTTTTATACTGATTATGTTTAATGGTTCTCGAATTTTTCTTAAAATGTTAATGTAATAATTAATATTAATACATAAGTGGAAAAAGTCCAACTAAGAACCTTAACTCTATAAACTAAAACAGGAAATTGAAAATACCTGTCCGTATTTTCAATTTCCTGTATTAGTTTAGTGACTTAAGGTTTTTAGTTGGAATTTTTCCACTAATGTATTGACATTTGTTTAATGTATCTGTTGACTTGTGCCCCCTTTTTCAATATATATTTTGTGGAATAACCATAAGTCCACTGGTTTTTTATAAATTCTCTATTTTTCTTGCACTTTTACTTTCATTTTTTCATATGTTTTTTTTGTCTTCTGTTCTTGTAATGCTTGTTACTATTATTTATTTTATTTTGTTTTCCTGTTGTGTTTTTAGGGGCTTGGTGAGTGTATATTGATGTTTCAAATTTTGGAGTATTTATCAGCTGTTTTTATCGAACCTTATCCAGCTAGTAACCTTCCCTATGATTCAGTAGTTGCATTTGAGCCTTAGAGGTGGTGGGGTGTGTGTGTTTTGGGTGCATTATTCATGTTTTGCTTTGCTGTTATTCTCTTTCTGCCCTGAGGATGCCTGAATAGGCGAAATATTAAGAAAAAAATTGTTTTTTAAATGGAAAGGTATTTTTAATTTCTTGTTTTAGTTTAGAGACTTGTGGTTTTTAGTTGGAATTTTTCCACTAATGTATTAACATTTGTTTAATGTCTTTGTTGACCTTTCCCTTTTTCAATAGTTAGTGTAAACATTTCAATAGTGCCATTACGCATCATATGAAAACATATAAAGAGTGTCAACAAACTTAGTTACTGCCTCTTTCGGATTTCCCTTGTATATTTTAAGATATTAAATCATGCGTTTTTCAAAAAAAAAATCGAAAGTAATATATATATAACATTTTATAATTCAGAAATTAAAAATGATAATGTATATGAAGCATATTCATTTTAGATCTACTTATGAAGGCAATAGACGTATCTAACTGAAAAACTAATGATACCATGTGGAAGAGTACCAAACCAATTTTCATTTATCAATATATTTTTATTTTTTTTATCACGCAGCGGCCACTAAGGACTACGCGAATAGCATTGGTTAGGCTTCTTAGGGAGTCATGATTTTCTTTCTTCCCATTTCAGCTTCATGATTTTCGACTGCATTTCTTTTCTTTCTTCGGATCATTTTGTACGCTTCTTTTTTTCCCTTCCAATATTGGTGAGATTTATCTGTGTTTTCCTGTATGTGTCTTAATCTAGGCAGTCGGTACCTGACATTTTATGGTTCTTTAATCCCCCCACGCTTTTGTAGCTAAACATTTTGTTAAAGATTTTTTTGTTTAATTATTTTCTCCTTCATCCTTTTCATGTGCCCTTGGATCGTCAGGCTTCTGATTCTTACGTCGGTTTCCAGGTCTTTAATTTCTCTGTAGATCTCTTCGCTGACAAAGTCTTTATCTGTTTATATTCTAATTTTATAAATAAAATAAAATATATTTATAATGTTTTGAATTGTTTAAATGATTTGGATTATAAGTTTCCTACTTTATCAATTTAAAAATACTTCATAAACCACGAAATGCTTTTTTTTTTCTTACATTTTATAAATTCTTTATTTAACATTTTTAAAATAAATCTTAAGGTATTTAATTGTGATTGAAATTTGTAACATAGGACGTCATTAATGGATACTTATTGGTAGATGATAAGTCTCAATAACAATGTATCAGAATACAGAAGAAAACTAATAATTGTTTACTATTAGATCCTCAAAAGCTAAATAATTAAATAATCATGAAAAGATATAAAAAATAATTAAGATCAAACTGTTCATATTTTTCCCGCGGGGTTTTATTGAAGAGATTGAAGCTACGGTTAAAACAGATTGCATTATTCTTGGATTTGTTTTTAAACATGAATTTGTATTTTTAATCTTTAAAATGCATGAATATCAAAAATGAAGAAATGAAAATATTAATAAAAAAATAATTCATTGATCTGATTAATCATTTCTGTATGGAAATTGTACCTATCTATATCATTCTTCTTTGATTTCTCTGTGGACCTCTTCGCTAGATAATCGCCTGTAACCTTCCTGTGTTTTTTCCGGGGCGCATAGATTTTTCTTAAGATCCTTCTTTCTATTCTTAGCAGTTTTTCTAAGTTGGGTAGGCATGTGGTCTCCATCCCATATAAAATCACAGGCTTTATCACAGGATTGTTGTGGCTTAACTTTGCATTGAAGGATTAGTTCTTTTTACTGTAAATTTTGCCTGTTTGATAGTTTAGATTTTCTAATTTTTTTATTTTCTCTTGAATGCTCTCTTTCTGTTATTTTAATTTTCTGGTTACTTTTATTTGTTCATATTTGGTGATTTCTGTTTTTTACTTAAAATTTACTTCAGTAGTCATGAGTTCTGTTTTTTCTGAGTATGAAACCAGTAGTCATGAAGCCTGGTCTTCTGTTATTATTTGTAGGGTATTTATTTGACTAATAGTCTCTTCTTCTGATTCTGCCAAAAGTGCGAGATCGTCTGCAAACGCCAAACAACTCACTTTTATATGATTTATGGTTTTCTGGTCTACTCCATAAATTTATTTAATTTATTTATTTCTGTTTTTTGCAATAGTAACATACAGAGAGTTTGGTTAGAAAATTAAAAAAAATAAAAGGATATAAGAAAAAGTAGATATACTGGAAAAAACTTGGAATTCAACTTAATATCAATAGTACTGATCACAGCGGAGAAGATTAAATTATAATTATAGCTATGAGTTAATATCAGATAAATTATGGAAAATAGGAGTTATAAAACTATTATGTAGGAAGATGAAAAATTATATAAATCAATGGCATTATTATGTGAATAAACAAACATATACTTGTCACTGGGTCAGAGCTATTCAGATATATACTTAGAACTTTAGGTAGAAAATGAAAGTGAATAACAATATGATTGTTGTGTTTAGGATTCAATACAATACAAAGATCGTATGAGCTTAAATATTTATTTTTACGTTCTGATTCAAATCGTCAAGTGAATTATTGGGTCTTTTTCGTTTAATCCCCGCACCTATTTACATATTTAATAAAACACGTTATGAAAAAATAACTACATTTAATAACAGTTATTCTAAAGAACTAAATGTAGATATGTGATTTATAGTAACCTCAAAAATATTTTTTGTCTATATACCTCTAATAATTTTTTGGGGATGAATGCATACTTTAAAGCATGCTAATAGTGTGTTTTCATTCCTTTTCAATACTGGCATAAATGAAGCATTATTTTTTCCCTGGCATATCCCACCGAAAACCCACTGATGTGGATATTCTCTTGTATAACTTCATTTTTTTTTATTGGGGTTAAACGAAAAACGGTTCTTAAGTTCCATTAAATACGACTCAAGCATTCATTTATGCTTGCACTAAAAAATATACAACCACCTTATTTTGTAAAGAATAATCATATATCATTTTGGTCTTTAGAATTACTGTTATTAAATTTTTTATTTTATTAGTATTTTTTTCATAACATGTGTTTTATTTCTATCCATAAATTAGAAATGCGGGGATTAAAGGAAAAGACCAGAATTATTTAAACGTAGGGGGCAATTGTCTTCGGTATTAATTATATGGGTATAATTAATTTTATTAATTAAGTATTAATTTTATTGACTAATTATTAA
Organism: Troilus luridus; assembly: GCA_964056705.1. Classification (NCBI taxonomy): domain Eukaryota; kingdom Metazoa; phylum Arthropoda; class Insecta; order Hemiptera; family Pentatomidae; genus Troilus; species Troilus luridus. The sequence continues at coordinate 190,867,727 of OZ057412.1, read as the reverse complement.
AAATAAATAATTATGATGGCCTACTTATTTATATTAATGTTTTGTCAAAAAAAAAAAGAATTTATTGAGATTATGTTTTAAATTCTAATTATGCTGTTCTGTATCTGTATACTTATCGTGGACTTCCAGCTATACTCTAAGCTATACTGTGACGACGACCAACAGAATATTGTAGTAAAAGTTATAAGAGAAAATAAATACTACAAATATGTTACATGAAATAATAGTATACGGAGTGAGTAACCAAACTAAATAAATGATGGACTACAAAACCAATATTTTTTTATTAAGAATTTTTAAACTTATCAAATTAATGTACCACATTTTATGCACATTTACATGTTTCTCCATTTGGACGTGTTGGATAATTGGATATCAGACATCATGGAGACATGTGATACAACACTCACATGCTAATATATGATATGGAAAGACAATTCAGTTTCTGCCTGTCTATTAATACTGAAGTTACATATTATGACGTCCATTGTTCCAACCAAATTATCTGTTGTTTTATTACAAATTCGGTATTATTTTATTTAAATTAGTAGTATTCGGGGGAATATTTTCTCACATACGCATTCAAGTCAGATGTTGAAGTTTTCTTATTCTTTAACTTTTTCCGCATGTCTTCAGTGTTTGTCCCTACGTCATATCTGGTCGATCCTGATATCCTAAGTACTCCTGCAGGCAGATTTCTGTTGTTCCTTGTGGCAATTGAACGAAGCACATCTTCCAAAGTCGGGAGGCTTTGCAATACGTTCATATCGACGAAATCAACGGCTCGTATGGTATACATGATGATAACAGCAAGAATAGCCATCAAATAATACCTGATGTAGTAGTCTATAAAAGAAATTACCAGTATTTTCAATTCTTCGCTCATTGTTGTATTGCAAAAAGTGTCGGCAAAAGTGCGAAAATTGTTAAAATCGCGCATTACCGAATAGGTTGGCCATCCATAGAATTACCAAAACAATCTTCACTTTCTATGATACTAAAATTACTTATGTTTTTTTTTTAATTTTTATTATTTTAATTTTTATAAAGCCATCTAGAAGAATTTCAATCAACTGTCTAAGAAACATATAATATTAAATTTCATAATATAACTCAGTTTGTTGGTTTAGCATTAATCATGTGTTATAATTATGTCGGTAAATATTAAAAAATAAAATAAAATATCATAAACACAAAAATGATAGCAGATTGGTCAAAAAGTTAATGCTGAATTGCTAAAATTATAACTATTTTATTTTAGAAGTCTTAGGTGAACAATTCTTTTGCAAACTTTTTAGTCTAGAATCTAGTCAAACATTATCAAAATAATCTAGAAAAGCATACTCCAAAAAAGGTTTGTCACTTGTAAATTGATAGTGGGTCTAGAGGATAGAGTCGAAGATTTGGATAGACACCAAGGTTGGGTGATAAAGAATGATCGTTAGTGGTTTCGGAACAAGAAAAATTAAGTAAGTTGTTTAGAGTAAGTCTAAAGTAAGTTTAGAAAAAGTGAAAAGGCATTCTCATTAGGTTTCATTGGAGTCTAATCTAATAACTGGTTATAGAACGGACTAAATGTTAAACATTGTACTCGTAATTTCTGATTTAAATGATATGTTAAATATTTCTTGTAAAAAATAAAGAACAATACTGTTACGAGCTACTGGGTGTAAAATGGACTAAACTATTACTTAATTCAAGATACAAATATTTATTAACAAATTAAAAAGAATACAATGAGATTGTTTAAAACAATTAAATTATTCAACAGATTGTTACCTAGGCCTAACTGTTATCTAATTACTAAAATAATATACAAATACTATAAGATATTACTACAACTAAATAACTTAACTATTTACCTAAATTTGTACAAATACAATACAATTACACTATAGTTTATAACTACAAATTAACACTTACAGTTCGCTAATTAAAGTCCACCGACCGTAAGACTCTCCAAATATGACTAACTGGCAAACAGTTTATTACACTGATTACACGGCCAATAATTATCACTGTCACAGTTCTTCACACGGACTATCACAACAGTACTGTCACAGCATTACTCACTTACTACAGACTGACACTAGCTAACTCGGGCGAAACAGCTGGCCTTTTTATATAGGCAAGGTAGGTCGTGGTGGGACAATTCTCGGAAGATCGAGAATTGTCTCGTTACATCCAGGTTGAACGAGAAGGGCCTCGGCAACTTCTTTGATCCCACAGCTCGACTAATCCTCTCAGCCGGTCCTTCTTCCCTCTCTGACCGTAACAATACTTTTTATATATCTCCATTATATAGGGAGCGAAGTGGCTCAGTGGTCGAGCACTGTTTCCATGGCGAAAATCTTGCTTCAAATTCCGTGGCTGTATAGACATTTACAGTTATAATTACGTTATTGAAGTTAGCTGTTATAAAAGATAACATGTTTTTTCGTTTAATCCCCGCATCTATTTTTAGAAAAATTTAGAAAAATAAAACACATGTTATGAAAAAAAAAACATTTAATAACAGTTATTCTGAAGAATAGATGCTTGATCAAAAAATATACAAACACCTTATTTTGTAAAGAAGAATTAAGTATGTCTGAGGAAACTTCTACCAATTGGAAGAATTATTTAAGGGAAGTTTGCGCAGTTTCTCTCATCCTAAACCTAATCAGAATAGGAGGAAATGGGATGACTGCAGTAATTGATGAATCTTGTTTAACCAGACGGTAATATAATGTAGTTTGAGTATATCCACAAGAGTGGTTTTAGGTGGAATATGGCGGGAAACAAAAGAATACTTAATCCATGCCATGCTTAACGGGAACGAATCAACACTATTAGCATGAACTAAATAATGCATCCATCCCCAAACAATTATTATGCCTGATTTATGGAAGGCCTACTCAAAAATAGAAAAAAATGGTACTTGTGTTTTAACGCAGCCGCAGTTATTTTTACCAACTTGTTCCCATCCGCAAGCAGTTATATTTTGTAACAGTTATATTTCTTACATCTGATTTGTAATTGTTCTATATTTGGTTGTTGATTTCTTGTTTGTTTGCTGATTTGGTCTAGATTTCTTGTTGTTATTATTATGTTTATTTATTTAATTATTATTAGATTTGTTGTTGTTGTTACTTGCTTCGAAAATGCGTATTTGCCAAAAACAGAAGAAGAAGCAATAGCATTCTTTCAGGCGTGAAATATTTTACCAACAAAAACAAAAATGTAGCGGTTTGCATAAAATGAAGCTTTATTAAACTACGATTCGTTTTATTAAATTAAATTACCTTTATTAAACTACACTAAATTAGCATTATTATTTTAACTACAATTTTTAATTCTTGATGATTATTTTAAAAAAATTAAAATTCTAACCCCAATAAATAGATTTAAAAACGTTATTTAAGATAGCTGTTATAAAAGATAACTAATACAAAACATAACTGCTCGCCCATGCGAACAAGTAGGCAAAAATAACTGCGACTGCATTAACACACAAGTACCGAAAAAATAATCGTATATGATCTCAAATTATATACAATTTGTGGATCTGTCAACTGGAGCGCACTCCCACTGTAGCATCGTCCGATTAGCCTTAGCGGCATAAAGTGACGTTAAATGAACAAACAACTGGAGCGCACACGTAGTCAATTGATTCGCTATGGGCTGCAGCCAAAAAAAGATATAAGGAACAGCCAGGAACTAACAGATCCTTATTGGACTCGTAACTGTGTAAATTCATGGCGAGACAAAGGTATAAAGGCAAAAACCTTTTTGAGGTTATTATAAATCACATGTCTACATTTTGGTCTTTAGAATAACTGCTATTAAATGTAGTTATTTTTTTCATATGTTTTATTTTTAATAAAAAATAGATGTGGGGATTAAAGGAAATTTTATATATCTCTATTATATTAGGAGCGAAGTGGCTCAGTGGGTTTCCATGGAGAAAATCTTGGTTCAAATCCCGCTGCTGTATAGACATTTATTTAATATGTTAGCGGTTGGAGATGGATCATATGGGATCTGGGACAAATCACCTTCCTGCACAACCGTTGTCCATGAATTGATACAGTCTCTACCATGTACTGAATCTCAAATCCGTTTACGAGTTGTAGAAGTACAGGTTTTTTTTTTTTTTTGTAATTTTTTATCAGCGTTGCCTAATAAATCGATGAATTAGTTTCTTCTTAGCCTGATGTGCTCGATCAGTTTAGAAATATTTGTAAAAATTGGTAAATCACAAACCTACTGTTCCTAACATCTTTCAGTCCTAAATAAGATACAGCACTTCTATATTTTGGCTTGTGAAGGATAAACATTTTAACATTTTTTAAGTTGAACTCTAAACTTTAAAGATGAATTTCTGTATTTACCCTAAGAAAAAATTGATCATATTAAAACATTAAAAAAGTCTTTAATATGTTATTCCTTCTAAAGCTACTAATTTAAAAAAAAAAAGATGGTACTTAACGAACTCAGCCATCCTGGTTCGCTTCTCGGTCAGACATATCCTTTCTTTTCGCTGATCCTATATCTCAGTGTTCTTGCAATTTACAATTTTATTAATGTTTTGATTCATGACGTCTCGATTTTGTTTCCCTTTCAGACCCTTTTTTGTTTCTCAGGTTCTGTCTTATTTCCTTCAAAACTGTCTTCACGAGATCTTTTTCTTTCGCTAAATCCTCTTCTCATATTTTCTTTCTCACTCTTATAGCTGCAGTGTGATGAGTATTTGTTTCTACCAGATGGTGACCCTGATATTTTCTTTCTCACATCTATGCTTAAGACTCACTTGAGAATTTTTCCATTCTTAGGCTACACCTACATTGGATCCGGTGTGATACGATGAGACGTCGCTAGCAAACCAAATGACTGAAATATATCGAGAGTTATAACATTTGGTTCTTTAAATTTATAAAATTAAGATTATTTAATTATTTTTTTAATTATTATTTTAATACATTTATATTTTACTATAATGTATAGTAAAATATGTATAGTGTATACACCCCAGCATCGTATGTGATAGAATCACGTCGCACCGAATCGGATCCAATGTAGGTGTAGCCTAATACTCTCTTTCTCAGATTTTCTGTTCCATTTTTACAAGGATTATTTCTTTCAGACAATCCCCTCATCATATTTTCTTTATCATTATTTTGTCTACAGAACGCAGAATTTTTTTTTCTTTCAGCTGATTTATTTCTCGTATTTTCTTTCGCAGTTCTATGTCTACGACTCGCTGTAGAAATATCCATCGCAGAATCTTCCGGAATTATATTTTCTGTTTCTTTACAACACCTTGCTCCAAGTTCCTTACATCGGGATTTAATCTTTGTCTCTTTAAGACATCTTGATTTAATCTGCAGCTGTTGCTTATCAGCTGTTTTCATTTTAACAGTGCAAGTTTGTTTTTCGAGGTACTTTCTTTGATTCAGCTTAGGAATGTCCTGGATAGGTTCAGTTGTTGAAGAACATTCATCAGAATTTGAACAACAATTACCTGAATTTGAAGTAGATTGACTTGTATTTAAAAAGCATTCCTCTGAATTCGATTCACATTCTTCAGCCCGATCCAATCCCATCACTGTCAAACATCTTCTGGAAGTATTTATTTTTTTATTATTACTGAATTCTTCTTTTTTACATTCAGGATATCTCGCGTCGTTCATACAGTTCTTGCTGTATTCTACCTTATACATTTTGTTCTTCCTATCCTCCATTAAAGATTTTATTGGAAATATAGGCACGTATTCAGTAAGTCTGAATATACCCACAGGATCATTTGAGCTAGTGCTAATTTGTTGTGGTACACTGATTAAGAGAGATACTGTGGAAGATAATAGGTTCCGAAATTGATAAGAATGTCGGAACTCTCTGGCGGTTTACTTTTGCGTTCTGTAACAGAAAAAAAAAGCTAACGATTATTACGAACAAAAAAGAAGATATAAATAAATACAGTAATATATTGTAGTTATAGCAGACTAAGACAGATTAATGTAATGATATATGTCCTTAAATATATAAATGATATGTATGCCTGTTTAATTTTCTAAATATAATGATTAAAATCCATTGTAAAAAGTTCTATAAAAAAAAATATCAAACGACAAATTAGTCTACACGCGAAATGACGCCATTTATAAAATAACAGAAAGAATCACCGTCACAATGAGAAAAAGAATTTAATTTCTATTAACACATCTTGCGAATGAATGCAAATAGACAATCGAAAAGAGTATTTGAATTCTTTAGAAATAAAAAACTAATTGGATTAAACCAAACGAATTGTGTTAAGGAAACGTAGAGGGACATGGGAAAACTCGGAGTTACGATATCATTCTTAGAGTTGGAAGTCCCAAGAGCATAAACCGAGTAAAGAGGATAAGGTTTGAGGAGAGAACGAAAGGGATGATCAAGATAGTCGATGAAGAAAGAAATAGGAGATCAGAGAGGATAAAGCTATACTAGGGGGAGAGAAAGTCAAATAGTATGCATTAATGATCGATCCAGAGTATCCCAAAGTTGGATGAAAGCAAAAGAAGTAAATAAATCGAAGCATACTTCGTATGTTGTCCCAGTCTAAAAGAAGCCATTACAAAGGTCCATTTTTATAGCAGAAAAAGCGACACTGAAATCAAAACGGTCAAGCAGTAAAAGTACCACGGGGGAGTATTAAATTTTAAAGGAGGGGACAGTCAGGCGTCCAAAAGTAGGAAATTAAAATTAGATACGGTGTAACATTTAAAAAAAAAAAACCTACATAACAAGATTCTCCTGAAAAAAGGCTAAAATCCGATACAATGAAACATCAATGTGAACGGTTATACAATACAGGCTGGAAATGAAAATAAAAATAATAAGACCTATCCATGGACTAAGAAAAGTAGAGGAAGAATGCTTACAAAAAAAAAAAAATGCAGCATAGGAAGCTAAGGACTTGGATAAAGCGATAAGGAAAAGAAGATTACAATTTTTCGGGCAGATGAAAAGAACGAATGAAAATAGATTAAACAAACAGATATTCAACAAAGAGATGGAAAAAAGAATCATCAGAGGAAGGCCAAGTCGGAATAAAGAGGAAATAGAAGGACTTGGTTTTCAGAAAAAGAATATCAGGGTATTTAGAAAACACAATAAGAACCTTGTAGTGGAATATAAAGGGGAAAGGGAGATAAAGGTGGACATAAGAGTATAAGGAGATGAAAATATGGACTGCAAGGAAAGTTAAAAGTATAAAAAAAAAATCATACCTCAGTATGCAAGCCCATAGCATCAAGAAATCATTAGAAAGGTATTATTTTCGTGTATTTAAGTTACATGTTAGTCAAATTAAACATGTTTTATAAATTGCCATAGAAACGTCTTTAAATAGTGGTAACGACTAGTATCCAATTATGTTGAGATTGCACTAAAAAGAAAAGTTTGGCTATAAGAAATCTTTTTTAATAATTACTTACCTGTACCACTACAACCCATGAATGGTATTGGGCTCAGCACGTGTTAGAGACTGTACTGTTTCCCCCCTTAATTTGGTTACAAACTTTATAGGATAGAGAGCCCATAGTGGGACTAGAACCCAGAACCTTGGCAACTCAGAGCCTCTGAACCACTCTGCTCTCCATCAGAGCAATACCCAGACAAAAGAATTTATAAAGAATATAATTCCTGTTTCGGAAAAGAGTAATCAAGTCAAAGTTAACAATAAATATTCCGTTATGAATATAATGGGAGTCACCAGAAAGTGTAGTCATTTTTTTTTTAAATGTTAAAACCTAATAAATTGTTATTTTAGTGGACACTTGCCACTTATTATCCAGATATAGATTTTTTGCTCTTGGAACTTAATAAAAGCCAACCTAAACAACATTTACTAACCAAATATGTATATAATTTTTTAAACAATATTCTGGCCTATTCTTACTTTGCCCCTTTTATTTAATTTGTTCTAAGAATTATGGTATGTTTTTAAATTGAATAATCTTCACCATGACATTTTTTTTTTTTATACTGTGACCAGGTTGTGGGGTTTTCAGTCTAAGCTCCAAATTGATTAAATAAAAAATTCCAAAAAAATGTAGATTGTATACATAATAAAGTTCGTAACATAATCATTACATCAAACGGTAACACCAACAACATTACCATATCACCAACGGCACAACCATAGCACCAATTAAAAAGTCATAGTTAAATAATTAATAAAATATAAAGATTATTAATTACAATTTCTTTACAAATTTTAATAGGATGCTTACCGCTGAGCTGTAAAGAAAAGATATGGTAATCAGTAAAATTTGGCAATTATTTGAGCATATAAACCACTGAAATGCATCTGCACGTAACGACAGTCCACTGTAAAGTGAGCTCAAAAAGATAAAGACACCTGACAGACGAAATTAGCGACAAAAAAAAAGAAACTCGTTATAATACGAATAAATACTAACAAAAATAATTTAAAATCCGTCTTATTCTTAAACTCCTCAGAGAAAGTTAAACAAGGTTATTATAGTTGATTATTACATTCCCACTATTTTACGCAGTTAATTAAAATAATCAATTAATAATAATAAAGATTAGAAAAATCAAAGGCCCGATACCAACAATCTGTAAGAAACTTAAATCACTCTTAAACCAATCCTCCCACCTACGCCTCGGGCGTTTACCTGGCAGCTCAATCCTTAATATCTTTACATAAATTATTATCATTACCAACTGCATGTTTCGCAACTCCCTGTGGTGTAATCTCTCAAATTTTCCAGCGGTTACATCATATTCTGGATCAAATATTTTAAACAACACATTATTTTCGAATACCTTCAGGAGTATGTTCATCCTTCAAAATTAACTATCACGTTGCCTTTTTTAAGGACATAGGACACAAGCTGAGTAATGTCGAGAACAATAAAAACAATAATTTCCTGCCTTTAAAATTACTTTTATTTTGTTTGAAGTGGATCAATGGATTCGAGCCCGTCGAAGTGCTCTAAGCCATTGAGCTACCAGGGGTCGTACCCAAGTCAGACGAATCCGTTCTCTTCACCGATCCTATATCCCCGTGTTTGCGCAACTTTTTGCAATGTATACACGAGGAAGAATGTTCATTGAACATTACTTTTTTAATTAGGATCGTGTTGACATACGTCAATAGATTATTTTTATTAATTGTTATTTTTATAGTAATTATTTTTAAATATTTTTGTTTTGAAGAGAAAAGATTTGCCCTGGATGGGATCCGAACCCGAGTCGTCTGCGTCTCCTTTGCAGTGCTCTAAACCACTGAGCTACCAGGGGTCTCTTCAAATCTCTACAAGGCAAATCTTTTTTCTTAAAATCAAAAATATTTAAAAATAATTACCATAAAAATACTTTTATTTTCTCTTGAATTTTGATTTTTTTCTATCATCTAGTTTAGGTACTTACTATCATAGACAATAAGTACTTTTTTTTTTTTAATTTACAACTGTATTATAACAATGCAACAAGTAAATGTAATGGCATGGATGATACATAATGGCAGGGATAAAGTCAAATAGAGATTCACCCAGAGGTAGTACTCAAATAACTAATTCAATTAAGAAGGTCACGAATCAATCTTCTTTTCAGGCGCGTCGGAGGAAAATTGGGAATTGAAGAGGTTGCTTGGTTTGAAACCAGTGGGTTTAAATATGAATAAAGTTTGTCATCGAAATAAAAAAACCGTAAGCCCAAATAGGTCTTATAATAGTCATGTGTATGAGTCTTTTGTAATTAATTGGAAGCTTAGTAAACTAGAATGAACAATTATTTAATACTCGTATTAATGATAATGGTTTAATTTATGCAGAAATTCCAGAACTAGTTAATGAGCTGGATATTGCAATATCCACCTGTAATTAGTAGACCTCCACCTGGGGCCCACAGCTGTCAACACCATTTTGGCTTCCGCTACAAGAAACTTTGTTACATTGCTAGTATCACCACCTAAGGAACAACGAACAATCAAATTTTTAATTTTCTAAAAAAGCCGGAAATATTTTATTGTTGATGGAATAGTCTCGATCAGAAGCATTGTTTCTTCAATATTCCAAGTATAAAGTATACAAATGAATCGACAAATAATCGTTGGAATGGTTGATAATGTATCCTAGGTAGATAACTGTTACTTGTATCACAGTTTTTTAAAATGTATTTATTGAAATTTACAGCTGTATTCAGAATACATCAAGTAAATATAATGAAAGATTTTTTTTTGTTATTTATTTATTGATATTTACAACTATATTACAATAATATAACAAGTAAATAGGCAAAGTGAAACATAATGACATGATATAATGACAAGTAGAGAAACTACCCACTGGTAGTACTCAAATTGCAGGTTCAACTAAGAACGAGGACATCTTCTTTTCAGACGCAGGAGGATTATCAGGAATTGAAGAGGAAGTAAGGTTTGAAACTAATGGGTTTGAGTGGAAATGAAGTTTGTCATGAAAATATTGATATCGGATTCAGGCCATATCAGCAGCAAACGGGGCATTAAGGTCATTATGCATTACTTTGTTCGTAACAAAGTAAAGATTTTACGAAAGATTTAGGATTGTAAGGGTTGAATACGAGAGGAATTCGATGACTTAGTGGAGCCCGAAAGCTCTATTCTTTATGTCCAGATGGGTCTAATGATTGTCTTGTATACGAGTCGTTTGTAATTAATTGGGAGCTTGGAGCGTTTGTCTAGTAAATGTTTAAGTAGCCAGAAACGTCGAGCTGTTTCTTGACGTTTCAGTCTAGTATGAGGATTCCAAGTTAAGCGTTTGCCAAGGTGTAGTCTTAAGTACCGAACCTGTTCTACAGGAATCAGTGGGGTGTTTTTAAACAACACAGAAGGACAGGAAGTCGTTTCTGACTTGAATAAACTGATTAACTATTTACTAATAGTTACCCTTGAAGAGTCTTGGTTACCGTTAGGCTGTGCAAGAAGGTAGCCATTGACCAAAGATCACGCTCAACCGGCAAGTTTTATCACCAAATTAACGGTACCCACTCACCCAGTCCCTATGAACATCTTATGATTATCTTATGTAGAGGTTATGTAGATGTCACAGGTTACTCTTTTAAATGAGTAAACAATTAATTTTCACAGCTAGATTGTACTCCCAAACCTCCAGCATATTAACTGAGCACTCTACACGCTGAGCTAAACACATCTCCTTTAAGGTTATATCAATAGATAGACCAAGAATCATTGTAATAATCGATAATGGATCTTAGACTCATATCCTTTACTTAGATCACTTTAAAAATATTAAATATTTTTTCCATATTGAATAAACAGATTAACTATTCATTAATAACCGATATGTGCAGTTAGAACTTTTTGTTTCTATATTATCGAACGTTAAGAATGTTTTGGTTTCAAAAATAGATAAAAATATCCGTAAATGTGTTTATTTGTTACAAGTTCAAGATATGTACATAACTATTGGAAGGGTAGTAATGTAGGTATCATCACAATTAGTGATAAGTTAGACACTTCGTTATTCGTGCTGCTCTCTAGTTTGACTTCCCAGCATTTTTTGATCCGAAAATCTTCCAAAACTGACCGCGGCTGTTCTTGCTAGTGTTCTCGTCTACTACGATCTGTTTGACGTTTCTAGTATCTTCTGCTTCGTTCTTGTCTGGTATCGAAGGAGAGTTGACTTCATCACTGGAGAAGCTTTCGGAGCCGATAGATAAGTCAGAATAACTATTCGAATCTCCCTCTTTGGATTTATCATTCTTCTTATTCCTTATCCCTGTTGAAACAGCCGAACTCCCGAACAATTTTTTAATATAACAGACGTCTTCAGTGTCAGCATTAAAGCTCGTTTCCGAATTATCACGACTGGATATTGAAAGACATGGCTTAATTCTGTGCTTCCTATCCTTGGAACGCAAACTATCATTAATTGATTTTGATTTATTACTGTATTTCGACATAGTCCTGATTCTCAATCCATTTACCGGTTCTATCACTTCGATTTGATAAACATCTTTTTTATTAGAAGGATCATGTTTTGCCCATATTGATCCGATAGATTGTTTGATAGAGGGAGAGGTTGGTTTTTTCAAGTCAGAAAAAAAACGACTTATTGACCTGATGTCCGGTTTTGAACAGTTCTCGACAATTTTCTGTCGTTTCCGAGATCCGTTTTTGTATTTGAAGCATTGGCGCTTTGAAAAATCTTGTGATTGCAAATTTTTATCCGCTTGATTCGGTTTTAATTGTTTCTTCGAAGGACGAGTGTGTAATTCTGAATGTTTCCTTCCCCTCGCATCAGTGATCGGTTTAAAACTTGTCTTATACCCGGCTTGAATCTTACACCTTTCATCTGATAAGAGATTTCTCTTTTTATATAACGGACAGTTTAAATGCTTTTTACTAAGCTCACTAAATGAAAGATTACGTGATTTTTTATCGCTTTCAATATTTTCATCGGAAGTATTTCTATGCCCAAATTTTCTTCCTGTCATCAAAGTATCTCTACGTTTCCTTTTGTCAGCACTCGTCCTATAATATGGATGTTTTTTGACCGGAGCTTTGCTTCCTAAAGCTAATGATTTCCTTGACGATAAAGAAATTCCTTTTTCATTAAAAACACTACAAGTCGATAACTTCTTATCCCGTAGTCGGAGGACAATCACAGCATTCCTGGAAACCCTCTGCCCCGGAAGCAATGATGATTTGACTGTCGAACTCGTCGCCGTCTGATTTTTCGTTACAGCGGCCAAATCTTCATCATTTCTTAGGCTATTATATGCTGCTGTTGCATCTAATTCGTTCAATCCCACATTTCTCAGATCAAAGTTATCGAGTTTCTTCTTGTTCCATCGTTGTTTTGGAATAGAAGAAGTATGAGGACCCTCAAAATCCCAGGTGTCGACAGAACTGTCCCGACTAACCTTGGGTTTGAGTTCACCAGACATGACTTGTGAATAGGCAGAGGATTTTTTGAGCGTAACGTTTTGTATATCAGTTGTCGAGGATGATTTGCTTGATTGAGAGATATGATGCTCTTCCCGCGCATGATCCAGGTTCGGTTCCCAACATAAAGTTATCGAGGATTTACATGGCACATTAGAACTGTCGGGAAGATGTCCAAAAGGTGATCCAGGATTTAAGGTATCGACAACAACATAACCAAAACTATCAAAGCATTGCTTCCAATAATCTATTGCTGTTTGTCTTTCTCTGGCAGAAGGTAATGCGTCCGTTTTGCCAGAGGCATCACTCTGCTTACAACAATCCAAACTGCTTCCATTCTTGACTTGTGAGTTTCCTTTTCCTTCCTCTTGATCCACATCTTTCTGAAGGACATTTTCTCCATTTGAATTCCCAGGAAGCGGAAATCCCCGATGAGAACTCCATGCAGAGTAACACTTCTTCAATAATAAGAACAAGGTACAACCGATGATGAGTCCGGTTAGGTAATACCTAAAGGCGTAGGCAAAAGTGGCTGCAAAATCCTCCAAAAAATTGGTAACATCAGACAGCAGCCAATAATCATTTTCATCTGGAACTAAAAAGGGTTATTATTTAAATTATCATTGGTTATGGTTAGGGGGATTATCGGGGGGGGGGGTGTGCAACTAATGTTTTTTTTTGTTTCTTTAAATTTATTTATTGATATTTACAACTGTATTAAAAAATACATCCAGTAAATAGGCTATGTGATACACAATGGCAAGTAGAGAAACCACCCACTAGTGATTTGAGTACTAACTCAAATCACTAGTTCAACTAAGAAGGTCACGTGGCCATCTTCTATTCAGACGCCTCGGAGGATTATCGGGAATCGAAGAGGAAGATAGGTTTGAAACTAGAGGGTTTGAGTGGGAATGAAGTTTGTTATGAAAGGATAGATACCGGGTTCGGGCCAAATCAGCAACAAATGGGACATTAAGGTCGTTATGGATGACTTTATTCTTAACAAAATAAGGAGCGTTGAGGATTTTACCAAGGATTTTGGATAGTAGGGATTGGATACGAGAGGAATTTGATGGAATTGAGTAGAGCTTTGGGGCTCCACTATGTAAGTCTAAATAGGTCGTATGATGGTCATGTAGATGAGTCTTTTGTAGTTAATTGGGAGGTTAGAGCGTTTGTCTAGTAAGTGTTGAAGTAGCCTGAAACGTCGAGCGGTTTCTTGTCTTTTCAGTCTAGTATGAGGATTCCACGTTAATCGTTTGTCGAGGTGCAAACCTAAGTCAGCTAATGTTAAGCGTAAAACGAAATATACTGTGGCATGTAATGTCGAAAATGTCAGATTGGACAAAAAAACTGAATAAATTTTCCTGGCAGCTGGCAGCCGAAGAAGATCGACGATACTGTTCGGATTTCGTTAACGAAGACTTCTGACGGATCATCAATCAATTAAATTCAGCACAAAACTTTTTTAATTTTTTTAGAATTTATTGGCTGCAGCCCCCGATCATTTTAAGAATGTAAAAAAAACAAAAATTTTTAGTTAATATAGTACATGTAAATCTAAAGTACTGATAAATTTGACAACAAACCAAGATGGAGTAAATTTAATTGTATCTAAATACTATTAGTAGTTTTAAAGTTAGTTACATGATATAATCGTATGAGTTGATCTTTATGGAATATTCATGAAGGATAAAAAGAAACAACAGTCAGTTACGCGGACGATATTAACCATTGTAAAGGATGCGAAAACATAGCATTCAAGAATTACAAAATATAAAATTATTATAAAACAATATGTGTTAGCCCAAACAAAAGCATACTTCGAAAAAACTCCAGCTTCCGAAAACCCACTAATCCGAGAAATCGGTAACTATGATAAACATTCGTTAAGACGCTACACGCACAGAAGAACAAAACATATTCTCCTTTCTTAACAAATTACTGTTTGCAGGTATTGTAATTTAATTATCTGTATTTAGTTTATAGCTATTTTTAAGTGTTCACTTATTTTCTATTTAATTATTATTATATTTATTTACTTTATTATTATCATTTTCATTTATTTATCTCATTATTATTTTTTTTTTTTAAGCGGGTTTTTTCTACATTTTTCCTGCTATTGTAAAACTTATTTATAAAAGATAACTTTAATTAATTAAAATCAATGTTCTTTAAACATGTAAAGGAAGTCCGGAACATGTATTCATACTAATGGTGTTGTATATGTAAAATTGCAAATAAAGTTGTTGTTGTTGTTCAAAAATATACAAAATTAAGGATATAGCAATTCCCCCAAAGTAAAAATCAGATTGCATAATAACTCTAATTCTGATTGACCATGGCTATTTCATAAGAATTTCGAAACAATATTTCACAACAATATTGGTAAATATTTCCAAAGTGGTATATTGATAATTAAAACCTGGTACCTGCAAAATGATTTTTTCCACTAAGGTAGAACCTTA
This sequence comes from Troilus luridus, assembly GCA_964056705.1. Taxonomy (NCBI): domain Eukaryota; kingdom Metazoa; phylum Arthropoda; class Insecta; order Hemiptera; family Pentatomidae; genus Troilus; species Troilus luridus. The sequence goes on along the minus strand of OZ057412.1, from coordinate 190,852,313 downwards.
TTTTATTGAACACGAAGCGCCCCGCAACAAAATATTTCATGAATAGAACCACCGGGAACGGAATATTTCAACTTCTTTGGGAACATGCAAGTTTTAAGCTGATTATTGTACAGGCAGAAGGATCCACACGTTTCTTTAACAACAATAAAGTACGAGCGAGACTTACGGAAAGTAGAAGAAGCTATTGACCTAGGACTCAAGGTTTCTAAAAATGAGGCAATAACTAAGAAAATATTTGAATCAATATAGACTATACGCATGCTGATTACTCCAATAAAACTATTATAACCACAATTAAAAAGAATATATATGAATGTAAAATTGTAAATATTATTTGAGAAAGATAGATGTTTTCGAAGACTATAACCTAAAAACCTGTTACCACTACAACCCGTTAATGAGTTTGGGCTTCAGTACATGGTAGAGACTGTACTGTTTCAAGGATAACGGTTCTACAAGGAGGTGGCTTGTCCTAGGTCACGCTCAACCGCCAGGTTTTTCCCCCTTATTTCGAGTACCCTATTTTTATAATATTTTATAGAGGCTGGGTGAGCCCCAGGAGGGTCCTAGATCCCATATGACCCATCTCCCCCCACAAACAGACTATATAAAAGTAACTGCCTGCAGTTACACCTATAAACAGCTAAAAAGACACACTATCCTCTGCTAAAACCAAACTTGTGTTTTTTTACATTGGTCAACAAACAAACCCGTAGAGTAGAGCAAGATTGTGAAAATGGGGACGGGTCAGTAGAGCATACTATTACACAAGTGCTATCCACTTTACTCTCCCATGGATATATCTCATATGTATGGGAATTCTCATCAAGGCTTCCTCTCCATTTGAGCGAATCAATATTGACTTTAAAGAACTGATCCATCCAACACACGTAACTTTTAACTTTTCATAATTATCGACGAATATTCTCGATTTCCCTTTGCTTATGCATGTCGGGATGTTTCAGCCGCTACTATGGTTAGTTATTTGAAAAATCTCTTCTGATTGTTTGGAACACCGATGTTTGTACACTCAGACGAGGAGCATCTTTCATGTCTAAAGAAGTTCAATCTTTTCCCCATGCAAATTGAGTTGCTACAAGCCGAACCACACTATACAATCTGCAAGGTAACAGGCAAATAGAGCGCCTAAACGGTACGCTAAGGAAAACGATTACACTGCCCTTGAAAACCCGAGGTTTGCAAGGCGAAGATTGGGAAAAGGTGCTGCAAGAATCTCCCCATGCCATTCGGTCTTTGTTGTGTTATTTTCGCTTTCCGCTACGAATTGCACACCACATGAAAGATTTTTCAGTTACCAGCGACGAACAGCCAATGGTGCTACCCTTCCATCATGGCTTGCACTTGGCCCTGTACTTGCTAAACGGAATGTGAGGCATAGCAAATATGAAGATCCGGTGCAAGAAGACGAATTACTGGAAGCTAATCCTCACTACGCCCTCATTCGAAGAAAGGATTGATCAGAATCCAGGATCTCCCTTCGACAATTGGCACCAAAAGGCACTCTAACTCCTGGCGCCATCGACGTTCCAGGTAATTACAACTTCAACGAACCTCTACCTGCATTAGAAGAGAATGGAACCTCAGTCTCTAGACATTGAATCTCTTACGCCTGATAAGAATTTGAATGAAAGACCTAGCCGTGAATAAATGTCGAGTGTACTATTCCACAAGTGATATCCACTTTACTCTCTTACTACAGTCACTTGGGCAATCTGTTTACATTATTCTAGTAGGGAATAATAATCACTCTACCACCGAACTCTACTTACTATTTATACCAATGTAACCCAGGCTTTACGCCTTCTTTACAAGTTAAAGTAAAAAGGCGGTTCCGAGCCTGTGCGGTGTCAGACTCCATTTAAGATCCCAATCATAAATATAAATGGAAAGGAATAATTTAGGGCTCTCACTGTCGAATCGGCCAACTATCGATAGTAGCGTAATGTGACTTAATTGAATAAACAGACAAACAAGGACGGGCCGTGTACTGAATACGACATGCAACTGCATATTCCCGAACTAAAAGACCTGTCTAGAAAGAAAACAACTGAAGTGGTTCAGACCTGTCTGTCGCTTGGAATAGAAATCGCCCTGAAATCGCTCTAGCATTCTATATGAAGAATATATTCAGAGAAGAAAAAGAAAAGGAATCGCTCTGGCTAAAATGAAGTGGGCGTGTCTAGACAGAGAAGAATGACTCCGTTATATTGAGGCTCCTCTGCGCTAAATGGTACAAAGGGGATAAGAAAGAAAAAATGTACGCATCATAAAAGAAATTATATGGTAAAATAAAAGATTTTTAAATGTCAACCTTATTAATAGCTGATATATACACACAAATTATACCCCTAATCTACCAATACAACACATTGAACAGCAATTTATGTAACTCAGTTCACCATGCATCCCAACTTACCAAATGTAGAAAATGCGTAGCATGTAGAAAAGAAACAACATGGGCAAAAATGGTTGTCAACCATTTCTTATGTTGGCTTTATTCTATTAAAGCAGAGTCTCGAATATCCTTTCTTTGAGCAGCTTCAAGCCCTCTTCACAACAGGTATAATAACAACTTCATTAAAATAAGTTTTTTCTTACTCGAAACATATATATATATAGATTTTTCCTCTAAATTTTAGTTACATAACTTACCTACGCACTTATTTAGTCTTCTGCCCATTCCTAGATTTTAATATAAACTGTTAATGTTATGACATTGTATAGAATTTTGGAAATAATTTTGTTTACATCGATAAATTCAAGGTGATCACATGTTTTCGAATTTAGGGTTATGTCTAAATGTAAAAATATTTGAAGTATAAAATAAAAGTACACTTTCTAAGATTTTGAATTTAAAGCAGTTCTCTTTAGTCATAAACGAATCAAATGAATTATCGAAAAATAATAATGATAAATATTCTATCTAAAATGTATAAATATTTATTGAGCACATGGAACGGTACCAAAATATTATTTATTGTTACGGTAACAGACATTAATAAACTGTATACAGACACCTCCATCTAACCCGCCATAGTTAAAAACATAAAATCTAACATAAAGCTGTTAAATTTGTTATATTCCGGGTACTAAGAATCGATGGACAGTTCGAATATAAACTTTGTACAGCGCTAGTCACTATTTTTTAAGTGTTTTATATACTATTGTTATCAATATAATAGAACAAATATTGATTATAACAAATATAAAAATAATACCTTGATATATAATTTAAAAGGACAGGTAAGTAAAATACATTTAAAATGGAGTAAAACCTTTATATCATATAATATTTTTAGTAGATTAAATAATTAAAGAAAAAATATAAATTCTATATTTGTGCAAAGAAAACAAATTAATAATAGGATTTTTTAATATCACTGCTGGGTGAACCAAGCATATATTGTTAATTTTTTTAACCATTACGGAATGAAACTCCATTCTTGTAGATACATAATTAATGTTCAAAAATTTAATTTAAATTTAAAGCAAAATATTTCAGAAATTTATTTTACTCGAACAAAAATGATACTTCTTGATAGTGAAGGCACCCTAGCCTTAGGAGATACACAACGCGGACTTGCGAAGAACGCACCTGGTTATTAAAATTATTGGCTTATAAAATAACTTTGCTTAGTAACGAACTTTATGAGAAACAACGTTATCAAGCGCTGTGCCGACTGGGAAGCGTCTGAGGGTTAGAACGAGGCGTAGGTGGGAAGATAGCGTTAAGTGTGATCTGGCGGATTTGGGTTTGGATAGTGAACGGGAATTTGTAAGCAGGTTGGTTGTATCGGCTTCGAACCTTCGGGTTCACCAAGCCCTATTGTGATTATTAGCTGGACAAATGATGGTAATAATGTACTATATGGAAACTCGTAATTTGATATCAGATAACAGTGATTCTATGAATAGTACTCCTAAAATTCATATGACTTAATCTTTAAATATAATAGCGTTATTTCCTTATTTTTCCTAATTGAAAAAAATGCTTATAAGAAGTTTTGTTTTGAAATTCATAAAAGCGAATTGTGTCACAGGAGGTCCTGGTAAAATTATGAAAATAGATGAAAACTTATTTGTTAAAAAAAAAAAAAGAATACCCGTGCTGCGATAGCATTGGAACTTCGGTAGTCCGTTTAGTAAGAAAACTAAATGTTTTCTCGATTTAGTATCGGCAGCTCAGAGACTAGATTATTGGCAATATTTGAAGAAAGAATTCTCCCAGGAACAACGATTAAGTCTGACTGTTGGACAGAAGTCAGTACCTGATCCTATACAAAAAGTAAACTTTGAAGATCCCGTAGCTTTTTCTATAACCGAAGGATTGATGATAGGCTATGGCGTTCCCAAGAATGGAGCAATAAAAGCAGAGACTCCTTTTCTTCATACCTGGCGGAATTTACATGGAGGATGCAAAACAATAGAATTCTTTTGAGGCAATTTTAAACAAATTTTGGTTTGGTGTCTTTTACAGACCCATTGCCAAAAATTTATTACGGTTCGAACTTATTCTACGAGATTAGAATCTTAGCAATTCAAAAAGCAATTCGAAAAACATACTATACTTTGTCCTGAATGACTGACTGACGGATCAACGTGCAGCCTAAACCGCTGATCGTAGAGGGCTGAAACTTGTGTTCTTTGTATGATGTAAGCATCCGATAAGAAAGGATTTTCTGAAATTCTACGCCTATGGGGGTGAAAAGGGGGGGGAGGGAGTTTGTATGCTTGCTCACGTGTTTCTTAGTCGCAAAATCTACATATTTTCGCTAAACAAAACAAACCAAGTAACATAGTTCACTTCTCTACCGAAAGGTAACAGAAGGCTTTTGTTTATATAGTAGCATTTGCAGGTATATATATATATATATAATATATATATATATATATATATATATATATATATATATATTGTAAATTGTACATAAATTGTAAATAAATTCTTGGAGGATGTGAAAAAAATAAAATAAAAAAGTTCACTTCTCGCTGTTGCCGTACGACAAGTGAAATCGTTATACTAAGTAATCCTTTTCAATACATTCAATAACATTACATACAAATCCTTTACTGACACAAGCAACAGTAAATTTCTGTCCGTCCCGTTTGTTTATCAGTGTCAATGTATGATTCACCGTGATGATCCGTCTTTGATGAAATTCGATATGGATAATCTCAAGCCTGGGGAAGGACATAGGCTACTTTTCATCAACACACCACACAGGCGAAGTTTATATAAAACTATAACCCGATTGACTAACACACCCAGCGGTCAACGCACAGCAAAAACCACTGAACTTAGCATCTTGAAATCTTGAAACTCGAAGATAGGTTCTTTGTATAGCTTAAATGAGCACTAAGAAAGGAATTTTGACAATTCCACCCCCAATTGTTTCCCCTTAATATAATAAAAGTTCAATGATTGTATCGAATCCGTCAGTTTTGAACTTAGACATCTGAAATTTCGGATGTACGAGTAATTTATAGTTTAAAAAAAAATTAATTATTTAAAATGATCTATCACGAAACTTTATGCGGGAGACCACATTCCACGCGAGCAAAGCCGTGGGCAAAAGCTAGTAAATTGTATACAGCATTAGTGATATGAGCCGGTTTGGTACGGAAATCTGCCTAGACCTGACCGATAGAGCCGACTGCTACAGAAGAGACACCTACAATTAGTGGTAGCTTGCCCACCTGGACCTAACACCTGCCTACAAAGGGCTTCTTTTAGGGGACAATGTGGTCCCGAGTGTCTTCTTCCATAGTTAAGGCTTCAGCAATTAGAAATTATCTTTTCTAAATAATAATTTCTTACTTAAGTAGTTACAATGATACAAGAATTTCATACCTGAACATTATCTTTAATTATCTTAACTGCCTAAGGGAATTTCCCATAGAAATCTAATAAATCAAATAATGATTATTGTTTGTGATTTTAATGCTAGTATTTATCAGAAATTGCAAAATATTTTGGCACTTCATGCCATCCTTGTGAATTTTTCTAAGTTATGAAAAACAGATTTAAAAAGAGATCTTTAATAATTTTAAAGTAAAATTAAGAGTATCTCATAAAAAAAAATAAAACCACCACTAAAAGTTATATACGGATCTGGATTTCAGTATATGGTAGAGACTGTAGTACTTCAAGGACAACGATTGTTGAGAGAGGTGATTTGTCCTAGACACGCTCAACCGCAAGGTTTTTCCTCCTTATTATGGGTAACCACTTTATGGAGGCTGAGAGAGGTCAAGAGGATCCTAGATCCCATATGATCCATCTCCGGCTGCTAACAGACTAAATAAAAGTTATGCTAACGGCCCACAGTGGAGTATTAGCCCTTAAAACTGGGGTTGGGCGATAGTCGATAATTACTATCAATATATCGATAGGTCGGTCCTATCGAGTGTCACTGTCGATAGTGTAGACTATCGATGGTAACTATCAATAGTGTCGACTATCGGTGGATCTTTTTTACCCTCAAGTTTTGAAGCTCTCGGAATTATGCTGATCTGTCTCTGTCCAGTGTCGAGTTCTTTTGAAATTGAACTCACAATTCCTAGAGCTCAAAGGTTCACTTCTATATAACATTGATGCCGCACCGGAAATGTCATTATTTAATTCTCCGAAATTACTAATTACATTACGTTGGGTAGAAAACGTAGTCGCACATTTGTGCAAACAAACCAAATTTGTGGTATTGAGCATTGGCGCTTCTAGGTATGTATATCTTTAACTTCATCTTTAATTAGGTATCTTTTTCTACAATTCTTAAATGTTCAACTAGAAATGCTAGTTTTTCTTTCTGGAAATATGTGGCTCAAGGAGCACACTTGATTCTTGAAATTAAATTCGTTATTTTTCTTTTCTGAAGATTTGATTGGTTCATTATTATTGTAAACATGTAAATTGTAAATACTTTTTTAAAATTCAAATAAATTAGCTTTTTCGCATCTTTATGATGTAATATTATAATTTATAACCCTGAAAATTTCAAAAAGTAGGTAGGTTATTGAATTTAATTAAATTAGTTGAAATTCTTTATTCAATAGGTTTGAAAAAAGGGAAGCAGCTATCGAAAAACTATCGATACCATTCGATAGTTTTCAACCGATAGTATCGGCCTATCGATAGTGCAGACTATCGACTACCGCCTAATCCTACTTAAAACCTGGCCAAAACTAGAAAAACCGAAATTCAACAAATGGTATCAAAATTGGTATTCCCTGATTCATAACTGTCTGGCCTATGTGCACGGCACAATATCGGGACGATAAGCCGGTCTGACTTATCTTAAACGACAGTTGAACACAAGTTTTCGTCGATGCGGCGTTTTTTTTATCTCAATAGAATTTGTTATATAGTTTTTATGGTTTGATTGACCAGTCATATGTTTTCCTCAGTTGTTTGCGAGGTAAGTAACTACTGTTTGGTTTATTGAAAATTGATATCAGCACTTAACTGCATATTTTACTGGTTTTTTTAATAATCAAAACGTAAAATATTTATTTAAGTTAAGGTTTTAATCATGTTCCGGGTCTGTCCCAGATAACTTTTTGATACCATATTATTCTACTTTGAACACTTAAATAATCCATGCAGTAAAATCTTCCGCATGTAACTGGCATCTATACATATAAAATTCTTTGTCCTGAAAGCGGTTTAGGCTGTCCGGATCAACGTACAACCTAAACCGCTGATCGTAGAGACCTGAAACTTGGAGGGTGTGTTCTTTGTATGACGTAGGCATCCGACAAGAAAGGATTTTCAGAAATTCTACCCCTAAGCGGGTGAAAAAGGGGGGCAAAGTTTGTGGAATCTACGCACAGCCAAAACCGCCTAGTCTCTTTAGCTGTAAAACTCTGTTGAGGCTTAAAAATACCCTTAAAAATACAAAAATTCATAAATGAACTTATTTTACCACTTAAATAACAGCTATCAAATGATCAGTATTTTTGGCCAGCTTTTAAGGGCTAATACTCCACTGTGCGGCGGTATTTAAACACAAGACCTTCGCCATGGCAACTCAGTGCTCTACCACTGAGTCACTTCGCTCTACATTAAATCATCAATTACTATTAACTTTGTATTTATTTTACAGCCTGCCGGGTTACGAATCCACGATCGTGGTGTTAGTAGGTTCTTATGCTATCCACTAGACCACATGTCGCATTATTACTACGTTTGTCTTCACCATTCTTGAAGTTCAAACAGAAAGACTTTCCAGAACTCAATGCATTTCCTAGGAGCTCGGTTAACAAAATAACCGTCTTGACGAGAGGAATGCTGAGTATTTGGTGTTAATATAGGATTTTACAGAACATGTCGTTGTATATGGTCTGATTCGAAAAAAACCAGGGAGCGACAACTTTTCTTAGAATTCTGATGTATGTAGTTTCTGTGTTAATAGATGACAAAAACTTATTACCTTTAATTGTGACAGATTGTACTTATAGCTATATAATGAAAGTACATAAAAAAAATCTAATTCCGTTATTTGCATCTTGTGTACATGGACGTGTTTTGCTGAACCCCAAACTTCTGCTCCATATGTACAGTGCTGTAGATTAGTCTTTTGTTTCCTAAGTCAACTGGAGATATGTAATTCAGAAGATGTGATCTATAAAATAAAAATGAATCGCCATTTCCTTGCTAACCGCAAAATTCTAGAACGGCTCGACCAATTCGGCTAATTTTTTTTTCATATATTTCTTAAGGCGCAAAGAAGGTTCTTAAGGAGAGAAAAGCCGTAAAAATTACGAGGGAATAATAAAAACAACAATTTTCTTTTCCCATACAAACCACTCTGTTCCCAGCTGTCAAAAGTTTGACGTCAATCAAAGCAAAACTAAGGCCCGTAAGTTGTTAGTAAAAGTTTATTAGGGTCCAGCCCCTATCATATAATATAAGTTTTTGTGTAAAAATAAAACTAGTCTGTTTAATTTTCTGATACAAGGCCAAATATATCATAAATCAGGTTCCCTGTTGCCGGTGACAGATGGCGACTATAAATTCCTGCAAATGGAATAAATGGGCAATACAACAGAAGAAATTGATCAGCGCTGTGCAAATAACAGTTCAGTGAGGAGTTCTATTGTAGAACGATTGCAAACTTTGTTTCATTGACAAAATGAATTGATTTCATTGTTTAAAACTACGCTGGATCTTAAGCCCTTTGTTTTAGGGTAACAGGGCAGAACAACCTCTGCCGGGACAACTAGTAGTTTATAAATTAGAAAAAAATACTAATGCTATAAGAAAAAAGAAACCTGTACCACTACAACCAACTATGAAGGGTCTTGTGTTCAGTACGTGGTAGAGACTGTACTGTTTTTTGGACAACGGTTTTGCAGGGAGGTGAGTTATCTTAGGTCACGCTCAACCTCCAGACTTTCCCCTTATTTTGGGTATCTTATTATTTTATTTCTTTATTATTACATCAGAAAAAAACCCAGAAAGTTTGATTAGAAAATTATAAAAAAGAAAGTACATAAGAACAAGTAAACAGACAGGAAAAACTTGGAATTCGATATAAATAATAATAGTACTGATCACAGCGGTGAAGAAAAAGTTATAATTATAGCTATGAGTTAACACCAGATCAAATTATTGAAAATTGGTGTAGCAAAATTATTGTATAGGAAATTAAAAATTATATAATTGAAAGAAATTATTATGTCCATAAATATGCCACTGGGTCAGAGCTATTCTAATACTTAGAACTTTTGATAGAAAATTAAATCTTGTTGATATAAATTTTTTTTATCTTTATTTAACATTTCTTTTTTTTTGTTTCAACGCTAAATGGGGGGTTTGCTCAGCCCAAAGCCAGCTATATCCTAAGTAAGATAGCATACCCTCCAATTGATTAGCCCAGTTAAATTTGATTACATTGGTAGAGGGCTCTTGTACCGATAACATTTTATTAAAACAAATTTTAGGTATTCTATCAATCACATAATACCAGACTACCAGTTTGGATTCCGAGCATCCCACTCCACTATTCAGCAATGTCATCGAGTGGTGGATGTAGACTCCTCTGCATTAGAACGTGGATCATAATGTTTGGGTGTCTTTCTTGCTGTGGAACAGGCATTTGACCGAGTCTGGCATCCGGGATTACTCTACAAACACCGTCAATTCCTACCGCCTACCTACTTTCTCATCCTTCAATCCTATCTCACAAACAGAACTTTCCAAGTAAATCATAATTATGTCTATTCATCCCTCTTTTCCCAATCTGCTGGTGTTCCTCAAGGTAGTATCCTTGGCCCAATCCTTTATACAGTTTATACAGCTGACATCCCAACTCATCCTAATTAGTATATCCTAATTAGGATATACTAATTAGGAACTATCCTTATAATCCTATAAGGATAGTTCCTTAACACGTATGCTGATGATACATGTGTATTATCAGTCAACACCAATCCAATTATTGCATCCCAAAGCCTCCAATCCCATATCACTGATCTTGAAGAATGGTGTCAAAAATGGAGAATTAAAATAAACTCTCAAAAATCGCATCAAATCACTTTTACCTTACGTCGTAAACCAATGACTTCCTGCCCTTCAGTATCCTTTAATAATATCCCACTGGTACCTGTAGAAAAGAACCGATACTTAGGGTTGCATCTTGACAAACGGTTAACCTGGAATCCTCATACGAGACTGAAAAGACAAGAAACCGCTCGACGTTTCAGGCTACTTCAACACTTACTAGACAAACGCTCTAACCTCTCAATTAATTACAAAAGACTCATCTACATGACCATCATACGACCTATTTGGACCTACGGAGTAGAGCTTTGGGGCTCCACTAAGCCATCGAATTCCTCTCGTATCCAATCCCTACAATCCAAGAATCTTCGTAAAATCCTTAATGCTCCTTATTTTGTTAAGAATAAAATCATCCATAACGACCTTAATGTCCCATTTGTTGCTGATTTGGCCCGAACTCGCTATCTATCCTTTCATAACAAACTTCATTTCCACTCAAACCCTCTAGTTTCAAACCTAGCTTCCTCTTCAATTCCCGATAATCCTCCGAGGCGTCTGAAAAGAAGATGGCCCCGTGACTTCTTAGTTGAACTTGTGATTTGAGTACTACCAGTGGGTAGTTTCTCTACTTGTCATTTTCACATGTCATTATGTATCGCTTAGCCCATTTACTTGATGTATTTTTTTTTTTATACAGTTGTAAATATCAATAAATAAATTAAAAAAAAAAAAAAAAAAAAAGGTATTCTATCGTTACACATTAGTAAGATTTTCAACCAGCAATTAATTGTAAGTTTCAAGATTTGGAATTTTAGTATTATTGAGCCAAATTCTAGTCTTATTATGTAACCAGGAGTTTGAGTAGGCCAGTTTATAGAGGCTAGGTTACCCACGCGAGGGTCCAAGATCCCATTGGATCCATCTCCGGCGTTAACAGATTAAATAAAATCTGGAAGCGCCCGGATTTGATACTGCCTTCGGCACGGGAATATTATAATATTATTAGTATTAATTTTAAATACTTCTGATATTTTGTCAATATATTCAAATCGTTACTGATTAAAAAAGTTACAGGTTTGCCTTCGCCATTCGTGCGGTTCAGACAGAAAGACTCTCCAGAACTCGGAGTATTTCCGAGAAGGTCGGTTATCTCGAGGAGTCAATATTGTCTCGAGATAGCGGCTAGCGGCTAGATCAAACATCATTTATCCTTTAGCAATATCTATTTTTCTCTTCTACCTCTAGTTCTTCACCTTTTGTTCCTCTTTGGTATAGGGATTAACGTTTAAACCTTACTGATAATAGTCATCTAAAGATTCATCAATCAATCAATCAAAAATAAAAATTTGTAATGGATGGTATTCGGTACTGTTGAACGATGACGCTGGAACTATAAAACTAAATACAGAAACGTTGATAAATGCAGGAAAGGAAATAGGCCTGGAAGTAAATTCGGATAAAACGGATATACGGTTAGTAGTAGACATGGGGAGATTTTAGAAATATTGTTGATCTGGCGGATTTTGATAGCGGACGAAAGTTTTTATGCAGAAATTGGTGGTATCGGGATCTTCAACCTTAACTTTCGGTTCCCCAAGCCTTTTATTTGTTTAATAGATAGTATTCAACTTTATTACAGTTCAGAAATAAACTGGTCGACAGTATTTTTGTAAAATGGGTAAATGTGGCTGTCTCATATGTATTTTGCCATGGTAATTCCGAATATAACCATCAAAGTTGTCCATGGGGCTCAGATTTTTTATAATTTTAAATTTTGTAAAAAAAATAGTGATATTTCATATCTATGAACGTGTCTTGTGTGAAGAGACATATGATAATATGAAGATTTTACTGTCCGAGATACAATACCAGAAGCATTCTTGGAATGTGTGTGGAGACCTCAAAGTGTTAGGACTTTTGTTAGGGCTTCAATCGGGTTATACAAAATTTTGTTGTTTTCTGTGTGAGTGGGACAGCAGATATCGCAAAAATCATTATATAAAGAAGGAATTCCCCAAAAGAAATCTTGTACCTGGAGAAAAAAATGTACTTTTCGAACCACTAGTAAAACCAGAAAACGTTTATCTTCCTCCATTGCACATCAAACTCGGTTCGATGAAAAATTTTGTTAATCCACTGGATAAAACTGGCCCTGGATTTCTATATTTAAAAGCCACATTTCCTCAGATCTGTGATGCAAAATAAGGGAGCTTATGAAGAATCAAGACATTGAGGAATGTTTGAATAGAGCCGAAAAACCAGCTTGGATTTCTTTTAAAAATGTTGTGAAAGAATTTCTTGGAAATAAAAAAGCAGAAAACTATAGAGAGCTAGTTTCTGATCTTCTACAAAATTATAAGGCTTTAGGATGTAATATGTCTCTAAAAATACATTTTCTTGACTCGCATTACGATTTCTTTCCTGAAAATCTTGGGGCTGTGAGTGATGAACACGGTGAGCGATTCCATCAAGAAACATCCACTCTGGAGAAACGATACCAGGGAAAGTGGAATCCAAATATTTTGGCAGACTATAGTTGGTCTTTGAAAACAGATGTCCCAGCCGCAAAATACAACAGGAAATCAAATGCTACATTTTGATTTAAATTACGGTATGAAAAATGATTAAATAAAATTGCTTGTTTTAACACTATATTATTTATTTATTTTGAAAGTACACTAAATCCTTCCCCCTGAGACAAAAATGCTTTTCAAATTTGCAATCAGAGCACCAAATTCTAAAAGAAACAGCCATTGTAATTCATTTAACATACAAAAAGTTAAATTTTGTTGTCCAGTGTAATTAATAAAGGAAAAATACTTTCTCGCAGTTAGCATTGACTTGCTATCAATTAATTTTAGCTCAACTTTGGTCATTTTAAATTCACATTGCTTACGTTGGTTTTAGTTATACACCATAACGAATATTTTTTTTGGGATTTTATCCTAAAACGATAATTTAAACAGGAATTGGCTATTATTGTAACCATTTTGGAGCATTAGTAACATAATGATAATGATTAATAATAGTAATATTAACAAAACTCCTGTGGTGAAGTAGCTAGCTATAATACTCTATTCTTCCCAAGATATCAGTTTAACAGCTTGGTAAGTAGCCTTTTTTAAAAGAGGTAAAAATCTTACTAATGCCGTCCTTCGGTGGGAACATGAATTTGCTATCCCGAGCCTGTGCGGTGTCAGTTACTCGATAAAGATCCCTATTATAATTATACCTAGATAGGCAAAATTTACACGCATGCAGCATCGTCCGATTAGCAATAGCAGCAAAAAGTGACGTCAAATAAATAAACAAAAAACATTTAAACGCTTTTTAACTTGTTTAGGACTTCTTCTGTTACGTATACCATAACAATTACGTATAATAATAACAACAGCATTATAGATCCCAAAGGCTCGATGCCGATCCCACTAATTGACATTTGTAACCTTCTGTTACTATTGGGCAAACCTTAAAGTAATCCTGCTTCCTATAACTCAGTCTTCCCCAGGGCCATTTTTCAATTGACTCATATTTTGTACAAACCTGTCTACTCTTTAACCAAACAACTTTAAAAGCCCATCTTCGTCTTCGCTATATGTGTTTAATATATTTTGTTTACTCCGCTGTTCCCGATTGTATAACCTCTCATATTCTTCAATGGATTCATCCTAACTATCGTTTCTAATACAATCAATATTTTGACTTTCCCAAATTTACTTAATTGCATTTTTTTTACAACTTTTATTCATATTCCGAAACCCAATACATTTTGGTCCCCAATACTCTGGTCTTCCCAACCTCCTTCCGCCAAGCCTTTATGTCATCTAACAAAAATATATCATCTATATTTGAAACTTTTATTTTTGATGAAATGATTACCGAAATATACCCATTACCCATGGTTACATTCTTACTTCCCATACTGAAGCTCATGATAACTCGTATTTTTAGAAAAAATTAATAGGGGCAAGAATTAAGAGTCTAAACATTATGTGCTCAACTCGAAGCCTGCGGAATAATTACCGAATATAGCACTGACAACTAACTTTTTTATTAATATAGTAATAATATTGACGGATTATGAATGCAAATGTTTTTGCTACTGATAACAGATTCTTGTGCACAGAATTTAATTATCCAGTATTTGTTGGTTTTAAAACATATATGGAGGTTGCAATTAGTTAATCGGGTACTTGTGTGCTAACGCCACCGCAGTTACTTTTCCCTACTTGTTCGCATGCGCGAGCGGTTACATTTTGTAACCGTTATATTTCTAACACCTCATTTCTTCTATGTTCGTTCTTGTTTGCTGATTTTTTTTTGTTTGCTTATTTGTTCTAGATTCATTGTTGTTATTATTTTATTTATTTATTACTACATTTTTTGTTGTTATTATTTCGGTAATTTTTGTGCTACGAAAATGAGTCTTTGGGATTTACCAAAAACAGAGCAAGAAGCAATTGTATTTTTTCAGGAGCGAAATGTTTTACCAAAAAAACGAAAATGGAGTAATTCACATGAGATGAGACTGTATTTTGGTAAACGTAACTTTTGGAAGTGCAATTTTAGGCAGTATGATGAGCAAGTGGTGCTGAGAAAGGACAACTGGTTTGAGAATAGGAGAATCCCATTTTGTTCGGCATTATGATTCATTTAAAAACTTAGAATTTATTAATTATTGAGAAAAATTGATGTTACTACTGTTACAGTTGACAGCAATCATAGCTCTACGGCTGAGACCTCTTTGGTGAGGTTATATAACCTTCCAAATAAATAGTTATAATCCGGGATTCTTGTTATCAATATTGTTATAATTGTAAATAATTTAATTGAATGTAGTTTAGATTTTACTGCCTTTATAATAAATAAATTAAATTTTCTAATTAATATGTTGCGTCATTTAAAAAGTGTATTGCCCTCTAATTTAATGAAAACCAAATGGCCTGTTTTTAATATAGCAGAAAAATTTAGATCGATACACTTGTCCCAAACTTATTGTAAGTTAAAAGAGGAAAGGAGGGCAGCTAGGATTAATCCTAAGAAAGATGATGGTACAGAGGGAGAGAATCAATTTGGTATTGATTCTATGAGTCTCAAGTAAGGATATTCTATTATAGATTAATAATAAATCTATTTAAATTATTTTATATAAATAATCATTTGCAGACGTGATGAACTTTTCCCTGATGAAGACACACCAACCAAGTTATTTAAAAATATACCGTTTTGTCAAATTCCCATCTGTAACATCAAGGTTTCTAAAAACAACACTATAATTTCTATAACAGACTCAAAAGGTATATCTTCAATTATTGTTACTGTTTTATGCTTGTAATTAATTGGCCATTATTGTTAATGTTTTGCTTTTCTCAAGGTGTTGTAAGGTTGTCAAGGTCGTGTGGTGTAGAAGGATTTAAAAACACAAGGAAAGGTACCAATATTGCAGCTCAAGCTACAGCCATCACAATTGGTACTGTAAGTATAATATTCATTCACTATTATCTTTTTTAATTCATCTTTTATTGTAAATATGGTCACAGTTCCACAGGTTGTCAGTTCGAGTAAACTCACAGTAAGTTTTAACTTTTTATTCGTTTCATTTTTAATAATTTTCAACAATACAAGTTATCGTGAGCTGTAGTATGGAAAAGAGAATGAAATTAGGAGTTATAAACAGATTTTGGTAATCATTTCAACTAGGAATAAAAGTTTCAACTAACATTTCTAGGTATAAATGACATGTGTTTGTTGAAATGTTCAATTTAAGATGAAATGATTACCTAAGTATACACATTTCCCATAATTACATTCTCTTTTCCCTTCTAAAGTTCATGATAACTTGTAATTTTGGAAAATATTAAAAATAAAATGAATGAAAAGTTAAAATTTGTTCAAAGTGACAACCTGCGGAACTGTTACTTAATTTTTATTTTTTAATCAAAGAATGAAAAATCCTAACGTTTTCTGTTAATAATAGATTATCAAATAAAATATGTAAATTGTATTTATTAATTGTTTTATTTAATAAGAAAATTCTCTTTATTTATATTTTTTTTTATTTAATATGAATTGTGGTTTTAAATTATAAACATTATAAGACAAAGAAAATTGTCCGGGTGGAAGACAATGGTCCTTGAAGAAGACCTGCAATGTGGGCTTACCAATGGAAACTTCTCCCTAGATAAGAGAATTTTCTGGACCTCCTCCCGGACCATTTTCTTCATCATATATACAAGGTCAACTAATATTATTCAACATATAAATATTATACCTTTTTATTTCTTTGTAATAATATTTATGCTACATAATATTAATTTATATAAAAATATTCTGATCTGCAGAATGCTCTCAGTAAAGGATATTCTATGCTTAGAGTGAGACTTAGCGGACTTGGGCCTGGTCGAATGGTGAGTTACAGTTAAAATTCCTTTTCTGTGTAAGGATAATTTCTCAGATAACTTTCAGTTTTCAGGGTCCAAAAAACAAATCAAACATTGTTATTGCCAAAGTGATGACCTAACAATGACAGTTATAAACAACCATAACAATTATAAGATGCACTAATTACGAGGGGGGTCTGAAAAGTTTCTGCCAAACATCACCAAAGTTCACCAAATGGTGCTAGACAACCACCGAATTAAAGTGAGAGAGATAGCAGAGGTTATGAAGATGTCAAAAGAATTTGTTTGTTACATATTAAACCAACATTTAGATATGAGAAAGCTGTCGCACGTTGAGAGTCGCGTTTGCTCGAATGTACATTTCCAACGCTCTGTTGGGGCAGTTTAGGTGCAATAAATCCGAGTTTTGGCTCCGATTAATTACTGTAGATGAAACTTGGATATACCATTATGCGCCTGAAACAAAAATACAGTCCAAACAGTGGACTGCAAAGGGGTAACCGGGTCCAAAAAAAAGCAAAAATTGTTTTATCGGCTGGGAAAGTGATGGCGACATAGGATAGACATATTGGGAAATGGTGATTTTGGGATAGTCATGAAGTTATTTTAATCGATTATCTTCAAAAAGGAAAAGCCATTACAGGAGCATACTACGCATCATTACTTGACAAGCTGAAGACAGAACTTTTGAAAAACGGCCACATTTGCAAAAATAGAAAATCCTGTTTCACCAAGACTACCTCAGTGGTTGCCATGCTGAAAATCCATGAATTACGGTTTGAACTGCTTGACCATCCACCATACTCACCAGATCTAGCCCCAAGCGACTTCTTTTTGTTTCCTCATTTAAAAATTGAGCTCGGAGGACAGAAATTTTCGTCTAATGAAGAGGCAGTCACCTTCGTGAACAATTATTTTGCTGAGAAAAACGCCCATTACTTTTTAGATGAGTTACAGAGATGGGAGGATCGCTGGAAGAAGTGTGTAGAGTTACAGGGAGACTACGTTGAAAAATAAAAACAAAATTTCAGAAAAAATGTCGTGTATTTTTGGTCGGAATTTTTCAGACCAGCCTCGTATATGAGCCCTCACACATTTTTAGCAACACATACAAAGCTAACAAAGATTGTTTGGGAGCCATCAAGCTATAATTTATATCAAAATTTACAAAATAATAATGACAATGGCTACCTCAAATCGCACTTGGTTGAGTTTTTTTTCTGGTAAGGACCAGAAGTTTTACGACTCCGGAATCTTGAAGCCATTAGAAAGATGGCAGAAGATATTTGACTCATTAATGTTAATTTCTTGTATAGGAAAAATAAAGTTTTACTTCACACCCAATAAAAGAAATGAAATCACTATCTTGTCAACATTACTTAATTTTCTGAGATTATAACCAACAAGAATGTATTCTATGTATGTAGTATGTATTGTTCCATCTAAAGGACTATCTTCTATCTCTAATTCCAACAAACTAGTTAGCATATGTAAAACTAGATATCTAGTTCAATTTAGATAGTTGTTATGAATCTGGGAATTCTTACTTAACAAGTTTGCCCTCAATTAGTTAATGTAGAATCAATTATTCTGTACAAAGCAATTCTGATTTAGTCTAAATTTGGTCTTTTATTGAGGACATTAATCCCTTTGGACTGATTTAGTCCTTCATTGGTCCTAAGAGACAATACTTTATGGTTGGTAGAATGGCTTTCTCCTACTAAGACAAGACGTCTATCTTCATATAATTACTATTGTATATTCATATACTCGTATGTGTAAATATATAATTTGTTTTTCTTGTTATGACAGTGGAAAAATTCTAGCCAAAAAGCCTTGGGTCTATAAACTGAAAACATGAAACAAGGATACCAGTAAAATGACTGAATAAAGGTTTTTTTGTGTGATACTATTATTTTAGAGACTTAAGGCTTTTTGGTTGGAATTTTTTCACTAATGTCTTAATCTGTAATTTATGTATTTTTTGAGGTTTTGCTCTTCTAAATATTATTATTATCCTCTATTTTTTCTCGCATTTGCGAGTTCAAAACAGAGACGGGGGACAAGTCCAACCATCTGCAGTTATTATTTTTTGATTTTTATATTGTTCTTTTTTAAACATTCAGAAATTTTCTGACGATTCTGGCTGTGTCTAGGAGAACTGCCTGTTCTGCCTCCTTTAAAACCTCGACCGGAATTCCTAGATTCTCAATGCCCTCCACCATGGATTTAAGAACCAATCCATTCGTGGAGATTACCACCACGCTTTCCATATGGTATAGCTCCTTTAGCTCAGCCACAAGTTCTAGATACTTTTGAAGTTTCTCTCCAACTGTTGAGTTTACATTATTGTTGTTAGAGATGGCAATATCAATTATACTTGCTTTCCTCTCACTTGACTTTATAAGAAGGATATCTGTTCTATTATGATGCAAAATGTGGTTCTATTATAATGGATTCATCCCAATATAGCTTAAGGGGAACTTTTTGTAGTAGTCTATTGGGATGATACTTATAATATGGAGCCTTTACATCTAGAAGGTTGTATTTCACCGCCAGGGCTTGATGCAATATTTTGGCCAGATTGTTATGCCTCTGAAGATATTCAGTGCCAGCCAACACTCCACATCTACCGGTGATGTGTTGGATTGACTCCAATGTAGCCGACCATAGCCGACATTTATCTGGCGTTGATTCGTCTTATAGAACATGCCTTCTATATGATCTGGTGGCGATAACAAATCCCTCTGTCTCGGAGAATATCTTGCCAGCCTGTAACCAATCAACTGACATCTCCTTGTCAATGGAGCTATCATTTAATAATTTGTGATAGAATCTACCATGTAAAGACTTTGTTTTCCATTCCGTCAACCATTCATTTTCTGTAAGAACTACTGGTTCCGCATCTCTTCTGAGATTTAGTGCAGTTAGACCAGAATCCATCCTTGAAATAGTGACATAAACTCCATATGTTTTTGTGAGGAAATATCGGCGTAGAGCCCCTTCCTGCTTGCGGCAAGCTTCTTCGATACTTATCAAGCCACGTCCTCCTTCTCTCCTGGGCAAATACAGGCGATTAATATTATTATTAGCATATTCTCCCAATAGTGGAAGACGGTAAACAAACAACTCAATCAACCTTTCTTTGGGTTCTTCTTGTTCTTCCAATAGGCTTTCATTCTCTCTGAGATATATTAAATATATTTATTATATTTTTATTTATAATATCTTCTATATATTATTTATTTTAATTTTATTTTTTTGGTTTATGCTCAATTTCTGATACTGTTTTCAGTCAGCCTTGAAGGGATTACAAATGGCAGGTTTAGACATAATATCTGTAACTGACAGTACTCCAGTGTCGTGGAATCCACCGAGGCCGAGGAAACAGAGGAGGCTATAGTTTTTTGTTTTCTATGTATGTAAATAGTTTCTTTATCATTGTGAATAAAATATTCATTTATCCTTTACTTTTGTATCCTGATGCTGTCCTAGGTTTACTGTATATTCAACTATTATTTCATTTGATCAGTTACTAACTACTATATGAATCGAATACTATGATAAGTCTGTGAAACATTATTTGATTTTTGTTTAAGTAATAATTTAAAAAGTTTGTATGGAAGAAAATGGTCTGGGTAGAGGTCAATGAATTTCTCTTAGATGTGGAGAAATGTTTATTGTTTGAGCAACCTCGAAATAGTTATTGGACCTTTCGATGAGAGCTCCGAAATGGATAAGGAAATAAATTTCTGATTCAATTATACCAGATCGCATGTCATTTTGATTGTAACCTTTTATTAAACTAATAACATAAACCAATTTTCATAAATTAAATAACTAATACTTTTGAAATGAAAAAACGAAACAATTAATAAAATTAAAAGAACAATGTAAATGTTTTTATAATTAGATAATGAAGTTACTAATATTAACTAAATTATAAACAACTAATTAATAACAAAAAGAAAACCACTATTATTTAATCTTACGATAATAAATTTAACTCTATTAAATTACAAATAAATTAAATGTTCAAATAAATCTATTACAAAATAATAAATGTTTATGTGGTTTTCTAGTTGAAATGATATAATAATGAAAAACTCTGTCTGTCGAAGTATATTCCAGTAGATAGTAGATTCTCGGCAGGCCGAGCTGGATGTTGAGATGACAGAGGAATTTTGTCGGCAGAGCGAGCGAAGATGGTGAAACAATAGAGGTTGAGATGATTGACTGTGTCAATTCGAATTGGTCGAATCGATGACGAAGTTTAAACTAATTACACCTGCAGGTGGGCAGCAAATTAGTATCTTCTTCAAATTCAAAATACAACTTTGGGCTCCTGTAGAGCATACAATGTGCAGGTCAAGAGGGTTGTGCCAACACACTGACTGGCTTGGTCTAGCCGGAGCGAACAATAGCTGATTGACTCCGCTTTTGTTTTTCTCTCTTCTCTTTTATAACATATGTTTTCAACTTATGACAAATATCGGACTTATAACTAAACAAATACCTGTTTATTTTAAATTAAATTATTCTAAACAATTAGAAAATAAACGTTTAAATTATTATATTAAAATAAAATGTGAAAAAAAGTAAAGAAAATCTACTTTCTTTTATGAAAAAATGATTTAATTTTTATGACTAAAACTAATAATATTTTATAAGCTTACTACTTCATCTGGCCTTAACATTAATTAATTAGCCAACGTTTTGGTGGTCTTCTTCAGGGCTAAATATGCAAAATACAGACAATTGAAAATTAAAAATTATTAAAAAAAAAAAATTGCTAAGCATGGAAAATAAAAAGGTTAAAATACAAAGGTAGTAAAAAACATACTAAAGAATACAATAAGAATAAAACAGAAAGTGTTAAAAGTTAAAGAATGAGGTAATAAAGATTAAAATGGGTAAATATTAAAGTGAAAATACAAGAGTATCAGGTATCTGAGTGGTGAACAATAAAGATGGGTGAGGGGAGAGAACATGAGATATACATCAAGAAAGAGCAAGGATGATCATATGGAGCATAAATAGCCATAACAAAAAATAAATAAAAACTACACTAAGTAAAAAAATGGAAAATACAGTATGTAATAAATAAAGTAAGTAATAAAAATGAAAATGTTGATAAGAAACAATGATGATAAGTAACAGAAGTGAGGAATACCTTTTACTACCAATAGGGACGATAATGTATATAAAATGTTCATGAAATAGTATAAAGGATAGATGTAGTACAATATGTAATAAGTGGTAAGACATGGTGAGAAAGGAGAAAACATAGTAGATATTAAAAAACATGTAAACTGGTAAAATGCCGATAAGTAAGTTGCAATTGATGGGCTGTATTGGACTAGTAATAAATGTAAAAAGACAATTATACAACTTTAATAATAAACATTTCTCCACATCTAAGAGAAATTTATTGACCTCTACCCATACCATTTTCTTCCACATATATTATCAAGGTCAACTATTATCATTCAAGAAAAATAATTTTAAAATGTTGAAATATCATATGTTTGAATGAGAAGTATTTAATCTAGGGGTAGAACTATTAAACTATTTTGGGCCAGAGGCCCTTTTACCGTAATGAGCTCACACCAATGTTCCCCTTATATGACATTTGACTTATATTTAATACAATACTCATATTCGAAGTACAGTATGATACCTGCCTGCTTATGCATTACTAAAATATAAATTTGTATGCCTAAGTAAATAATATAAGTAGTTATGTAAGAAATATCAACTGATGATATAGCATATTGAAAGTTTCAAATGAGAACCGGTTTGAAGCAAAGGGGCCGAATTTCAGACTCCATTTTTATTTTATCCTTATTTTCCATATTGGTCAACTAAGGACCACGTCATTTCAACTGTCTTTTTTTTTCTTTTTGACATTGGCCCAGTGCTCCCTCATCCGTCGCTGTCGCCCTCTACTGACCAGTTTGAGAATCCATGATTTAATCGATACACTAAAATGCAAGGATTTTTTTAATACATATTACTCAGCCTGTAAGCTAGCTGATGAGAAGTAGACATGATAGATAGGTTTGGTGATGTAGATGTGCACAATAAAAATATTGTTGACACATTCTTTTATTAATGCTTTGAAATCCCTAATCCTATCATACAGTCATGAGCATCATGTCATCGTTTCTTAGATTTCTCTTCAGATTAAAAAAAGGTGAATGGTTTTTTTTTAAGATAAATTATTAAATCTAGCACTCTATTTTGATAGTAAAATAACTATAACGAAAAGTGTATTTTATTTTTACATTGTTCAAAAAGTATCCATGTTTACCAATGATTATAATTAAATTCTTTATTAAAATGAAAAAACATGGTTATCAAAATAAATCCTTATCAGCTAAGATAAAACATATTACAACTCACATTCATTTGGGTCAATTTGTCATGATCACTGTTCAGTAAATCTAGATTTTTCAATTATCATATATTAATTAATTTATTCGATCTTGACATTGCTAACTAAGCTCGTGTCTTTTATATTCTAAAAATTAGAATTTATAAAGCTAACATCCTTCCAACTCTTGTTTATCTCTTTGAAATGTGGCCATTAACAACATCTTAAGGTGTTCCATAAAATGTTCAGTCCAAAATACGATGAGGCCACTGGAGAATTTAGGAAATTACACATTGTGGTTCTTTCACCCAGTTAACCCTCCAAAGCCTAGTGTGACGTTTATTTCACTAGAGAAAGTAGTCCGTGTATCCTTTCACTTTTATTATTGTTAAGGCTGAATTACCGTTGCATCTACCTGCAAGGGGCTCTGACAATTTAGTGCAAATTTTTTAAATTATTTTTTTCGAGTTCTGTATCACTATAAGAATAAAAAAAAAAAAAACACTGTACCACTACGACCCGTGAACGAGAAAAAAAATTCTCGGCTTTGGAGGGTTAATATTATTGAAGTAATAGAATCATGAAGATTAAAATGGACTTGTAAAGTTGTTAGTCTGAGTGAGTAATGAATGAATTAGGAGTGGTGGAGTGCTGAGTTGCTGTGTCAAGTTGAAATCCGGCAGTCACAGATAAATTATTTAACATGTTAACAGGTACAAATGGAACCTGTAGGATCTGAGAGCCATCCAGGGCTCATCCAGCATCTGGAATGATTATCCTTAAGTGGGGCAAAAGCCTGGTAGTTGAGAGCAGTACAGTTGAGTAAACTGTAATCCTAGAATGGTACAGACCCTACCATGTTCTTCAGTATTGGTACAGGTTTAATGAATGAATTCCTAAAAAGTTAATAAGTTCTTTTTAACTTACTGACTTACTTAAACCTACAGTTAAATGTCTAAGGGTTAGATGGAGGCGCAAGAGGGAGAATTGCGTTAAGAGTGATTTAGGTTTGGGTGTTGGTCTATGGATTCGAACGTGTAAAGAGCTTCGTTTACCTTGGCTCCAGAGTAAACAATGAAAATAAAATCAGCATCAAAATTGAAAACGAGTATGGCTAGAAATAGAACCTACTTTGACAATTATAGTTTATTAAAATTCAAATTGTTCCCTAGATTGGTCATATTAATCCTATACAAGTCACTAATAAAACCCATTGTAACATATGGAGCTGAAACTTGATGTAAATTAAAAGTATTTGAAAGGAATTAACCAAGTAGGCGGAATATGGAAAATGGAAAAAGACAACTTGTTGAAAAATTAAAAAATAGTAAAATTTATAAGTGCAGTTAGGTTAAGGTTAATTGCAATTAGGGCCGACCATGTTAGAATGAAAAAAGAGAGAATGCTAAAAAGGCTTCTGGAAACTAAAATGGCTGGAAGGAAAAGGAGGGGAAGATCATGAAGCAGATGGGAGGATGAAGTGTCTCAAAGCGTCCTTAGACTGGATGTGAGAAATTAAAATAGAAGCAATGAATAGAGAAGGAAAATCCAGGATTATGAGAAGAAAATTGAATTTATTTCCTAATAAATAATTTATTACTATTTGAGGATTTATTTTGACCTCCACTCAGACTATTTACTCTCCCATATAATTTTTATAGAATAATATAAATAAAAAATTTTCCCATTTTAGTTCAACCAATGGGTGATCACAAGTCACTAGAAACATTCTACTTCTAAGTATTTTGCTAAAGCAGCCACTGACCAGCTAAGCCTCACAGACTATTTTATTATTTCAAATTTTACTGGCAGGTAGTTATTTATGCTCCTACGGGTCATTTTCAAAACTATTAACTACTCATAAATACTCTAAATCCAGACACATATTACTTATATCTGAATATTATAAAATCAGGTTAACAGTCAGAAAATTGTGAAATTAACCCACTATATATAATCAATAATTCATATGTTTTTTTCTATAAAGTTGCTCATCATTTATTATCTATAATAAGGAGAAAAACCTGGCGGTTGAGCGTGACTTAGGACAAGTCACCTCCTTGCAGAACCGTTGTCCATGAAACAGTACAGTCTCAACTATGTACTGAACCCCCAGACTCGTTCACGGGTGTAGTGGTACAAGTAAAAAAAAATTATTCAATGATTATCATACTAACTCTAACTTGGTAAAGGAGGAAATAAAAGGCATTATTTAAAATAAATAAAAAATGTTATTACTTTAGGAATACATTATTTTAATTATTGAATTGTTTATTAGTAAAAATAATAATGAATATTCAGAAGGAAAATAACACATTATTTAAAATAACCATAATAATTTATGAGTTATTCATCTCTTAAGTACATTAATTTTACCAACTATTCCAGAGTACAACTGTGTTATCAGTAAATGGAGCTGTATTTGTGCTATCTAATAGGACTGGTGGTAACTAACTGTATTTAATTTTAAAAACCTTATTCGTTGGAATTGTTTATCTTATTATTTCTTCAACTTGGAGAAGTTTTACCTAAAGCATTTATATTTTAAATTATAGTTACGTCCAGACCAAACCCTTGAGGGTCTTCATGTTCCTTAACCATCCAGATATAATTAAAATTTGCATCGAATTGGGGAAACTTCAACTTATAGGATCCATTGAATTTTGTTTATCTCTTGAACAAACCTAAGGACTGGTTACAGCAACTATTAAAATTTAGGTAGTAATAGTTTTAATAAATCCAATGGCTTCAAAGGTATTAGTTACCATGAATTCTGCTAGATAGCACTAGTGTGATGTGAACTGGTAATGCAATAGTACTCAGGCATTATAAAAAGTAATATATAGGATACAAAGTAGTAGAAGGTAATAAAGAGTGATTAAAAAGTAATAACTATAAGTTATTGTTGTACTTAATGGTTTCTTATATATCACATTTACAAAAATGTTACTTGTACATTAAAAAAATCACTTTATTCTCCAACATTATTGTAAATAAATAGTCCAACATGTATGATCTGGTTTTCCTATGGGCATAATACAGTTATCTATCTGTATTAAAAAATTTTGTATTCCTTTTGTGTGCCATGTGCCTTTGTTTTTTTAGAGGATTTTATACCACAGAGTATGAAGTAAATTTAACAGGCACAAAACATGCTCTTCTTTCCTCACCATTTTACTTCAGTAAAATTTCATTCTAAGTTAAATGAACTCTTCGCACTAGTATTCCTAAAATGTTTAATTTTTTGTTTAAATAAAAATTAAAATAAGTTTTTTTTTTAGTTTTAAATTAAAAAAGTTCCAGAAGAATCTACAGATCCCATAGTGTCCTTCGGGTCTGTTTACAGATAAAATAATTTATCTGTCACAGCTGGATTTGAACTCAATATCTTCTGCAAAGTATTTCAGCTCTCTACACACTGAGCTGAGCTCTTAATTATTCATGAATCTACGATTATCATTTTGCAAAATCATTATCAATCACCAAACAGTCTTTTCGCGGCCATTAAGTGTAATATTTGATACAATGATTCTAGGTATCTTGAAGTGCAAATCCTCAAATGTTGGAATGGGGTTAACATCATATATCGCCCCTTCAAAAGACCTATAAAAGAGTTATGACTCAAAAAACCTAATTTTACAATAGCTTCTATTACAATAGAGGTATTTGAAAGTTCCATATGAATTAAAAAAAAAAAAAATGGGTATCGGTAAAGCATAGCATTCCTATTGTAATGACGGTATTGAAATTATTTTATTGAACATTAGAACATTTTAAAAAGTTAGAAACTTTTTTGATTTTAACTTATCTCATTGTTCCCATAAATCTTCAAGTTCAAATACATCTCAAAATATATTTAAAAAAACAAAAAAACTGTTGGAAATGGAATATCAGACATGTCGATCCTGAATTAAAAAACTTCATCCAATACAATTGGTTCTAAAGGCTTAACTTAAAAATGCCAATTTTTGAGCTATATTCTTCTTTTCAAGGAGCATTATATCACATTAGAAATACTAGTGTGATATGATTCTGATATCATTACTTAATGAAAAATAAATGTTTCCAAGGAACCTTACAAAATTTGTTTCATTCAACTATGTAAGTAAAACCTGTGTGATCTGCTTAACAGACATTTGTCATGAAATTTAATTATGATCTTTTTCATATTTTTCATTAAAATATATATAAAAGGGACCATAAAATCAAAACTTTCTTCTAATACAACATATCCCCATGATTGAAAAATATTTAGCCAAAACATTATTGGTTCAGAAAACCCTGATGTCATCTAGATAATGGAACAGACCCAATATCCACATTAGGTCATCCATCAAGATAGAATTACAAGTATGGCTGTCACAATTTATTTTTTCTCATGTTCATTGTATCTTCAGAAAATTATTATTAATCAAGAAAAATATTGAACTTTATTCTCAAACATTATTCTAAACAACAGCTCAAAATTTATCCTCAAATCGTTATGAGCTTAACACAGTTATCTATCTGTATTAAAAGTGTTTGCATTCATTTTTTAATAATAAATCTTTTATAGTCTATTTCAGGAGTGGCCACCCTTTTGCATACAGATGAGTATATAATACAGAATGTAGGAGTAAATAGAATTTTATTTATCCCACTATTAACGTACCGAAGCATGGCTGGTTTTGCTTTTACTTAATAAAATCACATTCAGCTATTGATTTCATTATATGGATTATGATTTTATTTTACTCAATAGGATACAAATAAAGTGAGCCATTTATTTTATAATTACAGTTTAATTATACTTATAGACGTTGTTTTAATCTGTTAATACCCACAGATAAAACTTGGGGATTGGAGGAAAATCCTGTCGGTTGAGCATGATCTCAGACAAATCACCCCTTCACAACCATAATCCTAGAAACAATACAAGCACTACCCTGTACTGAATCTAGGACCCTTCATGGGTCGTAGTGGTGTAGTTTTTTGTTTGTTTTTTCATCAGGGATTTGCAATATTTATCACATCCCGATTCCCAATACACCTTCCCTCCAATATCTCCTGTCCATGCAATCATCTTCTGTAAGAACTCTAGCTGCCATATCTTCTCTCACCTCCTCAATCCACTGCTTCCAAAGTCTCCCACATCTTCATCTCCTTTCAGGACAGTATGTAATTGCTGGAAGGGGTCATCTATGTCTCCTTCATTCTCATGATGTGCCCATACCATGACAATCTTTTTTTACTGATTTCATCGAGGACGTTGAGTTTGGCTCCCACCTTCTTTCTTATAATCTCATTTGGGACCTCTTGCAACCTGGATATGGCACTTCTCCATAAATCTATTGTATAATGAATAATTTTTTGCGAATTTTATTTTAGAGTGTCCTCAATTTTTTTTTTATAATTCTTGTTATGACTCATATATTTTTTTTTACCAAGTAGGAGTAGTAAAATTTCCTTTTATTTTCGAGAGAGACCTTTTTATTTCACAATATCCTGTTTATGAGATCTACCATCTTTTTACCATAGGTAATTTTATTTTCTATATTACTTTTTAGTTGTTTTTTTCGAGTATAAATACTTTTTCATCTGGCTAATCCTGACCATAAAAACGAAATTGAAATCGTATATAATCTACCAAAATGCTGAAAACCATATTATAAAATAGTTTCCGAGGAAAAAATGCATTATCTCTAACTTAGTAATACAGTGCACCGAATTTGAATGCACCGCGATTGCGCTATTCCTGTTCTATAGCCTTTTTATCGGTAATTGATCCCACCAACAAAATATCTTAGGTGAAAAACGCACGTCTTCCTTGTACAGTTATTTAAACTTAAGATCAGTGGCTAAAAAAAGTGACCTTTAATCAAATTAAATCAACGTGTACAGTGTTACGTATTACTAAATTTTCACTTAATATTGATTCAAATTTGGAATTTCGTGTGAAGTATTACTTAAAATTTATTAAATCTCTCTATTATTTAAAAAAGTTTTTAGCAATATTATATCGGCGTTGCCTAGCAACTGATCGAGGAACTACGTTTTCTTTAGTCTTTTGTCGTGATCGATCATTTAAAATATAAATATTGTTTAACAATTGTCAAATAACAAAGCCATTGTCCCTGGCTTCTTTAAGCTGTTAAACATGAAATATGGCACTGTTTTTTAATTTAAATGGAAAAAATGGAATGCATCGTTTTAAAAAATAAAACAAGCTATGTTCCATTTCAATATTTCGATTTTAGAAATTTTATTCCAATATTGAAAATTCAGTGAAATAAGACTTAGAGTTTTTTTTTATTTTATAAACTATAAATTATATTTTTGTCAAAAAAACAAACAACCAGTACCACTATAACACATGAAGGTCTCGGGCTCAGTACGTGATAGATGACGTACTGTTTCCAGGACAACGGTTGTTCAGAGAGGTGATTTGTCCTAGATCACGCTCAACCCTCCAGGGGTTTCCCCCAATTACGGGTACCCACTTTATATAGGCATGGTGAGCCCCAGAAGCGTCCCCAGATCCCACAAGGCCCATCCGTGGGTGTCAATACATTAACATTATGTATATAAGTATAATTATGTTGTAAATAAATGAACAGTCTCTGGCTCTTAACAGATCAAATAAATTATCTACCTCTGCCGGATTTGAACCCAGAACCTTCATCATCTCTGCCACTGAGCTACCTCGCACCATATCTAAAAAAAAAACCTAAAATAAAAAATTGCATGATTATATATTTAAAAAAAAAATATTTATTGAAATTTACAACTGTATAATAGAATACATCCAGTAAACATGATGAAAGGTGAATAATGACTGGAGATAAAGGCAAGTATAGAAACTACCCAATGGTAGTACTCAAATAAAAAGTTCATCTTAGTAGTTCACGAGGCCACCTTCTTATTATATTTAATACAAAATACTAAATATCTCATAACAATACCAGGTACTTACTCATATTTTAATATGTTCACCTGGGGGTACGTAACAAGAACTAAACTGAACTTCAATTATTAAAATAACATCGGTGTCCCTCTACTAAAATGTTAGGTACCTACCTTTCTAAGATTAAATGAACAGTTGTATAACTTATAAAATATAGCTTGGTCCGCCGTCAGGCTGGAAGGGGGTACCAATTTTTTTATCTGAAATTTAATAAACACGATCGAAATTTAATTTACAGTGAATTCGTACTTAAGAGAAGATGTCGTTATCAATAAAAATTTATTAAAACCTAGTAGTAATTCTAACAATTATATTGTAACCAAAAAGGTAAGTGCGCAACTATATATTATACAAAACCCTGAGATGGAGCCATCACCTATACATCATGTAAGATGGGCGTATTCTTTAAAAAATACAATCGAACCTTTTATTAATTACAGCACTTAATTCATTGTGTTCTAGAAAATAAAAATATAATTGCTTCTACGAATACTTTAGCGAATAAAAATGTTATCAAAACAACGCCAAGAGCTGGTAAAAAATACACATCACATTTTGGAAAACATTGTTGAACTTTGAAGCTTTTTTTGATTGACCTTTATACCGAACTGTGATGTCTGCGGATTTTAAAAATGTTGAGTCACTTATTCGAGAGGGTTTTTACAACTCGTGAATTGCATTATTCCCCAGTACAACAGCTGATATACAAATAATGACGT
This sequence comes from Troilus luridus, assembly GCA_964056705.1. Lineage (NCBI taxonomy): Eukaryota > Metazoa > Arthropoda > Insecta > Hemiptera > Pentatomidae > Troilus > Troilus luridus. The sequence continues at coordinate 190,821,352 of OZ057412.1, read as the reverse complement.
CTTGATTTGTTTTTAAATATCATTCCTTCGAGTATAAGTGGTTTAATAGCCACATCATCTTTTATGATTGTCCTTATGATTCTCCTGTCTATTTTTCCTAATTTATATGTGGTTGTTTTGATGTTCAAATAGTGTTTCACTAGCATAAACTGCTTCAGGTTTAGCTACAGAACCATAATGTTCGAATTTGGCATTCAATGAGAGAGATTACTTCTTATTTTAGTTACTTAATTGAATTCCTTCTTGTTGTTTTCGGAGGCCTGTCTACATCAACATTTTTCATGTCTTTGACTTTGAAGATATACCTCAAGAACGTACTTTATTGCTACAATTTAGGAAGAACTTAAGTCATGGCATTGTTCGACCATAACCTACAGACATAGGCCAGAAGTAAGGTCGCTGTGATAAGAGAACTGTTGTTTCACAGCTGATAAGCTCTCCATTAACCTGAAGGTTAAAGCAGCCTTCAATAGAACCCTGGATACTAAAAATATTCCTTTTTCGGATAGATTAATTTAGATTTTGGTCTATTTTATGTATCTTTTGTATTTAACACTAATCCTTTCGTCGAAAATGGGAAAATGAAAAATAAAAAACCGTTAATTTAAATATCTTGGCAGATGACTCACTGATGATAGAGGCTCCAACAAAGACATAACAGAAAAGATAGTAAGAGGCAGGCGAATTATTGGGTGTCTTAACTCTGTTCTGTGGATAAACAGGTTAATAAGGTGTAATGAGGGGAAAAAGGTGGAATGAGGGAAAGTGGTTTTCCCTCACTAGTGGGGGAAAGTGGGACTTTCCACACCTGCTTTAGTTGAGTAATGGATTGCAATAATCAATGGTTGCCGGAAAAATAATGTACATTAATATTTATTAGTTGAATAATATTAGTTGACCTTATATAAATGAGGAAGAAAATGGTCCGGGTGGAGGTCAAGACAATTCTTTTATATAGGGAGAATGTTTATTTGGAAGCCGACGTTTCGACCCAAATTGCAAGTCTTCTTCAGGGCTGGTGAGATCGGGAGTAGACACTATGTGATCAGTTTAGTGTCTACTCCCTCTCACCAGCCCAGAAGAAGCCTGCAACGTGGGTCGAAACGTCGGCTTCCAAATAAACATTCTTCCTATATAAGAGAATTTTCTTGACTCCACCAGGACCATTTTCTTCATCTTAAGATTTCTTAGATTTATAAAAGCTGTAATAGTAACAACTGAATATTCATAAACGGCTGATAACAAAAGAATGTATGAAATGTGAGGATTCTTACATCTATTAAAGATGACCTCAAGGCTTCTTAAGTAGACAACTGATTGGATCACGCAATCTCGAATAAAATCATCTAATTGAACAACCTATTCTCGAGGTCAAAGTGGACATAACTGTTATTTGATGTACATTATTAACGTGAGCAAAAAAAAAAAAAGATTAGTTTTACTACAGGAAAACGAGTGTTCTAAGCAATAATTCTATCTGAAATACCTTAAGACGTTGTCCGTCCTTTAAAGGTCACCGGCCATGTTTCAATCCCATAAAAATAATAGTTTCTAGACAAAAGAACCCAACGAAGGAATGTTGAATCAAAAATTATAAGAACACTTCTCGAGTTTACCATTGGTTTGATTCCCTCTTTAATTTCATTTTATTTTTAGTTACCGAAGAACCCAAATACTAACATAGCAAAATGAGTTCAGGCAGGAGTACAAGTTACTTCAGGCTGAGGAGTGCTCATAATGGCTCTATAAAGTCGGTACCCTTAATTTGGGCAGCAGAGGAATTTGCAAAACTCCTCTCAAATAAATTTACCCCTCATCCTGAAATCCACCCTACGCACGCTTGCAACATTAATGAATTCCTCTCTTCACCCATTCCTTTATCCATACCCCTTAAAGCTGTAAACCCCTCTGAGGTCAAAATCGCCTTACAAAAGTTCCCTTAGAAGAAACAAAAGTTCGCAAAGCTCCTGGACATGACCTTTTAACCACCCAGATCCACCAACGCCTTCCTCAAAAACCAATTATTTCCCTAACCTATCTATATAACTGTATCCATCGTATAACTAACTTCCCTTTGTTGTGGAAACACTCCGTTATCCTCCTATTCCCTAAACCCGGCAAACCACCCAATGACACTCCAACTTACCGACCAATGAGCCTGCTTCCTATTCTTTCCAAAATTTTCGAAAAAATCCGCTTGAAATGATCTTACCCGTAATCGAATCCAATGACATCCCTTCACACCAGTTTGGATTGGGTCTACTAGTTGTCGATCTCATACCCTCCGCTCTTGAAAGCAAACAATACTCCACAGGCGCATTTCTGGACGTAGGCCAAGCTTTCGTTCAGTTATGGGATGCCGGTTTGCTGTTCAAGCTCAAAACCCAATTACCCGAATCCTTATTCCTAGTCCTTCGATCCTACCTTTCTAATCGCTTCTTCCAAGTACGCTGTGGTAATGAATACTCCCATCTTTACCATATTCAAGCTGGAGTCCCGCATGGCTGCGTCCTGGGTCCTATCCTATACATAATGTTCACCACTGATATCCCAACTATCCCTAAACATTCCTTGCAACGTTCGCAGAAGACACTCTAGAACACTCAGAAGCCGTTCAGACTGCCGTTCTATAATCCCATTCAGACCCTGAAATGGGTTCCTCGAACCTCTAAAGTCACCTCTCATTCATTGAAACTTGGTGTAACAAATGATGGACCAAACTCAACGAAGAGAAATGCAAACACGTGAATTTTGCACTTCGTCGGGGAACATGTCCTTCTGACCAATTCAATGATACCGTACTACCTATTTCCAACAGAATACGATACCTTTGCTTCCTCCTAGACAAAAGACTTACGTGGAACCTTCATACAAGACCTTAACAGACGATTCAGCCAACTATACATGTTACTATGTAGGACCTCCCATCTTTCAATAGACAATAAACTTCTAGACTGGAACTGTGGGGGACCGCAAAATAAATCGGAGATCAGACGTATCCAATCCTTTCAATCCAAAGTCCTGACCCCAAAGTCCTAACTATGTCTCCAACAAAACCCTCCATAATGATCTCAACATTCCTTTCGTCTCGACCTCATCCCTACTAAATTTTCAAACTTTCACCAGAACCTTGCCTGCCATCCCAATCCTCTGTCTCAGTCACTATCCAGTTCCACTCATACATATAACCCACCCCGCCCTCTAAATCGTCAATGGCTGTTGTAGACTGTTGTAGGAATGTTATTTGGAGAACTAGGACTGGCCAGATTCTCCACTCACGACCTGTGTGTGTGACGCGCCCTTGACCAGCTTCCATTGGCTGACTTGACTGGGAAAGGGCGCAGGGGCCTCTCGGACTCTTGCTTTGCCCCCATTTCTGAAGAAGAAGCTTAGTTCGGGGACCTCAGGCAAATTGTAAATTTTGTAATTATGGTATGGATGCGAGAAATTATTTTATTATTATTATCATCCTACTCCACTATGCAGCAATGTCATCGTGTGGTGGATGTTGTTTCCTCGGCTTTGGAACTTGGAATGTATTGTCCAGCGGTCTTCCTTGATGTTCCTAATACTATCCTTGCCACGTAACCGGATAACAATGTCAAATATCGGTCGAAACTGATCCAGTTATAACAATCCCATATTACTGAGCTTGAAAATTGGTGTCAAAACTGGAGGATTAAAATAAATTCATACAAATCTCATCAAAACACCTTTACCCTCCGTCGTAAACCAACTATTTCGTTTTCTCCTGTATCGTTTAATAACATACCACTGATTCCTGTAGAACAGTTCCGGTACTTAGAACTGCACCTTGAAAAACGCTTAACTTGGAAACCTCATACTAGACTGAAACGACAAGAAACAGCTCGCCGTTTCAGGCTACTTATACATATACAAACGCTCTAAGTTCCCAATTAATTACAAAATACTCAGCTACATGACCATCATACGAACTATTTCGACTTACGGAGTAGAGCTTTGGGGGTCCACTAAGCCACCCAATTCCTCTCGTATTCAATCCTAACAATCCAAAATCCTTCGTCAATTCGTAAATGTTAGGAACAAAGTAATCGATAATGACCTTAATGTCCCTTTTGTTGCTGATATGGCCCGAATCCGAAATGAATCTTTTCATGACAAACTTTATTTCCACTCAAACCCACTAGTTTCAAACCTCGCAACCTCTTCAATTCCTGATAATCCTCCGAGGCGTCTGAAAAGAAGATGGCCTCGTGACCTTCTAAGTTGAACATCTTATTTGAGTAGTACCACTGGGTACTTTCTTTTGTCTCTGGACATGATTTATCTTTCTTTATATTTACTTGATATATTCTGTATTAGTTTTTTTTAAATTATTCTCATTTTCGCAAGTATTTATTTTGTTTTTATTATCAGCATGTATATATTTTTTATTTATTTATTTTTATAGAATGATTCCATAGCTATTGAGCGCTATAGTAACTTATAACAATAAGTAGTAACTTATTGCCTAAAAGCGGCAGATTGTAATATTTCGATAAAGTGTATATATATATATATATACACAAATGGTGGAGGGATCTCGGACAATCCACCTCTCTGTACAACCGTTATCCAAGAAACACTATCATGTACTGAATTCAAGACCTTTCATAGGTGAAATTGGTAGAGTTTTTAAAAAATCTATACTATTTAGAGATTAGTATCAATAAAAATGTAGTTATCCTATTGAATTATAATTTCTCGAGAAACAATTTTTTTTTCAATATCAATATTGTATTTATTTTACTGTTACTTGAAACAGAACAATATTATTTATTAAAAAGTTAAAGTAATTTATAATCATGGTTTCACCGCCTTAAGGAGATTTCATAAAGCTGAAATCTTATCATTTATAATAATACCATGTATTGTTATAGGTAAACTATGAAATACTGTTATTATAAAAATTAAATTCTAATAACTTAGCACAGTGATAATTTTTGCTGACTGTCTTAGTAACTGGAATTTCTGCTGTCTCATTGTGCATAGCACTTATGCAACTGCTTCCTAGAGAAGCTGCCAGCTATTTCAAAATGAAATAATGAAATAAGTCAAGTTCACTTTCTGATTTTCGTTGAATATGATTCAATATTTTCTTTAAACCTAGGGAGTGGAGTGGCTCAGTGGTGGAGCACTGAGTTGCCATGCCGAAAATTCTGATTCAAATTCCGCTGCTGGCAAGGCATTTATTTAGTCTGTTAGCTATCGGAGATGGATCATATGGGATCTAATAACTTCCTGGGGCTCACTCAGCCTCTATAAAGTGGGTACTCGATATTAGGGGGAAAATCAATCGGTTGAGCGTGATCTAGTACAAATCACCTCCCTGCACAACCGTTTGTCCATAAAATAAAACAGTCTCTACCATGTACTAAGGTCCAGACTCGTTTACGGGTTGTAGAGGTACAAGTTTTTGTTTTCCTTAAACATATGCCAGGAATAGAGTTGACCAGTCCTATATATAAATCATGTAATAATATATAAATCATTAATTATATAAGTCCATCTTAAAAAATACCATATCGTATTGGAAATTTTAAAGTATTTCAAGAAATCTCGAGTTAACTCAAGCTGAACTGCAGAAAGTACGTAAATAGGTTTAGTGTCAACCCAAATGCTTGAGGCAACCCTTTTTTACCCCATTAATGTTACTCCTGAATAAATAAAAAAAGTCAGATTTTAAGGAAACTGTATCTTTATTCTAGAACACCCTTTATATAGATAATATAAATAGATTGTATATTAAGACAATAATAAATGCACATTAGTATAAGAATATACATGCATTACGGCATATAAATATATTATTATAGTTAGAATATTTTAAAGACGGCCTGCGCAGCCTTGGACAAGCCGTGTATAAAGAAGCCACGCCTTTCTCTCTTACAACTCCTCCATAGCCTCCCCTCCAATTTTGCATAAGGCCATTTTGTAAAATTTCCGACTATAATATTAATAATACTTTTTACAATATTAAGACAATGATAGTTAGATAAATACCAAATAATTGAATGATAGGTTATAGTTCGACAGCTTACAAAACGACCTGCGCAGAACTCGCCTCGGGTCCGCCCGCATGAGAAGCCATTGCCTTGCCCCCACTGCCTGGTTATCCCCCCCCCCCCATTACACCTCTCCAGCCCCTTCAATTTATCAAAATGTTTCAAAATTGTCGTACTAGAATAGAATACGATCTTTCCACCATCTTTATGAGGCAAAATTTTAAATTTTATTCATCGTATTTACATTTTATCTACCCCATCATAATTTTTTCATAAACTTGAATTAAAAAGCAAATTTTTTTTTACGTGTTATAAATTTAATCTAACAAGTGAAACAGGTATAAAACAAGAGGATGACCTAAGAACACTTTTATTTACATGATAATAATATAATAGTTATATATTATATAATTTTATTATAACTACATATTATAATATTATATTATTATATAATAATATAATAGTAGAATATATTGGATATAGAATAATAGTGGATGGAATAATATTTATAAAAATGTAAGGAATAAGTTAAGATTATTTTATTATTTTCATTCAGCTACACTTTTTAGTCATTTTTTGTTCACATCAGACTTTTTCTTTCAGTGAATAAATTTAATGTTAACAAAGGGGAACAACCCCCATTTTATTTTACAAATTATAAAGCTGTTCTTTTGATGGTGATTATTTTTAAATCTTTTCTCTTTAAAATAAAAATATACAACTGTTCATTTAGTTATGCCACAGCAGGTACTTAACGTTGTAGTAGAATTACCGCGATATTCAATTATTCTACAAATTGAAGTTCAGTTTAGTAATTTAGTACCTCCCTAGTGAACCTGTTGAAATATGAGTACCCATTTAGTATTGTTTTGATATATTGAGTATTTTTGATTAAATAAAATAATTGAATGAATTTTTTTTGTTTTTTTTAGGTTCGTTTTATAGATATACATAAATAAAAAAAATAAAATTGCCTTAATCTTATTTTACTCTATTCACTAAATTAAAATAACAGTTATAAAATCAAAATATTGAAAAAAGGCGTAGGTTGTTTTATTTTTTAAATTTATGCATTCCATTTTTTTATTTAAATTCAAAAACTATATTTAAATTCAAGTACTATATTTTTTGTAAAGGCTTAAAGAGGTCAGGAATGTGTCTTTTTTATTTATAATTTTTTAAGAATATTTATAATTTAACTGATATTAAAGCAAGTAGTTCCCCGAATGCTAGGCAACACCGATAAAATATTCCATCACCAAAATCTTCTTTATAGTAAAATATCTATGTTAAACTTTTTCTACCATCTTTTTTTTTTTGGCATCCATCATAGGTTGTAATCTATGAGTTCATTATTATCAAACATCATAATTTTTATATTTTTCTCCGTTCTCTTACTAAACATTTTACATCTTTATTTCTACACGTTTCTTCCATCATATGTGTTCTTTCATCCATCTTATGTGTAATCATACAGTTCACATTTCCGATCTTCATATTTTATATCTTTTTTCATATTATTTATTTTCTAATAATAACGTCATTTCTATATTTACATTATATTTTGTATTAATATAACTTCATTCTAATTATATACATTTATATTACACCCCATACTTATGTTTTCAATTTCATATTTATTTTTACTTCTCTACCTGTCATTCATCTAACTGTGTCATTCACGAGATTCCTTTCATTACAGTATACATATTTCTTCTGTTTTCATTCATTACTTTCTACTTATTTCTTCTGTATTAATTCCCTGGCATAATATATTGTATAAATTTTCTTTCATTTTTACTTATGTAACTCTCCAGGAGTCTATTATCATGCATTTTATATTTTATCTGTATTATACAAGACAATAACCGGCACAACTCGTCCCTGATTCCGGGCCGCCTCAAGTAGCCTCCGCCAGTTGGCTCTATCCTGTGCAGCAGTCCTCCGCACGCCAAGAAAAGTCCTAGCGTCCTCAGTCACACCATCCATCCATCTCACGCTCGGTCGTCCCACTCTCCTTGTTTCAAAGATCTCTTCTGTGGCTACTTTCTTCGGAATCTCGCCATCATTCATTCTGGCTAGATTGCCAGCTGATCGATGTCTTACCAATTTTATGATTTTGGAAATCTCGTTCTTCAAAGAGTTGATACAATTCCAGGTTTTTTTGTCTCCTCCATGTCTCACCTACTTTGATGGGTCCATATATCCTCCTCAGTATCCCCCTTTCGAACACCAAGAGCCGTTTTTCTATAGTTTATTTTTTTGTCTGTTTTCTCTCATAGCCCTGAAGATAAGCTACAAAGTAGGTCGAAACGTGGGCACTATCAAATAAATAAGTCTCACTTATTAGTTGTTTACATTGACTGCACCCCCAACTATAAATAAATAATCTTCTTCTTTCGGATTCTGGTTCCTAATGAACCGACTCAGTGTGTAGTCGGCCAAATCACCTCCTTGCACAACCGTTGGCTTGGAAATAGTACTCATCCTACCATGTACTGGACCCAAATTATTCTAATCGACCAGGTTTAAGTATTATAAAATCTCCTCAGTCACTTTTGATATTTATGAGAGGTCTGTTGGCCGATTTCGATATTTCGATGTATGGAAATAATATAGACCCTCCCTTAGAGATCACTTCACTGAATCCTATCCAAAATAAGCTTAAACTAAGATTTAGGGTTTAGCATAGTACAAGCTGATGCAACATGCCCATCCTTCTTTGTCTTCCGCTTGAGTTTTCTGATTTGCTTTCTAACCTGTTCTGTATTTGGCAAATCAGAGATTTAGTCTTCCATTTGAATTCTCGGAGAGTACTTTTCCAAGGCTGCCTGGATCGGCTCGCATCGGTTTATCTTATCTTTGCCATTATATTCGAATAGACTGCTTTCCTTTCAGGAATTTCTCTCAAGTGTTTACCCGTAACGGTTTCTTTGTAGCAAACGGCTCGACCGATTTTCGGGTTTGATTGCTAAAATTATTAAGAGTTTTCATGACTGCTTTGAATTATTTTGGAGAATAAAAATGTATTAAATGGGTCCCAATCATCTGGCTCGGTAAATATACAAATATAATTATGTAAAATAAAAATATATAATATGATACCATAGATTAATATAAATACAATATGTAATATAATTTTTAGACCCAAAATTGATAGACAAACATCACCGGCTTAGAAGCAATCAAGAAATGGTGGACTTAGAGCCGTGCGCTTCTAACAGTAGAAAGATTTCATTCAATATTTTCATTATTTGAGAAAAATTAAGTTTAAAAAAAAAAGGATTTACTGGATTTTGAATGAGACGCCTCAAATATACTATGTTAAAAATAACTAATCTTCTCCTTGCGGATTCTGGTTTAGACGAAAAATGTATTCAGGCTCCAATGAACCTATTTAGTAGCAAGTCCTATCACCTCCTTTCTCCACCGCCAGCTTGGAAATAGTATCGATCCTGCCTTGTACTGAATCAAAATTATTGCAGTGGTCCCCAGGCTCAAGCATTATAAAATCTCCTGAGTCACATACGATATTTCTGTGAGGTCTGCTGATTGATTTCGATATCTCGATTTATCGAAGTATCATTACTTCTCTTAAAGGGATCCCTTCACTAAAATCGATATAGAATATGGATATTAACAGTGTTATTAAGAAACGCAGATTAAGATTGTACGGATACACAACGCAGACATTTGCCAAACAGTAAAATTTTATGGAAAAAGGAGTTAGTCAAAAACAGACAAAATGGAGTGGAATGGCGAAATAAAAAATTATTTAAAACTGAGCTGAGTTACAACAGGATATCACCGAAATCAGGTAATCTGTAGACACGAAATCTATAAGTGGCATTTTGACAATGGAAGGAATTAAAGAATAAAACTGGAATAACATGGTCCCAAGAGAGAAAGTAATCCCACACCAAAATATTTCGTGTAGTCTTAATGGACTCATTCGGAAATAATAAAATATAATAATGTAATAGTAATGCTAATAGCTTTCGTTTTCACTAGAGACAAATGTTAATAACAAATGCCTTACTATGTTAACAGCTGTGAATAGATCCAGCGGAATCTGAAGACTTACAAGGTTCAGCCCGTCTGGATAAAGTTGGTACCCACATATTTAGGGGAAACCAAAAATAATTGAGCTTGTTCTTGGCCAAAACACCTCCTTGCGCAAACGTTGAATAAGAAAAAGTGGAATCTCTACCTATAATACCCTATAATATGAACAGCGTACCCTTCAAAGGTTTATATTCCTGAAGACTTGTTATTAATAACACAATGTCATGCAGCACTGAATACTATTTAATGATAATGGTATCTATAATTTATTTATATAATTTAAATATTTTTGTTTTGAAGAGAAAAGATTTGCCTTGCCCGGAATTCGAACACGGGTCGTCTGCTTCTCTGTAGCAGTGCTCTAAGCCACTGAGCTATCAGGGTTCGTATCCAAGACAGACAAATCCGTTCTCCGATCCTATATCCCCGTGTTCTCAGAATTCACACGATTTTATACGGTTCATTGAACATAACTTTATGAGAAGCGAGGGGGTGGTTGACTGGAGAGTATACGTAAGGAAGAAAATAGCTGGGGGTGCAGTCAAATGAAAACACTAAATAAGTGGTAGCTTATTTAATTATGTGCCGACGTTTCGACCCACTTTGTGGGTCATCTTCAGGGCTAAGAAAGAAAAACAGACAAAATACAATGAATACAATAAAAATACATTGAGGACTAAGTATATGATAAATGAGAAAAAATATATATGTAGAGAGGTAGAAATTTAGAACAAAAGTGAGGGATATATATGAATAAAAAATTACAGAGAAAATGTACAGAACGGTGGTATTTTGGTTCTGAATCCTGGTACTGCGACGTAAAGGTATAGAGAAGTTCTGTAAATGGCTCCGTTGTTTATTTTGGTTCATATGATTCATGAGAAGCTTTTGGTTCTGAATCCTGGTACTGCGACGTAAACCGTATACACCATATACCACCGTATACACCGTATAAACCACCGTTCTGTGCATTTTCTCTGTATTTTTTTTATTCATATATATCCCTCACTTTTGTTCTAAATTTCTACCTCTCTACATATATATTTTTTCTCATTTATCATATACTTAGTCCTCAATGTATTTTTATTGTATTCATTGTATTTTGTCTGTTTTTCTTTCTTAGCCCTGAAGATGACCCACAAAGTGGGTCGAAACGTCGGCACATAATTAAATAAGCTACCACTTATTTAGCGTTTTCATTTGACTGCACCCCCAACTATTTTCTTCCTTACGAACATAACTTTAATTAGAACATTCTTCTCCGTGTGTAGATCGCAAAAATTGTGATATAGGATCGGTGAAGAGAACGGATTTGTCTGACTTGGATACCACCCTTGCTAGCTCAGTGGCTTAGAGCACTACGGAGAAGCAGATGACCCGGGTTCGAATCCCGGCCAGGGCAAACCTTTTCACTTCAAAACAAAAATATTTAAAGATAATGGTTTTTGTTTGGAATTATAATTTTTATAAGATAATAATTGGGGACGGGGTTATTAGTTGTGTGTGGGATTATATTTGACTTTATTTATAATTGTATGGGAATAATTATAATCGATACGTCACATTGTAATTATTGTGTGAGATTATAATTAGTGTATGATATAATAATTTTGTGTATAAAGTTATAAGTAATTGTATGAGATTATAATTGAGCTAGATGTTTGAGGCGATAGTTTTGAACTAGTGAGTCTCCTCTTCCTAGATTCCAGGAGTTGGATCTTTATCAGTGGCCCCAGCAACCATCAACCACGTGGAAGTGCCCATTGAGCCTTGTCCAGGTAACTGTTTCCCACCCTACTAGAGCCGACTTCGTGAATCGTAATTCAAAGAGAAAAAAAATCTTTATCTCTACAACCTGTGAGAGGTATTGGGTTTAGCACACAGTGGAGACGGTACTCTACAAACTAACAATTGTACAGGGAAGAAAATGAGTTAAGACATCAATCAACCTACAAGTTATTTGTCGTGTAAAAGTAAGTGGGCGAACCCTCAAGAGAGCCTCAAGATCCCACAGAGTCGATTCATGGTTATTAACAAAATAAATAGATCATTTTCGTTTTCGAATGATCTCGAACTTCTAAACATACTAACCGTACTGAGGATACATGGTTGCTAAATGTGAAGTAGAAATGTATGGCATACAATTAGTAACATATATTGCTCATTAATAAAATCCAATTTAAAGTCCAATAATGTTTATAGATGTTATTTATTTTTATATTCAATGACGGACCTTTGCAAGCAAAAGCTGTGTGTGTGAGTGTGTCAGTGTCTATGTGCTATGGATTTCTTAGAAGGAAAAAAAAAGGTTGTCCAAGAGAACATCAATATTTCACTTGATCCTAATACCTGTAACCTGTACCACTACAACCCGTGAACGGGTCTGGGGTTCAGTACATGGTAATGACTGTACTGTTTCATGGACAACGATTCTGCAAGGAGGTGAATTGTCCTAGGTCACGCCCAACCGCCAGATTTTTGCCCCTTATTTTGGGTACCGTGTTTTTATAATATTTCATAGAGGCTGGGAGAGCCCCAGGAGGGCCTTGATCCTATATGATCCATCTTCCGCTGCAAACAGGCTAAATACAAATCATGGCCTGCAGCGGGATTTGAACCAGGATTTCCGGAATGCCAACTCAGTGCACTACCACTGAGCCACTCTCCTCCTAATACAAGTTTGATAAAAAATAGGCCGTAATAAAAATTGAACTGAAGGAAGTTCAAAATAAAATTTGATCAGTCTTTCCAGAGCTAATCGTGACACAAAAAGACACATAGCAAAAAACCAGTTGCTATTTTTAACTTGGCACTGAAAAGTGAAAAACTGTTAAAACTTGAGAGTATTAACAATCTTACCCTATTACAATCATTTCTTTACATTGGTTCATGCTTAAGTTTCAGGAGTCCGTGAAAAAAAATGAAACTTATTTCAGACAAACCTTCACCTGTTCCAATTAGTTATGGCTTTGAGGAAACGTTAATTAGATAAGTACAAACCAACCTAGTGGTTGATGTAGTGAGATGTACAATCTCCATTCACGTGGTCAAATTTTACTGTTCTAATATCTCTTAAGAGGCATCATCTGGTTTGTCAACAGCCAAGTAGACCCTGTGAGATCTACAGACCCTCCATCAAAGAGGCTCATTCAGCCTATAATAAGTAGGAACCTTTAATTTCGGGAAATCTGGCAATTGAGCGTTATCATGGACAAATCACCTCACTGTACAAACGTTGCCATAGAAAAAACAGTCTCTCGCATGTACTGAACCCATGACCCTTCATGGGCTATAGTGGAAGAGGTTTTTTTTGTCATAATGAAAGTTCCATTATTTCTATTTACAACCCCACAGTTGTGCAGGAAGGTGTTTGGACGAAATCACACTTTTCTTTCAGGTTGTTGAGCAAATTTTTATGAGTGATCCCAGTAGGATCTACTTATCCCACAACTAACCCAAGGTTTATAATAGCACTAGCTGTCCCGGCAGAAGTTGTTCTACCCTATTTCCCTAAAACAAAGGGCTTTCAAATTTTCTCCAACTATTTGAATGACAACTTCATCAATTGTTGGTGCATTGAAACATCTCACATGTTCTCCTACAGAACCTTTACCAGCTCTGATTACAACTTTATGATTACCAGATGGCGTAAGATCCAGTGCATTTTTACACAATGTATTCAATTGATTGTGCTGATGAAACAAAATTTGTAATTGTTCTACAATAGACCTCCTCACTGAACTGTTATTTTTTATTAAGGGATCAAGAAAAGTGTTGTTTTTATTATTTCCCTCGTAATTTTTACGTTGTTTCTCTCCATAAGAACCTTATTTGGGCCTTAACAAAAATGAGGACAAAAAATTAGCCGAATTAGTCGAGCCGTTCTCGAGTTTTGCGCTAAGCAACACATTTGGCGATTCATTTTTATTTAGATCGATAGATAACAATTATTTTTCACAACTAAATCCCGTCCACTATTAGGACATACCTTTATATTAGCGAGGGAGCGGAGTGGTTCAGTGGTAGAGCACCGAGTTGCCAATCCGGGAATCCTGGTTCAAATCCCGTTGTAGGCAGTACTTTTATTTAGTCTGCTTGCAGCCGGAGATGGATCATATTGTAGTGGTACCGGGTTTTTTTTTCTTCATATTAGTAGTCAGTGCCCTTGTACACTGAGCTACAATAATTAATATAAATATTAATATAGCTTATTATATTTAATTTTACTACTTACAGACTTCTAAAACGCTTGATAAATATGGTGTCAATTAACAATAACAATTTCATAATATATTATTAATACATATTTACATAGATTACACCTAGGATGAAACGAGGTACGGAATGATAATATATCTTACAACTGCCTCAGCTGAATCAGAATGGCCTTGTATCGTCTTGAGGGAGCTGAGGAAGTTACCAGACGTCCTTTGAATAATTAAACAAGTTGAAGTGCTTTTGGTCAATTGGACGAGCCTCCAGCGCTTCATATAACGGAATGTCTTCTGCTTCCTTCAATCCTTTCCAATGTCCAGATACTGGCAATGATCGTACCGTTCTATTAATTAGTATACAGAAGCATATCCATCGTTTGTTATTGATTTTATATTTTTTCAGTTATAAATGTAAAAAAAAGTATAAAAAAGATATAACAGAATAAAATAGCTTATTTAAACGTTACCTGCAGCTCTTGTCTTGGATTTCGTGGACACCTCACAAGGGCTCGTGGGGAACATAGGTACAGTCTAGGACACATAGGAAAAACTTGGTACAGAAATAAACCCAAAACATCCTCATAAGAGTAATAATTTTGTCGACTGGGCCAGTATTCTAAAAAAAAAAAAAAAAATGAGAAATGTGTAACTTTACAAGCCATTAAGAATTTGTCCATAAATAAACGAAAAAATAGATGTTAATGAACTTTACTTTTTATTTATATATAAATAAAACCAACTATGTCTTTTTTAAATATTCTTTTTTCCTTCGAAATAAATATATATTAAAAATTCAATCATTTGATAGGGCACAACGATTATATACGAAATAGTAATAAATATGGTATCAAGTTATATAACAATTTCATAATATATTATTAATACTATGTATTTAACTTATTTATTATTAATACTATGTATGTATTTTATGGTGGCCATTAACCATATAGGTCAAAAAAAATGTCGGAATTTTATCGTTCCGAACACTCCAAATTGTTCAATCTATGCAGAAAATTAGATATCCCAAGTTTTAGCAAGATCGGAGTATGTTAACACGTGCCACTGGGCGGTCAAAGTTTCGAAAAATACGATTTTTTGCCTGTTTGGCGGCGTCTTTTGACCGTAACACCTGAACGACCAATACCTATCATACGATCTATACAACAAATTAATGGTAATGTTCCTTTCTTTAATTTTATGTTTGGTCGGTATTACCGTTACTTTCCAAAGTAATATCTTAGTCCAACTGAGATATTTGAGCTTTTATAGTAAAAAACGTGACCTAGTGCCTTTTAGAACACATTTCCGAAATCATTTAATTATTTTGTTGTAGTGGACAAACTACTGGTCCAATTTTAATGATCTCGAATATCTCAGTTGGACTTAAAGTAACGGTAATATCGACCATACATAAAATTAAAGAGAGGAACATTACCATTAATTTGTTGTATGGATCGTATGATAGGTATTGGTCATTCAGGTGTTACGGCCAAAAGACGCCGCCAAACAGGCAAAAAATCGTTCTTTTCGAAACTTTGACCGCCCAGTAGCACGTGTTAACATACTCCGATCTTGCTAAAGCTTCGGATATCTAATTTTCTGCATAGATTGAACAATTTGGAGGGTTCGGAACGACAAAATTCCAACATCGACTTTTAGTGGCCACCCTAATGTATTTAACTATGTCTTTTTTAAATATTCTTAATTCCTTCGAAATAAATATATATTAAAAATTCAATCATTTTTTAATAATCCCCATAGAAAAATTACTGTCTCAGTAATTTAAAATCTTGGTTAATCGGAACCAAATCTGCAATTATCCGAAAATATTACAACAGATATCTTCTAAACTAGAATTTAATAATTAAAATCCAATTTGGTTAAACTAAAAATGTTATTAAGTATTTTGTCTATCAGTTACTTACTATACAAACTAGCAATAAAACAATTATTATCAAATCTCCGATTTACACAAATCGATTTCATTTATTTAATCCATAAATTGTTTTATTTTTGAATAAAATTAATCATATTGAAACCTCATAATAAATTTTTAACAGACATATATCATTCACTCGAGCATTTTAGAATTTAGCGTTTTTTATTTTTACATAACATAACGCTCCTTCAAAAGAACAATGTCATTATTCCAAAACATAATTTTTCAATAGAGAGGTATCTGAAAGTTCTATGTATTGTCTTAATTTAAACCAGATGGGTTAAAAAAAATAAAACTTTTGGGTATTGGTAAAGCATGTCATGTCGTCGTTTATAAGACAAAGGTTGTGGAGGGAGAGCGTTTTTCTGAGATCACGCTTAATCGCAAGGTTTTCTCCCAAATAAGGGTTCCCAGAAGCTCTGGAGATTCAATCCGTGGCTGTTAAAAGATAAATAATTTATCTGCTACACAATGATTTGAGCCCGGGACCCTCAGAGCAGCAACTCATTCCTTTACACCTACTCAGCTCCCGGATCTGTAATCTATTGTTAATTATTATTATCGTTACGTAAAATTGTAAAGATTAACATAATTTTGTCTTAAAAGTGAAAAATGATCATCCTTTTAAACTAAATAACAGGCTGAGTAGCCCGGTTTCTATGCTGACTGTCCAGGGTTTAAATCCAGCTATGGTATATAATTATTTAATCTGCTAACAGCACTAGGTGGACCCTGTTGGATCTGCGCAGGGTCCAGGGGTAAAATAAATTAAGATAACATTAATTTGGGGTGAAAACTGGAGGTTGAGTGTGATCTAAACGAAGTAATCTCCCTGTGCTAATGATGGTTCTTTCTATGCCAAAGGTCGCGGGTTCCCAGCAATAAAAAATCCTTGTTTATGGAGTCAATCAATTACTGGTTAAAAATCCCTATCCTAATTTTAGCAGAATTGGCACCATTTAGAGCTCCCACTGTATTATCGTCCGATTACCCATAGCTGCATAAAATGACGTTAAATGATTTTAAAAAAACAACGCATCACTAGTTTGGATTCCGATCATCCCACTCCACTATTCAGCAATGTCATCGTGTGGTGGATGTAGTCTCCTCTGCATTAGAACGTGGATCATATTGTTCGGGCGTCTTTCTTGATGTGGAATAGGCTTTTGACCGAGTCTGGCATCCGGGCTTGCTCTAAAAACTCCGTAAATTCCTACCCCATACATAGTTTCTCATCCTTCAATCCTATCTCACAAATAGAGCTTTCCAAGTAAACCATAATAATGTCCATTCATCCCTCGTTTCCCAATCTGCTGGTGTTCCCCAAGTATCACATAGCCTATTTACTTGATGTATTATTGTAATACAGTTGTAAATATCAATAAATAAATTTTAAAAAAAACAACGGAATTTAGTGAGCGGGTTAGGTCGGTGCTGGATTACAGAGCTTTAGATCCAGAGTTCGTAACCGGTTTAGGGAGATGAATTATTAATTCCGTAAACACCTCTCTATGTTGTCCCGAGAGCCCACGCAGCCTCTGTAAAGTGGATGCCAGGATTTTAGTTTAATCTGAACTAAATCACCTTCTTGCAGAATTATTTGTCGTAGAAACTGTACAATCCCCAGATCATTGAGATTCTTTATGACTAATAAAATTTTTATGATGTAGCAGGGAGGTGCCCCTTGTCCGCCTAACTATCCTGTTGTTCAAATTGTACTTTTTTTCATTGCATTGTAAGCAGAAATAAAAAAATTCAAATCTTCTACGTTTATTTTCATTATTGATACTTTACATTGTAATTATTGAGTCGTTTCATATGAAATGTCCGTTTTAAAAAGAATTAAATTTAATAAAACAACTTTATGAAATCATAACAATTTATTTAAAAAATTTACTCTCGTTTTCTATATATTTTTCCCAACGTGGTATCAAAATTTCAATATCACAACGGAATATTTCAAGGTTTAGTGATGAAATTAAGTAATAAAATGTATTTTGATTAGATAATTATTTTCTAAAATTTTACTCATATTTAGGAATTTGTCTAGGAATGAACGGAAATATTTTGGGGATGAGTCTGTCGAATAGGGAGGGTGTTGGAGGACTTCGTAACTTGGCTCTTTTAATTTCTTTACTTTCTGGCGTTTTCATGTAAGAGTATATGTCCCTTACGATTAGCTTATGCATGTTGTTTTTTTTATGAGTTTTGTTGGATTACATAAATCTCATAGGATATTCTTTGGCCACTTTTGTTTATTTAACGTCACTTTATGCTACTATTATGGCTAATCGTACGATGCTACGATGGGAGCTCTAAATTTCGCTTATCCATGGTTAATCACGATAGGGATTTTTAACGAGTAACTGACATTGTACATGGTCGGGACCCCCGTTTAATGCCCCTTCCGAAGTAGGGCATAACCAAGGATTTTTTACTCCCTTTAAAAAATCCTAGGTCGCCCTGCCGGGCTACGAACCCTCGATCTTGGGCTTAGTAGTTCGTTATGCTAACCACTGTGATTTGTTATGGACACCACAGGTCACCCCTGTGGCCACTTTGATGGCATAATAATAATTTTTTGTACCATTTTATTGATTATAAATATCGTCAAAAACTAGAGGATGATAACAGGTCATTACGGCCTGTAAATATGACATAGCTCATGACAGCTCGTATTTTTGGAAAATATCAAAATAAAATATTTAAATAAAACTTGTTATGGCTCGAAGCAACAACCTGGACAGACTTAGGACCCTAGTTTCCTGTTTGCGCGCCAAGACTAGCAGCTGTGCAGCGACACTAGCGCTGTCAGTTGAAGAGTCCCCAGTGCGGGCTGGCAAGCTGTTTAGTCCATGTGTTGGCTGTGCTCAGTCCAAGTGTAGCTCTCTCTATCGATACGTATTCTAAAATCAGTACCTAACTCTTCATCTCTACTTCGTAACTACTTTCATATCACTAGCAGCAAAGGTAAGTAACTCCTACACCTAGACAGATATCACTACCCCGAAGCGTTATAATTTACTTTTGGACAGGTACCAGAACGTTTGCGTGGGCCAATGTTTTTATAATTTCTCTCTGAGGACTAGGCTAAATTGGAACACTTCATTGAGTTAGGTGCCAACGGGTTTGTTATTTTCTTCTTATCACAGGTGAATCAATTTTTTCCTATTGCATTTTACTTCACGTCCATTTAAATAAATATCTATAAGCCCTGTGTTATCGTAAACAAAAATAAAAGATATATATCCATAATAAATTTAAAAAAAAATGATCATAATCGTTCCCAAGTTCATTTACATATTTCGACACTGATCGTTGACCCGCTTTGCTCAATACTGTTGAAATGTCCGCATTCTTTTATTAAAACTACTAATTAAAACTAAATTTTATTTATATATTAAAATATTAGACATCTTTAATTAATAATGCTTTAAGGACTAAATAAAGATATAATGTCATTAGTTAGTCATTTATTAAATATTTTTTATAAATAGATAAGATCATAATTTTTTAGTACTATACTACAACATTATCTTTGAATAAACAGGTCATATCACAGCTACATTATTGTATATTTAAAAAATAAAAATAGAGATTTTTATATATTTATTTAAAATATTTTAGGCAATATTTATTTTTATTTTTTCTAGAGTGTTTTTACCCTCTAATAAATTCTAAAGTTTTCCATTTGCTTAATTATAATATCAACATTTTATTTAAATTATATAAACATTTTTTTTATTATTTAAAATATTTATAAAAAGAATATAGTTATACGATAAAAAGTCTCTAAGTGTTCAATTACACTAGAAGGGATCTATTTAGGGATGTACCAAAGTCACCTTGACGTAAAATAATCTATGAGCCTTGAAGAACAGCTGCAAGTCGTCTTGAGTTGAGGAATTGCTTTGTTAAATACATTATAGATGCAGGGAAATATAAATTCTGTTTATTCATACTATATATCATATAATGATATGTATTATTAATGAAAACATGGTTTTTCCAAAAAATTATTTTAAAAAATATATAAATGCAACCTTTCTTACCAAAGAAAAAAAATAATAAGCTTTAGTAGAATATTAGTTACTATGTAAAGGTTTTTAAAAATCAAATTATCAATCTATTCTATGGAAAAATGATTTTCCAATCATTAATTTTCAACTAATCCTTTTCAATTAATGAAATTGTGATTTATTGGTTTTTAATTTTTTTTTATGTCACCTTGACGTAAAATAATCTTGCCCTAGAGGCAACTATGAACCTTGAAACACAGCTGCAAGTTATCAACTGTTAAGGAATCCCTTTGTTATATGCATTATGGGTGTAGGAAAATAGAGGAAATATCTTCTGTTGTATTTTAATATATACTGTTTATTATTTGGAAAACATATTTAAAAAAAATATTAATAACAAGGGTCAATAGAATATTATTTTGTTAATAACATGTTTATTAACTAAAAATAGCCAGCATTTCGTATAAAAAACATACTTTACCATTATTAAATTAATAATAGTTTAATTATTTTTTCACAACAATATTAAGTGTATTACTAATGTAAAAATCCAAAATATCATGAAACAATAGAAAAATAATGGCAAAGAAGTAACAATCAATTGAAAAAAAAATCCTAATTGTATAATTATTAAAATCACTAAAATTCCTATTATCCTTTAATTGTTATATGGTATATTTATTTACTTATAAATTAATTATTAATTAAATTAAATTTATTATGATAGAGATCGACTTTTAGTAAAATCTTTTCTGGTTTATGTTTTATAATTAAAATTTACCATAATATTGGCATTTATATAAAAATGTGCATTATTTAATATAAAAGTAATTCATTTTTCGAGAAGAAATAATACAATACTACACGATGATCAATAAATTAGGATCACTGAAAAGATTTTTTATATAATAGAGAGATAAAAAAAAAAAAATTTAAATACTTGATATTAGTAATATATTTTTCCTTTCATGTTGCACAAAAGGACATTCGCCTATTTGAAGCATTTTACTTTATCTTTTCGTATCTGACAATGAGTTGAATAAATTGCAGACAAGCAACACATGTGTAAATATTTGTGTTGTCTGGCATACCCCTTGGAAGATTCATTTATAATTCTAGTGGCATTATTGCACTTGAAATTATATTTTACGATTACAACAATATTGCAATTTAAAAAAAAATGAATTAAACACTCCTGACCTCTAATATTATCTTTACTTTTTATCAAGATAGGAACGATCCATGAAAGTGGTATTATCTGTCGTGCCTGTAGACGACTAAATTATAACAAATTGCTTTGTTATATAAGTCAGTATTATGTATCTGCTTTTAACCTTTTAGACAAAGCTATCAGTTCTGTCTATTTTTTGTCTATACTTTAACATCAGCGAATTTCTTTAAAGGTTTTTTTTTAATGGACATTATTATGTTTATTCTGTATAGTTTAAACTCAATTAAATAAAATATTATTTATCTTTGCTTAAATATTATGAAATAGGGATTAATGAAGTTGATAATGGGAAATAATATTACTCAAAATATCCTAGAATAGTCTTAATCTGCAGTAATCAAAATATTGAATTATTGTATCTGAACAATATTGTACAATACTATCTTGAGGGCAAGTGTCTTTTCTGTAGTAAAAGATACCTTCTATCTCTGGTAAAATTTAAAAGTTTTAAAACAAAAAACCCAAAAGTTGAACTAGTTGCCTTTTGGAAGTAATTCAAAAGAACGTCATAACTACAAAAGCCTAATTTTTAAAATAGAGGTATTTGAAATTTCCATTTGAATTTAAAAAAAAAATTGGGTATTGATAAAGCAAAGTATTCCATTGTAATGATGGTATTGAATTTATTTTTATTAGCCATAAGAAAAATTTTAAAAGCTTCAATTAATTTGATGAAGCGATATATCAACAATATTTATCCAATTTTTTACTTTAAAAAAATAGGTATATATTGATGTTCCTACCTATAAATATCATTAAAAAACCGTATGTTCGAGTTATAATAATAACTAAATATTTAATAATTTATTAACTATTGTTATAATTGTTATAACATTAAGTTTAAGCTTACTCAAACATTAAAATTCGCTCGTTTTTATATTTCTATTTAATTTTTTAATATAATTTTTGTATTCGTTGTGTTTATTTTACATTATTGTATTTAGACATTTTTTTCTTATTTCGTTTTAGAGTTAAGTCGTATTTCTGGGAACTAACGTTTTAATAGTGAAAACTACAATATGAACAAAATAGAATTGTTCCCGTTTATTCGACCAAAACAAAGATAAGTAATCAATTGAACTTTGTAGCCGATTGTTTACTCGACGAGGTATTTCCTGATTTAGAATAATCAATTTTAATAAAAATAGCATATGAATAATGTATAATTTTTATTTAAATAGTATATATAATAAATAATATTATATATTGGTTTAAAACCCGTTAGAGAATGGGTATGTTTATACTCCCTTCATAGACAGCTGATGCCCGGATTGAAGGTTACAATGCTCCAGTAACCTTCAAGTTTCAGGGCATTGGTCCAGATATGCACTCACTTTGGTTTCCGGATCAATCAGCTTGAAAATTGTTGAAAAGTTGATAAAGTGTGTGCATTATATCATTATTTATTTAATTAATTTAAAAAAATACAATATTTTATTAAATCTTGCATCAATTTAATTTAATCCATATAATAATTGGGGGTGGGGTTACTCAGTGTATAGGGTGCTGAAGATGCCGAGCTCATATCGGGCTGTGATAGTACCTTCATATTCCTTCCGTTGTCTTGGAAACAGTACAGTACTTAAGTTCAGTACCCATCATGTACTAAACCCAAGACCCTTCAAGGGTTGCAGTGGTACAGATATTAAATGAGCAGTTATTTTTTAAAGTGTTATAATTAGTAGGTTTCCATTTGAATTGCTTTAAAAATAAACGGCTAAGGGGCAAATGTTTTTATCACTTAGCACTTAGCAAAGAGTGATGTTTTAAACCTTATACACTATTGAAAAATGTTATTATGAAATAATAATCATTAAAATCATTTAAAAGAATTAACGATTTTTTTTTTTGGATTCAAATGCATTTCAAATACTTTAAAAGATGACAGCTCAATGTTTTATAAACTAGATATTTTATATTTTAAAAGGAATCCTTGAATTTAAAAAGCCTCTTGACCTAAAAATTGAATTATTAAAACTGTTCCCCGTAAAATTGCCATTAGTTCTTTCCAACAAGAAAAGGTGATTTAAAATACCATTCTCTTAAAATGAAATAATTTAACATAAATATAATGTTTTAATACAAAATGCCTATTTCTGAAGATTGCTAAATAAATTAATTAACTGTTGTAAATAAAAGAGTAAAAGCTCCACCAAAAAGCTAACAAAAATTCTAAAAAACGGAAAAAATATCAACAAATTTAGTTTGTTTGAAAAATTCCTGCTGGTATTTTTGTTTCATATTTTTTAGAGACTTGTGGTTTTTTGTTTGGGATTGGACTCTACCACGTACTGAACCCAAGGCTCATATTTTGGTTGCGGAGGACTTTTTATTATTATTAATTATATATTCTTTTCAGAGTATAAAATAATTATATTATTTTATTTTATTTAAGAATTTATTTTATATTTCTACCAGTGAAGCATCACAACCAGAAAATTTGATGTATATGATTTTTTTCCCCAATTTGCAGAAACACTAGGTTTCTAAGCCGTTGTCTTTTAAATCTTCGTATATGAATTGCGGTTAATAGAGAGGTTGAAAGAAAAAGAACTATAGGATTACTAACAAGATTGATGTTGTATTGACAATAATAAAATGAATTTTAGCATAATTAAACGTAAAATAAATTCCAAAAATCATAAATATAACAATATGATAGGTTTTATGATAAACGTTAAAAGTTTTCAGGTCATACCTCTTGAGCCAAAAGGGGAAAGTATTTCAGGTCTATATGTCAAAACTTCCCATTCTCTTTCATAACATACCACTTTGTTAGGTAAACATTATTATTCATATCTATTTTTCTGAACCACTTAAATATAAAAACCAATTAAAATGATATTCAATTCAATTTTTTGTCATCAATTTAACAATTTTTCTTGTATTTAATTTTATAGGTCGGCTTTTATTAAATGGAGGAACCGTTGGGTATTAAAATATTAAAAATACATCTTATAACTTCTAGACTGCAAATAGTTTGAATAATTAAATCATTTAATTATTAGTTAAGTGGAAAAAATGCCAAATAAAAACCCTTGAGTCTCTAAAAAAATATGAAAAGAAAATACCAACAGGCATTTTGCAAATAAACAAAATTCTTTGGGTTATTTATTTCCTTTTTTTTTTTTTGTCATTTTTTAAGTTTTTTTGTTTGAGCTTTTGCTCCTCCATAGTGATAAGAATTTATTTATTTATTGACCTTCTGAAAAATACATTATATATTAAAACATTATATAATATCATATTTAGAAAATTACTCCAAAAAAAAATTTTTTCTTGTTGGAAAGCACTTAAACTTTTAGGTCAAGAGGCTTTTTATGTTCAAGGATTTCTTTTAAAAATATAACATTCAGTTTTTTAAAACCTTCATTTGGATAAAATCTAATTAAATTATAATATATATTAAATTAAATACATTTAAAAATTTTTAATACACACATGCAATTATATGTGTGTGTATATTAAAAATAGTTAAGGCGACTTTTAAATAGTAAAAAATAAAATACATTTGTTACAATAATTATATTTAATTGAGGGGCTTAGAAACGGAGGAAACGAAGTTACTTAATAACACCAATTCAAAAATTGTATAAAACAATTAAAATAATTTAACAATTATAAGTCAGTAACATAATTACTAATCAAGGCTCTACTTTACAACTGCTTAAAAATTGAGTAACATTGATTTTTAAAAATATATTTATACATAAAAGTGAGGTATATTTCTTGCTTTTGAACTTACTCACACGCATTAAATGAAATTCTTTTCAACAGATTAATGTTAATGAATATTAACATGCTTTGAGAGTTCAAAGCAATATTTATTACATACTAGCTACCCACCTCTGCTTTGCTCGTATAATAAGGCATAATATGCCTACATAATTTGTCTGAGTAATGTATTATTTTTTTTTATCACGAACCGGCCACTAAGGACCCCGGGAATATAACTGGTTAGGCTTCTTAGGGAGTCTTCATTTTCTTTCTTCCCATCTCTGCTAATGTACTTAGTAAATAGACATTATAAAAATAAAAAAATAAACCAAAATATTTCTTTATATACGAATTGCATAGGATTAGGATTAGGATCCAACCCATTTACAAAAAACCTCAACAAATTACATACCTAAACCTTCCTGGTGAATCATTCTATCTATTGGTGAGAACCACATGAAAAGCCGAGCAGTAGTTATTGAGTTAACCCCGAACAAACGCGGCCGAGGACTTTGTTATATAGTATTTATAGATATCGCTATATTATATATTATTGCCTGAATCAATTTTTAAAAATAATTGGAAGATAAAAACCCATTACAGTTAAAACTGATTAAATCATGACATGATTTTGTATTTATTTATCATGTTATATTTCTGTCGTGGGCAATAAGATGAACAAATTTAGATACCATCAGTAATATTTTTTAAATTAACTTTTTGTTTTTGTATGAATGTTCATCTTACCTTTAAAAAAATTCAGAAACGAATTGCGCAAGATTTACTTTTAGTAAACATGTTTGTCCTCTTGATTTTCGCATACAGGATCAACAAACAGTCGATAACAAATTCTAAAATTAAGTGTTCATATACATATATATATATATATATATATATATATATATATATATATATATATATATATATATATATATATATATATATATATATATATATATATAAATCATTCATTATAGAATGTTGCTGTTTTACAACATACTCGGTACTTTTCGAAAATAGATATCAGTTTGAACATAATTATTCTTTATGTCTTCACGAAATGTTCGTTAGATATATATAATCTTATCAAAACCTGTAAAAAAAAAATTAATTCTACATATTACTTGTTTAACAAAGAAATTACTGTTAATAATCCTTAAAATTAAATATTTTAAAATCAGTTTAAGTCACTAGGATTAAAAATGTATAAGCATTTCAAATGAAGAAAAATACTTCTAAAACTACAGAAAGCTTTGTTTTTATTACTGTTCATTCATTTATAAGAATTGATAGATTTTGTTAATTTAATATTGTAATTATTCTCTCTTGTTGGTTTATTTATTAATTTTTATAGGGTACAATACAATGCTCACAATATAAAACGTCATATTTGAATAATTCATTAATGGTACATCGTAAGTGTCGTATTATTACGTGTTACGTACTCAAAAACACAATAATCACATACAATTAATTCAATGGAAATCATGATGAATATTCATTGTAATAATAAAAAAAAAAAGGTAAATTAGATCAGATAAAAAAGATGATGATTGTATGAAGGATTGACAACGTAGTATTAAGACGTCATTTGGCTTTTAAATAAAACATGCGTAATAATAAAAAAAAAAAATTTAATTTATTTTTTTGGTATGATTGTGGTATATTCCATTTCTTCATTAATATTTGTGAAGTTAATTTTATTAAAATATTCGTTCGTAAAGTTGCCTCTGAAGCTATATCCATTTATTTATTCCATTACGGAGTTGGGGAAAAATAGATAATTATTTTCATTATGATTGTAATACCTATACTTGTTCCAATTATATGTCTATGCAGTATGCACATATAAGTGTATCTGCTGTATACACTAATGTGTGTCTGTGGGAGTGAGTGTGTGTGTGTGGATTTACACGTACATAAGGTGGTATATTTTTAAACCCTCACCTTTTTGGTTCTACGGTCAAGGCTCAAACGTCTAACATTACTGTTTTGTTGCGTTGTAGGTTAATACTTACAATAATGCACAATAAAATTACGAGTTTTACAATCTTCACGTATAATGTAATATATACAATGATATAGATATGTTCTATTTCCATACAGAAATAATTAATCAGATCAATGAATTATTTTTTTTATTAATTTTTTCATGTCTTAATTTTTGATATTAATGCATTTTAAAGATTAAAAATACAAATTCATGTTTACAAACAAATCCAAGAATAATGCAATCTATTTTTAAACGTAGCTTCAATCTCTTCGATAAAACCCCTTGGGAAAAATATGAACAGTTTGATCTTAATTATTTTTTATATCTTTTCATGATTATTTAATTATTTAGCTTTTGAGTATCTAATAGTAAACAATTA
This sequence comes from Troilus luridus, assembly GCA_964056705.1. Taxonomy (NCBI): domain Eukaryota; kingdom Metazoa; phylum Arthropoda; class Insecta; order Hemiptera; family Pentatomidae; genus Troilus; species Troilus luridus. The sequence continues at coordinate 190,793,769 of OZ057412.1, read as the reverse complement.
TTAGTTTACTTTTGTATTCTGATACATTGCTATTGAGACTTTTGATCTATCAATAATTATTCATTTATGACGTCCTATGTTTTAAATTTCAATCATAATTAAAGACATTAAGATTTATTTAAAACATGTGAAATAAAGAATTTATAAAATGTAAAAAAAGAAAAAAAAAAGCATTCTGTGGTTTATGAAGTATTTTTAAGTTGATAAAGTATGAAACTTATAATCCAAATCATTTAAACAATTCAAAACACTATAAATGTATTTTATTTTATTTATAAAATTAGATTAAAAACACATAATGACTTTGTTAACAAAGAGATCTACAGAGAAATTAAAGACCTGGAAACCGAGGTAAGAATCAGAAGGTTGATGTTCTATGGGCACATGAAAAGAATGAAGGAGGGAAGATTGAACAAAATCTTTAACATAATGTTTAGCTACAAAAGCGTGGGAGGATACACGAAGCAAATAAGAGAAGAATTAAAGAACCTTAAAATTTCAGATGTCGACTGTCTAGATCGACATATACAGGAAAACACTGATAAATCTCACCAATATTGGAAGAGAAAAAGGAGAGGTACAAACTGGTCCGAAGAAATGCAGACGAAAATCGTGAAACTGAGGTGGGGAGAAAGAAAACCAAGACCCCCATAGAAGCGAATGATATTCGCGTGGTCAATTGTGGCCGGTTCGTGATAAAAAAAGGCTTTAAGAACATTTGTCTTTAAAAAAAATAGTAATAATTAAAATTGAAATTTATCTAGTCGTGTTGATATCTTAACAAGTACTCGTGAGTCCATACAAAATAATTAAGTTTTGTCTTTTTGACAAGTTAGCATTACTTTGTTAGTTGTAAAACAGTAATATTCACAGCTACTATATAATATATCCCTGCATACATACTGGGACTTCTACGAATAATTTAGATATGTTTAATGTTTCTTTTAAGAAAAACATATTTTTTTTAGTTATGAATCTTTTGTAATGGAAGTGCCATATGTATGTTATCATTATATCAAGTATTAGTAATCGGTTATTTTTCACTGTAGGATATAACTTTTTTGTTATACAATTTCCCCAACCCCTAGAGCTCAGTTTAAAATATAAACAATGAAACTTTATGGTTAACATTTTTTATTTTTGTTAGCTCATTTTTTAACTTATCTCAATAGGCCGTGTCAATTTATTTATTATGCTATTTCATCCACTTAGCAATCAAAAGTTTATTTGTTTTTAAAAATAAATGTAAAAGATAAATTGTAAACAAACCACTCATTCCTCAATAATTAACTCATGACCAAATTAACATCATATTTGGTACGGATATGCTACGTCGATTGAATATTAAACATTTTTGGTAAAACCATTAATTTTTTTTTAATATTTGGTTGTTTTTTATTATTGTTGTGATAGTATTTTTTATGAATAGAGGATCGACATTTTGATCAGACATCCTTGGGCGATAAATTAAGGAGATATAACAGCTGACGCCGGATGTCTGTGGGGTCATTAACCCGAGTGTAGGTTAGTCGAGAAATATGTGCCATTGTCAAATGAACTATTTACATATAATAAATAAATAACTATGGATAAATAAAATAATAGAAAAAAAATCTAGGTCAATTGGGTTGATTTTTAAAAGTTATACTAAATAGGACTGTATTATACTAAATGAGGAAAGCAATATTTTCCTCTTTGTTAATTTTTTTTTATATACATTCTCAAGCATTGTATAAAATAAATATTATATTGAAGTTTAGACCTCAGCCATATCCATATATTAATGATAATCGTACAAGGTACTAACTATGTAGTACACACATGCCTTTAGGGGTAAACGCGTATATGATAATGCGTTGTTTCCATGAAATGTGCATTTTAAAAAAAAGAGGTATTTTAGTGAAACAACTTTATGAAATTAAGGCACTTTAATTCAAAAGTTTTACACTCATTTTTTATACAGCTTATTATCAAATTTTCAATCCCAGATCATTGTCAAGATATATTGCCTCGTTTCATGTGAAATATGTTTTTATTATTTCTAAAATTTAAAGTGGAATTGGTGGACTTTATTGTTATTTACGTTTACAGATTTTAGTGAGCTGTTATTAACCCTATATTTTTTTGGTAATGTTTATCATCACTAAAATTGAACGAACATTGTATAGTATGCCATCAAATATGACCATATATAACTTTATTTTATCAGTTAATTTTATAGATTTTCGTGTAATTTTTTATGAGCTGCTAGAGACACTACCACCGCGTTTGTAAAAAAGTGTTGTAATGAACGGTCCATTCGCCGTTCGTTTGAAAAAATGTCATCTGGTCACACAGATTAATTCATTTTTCCTTTCTACCCAGAAATAAAACAATGATTTCCACATTATACTGCAGGGGTATCGACACAATGCAACAAAAACTTGTAAAATAACAGCCTGCATTAATGGAAACAGACTTATACTCCTACACGACTATGACAGGCCTCATAAGACCTCACGTGAAGAAACTAGTATAGCTGGTTAACGAAGACTTAGCTGGTTTTTTAGTTCTGTGATTGAAAATTTGAGAACAAGCTTGAAAAAATGTATAGAAAATGCGAGTAAATATGTTATGATTTCATTAAGCTGTACGTAGCCTTTCCTTCGAAAACAGACATTTCAGATGAAACGCAATGGTTCATTTCTCAATTTGGTTATATTTAATAAATTAAAATTTAATAGGTCTGCCTTACCAATCAAAATTCTAAACTTTCTTTTTATTCGCTTTTTATTGTCCCTTAAATAATGTAATAAATATTATATGCAAGCTTAGGTCTTAATTATATCGATATGTTGTTTATTTTTTGAGATTTTAATTTCTATTTAATTTTAAATTATATACATACATTTTAAACATTGGTGGGATAATCCCTTACAATGAGAATGATTTTGCATACATGGTTGTTTGGTTAATAAGTTTTTGTTGTTGGTAAAAATTCAAAAAACCCAACTAATATGTTGTTTATGATTTTACTCCCTTTAGGGGTTAACGCGTGCAAGATATCTTGAATACCTATTATAGCAATTTTCCATTTTATTACAGAATAATTGAATGTATTTGGGTTATTTAAAAAGTTAAACCTAGTCTGAGATTCACATTACAAATCTTCAATAACAATAATTAATGTGGAAAGTGAAATACGGTTGAATACAGTAGAGCATCGATAGTCTACTGTTACACCGAAAAAATTCAAGAAGGGTATATTTTCATTTCTAGAAAATAATTTTTTTTTTTCCAGAATATTTTTACAGTTATATTTACATAAAAAAATAACCAAAAAAATAAACTCATTTTTAATTGTAATTTTTAGATATCGTTTCTAACATCGCTCCTTCAAAAGAACAATGACTTAACTTAATTATTGGTATTTTCAAGTTAAGCCTCCAGTTGTACTATTGTATTGGTTGAAGCTTTTTAATTCAGGAACAATATATCTGATGTTATATTTCCAAAATGTTTTTTGTTTTTTAATAAAGTCATATTTTGTATCATGTTTGAACTTGGTTTCATGGGAATAACTACAGAAGTTAAAATTAAAAAAAATTCATATTGTAAAAAAATAGGAATCCTTTACTTTACCAATACCCAAATATATATGTTTTTAATTCACATGGAACTTTTTTTCTGTTGAAAAATTAGATTTTTTGAGTTATAGCGTTGTTCTGCTGAAGGTGCAAAACGTATTGCTGGACTATATCTGAATGTTTCTCGTTTGAATACATAAATTATTTATAAAAATTGTTTTGAAACCAATAGCTTTATACTGCAATAAGTTGCGGTGCAGTTAATGCCAGTCATAGGGACAACTTTCACTTTGGTTCCCCACAAAAGCGAACGAGCATTGAAACCTCCAACGATATTGTCTTCTTATCTAGACCAGATACGAGTAGACTACAGTTATGTAAACGTTGCCACGTTTCCCAAAAATTCTAGTTTTTACATGATATATGTTTATTTATCTTTTTTTTTGCGTAAACGTTATCACTCAATTTAAGAAAAGTTTGAGTCCAGGGTCCAAGGGCAACGCCATGATTCAGCAATTGCCAGAGCATTCATTACTCGTTGGTCAATGACGCTGTAGTCACAAAGGTCGTTGCTTGAGTTGTTAGATAAGAGGCATTTAGTGATGTCAATGTATGAATATTTTTGAATTATACTTTTTATTTACAAAATAGTTGTGTTAAACAAAATTCATAATTGTTTAGTGTATCCAAATAATTATAGTACACAAATATCCGATTAATCTGGATGGGATTTTAGAGCTTTCCTTATAGCTTTGATTCAAATAATATTTTAAATAAGTTTCTGGGACATTTTCGGAGATAATACGGTTTTAAGTTAAAAAATAACTTTATAAAACCTGAGAGATATGTACCGTAGTCGTCCACTTATTATTAAAATCCGATATCATCTTACAAGCATGTAGAACGGGGTAAGTCCAAATACTTTATCAGGAACCCTGGTCACATAGGTGCGCCACGGTTCTCATTCCATCAGAACTTAGTAGACCTCTTAAAATGGAAACTTCGGAGAGGTAGCAAGTCATGTGGGAAGAATGCTATCCCAGTAAATAAAAAATCATTTTTAAAAAACAGTAAAGGCCTGGTCTACCAGTCTAACAATTACCAGCGGCAAGTCTTTCTTTTATATCCTCCTCTATCTGGTTATTGTGTGTAACTATTGCACCCAGATATTTAAAGTTTTTTGTTTGCTTAAAGCTGAACTCCATAAACGAGACTTGTTCTTCTACCAGTACGTTGTACATGTAAGTAATCCCTAGTGAGCCTATTAAAATAATAGTACCCACTTAATAGTATTGTTTTGAAGTATCGTGTATTCTGCATTAATTTTTTTTTTTTTAATTTTGGATTTGTTTTATAGATAATAAAAATAGTTTATAAGAAAAATGTCGTAATCATTCTCTGCATTGAAATAACAATCCTAAAATCAAAATATTGCAATAAGATGTAGCCCTGTTTAATTTTTTTTAATCGATGATTTGATAATTTTTTAAAAATAATTATTATTTAACTGATCGAGAACGACAAAAGACTTAACGAAAAGTAGTTCCTCGATTCATTGCTAGGCAACGCCGATCAAATATTCAAGGCTTGCAATGATTTATTAAACTAATAAATTAAGTTATTAGAATTCATATCAGTATATATCCAAATAATCGATGAACCGCCAGTTAATTATTTCATACTTTACATGTCATTATATCGTCTGTTCTTCTTATGCAGAATGTTTGTCTCAGCATTGTTTGCAAATACGGGATCGTCTTAGGAAAGGATATCCTATTCTTTTATAGCACCTTTGCCATAGGCAAGTTCAAGGTTACCTCTTATGATGAACTATAGAATGCAACAATATATGACGTCGTCTTTGTTTAACAATCTATTAGTCTGATGATACTTAAAAAATAATAATTAAATGGTCATTCATGAAGATTGCCGACAGATGTGAAAACTCAAAACTCTGGTATAACTGTGTTCTTTTTTAAATTTCTAAATCAATTATAGTTTATATTATATAAATTTCAAATTTGTTAATTTGAATTATTAACATTAGTCTCCGTTTCACATATACTGGCACCCCGGACAATAATTTTATACATTTTCAAGTAGTTTATTTATTAATTAAAACATATAATGGGCTGCACAAGCTCAAAATGAAATACCAATAATTTAATTATAAATTTATTTTTATTTATTGTTCTATTGGGGGTGATTATTTTTAATTTTGAATAGAAAAGATTTGTCCTAGCCGGAAATTCGAACCCGGGTCGTCTGGATCTCTTGTACAATGCTCTGAACAACTGTGATACCAGGTGTCGTATCCGAGTTAGACCAGTTCATTCTCTTCACCGATCCCATATCCCCGTGCTCTGGCAATTTTTGCGATGGATGCACGGGGAAGAATGCTCAATAAATATTACTTTAATTAGGATCTTGTTGACTTACGTCACGTTTATATTTATAATTTATTTTTATTAGTTGTTCTTGTGATGGTTATTATTTTTAAATATTTTTATTTTGAAGAGAAAATATTTGTACACATCGAAAAAATTGCGAGAACACGGGGATACAGGATCGGTGGAGAGAATGGATTTGTCTTGCTTGGTTATGACCCCTGGTAGCTCAGATGGTTAAAACACTAGAGAGGTGGACGACACGGGTTCGAATCCCGGCCAGGACGAATCTTTTCTCTTCAAAATAAAAATATTTTAAAATAATCACTATCAAAAGAATAACAAATAAAAATAAATTATAAATATCAAATTGACGTATGTCAGCAAGATCCCAATTAAAGTAATGTTTAATGAGCATTCTTCCCCGTGTATACATCGCAAAAATTGCGAGAACACGGGGATATAGGATCGGTGAAGAGAATGGGTTTGTCTGATCCTGGTAGCTCAGTAGTTAGAGCACTACACTACAGATGTAGACGATCCGGGTTCAAATCCCGGCCAGGACGAATCTTTTCACTTCAAAATTAAAATTTAATTATTATTATATCGTTATATTATTTATATCTTGTATTTGTATTTGCATAGATGTTAATCATTATTATCATCGTTAAGTTCAACAATGCTTAGATCATTCGTATTTTCAATAATTTCATAAAACGAGACATTTAACTAAAATCAGAGAAAACGAAAAGTTTAAGAAGATGTTTCAAGTTATTATTAGTATCAATTGCACAACTATCAAACCATTTTTTAGTTAACAATTATTATTCCTATACTAAATTTGATTAAAACAAATTGCATAATTCAAATACAGGCCGTTAAGTGTCGCCAGTCTCGCGCAACACGTCAGGAGCATGTAAGCGAGACGAACGCATAAGTTTTTCCCCTACCAAAAGTCACTGATCGTGGCTAAAGAAGTTTTCACTACAAAAAGTTGTACAAAAAGATTAAAAAGAAATTGGGCCAAGAGACCTACTCACCAATTGATATTTATATTTTTACTGCATCCTCATAAAGAAGTTCAAGTAGAAAATCAAGGTGAAAAACACTAGTATCAAATTTGCTGAATGCGCAATTGCGCAGGTGCAAATGAAAATTAAACTATAAATAAAGAAATAAATACTGAAAAGCAGAAATAAAGCAACCCATAAAGAGTCTTGGATCTACACTGAGTACACGGTTTTTCGAGCCAATAGTGATACAAGCAGGTGATTTGGTCAGGATTTCATTCAACCACCAATTTATTTCCCCAATTGGGAAGCTGGGTGAGTCAAAGAAGGGTCGGCAGATCTCACAGGATCTATTAATGGCTGTTCACAGACTGTATTGTGAACATCGTGGACATCATGGGGATGTCTTCCAGGGGAGGACATCACCGGGAGGGAGCCAGTCTGTAAGAGAGGGTTTCTTGGCACTGTGGGACGCCGCCAGAAAACTCGGGTTAGAGATGAACGAAGGAAAAACTTAGTACATGGGCACAGGAGCGATTAATAAGGAGAGGTCCCACAACAAGGCGAAACCATCAATGATGGCTCCTTCAACTTTGAGAAAGCGGCCAAGTTCACATATTTAGTGTCACTGGTCACTCAAGATAATGCACCTGAGGTTGAAGTGAAGAATATTGATGGCCAACAAGTTTTATTTTGTCCTCCGCAAAGAGTTCACCTCTATTTAGTGTCACTGGTCACTCAAGATAATGCACCTGAGGTTGAAGTGAAGAATATTGATGGCCAACAAGTTTTATTTTGTCCTCCGCAAAGAGTTCACCTCCCGCCTTCTATCCCGGCAGACCAAGCTCCATCTGTATTGATCCTGATGTATGGACAACAGGTAAAAGAATCGTGCAGGACCTGTTAGTCTTTGAAAGGAAAATCCTCCGAAGAATTTTCGGAGGAGTCCATTTCAACGGGAACTAGAGAATGCGAACGAACAGCGAAATATATGGAATATTTAACGAAGAGGATGTTGTTCTGACAATGAAGCTTGTGAGATTGCGATGGTATGGACACGTGGCTAGGATGGAGGACGAGACAATCCTAATAGGGTCTTGACTGAACCTCTCCATGCTATTAGGAGAACAGGGAGACTGAAACTGAGATGGTCGGATGGTGTGACGAGCGATTCCAGGGATGTCCTGGGAGTGAGGAAGTGGATGTCAGCTCCGCAGAGCAGATAGGACTGGAGGAGGCCAAGACTCCTAACCGAGTTGTAGTGCCGAGTTAAAAAAACAAAACATACATAAATTTATATACAATCTATAAATGTAAATATATCAACAGTGAACGTACTGTTTCCAAGTGAACTGTTGTCAAGGAAGCGATTTGATCAATATCACGTTCAACCACAAGTCCCACTTTATTCAGGCTGGGTGAGCCCAATGAAGCTTTGTAGATTCCACAGAGTCCATCCGAGGTTGCTAACAACTAAATAATTTATCTGCCACAGACGGATTTTAAACCCAAGACCTTCAGGACAGTAATTTGAGTCACAAAAAGTTTAAACTTTTCATTCGTTTCCCTTTAAATATTTTCCAAAAATACAAGTCATCATGAGATTTAATATGGAAAAGAGAATGTAATCATGTAAAATATGTTTACTTCGGTAATCATTACATCTAGAAATGAACGTTCATATGCTGATATTATTACCGAAATCTACTCATTACCTATGATTACATTCTCTTTTCCATACTAAAGCTCATGATAACTTGTATTTTTGGAAAATTTTAAAAACGAAGAGTATAAACAGTTATAACTAGTAACTCAACTCGAACAGATACCATAATTTCTGAACATGATTTTTTCAAATTTATTTATTGCATTAAAATATTACTTTTTTTAAATTTAAATAACACCTCATCTCCCTATTCTAATTGATATCTATCATTACTTAATAAAAAATAGGATTATATCAGGGCTAGGTAAACCTTGTATTTTCAGATTAGTTATAAGTACAAAGATTTAGAATGAGATATTGAGTACACATGAAATTTTCACTTACATTGATACATGATACATGAAATTTAAAAATAATTACATTACTTTTGTTGAAATAAGATACACGCTTGAACTGTTAGATCTATCTGAAACTGAACACTGGGAAAATTTTGCTTTTTTTCTCAATGCTCAGCATTTTTCTAATGACTCACAGACATGCTGATTTTTCTGAAATACTGTTTATAGAAGCATTTGTTAGTTTGTAGGTCTTATTACATATTGTGATGACATTTTAATTTTATTGGTGTATTTTATAATTGTATCTTCCTCTCGAAATAAATTATATCGATATTTTTACCTCTGACCTACAATTTATATATATGTATATAAATATCATATTTGTTTCTATATTATCATTATTAATTCAAATGATCAGGCACTGTGTATTTCAATTTTAGATAATCATTTCAATTATGCATTTCAGAAACACATAGTTCTCTTTAAAAAGTGTAGTTATTATTATGATGTATGGCTAACTATAAACTTCGAATACACTACAACAGGTTTTATTCCTCGAGGTTTTCTTTCCTTGCCTGAATAAGTACAGATTAATAATAAGTTTAAGAATAATACGAATAGAAATTAATAAGAAGAAAGTTTATTAAAGAATAATGTTTTGGATAATTCTCATTAAATTATAATTTTAGCTTTGAAAGTTTATGTGAATTCTCAAAACGTGATAACATAATTTGGTTTATATATATATACAGCTGTCCCTCGATAATCCGACAGTTAAGGGACCGAGAGAGTGTCGGATTACCGAAAATGTCGGATTACCAAAAATGTCATATTACATATCAAAGATGTTTTATTCTTAATGCGTTTGAACACAATAAAGTTAAAAGAAAAGGAAGAAACAGTAAAGGTACATGTAATTTATTAATACCAGGATACAAAATGACAGTATGTACATGTAAGTTTTTAAAAGAAATACGGAAAGAAATTTAAGTAAAATCTACAATATGTATGTACATACATACATATGTATTTACACATTAAAGAAGTCTGTGATTTTCTTTTGTTTCTTCGTACGCAGGCAGTCCGTCATTGCTTGTTCTTGAATACATTTTAACATCAAAATATTTGAAAAGTCTAATTCTCTCTATTCACACCAACGAAGCAAAGTTTTCGTTGCCGATAACGCTTCATCGCAGCTGACGGTGAAGTTTTTCTCTGGCACTGCCTCCTCGTTCACTTCGTCATCTACTGTCATGACTTCCTGGATTATTTCTGCTTCTGATACATCATAAGCAAGGTTGTCCTCAATAATCCATGTTCTGAATTCTTCACTTGATGCTGGCGGAAGTTTCACTTCGTTACAAATTTCAAGTGCAGCCTCCAAAATAGATTCAGAATCGTTGGAAGAAGAGTAGCATGTTGTAAGATGTGGGTTGTTAGGCCAAATATTCTTCCAAGATTTTATCAAGGTTGTGCTTTTTAGTTGCTGCTAAGCAAATGCTGCATTCAAAATCGCATCCTTAATGTTAAAGGATTTCAAAATGGCTGCAATGTCATCATTAGGTTGACTGACAATATCCATTAAAAGGCGCTTTTTGTAATGTGCCTTGAGAGTCTTTATGACGTTTTGGTCCATTGGCTGGATCAAAGCGGTCGTGTTTTTGGGCAAGTACATTACCTCAATGTAACCATCGGCAGTTTTAACTTTTAATTCATCCTTGTCAGGGTGTCCGGGTGCGTTGTCAAGCAATAGAAGGGCTTTCACTGGTAACTTCTCCTTTTTTAGTTCTTGCTTAACTTGAGGGACAAAGCTTTTAAAGAACCAATAATGAAAAACCTCTTTTGTGACCCATGCACGGCTTTGACACATGTAGGTTACTGGTAAGGATTCGACCTTTACGTTTTTTAACGCACCTGGGTTTTTTGATTTACCAACAACTAACAGTTTTAACTTGTGAGTTCCTGAAGCATTCGCACATACCATCAGAGTGATTCTTTCTTTTTGTAATTTTCTTCCAGAAACTTTCTTTTCATCTTCGGTTACAAATGACTTTGTTGGTAGCTGACGCCAATTCAAGCCGGTTTCATCGGCGTTATAAATTTGTTCAGGAACTAGGCCAAGTTCATTGATTTTTGCGTCCAATTTTCCAATGAATTCCTGGATTTCAGACTCGTTAGCAGACACTTTTTCGCCACTCATCTGCATAAATCGTATACCATGGCATTTTTTGAAGTTTTCAAACCACCCGTGACACGCGGAAGTCAGTTTTCTTTGTTATTTCTTGGTAAAAAAACTGGGCTTTTTGTTTCAAAATGTCTCCTGAAATAGGTGCATTCCGGTTTCGCTGCTGTTTGAACCAAATGAAAAGAGCGTCTTCGACCTCGGGCAACTCGCTAGTCTTAAGAGTTTTTCTGTTCCTGGGCTCATCATCAACATACTTTATGAATTTTTCAATTTTTTCCCTATTTTTCACAATATCGTAGACAGTTGGTCGTCCAATGTCATACTCTTTAGATATTGGACTCGGAGTTTCACCACGGTCTATTCGTTTAATAATTTCCCATTTTTCAGATAAACTTAATGTTTTATGTTTACATTTCACACTTGTGCTTGCCATTTTTACACTGTCACTACACGCAATCACACTGTCACTACACGCAATCACACTGTCACTACACGCAATCACACTGTCAAAACGTAACACAAAGCAATAGTAAATATACATACATACTTTCCGTCCGAAACTATACAACACAACTGCTGAACTAACTACACTTGACTGATCTGTCCCCACAGAGCGGAGGGAGGAGGATTCATGTCACTGCAGGTTTGTTATGCTTCCTGCCGGAGCGGTGGGAGGGAGATGCATGTTGCTGCCTGTAGCGCGTCGGACTACCGAGTACGTCGGATTAAAAAGTGTGGGATTATCGAGGGACAGCTGTATATATATATATTTTTTTTTTAAATTATTTTATTGAATTGTACATCTGTAATATATACATCTAGTACAAACTCTGTATGAATAAATAAATACATGAAAGGACATGTAGAGGCACTACCCATTGGCAGCACTCTAATTGCATTTCTATTGTAGAAGGTCCCGAGGCCATCTTCTCTTCAGACGCCTAGGAGGATTGTCCGGTATGGAATTGGATGCAAGGATGGAAACTAGTGGGTTTGGATGGGGCTGGAGTTTATTATGGAATGATAGGTATCTGGAATGGGGTAAATCGGTAACACATGGAACGTTAAGGTCATTATGGATGGTTTTATTTGTGACAAAATAAGGTGCGTTTAGGATTTTGCGAAGGATTTTTGATTCCAAGGATTGAATACGAGAGGAATTTGATGGAGCCACATAGTTCAATTCCGTAAGCCCATATAGGTCTTATAACAGTCACATAAATAAGCCTTTTGTAATTGATCTGAAGCTTTGTGCATTTCTCTAGTATGTGTTGAAGTAGTCGGAAGCGTCTATCTGTTTCTTGTCTTTTCACTATTGTGTGAGGGTTCCAAGTAAGACGTTTGTCTAAGTTGAGTCCTAGGTAGCGAATCTGTTCAACAGGGATAAGTGGAGTACTGTCAAAGGATACAGTAGGACAGGAAGTCATGGGTTTTCGGCGAAGGGTAAACGGTAATTTGATGGGACTTGTTGGAATTGATTTTAATTCTCCAATTCCGACACCATTCTTCAAGGCTTGATAAATGTGATTGAAGGGATTGGGATGCAATATATGGGTCGTTATTAACTGATATCACACATGTGTCATCAGCATACGTGGAGATGAAGGTGTTAGGGTGGGTTGGGATGTCAGCTGTATATACTGTGTAGAGGATAGGACCGAGGATGCTACCTTGAGAAACACCAGCAGACTGGGAATAGAGAGAAAAGTAGGAACCATTATGATTTACTTTAAATGTTCTGCCAGTTAGAAAGTATTTTATATTTAAAAATATTATTTATATTATTGCAGCCTATTTTCCTATAATGGTGATTCTAAGAAAAGATATGTGTCGTTTTTTTGTATATAATTCTTATTGTAAGCAAGTATTACTTAAAAATTACCCATATTTAAAAGGTTGGATCTGTTTTTGGTTATAATATTCTCATGTCACTTACAAAGTTTTGTTCTGGAATATGTATTTTTTTTTTAAGAAATCAAAATCATTTTCTAAAAATACAAGTGGCCTATCTCAATTCATAAGAATGTCTCTAATAATGCCATTCATCAAATATTTTAAGTGACCTAAATTAGTTAATAATAACTAATAATCTTTTTCTGATTAGATAAATGCTTCTAATCTAATTTGAACGGTGAAGAAACGTATCACTCCCAGATAACTGATTATTCCACTATATAGAAAAGATTGGGGGCCAGGGATGAGTTTATGGTATATACCTGAAACCTGTAACCACTACGACCTGTGAACGAGTATGGGGTTCAGTACATGGTAGAGACTGTATTGTTTCATGGACAACGGTTCTGGAAGGAGGGGCCTTGTCCTAGGTCACCCTCAGCCGCCAGATTTTTCCCCTTTGATTTGGATACCCTATTTTTATAAAATTTATAGAAGCTGGGTGAACCCCCGTCTGCAAACAGATCGAACCCGGTAATTACTGTATGTAGTTATTTTGTATTGTAAACATTTCTTGAATAAATGGAGTTATGAAACAAAAAAAAGAGGAATGTTTCCTTAATTTTTAGAATTTGGAAATTTCTACCAACAATCTGTACCAAAAATATTTTAAATATTTAAATTATTCAATTTCAACTATAATATGTATTTAACAATAAATACAACAATCTGTACCAAAAATATTTTAAATATTTAAATTATTTAATTTCAACTATAATATGTATTTAACAATAAATACAACAATCTGTACCAAAAATATTTTAAAAAACCAGTGTAAAAGTATGACAATTTCTCCTTTTTTTTCTTACCCTCATAATTTATTTATTTTCAATACAAAAAAAATAAACTGGAAATAAACCTTGTAACTAAACTGGAAGAAATTGTTAAGGTTTGAAGCACCTGATGCTCCTGGAGGGGACCTATTTAATATACTCGTATAAATAACTACCCTCCAGGAGCATCAGGTGCTTCAAACCTAGACAATTTCTTTCAGTTTAGTTTAGACAATTAAACGTTTTAAAGCGCTCCACTTTCACGAGTATATAGATATGTAAACATTATCTCATTAATCAATCCATTAACTAAATCGATATAAACGAAAGTTGTAAAAGCTTTAATATTAATTTATAACAATTTTTTTTTACATAACTAGGAACAAGGAACTATTAATTCATTTAATTGTACAACAATAACTTGAAGAAAAAATTTAACGTTTAATTTGTCTATTCTATTGTTCAGTTTAGAGCTTATTTCGTACCCCCTAGTGAGCTTGTTAAACTATGAATATCTACTTACAATATTTTTGAGATATTTAGTTCTATATATTAAATAAAATAATGATATGGTTTTTTATATGAAAAGGGAAAAAGATGCCTTAAATAAATGTTAAGTGGAAAAATTCCAACAAAAATCCCTTAAGTCTCCAAACTTAAGACTTAAGGGCTTTTTGTTGGAATTTTTCCACTAGCTTGATATGTTTTTTTCTTCTTTTGTCTATTATGCTAGGTGTTCTTTTCTCTTTATATTTTCATCCACACCTGTCAAATAAAACACAATGACATCAGCGAATTGGCTGACTCCAAAAATATAATACAATGACATGAAATGCATGAAGAAGAGCAGTTAAAGCCAATAATCCATCATCCACGTTCTTTTTAGTCTCCTCCTAGTGTTCTCAGACATGAGAGTCGTGGCCATTTCTTCTATCGATTGGATGTCCTTATAGTTTTTCTTGAAAGCGTTTCTAGTATGTTCGGATGGGTTCGTCGACTGTTGGTATTTTTAAATGAGTACGCAAAGTTTTGTTATTAACATACAAGGTGCTTATGTGCAAAGTCTATGTATTTTTTATTGAAAATTTTATAGTTCTTAGTCTGTTTATCGATACCATCAACACATAAATTTACACACTAAAAGTGTTTAATTTTTGTTTCGTTTCTAATCTAGATTTTTTTCTGAATAATGATTACATTATTTTTAGAGTTTTTAGATTTTAAGGTTTATTGACGGGCGTTTTTTTTTTGTAACATGAGTACCCCATGTCATTCTCCTATCCTAGATCTATTCTCCTAGTCCAAGATGTTGTACTTTGTCTTCCTGTGGGATGGGTGAGTTATTAAGATAAAACGTTTTGATGTAACAGAGGGATTTTTATATATATATATATATATATATATATATATATATATATATATATATATGTATATATATATATATATATATATAAATTAGCAAACTCATTCTCTAATATACTGTCATGAAATCGAGTGACTAATGTTAGAAAACCGTCCTTTGTCTGATACGTGTCCTCAAATAATCTCTCGTGTACTGATTGTAATGCCGCATTATCAAACTCAAATAATACAAACATACAAAAAACCTTTGAGATAGGGAGCAATTAAACTTTGGACGGGGGAGCGCCTTTGCACTGTGATAAGGAGCCCAGACCCGTGGTGATCTATCTCTCCCAATTATTAATTTATCTGGATCATTGTTGACTCAACATACGTTTGTGAGTGGTCTGTTTGTGATGTGCGTTTGTGGTTTAAATGTGGATCATGATTATTGTACAAGAAACTAAATTAAAGCTTCTAATTTGACTGTATGAAGTCAAGGCAAAAATTAAGAACGAAATGATGGGTTTGTATATTGGTAATATATAAAATACATAAATATATTTAAAAATAGAAATATATCTATTATTTTGCACACAAAAAATTGAATAGTTCAGGATCAAAAGGGAATATTGAACCAAAATTTAAAAAATTTATTTTTTCGTAAGTTTACTCACGCAATTTTATATAGCACAACATTTTTCTGGTATGTTTTTCATGGCTTTAGTCCGCTTCTGAACGTGAAGTATCGGAGTTTTTAAATTTCTTGAGTAAACTAGCTAAAAATGCGAGAAAGCAAATATTTTAAATGTGGAGTTATCCGATTTTCGTCTTGAATAACTAATCCTGTAGATATAAATTGAAAAAATATATAGAAAATGATCTGAAAAATTTATTTTTTCGTGCGATAATCGTCCCGATAGCATTTTTCATAAATGAAAATAGTAATATTTTTTATCGTCGGCACTAATAAAAAATAAGTTTCACTTATTTGGTGTTAATTATGACTGCACCCCCAAACTAATTCCATCCTTCAGTAATAATTGTTAATAATATTTAAAATTGTTAATAATTATAGAAAAAGTATATGAAGGTTTACAAAACATTTCTAGATTATATTAAGCAAAGAGAACCATATTTTTTTTTTATCGATGATATAAAAACAAATCATTTCACAATTATTAAAACTCGAATATGTTAATAAAACTAATATCTAAGGATTCGATAAAATTCTAGAATTAATTTCTTGTGTGTTTATTGGTATGAATTAAACTTAGAAATTAATACAAAAATGGAGGTGTTGTATAATAGTACAACTAAAATACCTCAAGAAACACAAAGTATATAAACAATATAAAATAAATATGTATGTCCATGTTACTATAAATTACCTTATTTGATTTACCTGAGAGGTAAATGAAATTGAAAAAATAAATAAATATAACATCCCTTAGGAATGTCAATTTTATCATTTTATAACTACTAAATTCTAAATTCCATTCTAAATACTTAATTCCATAAATTCCATTAAAAAAATTCCATCAAATAAAAAAAAACATTATTAATAAATATAGTGAAAATTAAAAAATGATAATTGTTTATAGAATCGAACTAAAATAATTATATTTTGAATAGAAAAGATTTGTCCTGGCCGGGATTTGAACCCGGGTCCTCCGGATCTCTAGCGCGGTACTCTACCAACTAAAGTGCCAGGGCTCTTACGTAACCAGTTATATAATCTTAAATATTGAAATAATCACAATAAAATAAAAATAATTATACCACGATATAGCACATTAATACATGAATTTATAATACTAAATTCAAGAATGTTAATAAGAATTTAAAATATATTATTTTTAACAAAAAGATTAAATATTTTTATCGAATTTTAACATAAACTGGCTTTATATATTAATATTTGCATTAATTTAAAATATTTTCATAAAATATTATAACTTAAATAAACATGAGACTAAAAAACTATTAATAATTGCCCCAGAATTGATTAAAGAAAGAAGATAAATTTAATCTGATTATTAAAATATATAATTTTTTTAAAATCATAATTTACATAAGAGCCCTATTTAATTATTACTAATTTCAAAGTCAAAATTAATTAGAAAAAAGATAATTTATTCACTTATAATACTATTTAAAGCCTGAGAATATTATAATTGATAAATCAAGAATTACACTATTTTAATTTTTAATTTTATTTTAACTATCGTTTTTATCAAAATGGGTCATTAAATAGATATTGATATGTTAATAGAAAATATATTAATATCAATATTTTTATGTAGAATTTTATATAATATAAACTTCCTCTGATATAACAATTATATAATTTACATCATAATACAGCTTAATTTTGAATTTTGTATTTCTTCAACGAAGACAAATAGCAGTATTTCAGATTAAAAAATGATATGTTGAGATTATTCAAATTTAAAAATTGGTTGATTTATATTAATATTAATTAACAGATTCATGAATTTAACCCTCTCCATAATACCATTTCAACAAATCTTCTATTCTAACAGGATAAAATAAAACTTGATATATGATAAAATATAATCGAACATAAAAAATAATGCAAATCAGAATTAAAAACTGCAATAAAAATGTAAGAGAATAAATTTATAAATGAACAAGACAGTATTCTTCGAATTAATTTTGCTTGATTTGCCAATTTTTAAAAATGTTAATAATTTAACTGATCCAGCACAACAAAATAATAATTTAGCTTAGTTCTTCGATCTATTACTTTAGAATTGATTAAAATTTGATCTTTTTCGAAAATCACCCCTAAGACACGTGGGTGCGTGAATGAAGAAACCTCCCAATGAAGGCACTCCCTGCTCCATAGACGTTTAAGTATCCTTGTAATATTTTTGGCAGTATTGTTTGTAGCAGTAAATTTCAGTGAGTGCTACAAGCACAGTATTTGGTAGACATAGTAAACAGTTTTGTATGTTTTACTCCGTAAGTCTCAAAATTTTACTATAAGAGAAGCAAGTTTAAATGAAACATAATAACTTAACTGTCTTAGATAAATTTAAATCTACTTCTACCCCTCAGATGATAGTTGTATATAAATATAAATTCATTTTACAATTCATATCTTTTATCGCACAAGAAAAAAAGATAAAATATATATTAAAATTTATAGATCTATTTATCGTCTATAATTACATCTATGATTCATGATGATTTTATTATTAGTGTGCAATATTTTATTTAAACCTTTTTAATATTGATATTGACCAATATTTTTGGCTAAAAAATGTCATGTATTAATTAATTAAAACAATAATAATGTAATTTACGAAGTTTCATTATTATAATTTTATTTATTTATTGAAGTATCGTCCTTTGGGAATAAATGCCAATTAACTAACCCTATCGTATATACACATTTGCACTTAAGTGGTTAACAAACATTGCAGATTGCAATATTGCCATACAATAATTCGATAACCCTCCCACATGTTATATTGGTAAAATTGGTAACTATTTCCTAGGCTAAACATTTAATTTAATTTTAAAATTTGGTAGTATTTTTTGTGCAAAGTCAGTTGAATTATAAATGATTCGCAATTATCTAATATATAAATATTATATTAACATATCGCTAAGCCACTATTCCTAACTTCTTTAAGCCGTTACACAAAATATTTTACTTTTTCCGAATATAAATGGAAAAAGTAGAATGCGTCGATTAAAAAAATAAATCACGCTACATCTTATTCAAATATTTCGATTTTATAAGTGTTATTTCAATACAGTTTATCCAGTGAAATAAAGTTAAGACATTTTTCTTATAAAAAAATCTAAAATAAAGAAAGAAACCTTTCGTTTTTCTTTTTAAATAATATACCTCAAAATACCTAAAAGCAATATAAATTGGGTAATAATATTTTAATGGGTCACCTTATTTCCATTACTCAATCAGTTATATTATTATTTCTTGGGAAATACCCCCTTTTAATAGATAATTAACATTTCTGAACTTAAAAGTATTTTCATTATCTAAAAATTATGATTTACATACCTCTATCCAGTATTCTTAATAACTTTGCAAGTGATAATTAATCAAATATTTACAAACAGAATTTTTAACATTATTTAGAGAAAAAGAATTTACTAAAATAGCCATTTTTTATCAACAGTATATTTAAGAATAGGTTGTTTTTAATATATTACAAATTGTTTCTAGTTTAGTTTTCCATAGTCCAATTTAAATTATTGATTTTTTTTATTGCTTATAGATTATTTACTATTGAAATTCAAATTCCGATTCCATTCTTTTATTATTTTCAGCAAAATGGCGGGGTGATTGATAATTTGGATGTTTTATTATTCAGAATTTTCAATGAAATGTGGCATGGATTTTATTTTGAGTCATCCTCCAGATTCGCTCCGGCTTCTTAGTTTATTTTCTTGGATCTTTCCCTAAGTTAAAAGAGTAAAAAACCTACATCAGTTTCCATTTTTTTTGTTTGAGGGTTATTGAGTCGTACAAGGAGTTAATGATGCTTATATATTTAAAAGAAGATCCTAGTTTGGACTGTGTTAATGAGAGATAAAGCAAGTAGAATTTTACCTGGTATTTTAAAGAATTTAGTTTAGTTAATTTTTTAATAAGTTAAGATAAGTATATATTTCTGCCATAGTAATATTAAACTCCTAACTTTAGTTACGATTTTTTTATTTCTAATTTATCTTTAGAATTTTAGTGACACTAAACTCCCACTAAATTAAACTAAAACTCCCATGTTTCAAACAGGCAATAGTATATAAATTATTTATAATAATGGATTCATATCCTCAGGGGGTGCAGTCAAATATAACACAAAATAAGCAAAACTTTTATTTTTATTGTGCCAACGTTTCGGCCTAAGATGTAGGCAATCATCATGGCTAGTAACGAAATAGAAAATAACTATATTTTGAGTTTATCTTTACTTTCAGTTGTTTCTTTCCTAGCCCTGAAGATGGCCTACATCTTAAGCTGAAACGTTGGCACAATACAAAAAATAAGGATTGCTTGTTTGTATTATCTTTGACTGGACCCACTGACCGATTCTTAAATCCGTTATTAAAATTACCAAGACAACTATTTTGCACTCAAACATAAATTATTTATATTGTATCAGTCGTGGATAGGGCTAACCCAGCCTATATGAAGTGATTGCCATTAATGGGAAGCAAAACCAGCCGGTTGATTGTGATATTGGCTAAATTCAACAACTGGCTTAGAAACAGTTAAGATTCTATTATTTACTGAATCCAAGACAGTGAATAGTAGTTACACAACTTTATTTATATATATTTAGGATGTTCTTTATGTATACCATTCTTCTCTGATATAAGTCTTCTCTGAACTTATAAAGTTATTTTTAATAATAATAATAAGGCTTTGGGAACCCTAAGGCTCAATGCCAATACCACAAATCTCTGCTTACAAACTTCCCTTCACGCGCCACTATCCGAACCTGAATCCGCCACTACGCTTACCGTAATCTTCCCACCTACGCCTAGGTCTACCCCTGACACTTTTACCAGTCGGCACAGCGATTCTTACATTTTTAGAAATTCGTTCAATACTAAACCCAACAAATATACAAGCCATTTTTTTCACTATAATTATTTTTTTTCTTCTTTAGGATCTTCTGGGGACTAGAGCCATTTTCAATCTCTAGTATTTTGTTCCTTTTTCTTCATCCAGTATTCCTTCATCTTCATACTATGTGACTTCTTCCTCTATTCCGTCTTCTAACCCTTTCTGCTCCGGTATCCTTCCATTCCCTACAGTTTTTCCCCAAAAATATCTCTTTCCAATCCATCTTCTATTTTATATTGTTTCGCCTTAATATATAGAATCCACTTTACTCAAAAAGATATATTAAAATCTGTTTGCTTTTTTGTTTTTATTTTTTGTAGTTCAAGCATTGTTTCTACATTGGAGATATAAAATGCGAATGAAAAATACTTTTGAAAAGCATCTTATTAAGGGGAGCTTTCATGGTTTACCAATTAACATTACCACCATTTTAGGTGGCTTCGCTAAAGGTTTAGGGCCTGGAATTATACTCAATGCCGTATCAATGCCGCGACCACAGGATGTGATTATGGCCACTCATCCTAACCCTGACCTTAAACCTACCCCTTAAGCACGTGCATGGGATATTTCACACGTGTAACGGGATGCCCCACATGTGTTGTTCAAGGTATATAATTAAAGGATAATTGTTGGGAATGTATTAAAAAATGCCGTCCATTATTAATATAATACAAAGTCAGAAGTTAGCTTAAGATTGGAGTTTTAGGATTCTGTTTTATATTCGTACATTTTCATATTGTATGTTTATGTAATATTTAGTAAGGGAATGTTTTTTTAATGAAGGTAAGTCTGTAATTCCACTATCGAAATCTCAAAATAAGATAAAAGATCTAAAACGAAAAATTGTACGAAAAGTAATCCATAATGACCTTAATGTCCCATTTGTTGCTGATTTGGTTGAATCCCATATCAATCTTTTCATGACAAACATTATTTTCACTTAAACCCACTAGTTTCAAACCTAGCAACCTGATAATCTTTCGAGCCGTCTGAAAAGAAGATGGCCACGTGACCTTCTAAGTTGAACTTATTATTTGAGTACTTGCCACTGGGTAGTTTCTCTACTTGTCTTTCATGCAAATATGTATCAATCATTATTTTACTTGTTGTGTGCTATTTAAATACAGTTGTAAATTTCATTAAATAAATTTTTTTTTTTTAAATCTTCAAGTGAGCTTATTACAATATGATTACCCACTTAATAGCAAATCGAAATTTTGTATATTTTACATTAAAATAAAAAAATGAAAATTTTTATTTAATTTTAGGTTTCTTTTATAGATAAAAAAGTGGTTTATAGGAAAAATTATCATTCTTATTTTACAGCATTCTCTGTATTGTTGTTGTTGTTTTATTTTTATGGTAAAATATTATTAATGGTTATCATTGCCCTCACCACTAGACAAGATACGCATTAAATACAATACATATATATGAACACTTGATATAATGGACTAACAATAGTTAACCTTAGTACATTATAAACACTTAAAACTAACACATATACATGGCTTATACATATTTACATACTTGTGGCATCAATTCATAGTAGAAAGATAAATACTTATACAAAGATATTAATATTAAATTAAAACATTATGCATATAAACATAATAATAAGTATATTTCTTATTTTTAATGTACATAACATATTCACATATGTAGAATTGTGCTTACCGTAGCTATTATTGTGATTTAGGTTTTAGACTATGATTAAGTTTAGGAAGTATGTAGTTAATAATGATAAAAATATTTATTTAAGAAATCAAACAAATTCCATTCAGCACATATTGTATATACCATCTTCTTTTGAAAACCTCCCCTGAGGGATTCTTATGGAAGCGTGTAGGGAGAAACCTCCTATTGAAGGCACTCCTAGCGTGCTTCATCACTCTAAAGTAGATCCCTGCTCCAGAGACCTTTCAGTGTCCTTGTCGGATTATGTGGTAATGTATCTGTCCATACTGATTTTACCAGTAAGTTTGAGTGTCCAGCAAGTAAACCATGAAATTTCGTGTATTTTTTTTTTAAAGAGTGGTATGTTGAGACACTAATTCATAGCATTAACGATATTTTCGCGAAATAAAGAGATAAGTGGTGTTTTTAGCGATAAACAGGTTAAAACGCGAAATAGCAGCGATTTTTACGACAAAACTGAACCAAAAAACTCAGATTACATTTGAGAGCATTTTGCAGATAGTAGTAAGAAAACTTTGATATGTATTTATTTGACATTTTTTGTCGAAGTGTGTGGGCAATTGGTCAAATTGGCAAATGTATAGGAAGGGTCAAAATATTCATACGCTCATTTGATATGGGTGCTACTTGGTATCCCTAAGCCTTTCTTAAAAAAAACTGAGTGATGGTCTTTTCCCTGCCAAAATCTTAAAGGCTAAAGAAGGTAAAGAAGTGCAGGAGGTAAAGAACCAGGTTGTCTTAACCTAAAAAGGAGAAGGTTGTCAGAATAGTTCTGTGAAACTGGCATCTCATATAGGGCTGAACTGCCAGGACAACAGCACCAATTTATTTCTTGATCACGCAGGTAAAATGTTCAATCCTGTGAATGTAGAACAGAATGTCCAGCGATCAGACGCTATTATTTTTGCAAGTCTGTTGATGACAGTAAATTCCTGGAAGGTAACAGCTACTTTCAAAGATGCAGAGCAAGTGAGGGATGGAGTCACTGTAGACATAATTCAGCTACTATTAGCTGTAAAAATTGTTCACAGATGGTTTACTAAGACTGTGTGGGCCCTTGTGAATAGTGTTGACGCAGAAAGATTTTTTATTCGATATAATCTTGTATTGACAGATCGTAGAACGAACATGACACACTCTACTGTAGAAAGATGTGGCATGTTGAGTATCAATCAATAATCCAATAAACATGTTTCGTGTGATTTTGTTAATTTAATTGTATTTCCCCTCTTGCCAATTCCCATTTCTTGGGGTTATCCTATTTAGATATAAGCGCTAAGAAAGCTATAAAAGCTATTTTTTCTATAATTAATGCTATATTTCTTAAAAATTAAAGCTATGAATCAGTGTCTTTATTTATTAGTAATGTAAAAGGGACAATGTGTAATATAAGGAAGGGATATTTGATTGAAAGATTTGAATGGTGTGTGAGTGGGATTTTTCGCATGTGCCATACACTTGCGAGGCATAGCTCCATATTAGTTTAAGCAGAATGTTATAATTTTGTTTGTTAGAGATAGTTTATTTTTGTGGTGAATTAGTCGTCTTAGAAGTGAGAGTCGGTGATCCAACCGTTTCTTCAAATTAGTCACGTGTGATTTCCATGACAGTCCAATGTAAGGCGTAAGTATTTTGTCTTCATTTGTCTGGGTAATGGTGAAATAAGTAGTTAAATTTCTTATTTGTATCAGTTTTGGACTGCCGAGTTCTTCCAACCAACTATAATTATTTTTCTTTTCTGTTTTTTAAAATCCAAAAGCTTCTAAAAAGGCATTCATTATTCAGAAATATTCACTTTTAAATATATTATAAATATATTCACCTTCCTTGGATCTAAAAAAAGACTTAATTCACTAAGAAGTAAGCGCATTCATCTACAGCTATAATTAAAATAATTACATATATATATATTTAGAAGGACATTTAATCGTTAATTGAAGGACGCCCGGAAGTCCTTATGGTTGGTTTTCATAAGGGCTCTTTCATTATCCGGTAAACGAAGGTTGGTAAACAGTTATGCAAGGAGTGGAAGACTTATTTCTGGAATGGTTGCCTCGAGTGAAAGTGAAAGAACTGGTTATCCTTTCCAGTCCAATTCCCAAGGCTAATACTGTTTGATAAGTAACCGTTACCGTATATATATATAGTTTTTATTATTTATTCCTGACTTTTACATTAGTAAAATACAGAGAGTTTGGTTAGACAGTTACAAAAATAATAGTACATATACATATGAGTGTTGTTAGTTTGACGAGTCACCACAGAAAATGCACCCACATTCGCCCTGAAGATGATCTGCATCGAAGGCCGAAACGTTGGGACAATTATTTTCACTTATTTTATGTTCTCTTTGACTGCACCCCCTGACCAATTCAATCCATCATTATATCATCTATACTTCGAAATGTTAGCTGAAACTTTTATTTCTTGATGATATGATTCACGAAATCTACTCATTTCCCATAATTACATTATCTTTTCCATGCTAAAACTAACGATAACTTTTATTTTTGGAAAACAGTATAAACTTGTAACTCAACTCGAAGCGACAACCTGCGTAACAGATACCGGATGTCCTTCTACGCTCCTATTCAGAGATAATATTTCAATTCGAAATTGGGGCATAAATATTATGAATGTACGAATTTCGTTGTTTGTTTTTTTCTAATTTTTTTTTGTATTTTTCCTGTATTGCAATAACCATCAACGTTTTTTGAGTCTCATAGTTCATATTTTTTTTGTAGTCTTGTATCTAAAGGGTGTATATAATTGTCAACCAGTTTATCATCCATTGATTTACGTTTAAGTGTGAACTCAAAGATAAATTATGATCTAAGATTATTTCATTAATTTTTTTAACCTATTTGTACATGTGGAGTTGAACTTTAAACAAAAAACATAGTCCACAATTCAAAGAAAAATTGTCAATATTCCTTGCTTTATTTCGAATCACACCATAAACGACGACATTAACATTTCCAATAAAAAATACGACTAGAACAAATACAGCAAATACAACAAATACAGAACATTCCACTAATCAACAAAAATCAACAAAATCCACTAATCAATCCACCAAAATACAATGACCAAGAAACCTGCTCAATTTTAAAACTTGATGTTCCTACAAAGCAAATAGAAAGACAAACACATATCAAATTTACTGGATCTGCAATTGCGCAGGTGCAAATGAAAAGTATAAATATAAATAAATAAGATTTTTGTTTTTAATTCAATCAATAGCTAAATAAAATAGACTTTTAACGGACTCTTACCAATTTGGGAATTTTCCATAAACGTGTGACAATTGATATAGATCTCACTGATTTACAATGGGAAACTTTTATTGTCTCTTAAATAAAGAGTAGAATACAATTGGAAAAATCCAAAACAAAAAGCTTCAATTCTCTACAATAGCGGGAAACAACTAGTAAATCATCGTTTCAACAATTCAGACATCATCAGGACTTACGCCATAAAATTAAATAAATTCATACCTATTGCACATCCCATACCAACAGTCCAAACAGATGCATCTATCCGAAACAATTTAACGAAAGTATCTAAAATTTATTTCTTATCTATTTATTTATTATTTTATTGGACGTCTTACAATAGGTTCCGTTGAGTTTGATTTATAGTAGGAAATACTCACATAAATTAACATCTGATATTCTACACCTCACATCAGCCCAAACAAACGCAACAACCAGAGAAAGCAACATTACTCAAAAACGTTAAAAAAATAAAACTTTTTACTGTTTATCTATTTTATTTATTTGTATCTATATATTTTTTGCTTGGTTTCCTGGAATTGAAGCTGGTTTTGTTTATTTGCAATTAAAAATATTTTTGTTACTGAAATAAATACTAGAATTCAATAAGAAAAAAAAGTTAAAATACCAAAATACTTGAAAATGACTATTCGGTCAACGGTTCTTCAACGGCCAAAGCATCAA
This sequence comes from Troilus luridus, assembly GCA_964056705.1. Taxonomy (NCBI): domain Eukaryota; kingdom Metazoa; phylum Arthropoda; class Insecta; order Hemiptera; family Pentatomidae; genus Troilus; species Troilus luridus. The sequence continues at coordinate 190,767,264 of OZ057412.1, read as the reverse complement.
AGCCAAAGTCATTAAACATTACTACCAATGAAAAGCTAATATAGCACTTTCCCACTACAACATAAAAAAAAACATCAACCAGAGACTGCAAAACTACTCCAAAATGTCACAAATAAAAATCTTTATTTTTTTATTAATATTTTTCTTGGACGTTTAGGTTAGTTACATCATAACCGTGTGGCAATTGAAATATGCCTTGTTTTACTTTAGTATATATTTTTTTGTTTCTAAAATAAATACTTGAATGCAATCGGAAAAATTGAAATCACAAAGTTAAAATACCCTTACTAGTCAACATTTCACCGACTCAGCCATGTTCATGACATAAACATAAAATTCACATCAATGACGTTGAACTATAGTACATAGATTCAATATGTCCAATAAAACATATACATAAATAATATAAAAATATAGATAAATAATAGAGATTTTCTTGGTATTGTATTAGTGTTGAAAGCTTGGACGAGGCAAGCTTATGATTATGGGGTCCTTGATTTTTTCTTTGCCTTGGGCGCCAGAAAACCTGAATCATTCATTAGCTTTGTCCTAGCAGGTAGAAACCAGCTCTTTACTCAATATTCAAAACTAAATTTTACTAATAAGTATTTATCTAAATATTTAGAAAAATTATGGATACCTAATAATAAGATTAAAAAAATATTTTATACTTCAATGATAAACACTTACGCTTATCAAATATTATAATCCCAAAACACTTCAGTTGACGAAAATCTTTGTCCTCCGAGCGCATTTTTAGATGAGGGAACAAAAAAGTCGCTTGGGGCTAGATCTGGTGACTAAGGCTACACCTATATTGGATCCGGTGTGATACGATGAGACGTCGCTAGCAAATCAAATGACTGAAATATATCGAGAGTTATAACATTTGGTTCTTTGAATTTATTAAATTAAGATTACTTATTAATTATTTTTAATACATTTATATTTTACTATAATGTATAGTAAAATATGTATAATGTATACACCCCAGCATCGTATGTGATAGAATCACGTCCCACCGAATCGGATCCAATGTAGGTGTAGCCTAAGACGGATGGTCAAGCAGTTCAAACCGTAATTCGTGGATTTTCGCCATGGCAAGCGCTAGGGTGTGGGACGGTGTGTTGTCTTGGTAAAACAGTATTTTCTTTTTCTCCAAATGTGGCCGTTTTTCCGCAACGGTAATGGATTTTTCTTTTTGAAGATAATCGATAAAAATAACTCCATGACTATCCCCCCAAAAAAGTCGCCGTCACTTTCCCAGCAAAGAAAACTGTTTTTGCTTTTTTTTCGGACCCGGTTCCCTCTTTGCATTCCACTGTTTGGACTGTATTTTTGTTTCGGGCGTATAATGGTGTAACCAATTTTCATCTACAGTAATTAATCGACGCCAAAACTCGGATATATCTTGCCTAAACTGCGCCTAATGAGCGTTGGAAATATTCATTCGAACACATTTTTGGTCTAACGTGAGCAAACGCGCCACCCAACGTGCGGACACCTTTCTCATACCTAAATGCTGGTTTAATATGTAACAAACACGTTATTTTGACATGTTTATAACCTCTGCTATCTCTCTCACTTTAATTCGGCAGTCGTCTAGCACCATTTGGTGAACTTTGACGATGTTCGGCAGAAACTTTTCAGACCACCCTCGTATATTGATATACATATATTGATCTTCATTGAGATAAAGTTTCATTATAAATCCTGATAATGTCCTCAATCGTCGAAACATTGATTGGTTAGTTATGTTTCGTTATCTCAATTATTTGAATTTTCGATTTTTTGCCTTTTTTTATTCTTAAAAAGAATCAGTTACTAAATGATCGTTGTTGTACCTCCATCCGTTTTTTTGAGTAATAATTAATACTAGAACGAAAATAAGATAATCCAAAGCTTCAAGACTTTAAAATACTCGAAAATAACTAAACGATTAACGTTTCACATTAGGAATTCACGGATCATACAGCAAATAAAGATTAAATAGAACACATCTTATGCCAAAAGACTAGAGACTGAAGAATCACTCCAAACTTTTCAATATATATGTATATATATAACTTACGAGATCCGGCACATAAAACTTTAAAAAAAAGAGAGATATTAGGAGAGACACGACACGGGTGAAGGCTGATAAAACACCGCTTTATTCAGAACTAAATCCTCTATATATACTATTTACAATGTTTACTAATCCCTGTTTGGGATTAGTGGCCATACTGGTGTATATCCTATCTTAACTCCTCCCTGCCAGTTTACGAACATCCTCGTAAACTTACAAAAATAAAATACAAATACAAAGTAAAAAGAATATAATAACACTGGATCAATGAAATTACCACTGCTAAACAAACTTTCCTCTATGTACAAGACTCACTTACTATGTCAAGCACACTATTAATTCTTTAAACTTAAGGTAAATGACAAACTGAACAAAACAAACAAGATTGAAGAATAAAAATAAAATTACACTGCTCTACTTAAAACTAAAACATTACATAATTATGGTCTGGCTTCCCCAGTTAGAATTTTCAGCTGCTCAACATGCACTGTTCGACGTTTTCGGGGCTGAGCCAGGCTCTGAATGGTGACCAGATTGTGCTCCCTGATCGCAATCACTTTGAATGGCCCCTCGTACCTCAGGACTTCCTTCGAGCGATTTGATACGATTCTTCTATACACGGTGGTTCCTATCCTAAGAGCTCCCATAATATCCTTAACCCCCAAATTATCCCTGGCAACTCTCTTACTCTTTTCCGTCACCATCCGTGTGTGTGCTTTTTCCCATATGCGCTCGACCTCTATCCTATTAGCTACTAGTCTTTCCGCCATGTCCTCATCCACGACAGTACCGCCCCCATCTCTCCGACGAGCGCGCAGACCAAAGAGGGCCTCAAAAGGGGAGAATCCCGTAGCTGTATGGATTGAGTGATTATACGCCGCAATGGCCCGGGGCATCGCCGCGTCCGCCTCCAACCCTTTGTCCACATGAAATACCCGAAGATGCTCGCCCAAGGTATTATGGAGCCGTTCAATCCCCCCCCTACTTTTAGGATGTCCCGGTGTATTCCAGTGCCAAGTAACTCCGAGATCTTTCACTTCCTTCCGCAGTTGTGCGTTATCGAACTCCCTACCGTTGTCCGAGGAAATCTTGTCTGGCACACCGTAGAATTGATACCACGTTCTTAGGGCGTCACTAACCGCGGCTGCTGACTTCTCTTTCACAGGGTGAGCCATGGCTATTTTGCTGAAAACGTCTAGTATGGTTACCCACTTGAAGCCCCTCCACGTGAAGGTATCGATCTGCAGATCCGTTAACGGTACCGTAGGCGTGCACGTTTCCACTTGTAGCCCTACCGGGGGGTGACGGTCATATTTCGTGATATGGCAAACAGCACATTCTCTCACAATTTCTTCTACTGTTTTCCTCATTCCCACCCAATAATATTTCCGCTTTAACGCCGCTATAGTTTCGTTAATCCCCCGATGATTGGTCTTCCCTTGGTGGTATGCTAACGTCACTTCTTTCTGCTGATCGGGATCCCGGATCGTATCCACCATGAGTCGACATCGGACGAACGATCTATCCATTCCTATTTTTTCCGCTCTCCACAAATTCCGGATTTTCTCCCATACAGTCGCGTTACCGACATAGAGATGGTGGGTCGCCCCCGACTTGGATGCATCCTTCAACACCCTGCATATCTGTTCCTCTTGTACTCCCGGCTGGGACCAAATGGTAACAATATGGTGTTTCTCATATTTGGAAAATTCCATTTTCAGTAATCCTGCGGTCCTTGTCTTCCATATTATCTGCCGAGTCTTATCGTTTATCACCTCCTCCACCTCATCCATCTCCGTCAGTCTCTCGTCTGGTGAGTCATCATGGTCGGGAGATTCTCCATTGCCGCTGTGGTCTGCTTCAAGTTCACCTTGTCCCTCTGGTGTCCATTTCCGTACGAATCTCTGAAGCTCCCCGGAAGGTTCTCCTTCCTCTGGTTCGATCGCGTTGACCTGCAGCGCCCGAGATAACCAATCTGCCACTACATTATCCTTTCCCGGTTTGTATGTTATCTCAATATTGTATTGGTTCAGGATCTCCTTCCAACGCGTCACTCTAGCCGACGATTCCTTCAAATTGCCAACCCACAGAAGTGGCCGATGATCCGTGTGTACCTTAAACCGTTTTCCGAATATATATGGTCGAAAGTGTTGGACTGCCCATACTATCCCTAATAGCTCCCTTTCGAGCGCACTATACCGAGCCTCCGCGTCTGTAAGTCTCCTACTCGCGTAAGCCACGGGCCGATCCCCCTTATCATCCTCCTGCGATAACACAGCCCCTAGTGCATATTCGCTAGCGTCAGTAGTGATCGCGAATGATTTCGAAAAGTCCGGAAACGCGAGAACCGGTTCCGTCTGAAGCCACCGCATGCACTTCCTAATGTTTGCCTCGATCTCTGGCGTGATCCGAACTGTGCGACCCTTTCTTAATAATTCGTTCAGAGGGACGAGATTGGCGGTCATCTCCGGGACGAATCGACGATAATAATTTAAGGTCCCGAGCAACCTCCTGATTCCCTTGACGTCAGTAGGCATTGCCATTTTCCCTATCGCCTCTACTTTCTTACCGTCCGGCCGTATACCTTCCGCCGATATCGAATGCCCGAGAAAGTTTATTTGATTCTGTCCCAATACAGATTTTTCGGGTGATAGCTTCAACCCAAATTGACGTATCCTGTCAAAGACCCGCCTCAGATCCGCTATATGTCCAGCCTCCGTTTTACTAAAGACCAGGAGGTCGTCCATGTATACTTGACACATGGTTTCATCCAAGCCCCTCAAGAACTCGTCCATCAGCCGCTTAAACGTTATCGGTGCATTTTTTAGCCCGAACGGCATACGGGTAAATTCATAGTGGCCCCTCTCAAATGTAAACGCTGTTTTACATTGGTCTCTAGGATGCATTCGAATCTGATGATACCCCGATTTCAGGTCTAGCGTGCTAAACACCGTCGCTCCACCCAACCTGTCCAAAATGTCCTCTAACCTAGGGATGGGGTATTTCTCGTCACACGTATTTTCGTTCAATTGCCGAAAATCTACCACCACCCTGTACCGTTCCCTGGTATCCCCTTCAACAGGTTTCTTCTTGACTGCCCATAGGGGACTGTTAAAGGGTGATGTGCTATCGACGATAATTCCCTGTCGTTTTAGCTCATTGATCTCCTCCCTAATATGTTCACGTAGTGACCTGTGGTAGTAGCACCTGTGGGTATCTCCGCTCTTTCACGTACGTACTTTTTTCTGACTTCAAATGAATTTCGTGAAGTGTTTCTCCATTCACACTCAGTGGATCCCCCTCGCGAAAAAAAATATCCGCGTACTCCTCCTTTATGCTAGTTCTCCAATCCTTACCCCGCGTGATTACGCCAACGCATTTCGCATCCCTTTTTGCACTTCCTATTGTCCTATACCCCTTTTTGCCAATTCTAATCACCCACTGCCCTTCTAAATTCCTGAGTCTTGCCCCTAGTTTCCCGAGCACGTCACACCCCAGAATCCCCCCGTATTCGCGCGGCATACTCTCTACCACATGCAGAGTTGCTACTCCGCCCTTCTTGCCCCATTTATCTAATGCTAACTCTATCTCCCCTTCCACCGTACAGGGACCACTCAAAGTGACTAACTTACATAGGCACTTGCTCACCTCGGGTTTACTCTTCCCTTTAAATAAAAAATTTACATTATCCTTACTTACTAATGTACATGAGCTACCCGTATCTACCAAACATCTCCAACCCTTACAAAACTCTATCACAGGCAACCTTTCCCACTTTTTCACAACATTATTCACACACAAGAGGTTGCCCCTCCGCTCACACAATCCTCATTCTTTCCTTACCTCCTCATTTCTCCGGCCTGCACTCCGTTGCTTACTTCTTCCTACTGGTGTTCTTCTGCCCGCAGATACGCTGTCCTCCGTCTCGGATCCTGAAGTCTCTGGAGCTCTGGATGATTCAGATGGTACTCTGCTCCTCCGCCATATTCTCTGCGCATTAACCTCCATTGGTTCTCCTCGCTCATATTCTCTCCGCCGAATGTACGGACACTGCCTAGCCATATGCCCCTCATTGTGACATTCAAAACATCGCGTGCGCGGGCATTGAGCCATCAAATGCCCCGTCTTGCCACATTCGTGGCATCTCCTGTCGTCTCTCCTCACCTACTTCTTGTCCGTAGGTTGCCTTCTCTCCTTCTGTACTCTGTCTCTCCTACCGGCATCTCCCTCTCTCCTTCTCTCCAGGTCTGGTCTCGTTCTATTTCTTCCCGTTCCACTTCGGCGATACGATACCCTGCTCCATCCTGGTTCGTACACTTCTCTTTCCTCTTCATCGCGGGCGCTCGCGTCCACCATCTCCTGGGCACATTCGACAAATGTCCTGTCCCTGGGTAAGCCATCCTTCTTACCCGTATCTCTGGCCAGCTGCACTTTGAGGACTGTAGTCATAAAAATCATCCAGGCCTCTACTGCGCTGGTTTCCATCACTTCCCGCAATTTTTCATTTATTTTATTGAGCTTTGCGAGAAGCCTTGCGGCGTACTGACCATTCGTTTGATCCGTCCTCTTCGCCTCCCGGAACATTTGAAGCATATCCTCCTCCGGGGCCCATCGCCCCCCTCCATAGGCTTTCTTCAATCGTTCCTTGATCACCTGCCACGAGGTGTCTTCGTCGGCCTGAATCAAGTTCAATACACTCCTCCTGACCCTACGCGCTAGGGCGACCCGTAACCTCTTAGCGTCCGCTTCATCTAAAAGATCTACCGCCACCTGGGATTGGATGCTTACCATGATCCCGTCCCCACCCTTGATGAAGTGGTTTAGTTCACCTACATCTCCATTAAACCTCTCTAAGTCGGAGATTTCCCTCCTTATATCTTGCGCATTCGCCTTCTTGAGTTTCATTTTTTCTAACTCATTTGTCTCTTGCGCGATTCTATTCGCCTCTTGCCTGGCTATATCCGCCCGCGCCAATGCTATAGTAGACGTCGGGTGAGGTTGGAGCTCCGAGTTCACCTGTTCTGCCTGTGGTGGCTCCAACGTTAACGTAGCCGGTCTCAGGATACTCTGGCCTTGTTCATTCATGGTGGGGTTCACTTCGTTCTAAGAAAATTTATCAAAAAGAACTAAACAAAATAAAACTAAATGAAAAGAACTGTCCTTTTCGTGTTCTTATAACAAAAAAAAAAAAAATCTTACTGCGAACTGCTGACAACCTCCCGGGTTTCGGCACCACTTACGAGATCCGGCACATAAAACTTTAAAAAAAAGAGAGATATTAGGAGAGACACGACACGGGTGAAGGCTGATAAAACACCGCTTTATTCAGAACTAAATCCTCTATATATACTATTTACAATGTTTACTAATCCCTGTTTGGGATTAGTGGCCATACTGGTGTATATCCTATCTTAACTTATATATATATATATATATATATACATATAACACGCGGGTGACCCGAGTTCGAATCCCGGCCAAGACAAAATCTTTTCTCTTCAAAATAAAAAAAATATATATTTAAATAATCAAAAAGAACAATAAATAATATATATATATATTGGACGTCTTTATGTCACTGATCGATGCATCTGTTCGGGTGTTGGGGTGAGATGTACTATATCTGATCTTCATTTCTGTGAATTTTCGATGTATATTCTGATGATGTCATTAGCAAAACTTTTATTGGTTAGTTATTTTCCAGTAGATTTTGCATTTTCATACACATTGCGATTTAGATTTTTTCAATTGTATTTTCGGTTTTAATTCATAAATAGATTTTAGATTTTATGACCCAGTAATCAAGAGTTATACCTGTTTAGCAAATCCTCTCCTTCCAAGAAACTTTAAATTATTCTTTGTTCACATTTTATAATCCTTAATAATAATTCCAAATTTATTTATAATATGAATAAAGTACCCTGGAAAGAATTTATTCTACTCAGTATGGACTAGGATCCACCAGTACTGTTTTTATCGATTATGCATCTGAAAAATAAACTTTCTACATCCCTATATTGCCCTTAGCCTCAAGGCTGTGTGACGTTGTAGGATCATCGGTTAAGATCTTGACGCACAATCCGACCTACATTCCTAACATTTCTTTCGTCCCCATACTTAAAATATCTGACAAAATAGCGTGCTTTGGAAAATATTTGCTGTAAGGTGTACATGAATTCTTTATAAAATAATTAAATTTAAAATACTCGTAATAAGCTCAAAACGTGATTTTGATTCTAATTTAAATGCTTTCTTCTCCTACGGAGGCTGGGAAAATCTATATACATTATATCTGACTGTGCTTGGATAAAACTCACATGGAGCATACGTAAAAAATTAAAAATAAAAGAACACCCAGGAGGCTACAATCAATTATAGTTGATTGATAATTATCACACCATCTGGACAACAGAACTTCACTCGACTTACGAAATAAACGACTCATCTACAATAAGATCTTTTTAGACATACAGAGCATAACTGTAGATTTCAACTAAATACTCATCATATAAACAACGCAATCCAAAATTCTGTAAAAAAAATGTAAATGCTTTTTGGTTTATTCCAAATTACGAGCAGACTATACACATAAACATGAACATTCCAACCACAAATTCCCACATTCATGACAAATACACCACATTTGACAATTACACATCACCATAATACTCATTTATTTTCGATTCCCTGGTCTTTTAAGTCAATTTACTCAGGGACTACCTGTTAGAAGATTTAAAAGACAATGGTCTAGAGAGGAATATTTTTCTTCTTCATCAATTTAACAAGATATGTTTTATAATTTTCAGTTAAATATCACTTGAAACAAACTTAATCTGTTTTTTGCACTAAATAATACACAGGGAAACACATAACATTTAAAGATGTTCTCTTTGAAGTACATAAATGTTGAGCATAAATTGAAAAAATTTATAAAACTTAGAGGCATACCCACTGTCTTCTTAAGGGCGGACCCTCATCATTATACTAATGATACAACTGTTAATTTAATTGTAAAAAAGTAGGTCTATAACCTTTTAGTAAAGGTACCGCGATTTTATTCTAGAAATTGAAGTTCAGTTAAGTACTAACCTATTTCTAATATGATTACCCTCTTAGAACTATTTTGATGTATTGAGTATTTTTTTAATTTGTTTTTTAGATTTAAAAAAAATTATAGTTTATTAGAAACGTCTTAGTTTTGGTTTACTGCAATTCCTGGATTGGAATAAAAGTCCTAAAATCTAATATTTCTAATATTCTAAGTCCTAAAATATTGGCATGTTTTATTTTTTAAATCGATACATTCCATTTTTTCATTTAAATTAAAAAACAGTTCAATAAATCGTGTAACGGCCTAAAGAAGTCCGAAACGGTTTTTGTGATTTAATTAATTTTAAAAACATTCATAATTCAACTTGATAAAAGATTAAGCGAAAAGGAGTTCGTCGATCCCTTGGTAGGGAATGTATATAAAATCATAAATTACTAAATACTAAAAAAAACAACACCAATTTCGTTCATAACATTAAGGAAAAATCAATTTTGAGATGGAATGAACGGTGGACTGTTTCAAATAAATCTCCTAGTTTGCATATATTCTTCCCAAAACTGACAACCAATAACTACAAATCAATAAAATCCACAAACTACAAAGTAACACAAGTTATAGCTGAACATGGACATAACAAATCATACCTACACAGATTTAACATAATCAATGACAACACCTGCTCAATAGACAAAGAAGAACAGACATTTAAACACATAATTTATGACTGCCAAATCTATGAAAGGCAGAGGTAAAAAAGAAAGAGAGATATTAAAGGAAGAATTATGCTTTAGTAGCTTTCGAAACTTATAAAACTTGTCTTCCATTAAAAAAGAAAATAGACATATGACTAGTTGAAATATCAAACAAAAAAATTGCATCGCTTTTACAACTGAAAATTACATAAGAGGTTTTTAGAAATGTAAACAACACGTAGTTATTATTTTAGAATTTAATGATAAGATTACCAGAATAATCAATGATGTTACATAACATATTGTGAATTTTTACAGTTCAATTAATAATTTGTTATCTTGTAGTTGAAGGCGTTTTCGGAGGTTGGTCGTGTTATCAGTGACTGGGAAGTCAACAGACGATAAGAGGACATTCTTGACCTTTGTAGGCTGTGTCTAGGGTTAATGTAATATTGGGTTCTAATATATATATATATTTAAAAAATTAGAATAGAATAGGAAAGAAAAAAAACACCTTTATTCTGCAATAATGTCCGTAAAGAATAACAAAGTTGGATAATAAAAAAAACAAAAAAACAACTTTTCTATCCAGATACATAAATCTATACATATAAAATAGTTTGTCCTGTCTGCCTGACTGAAGGGTCAATGCAAAGCCTAAACCGCTGATCGTAGAGACCTGAAACTTGGAAAGTGTGTTCTTTGTATGACGTAGGCATCCGATAAGAAAGGATTTTCCGAAATTCTACCCCAAAGGGGGCGAAAAAGGGGGGCAAAGTTTGTATGCTTGCTCGTATGTTTCTTACTCGCAAAATTTACATATTTTCGCCGATCAAAACAAATCAAGTAACTTCTTGCTGTTACCATACGACAAGTGAAACCGTTATACTAAGTAATCCTTTTCAATAAATCCAATAACATTACACACTAATCTTTTACTAACATGAACAACAGTAAACTTCTGTCCGTTTGTTAATCAGTGTCAATGTATGTTTCACGGCTGTTCTGATCCGTCTGTGATGTAATTTGATATCGATAATCTCAAGCCTGGTGAATGACATAGGCTACTTTTTATCAACACATCACACAGGCCAAGTTTATATAAAACTGTAACCTGATCGACTAACACACCCAGCGGTCAACGCATAGCAGTAGCCACTGAACTGAACATTTGAAATTCGCATATAGGTTCTTTGCATAGCTTAAATGAGCACTAAGAAAGGAATTTGGACCATTACACCCTCAAGGGTTTATCTCTTCATGAAACTTTACAGTAATATATGTTATACATCACAATAACACATAGGCTACAATTTATAATGATTTTGTGTAATTTGGCCATAATATAACGATAAATATCGAGTCAGTCGGATAAAATTCTGCCATATGAGTAGCTTGCTTACGCAGAAACCTCTGAACTTAGCATCTTGAAATTTGTAGATAGGTTCTGTGTGTAGCTTGAACGAGCACTAAGAAAGGAATTTGAATAATTCCATCTCCAATGGTTTTCCCCTTAAAATAATAGGGGTTCAAAAATTGTATGGAATCCGTCAGTTGAATTTAGACATCTGAAATTTCGTAAGAGTAACTTATAGTTAAAATAAATTAAATCATTTCTTTAAAATGATCTGTCACGAATCTTTATGTTGCAGACCAAATTCCACGCGAGCGAAGCCATGGGCAAAAGCTAGTAATAAATAAATAACAAGCTTTAGTTCAATTTTCCTTCGAATTTTCGAATTCAACGATTTGAAAATTGAAAAACATCGTTCCTTCAAAAGAACAACTCCATAGCTCAAAATCCTGTTTGCAATCATTTGAAAGTTCCATCTGAGTTTAAAACAAAAATCTGGTATTGGTAAAGTAAAGTATTCCTATTGATGCTATTGAAATTATTTTATTAATCATTAGACAATTTGTAAAAGCTTGATACATTTTTTAATTATAGCTTATGTCATTATTTACAACAACAAAAATTCATAAAGTTCAAATATGATACAACTAAAAAATATGACTTTGTTAAAAAACAAATGTTAAGGAAATGGAATATCAGATGTGACGTTCCTGAATTAGAAAGCTTCAACGAATACAATTGCTTCTAAAGGTTTGACTAAAGAATGCCAAGTTTTGAGTTATGTCGTTATTGGTTTGAAGGAGTGATATGAACAATAAGAAAATGTTGTGAAAAATCATAATAGAATTACTAATAAAAAGATCAAAGTGAGAAGGAAAATACCTTGAAAAGGAGCTTAGATATTATGATAAAAATATAAATATTCATAACAAAAATTATCTATAAAGCACCTTACACAAAAGTAAGAAATCTCACTTCATGGAGCCTTGATAAGAAATAATAAAAATAAAGAAAGATAATATTTGACTTTCTTTATAATAACAAGTCATAACAAAATTTATAAAATAGTTCGTTTAGCTCAGGAAAATGAAAAGAACTTAATTTAGTTTACAATAAATAATATTAATATAAATACTTAATAGAGACTGCACTGTTTCTAAGGCAACGGTCTGATCTGCCTGATATGATGATCGACCGCTTGGTTTTATCATCAATTAAGGATACCCACTTAATAGAGGTTGAGTGACCCCCAGAAGGGTCTGCAGATCCCTCACGGTCTATCCATACCTGCCATATAAATTAAAGTCATATCTTCGCAGCAGGATGGGAGTAGAGTGTTTGAATGAACTGGCTCTGATGCATATCCATCAAGACTATATATATATATATATATATATATATATATATATATCATATTAAATAGTTGTTAGCCATTTTATGGGTTTGCTTAGCAATGAAATACTTTTTTATTATTATTTCGTCGTGTTAAATAAGTCAAATTATAATTGCTTTTAAAAATTACCAATCACTGTTCTTGTTTACGCCATTACACAAAATATTACAATGTTTAATGCTAATTTAATTTTTTTTAATTTAAATGACGAGAATGGAAAGGATAAATTAAGAAAATAAAATCAGCAGTATTATATTAATTCTCTGGGGATTTGTAGACCCTCCATGGGCTCACCGAGCTTTGAGGACTGTTAAATCTTTGCATGACCGTTGGCTTGAGAATAGTACAGTCTCTGCTGGGAGCCAACGGTCATGCAAAGAAATAACAGTCCTCAAGACTCGGTGAGCCCAGGGAGGGTCTACAAATCCCAAGAGAATTAATATAATACAAATATTAAATAATAACTTTCAATCAGTAAACAGTTAATATTTTTTGGAGGTGTAGGTACACAAATAATATAATATTATTTCGTATTCAAAATTACTTAATTCATTAAGAGAAATAAAATAAACCATTTAAACATTCCTCTTAGCGAATATGTTATTATTATTATTATAGACATTTTGAGAGGGAATATTAATTTCTCTGTTCCTGAAGCAGCTGTACGAAGCTGCTTCAAAACCAGGCAGAGGCTACGCACGTGTCAGTGCACGTGGATCAATACTAGGCCTCGGCTATCAACAGGTGTTCCCACTCCCTAAGGTGGCTACCGAGTCTCTTGTCTTTATATATGTATATAAATAAAATGATTAGTATAATGTTAAATAATTATCAGTCAGTCGTAGAGGTTATCTTGAACCACTCTTTAAAAATCTAACAAAATAAACAAATTTTATTTTTTTTAATTTTAGATTAGTTTTATTGATTAAAGAAATTTATAGCTTATGAAAAAATCGTTTGTATTGAAATAACAGCCCTAAATCCGAAATATTAGAATAAGATGTAGCTGATTTTATTTTTTTGATCTATCCATTCCATTTTCGCCATTTAAATTTTAAAATTAAATTACCATTAAGCATTGTAATATTTTTTGTAACGAGGTAAACAGGAAATTTTGGCCAAATAGGCTTCGTGAATTGGAAATTTTAAAAAATTATAATTTCACTGATTTAGCACGACAAAAGAATAAACAAAAATTTGTTCGTTGCTAGGCAACCTAATAAAATGGCTAAAAACTTTTTTATGTGATAGATATATCCATTGTTTAACTGTAGATTAGGAGAAAACGTTTTATTTTGAGCGAAAATCAACCATATATTAAAAATTGCACAAATAAAATAAAAAAATGTACCTTCCTGGCCTAATATTTTATAGGCAAATTTAGAAATCGATAACATATACTCATAAATTACCTAATACTCACCAATTACCTTTATCTAGAAATAGGTTCTTTTCAGAATATAAGTTGTTTGTTCAATGTTTTTTTTTCAAGATAAATTGTAGAACATCACTGTGTTATTAATGTTATTCAAATATTTGATATTAATAAATTATTTCTTATAGTTTTAGTGGCTGTCATTTGCTAGTCGTGACCCAAAATGTTTAATGAGCAGTTATTTTTAAGTGTTTCTGTAACTGCTATTTGGTAGTCATGAATAAGAATGTTGAAAGGGCAGTTATTTTTAACAGTTTGAGTTATTTATGTTATTTCTTAGTCATTGATAAAATAATTAATGGACAGTTCTTTAATTTTTAACAACGTTTTCTCTCTTTTTTTTTCTAAAACAAGATTTTTACAACGGTAAAACGAGACAAGTTCTAATTAAAATTGTAAGAACCGTGTCAACCAATGATCGTTGTGTTTTTTTTTCATTACAAAAATTGAAACCTTTAAAATATTTTCATTATTTGCATTGTTTTTAGCTTAATCTAACCAGGTGTATTCGCGTCCTAGTTTATTTTTCTCTTATTTGTTGTACATGTCGATATTTAAAGAAATAATTAAGTATTTTATAGCAACCATATTTGTTAAAAAATATTTTTATTATTGTCAATGGATTATTACATCAAAAATGTACGTAGAACAGTTAATCTCTGACTTATAGATATAACAAAATTCGATGATTTTTTTTTGTAACGTAACAGGTATCTACTGCTCATAACTGTACCGAAAAAGGCCAAGTGTCGTATATCCCTTTTCGGAGAGATTTACTGCCTTATAAAAAAATCCTTAACGTCTTGTATTACAAAAGGAAAAAAAAAATTTGTATACAGCTTGAACCCTGTGGCACACGACACTCGATGGTGGCCTTACCAGGAATGTTAGAGCTTTCTCTTCGAGTCTCGCTGAAGAAATCAATCAAAAAAATAGAAACATTCTTTGAGTTAAAGCCATTTCTATTTTAACAATAAATCACTATATTACTGTTTCATTTGTAAATTTTAAAAAATATGAATTATACTCAGGTATAATTTAATTATATATAATATTAAACGTTAATAATTATGAATATATATATATATATATATATATATATATATATATATATATATATATATTTTTTTTTTTTTGCGAACCCTGTCAAACCTATTCTGAATTTTTGATCAACCCTAATTATTTTCTCCTAATCTACAGTTAACCAATAGATACACGGTCACCTGTGGTCAAGTGGTTAGCGTAACAAACTACTAAACCCAAGATCGCGGGTTCGTAGCCCGGCAGGTGGCCCTACCATTTTTTTAAGGGAGTAAAAAATCCTTAGTTACGCCGTCCTTCGGAAGGGACGTTAAATGGGGATCCCGAGCCTGTACGATGTCAGGTACTCGTTAAAAATCCCTCTCCTAATTAAACCTGGATAGGCAAAATTTAGAGTTCCCACTGTAGGATTATTAGCATCGTCCGATTAGCCATAGCAGCATAAGGTGACGTTAAATAAACAACTACCAATAGATATCTTTCTTCAATATAAAAAATGTTTTTAGTGATGTCAAATTTAATTGACGTTGACTAGCAACGGATCAAGGAATTACTTTTCGTTTAGTCTTTTGTTGTGCGCGATCTAATAAATTATAAATATTTCGAGAAATTAGAAAATCACAAAGCCACTGTCCCTGATTTTTTTTAAGTCGTTACACAAAAGAACTCTTATTTTAATTTTAATGAAAAAAATGAATTCAGAAAATTTAAAAAAATGCTACAATTAATTTAAATATGCCGATTTTAGTATGTTATTAGAAAACAGAGAAAGGAGTGAATTAAGATTAAGACATTTTCTTATAAAGTATAAATTATTTTTATCTATAAAACAAGCCTAAAATTATAATTTAAATTTTATTATTTTTTTATATAATGAAAATTAATGATTACTACAAACCTATACTCTTATTGTTATCGGATCGCTATAATGCTACAAAGTAACTGTATAGAAAGTTAAATAAATTTTAATTTCCCGAATAATATCGGCGTCCCTCTATTAACACATTTAGTGCTTCCTGTTGTACAATTAAATGAGCAGTTGTAATATTAAAAAGCCACTGTGACTGACTTCTTTAAGGTGTAACACAAAACATAGGCTTACTAGGGGATACATAATAAGTTCTTAGCTGAATTTCAATTTTTATAATATCTAGATAACTATTCTAAAACGTTAAGTTTCTATTGAGATACAATTAGATGAACAGTTGTGTACTGGGGTACGTACCCCTATAGTTCAATTTCATAAAATAATGTAAAGACACTATTAAAAAAAAAAAAACCTATAACATTACAACCCGTTACGGGTCTGGGGTTCAGTACATTGTAGAGACAGCAGCGTTTCATGGACAACGGTTATGCAGGGAGGTGATTTGTTCTAGATCACGCTCAACCGCCAGATTTTCCTCCTTTTTTGGGTACCAATTTGAGAGGCAGGGTTAGCCCCATGATGGCCCTAGGTCCTATATGATTTCTCTCCGGCTGCTAACAGCCCCCAGGGGTCCACGGTAGACTCGACTGGGGTCTATGTTGGCGTGACAAAAAATTGGTTTTAATAAGAATCAGTTTGCCGACGGTACTTTGTTTATTTCATTGCAATAATATATTAGCTAATCCTATTCTGTTAAAATAGCCGCATCTTGTTGAGTAAGACCGCCTTACGATTAGTAAATTTTCACATTTTTGTCGAGTTTTGGGAATATGGTAGAAATGTAGCTGCAGGGGGTCCACCGGAACCAGCTAAATTTTGAAAGTGAACAATGAGAAAAAAAGTCTGGTAACCTCAGGACTAAATAAAAGTCTTGCCAGAAGCGGGAATTGAACCGCGATTTTCGGCATGGTAACTCAGTGCTCTACCACTCCGCTCCCACTACTAAAGACACTTTTAATTTTCATTATACTAAAAATATTTTGAAAATTAATACGAATGTATCAATTTCTAGGTTCAAAAATTTGATTTCTATTAGGAAAATATTGTTTTCTATACAACTTGTTTTCTATACAAACATCACTTACATTGTTCTCTAAAAATCGCACATAATTTAATTTTCTAAAACAAAAAATTAATTTACACCCTGTAGTAAAAAAATATATATTTACATTTTAAATTTAAATATACAATGTTAAGAATGTTCATTGTATTTCAAGGCCAAACAGTTTTATTTTTCTTTGTTTTAAGAATATTATGAAAAATAATACAATTAATTATGGTAAACAATAAAATTCTCTTAAATTGGGTTTGTATTTTTATATATTTGTCTTTTAATCGATGAATAATTTAAAATTATAAATAACAAAAGGTATGAATAATGGAAATGTGGATTTCGTAGAAGAGAGAAGGTTTTGAGAAAATTCCGTCAGTAGGATTTTTTTATTTTTTTCATTCAATATTTTTTTGTCAAGTTACTTAATTTACAGTGTCTATTATGCCACCTTGGATGACACAAGTTTCAATAGAAAACGTTTACTTTATCGAGAATCGTATCACCTTGATTTACGTCAATCGCGTTTTACTTTTTATTTTTATTGTAATCGTGGTATATTTTTCAGTTTGAACGGCTGAGATGAACAATCAATAAGATTAATGATATAAAAGCACAAACCTTGAACCGAAGATCACGTCTAAAGATTAAGATACATCCTTAAAGCACTAACATATACTACTATAACCCATGAAGGGTCTTCGGTTCAGTACTAGGTAGATACTGTACTGTTTCTAGGAAGACGGTTGTGCAAAAAGGTGATTTGTCCATGATCATGCTCATCCACCAGGTTTTTCTCCTAATCAAGGGTACCCACTTTATTGAGGCTGGATAAGAATGGAAGGGTCTGCAGATCGCACAGGGTCTATCAATCCTAGTTAACAAATTAAGTAATTTATCATCTGAGTAAAAACATTTATGAAAATTCGTTTAGATATTGTACATATTAGAAAAAAAGTGGGCATTAGTTCCGCAGGTTGTCGCTTCTATTTAAGTCAGAACAAGGTTTAATTTTTCATTATTTTCCTTTTTAATATTCTCGAAAATAAAAACAATCGTGGGTTTAACTAGGAAAAAAATATTGTAATTATGGGAAATGTGCATATTTCACTAATCATTTCATGAAGAAATGAACTTTTCAACAAACATTTCGAAGTATAGATGTTGTTGTAACGTAAACATTATATGGAGGTCGGTTCTTCAATCTATTT
Source organism: Troilus luridus (assembly GCA_964056705.1). Classification (NCBI taxonomy): domain Eukaryota; kingdom Metazoa; phylum Arthropoda; class Insecta; order Hemiptera; family Pentatomidae; genus Troilus; species Troilus luridus. The sequence goes on along the minus strand of OZ057412.1, from coordinate 190,749,040 downwards.
ACAGAGGTTTAAAAAATTATTTGGGTCTGTTTCGAAAAACGCATGCAGATTATTTTTTAGATATCTGTTATGTATGATATTATACAAAATATTCATTTAAAAAATGTGTATATTTATAAATAACCTCAAGACAAAACAATTGCTATTAAATTTGTGGATTAAAATCAGCAATGCTTTCTAAAATCTTAGTAAAGAAACATTCTTTCTCGTAGCTTCTCCTCCACATCAATTCGCATTAATATGAATCATTATATTTCTACTCGTTCCACATTCTATTGTTTCTTATTTTCACTGAAGCCCGAATAATTCCACCCTCTGGGTATGAGCACCTGTGTTTAAGTCAACGAAATTTTTTGAATGGTCAACAACGTAATGTTTATACCTCATGCCTTCAATTTGCTTTATTACCTTTTAGGCTTTCCAGCAATCTGAATATATTGTCCCAGGTCGTGTTGCAAGAAGTCACCATTTCAGTTATTATACAAGGGACATAATATAATAAACACTCCCTAGTTCCCCTGCATACGCAAAAAGTAATCTGGATGCGTTTTCCGAAACAGACCAAATTATTTTTATTTTACCGAGAATATTAAAAAGGAAAAAAATGAAAACTTATAACGTATTGTGGCGTAACTCGAAGCTACAGATTGGGGAACTGATACCAAAAAGTAGATTAGTTGTATTAAGTATTTAGGAATATATTTAAAGTAAACACTCAATGTCTTAAAAATTCTTCATATCTTAATATTTTTTTCTTCAAACAAGTCAATAGATTCAGCAGCCGAAATTGACTAAGTCCCGCAATTAGTTAGAATGTTAGAATACTTTAAATTACTTTGGTCTGCCAGGAAATTATCTTTTCATAATGTAGGGGGACCTTTAATGCTACTTAGAAATTTAAAACCTCCTAGATTGTGAAATGGGAATAGATTGCAGGTAAAAGTTTCGCAACAAAATATAGAAGCTACAGTAATTACGGGATGTGGTCGAGAAGAAACTGTTTTTATCTCAAGGATACCTCTAATACCATCCGAGTGCACATTTTAATTCAAGATATTACATATTGGATTTCAATCAATTAATATTTAATAGGACATTTTATTAACATCGATCAATACTGGGATAAGAATTGCTAGGCTGACTGAATTCGCTATTCCTTTAAAACATTGTGAATAATATGAAGTTCAAAATTCACTATCCGTTTTTGTTTTTTCACATCCTCTAAGATTTTAATTTACAATATATGTACAATTTACAATATATATATCTGAAAATTACAATATATATATATATATATATTGTTTCAATATATAATAATATAATATAATACAATATAATAATATAATTAAAATATATATATATATATATATATATATATATATTTGATATATATATGATGAAAATACTTCTATATAAACGAAAGCCTTCTGTTACCTTTCGGTATTTTAAGGCTGAGTCCGCTGAAGGCGGTTTTTACCCGAACCGGCACGAGGCCGCTGACGTTATACAATACAAAACGGTGAGGGACCGTTTAGCGGGATCAAGTGTGATAAAGGATCACTCTCCGTTTAAACTCGAAACATATGTTTCTATTCAAAATCAACGCGGACGAAGCCCCGGGCAAAAGGTAGTTTATTGTATGATAGTGACCGAACTCGGAACGTATTAGGCCTACAGAGCTGCAGTTGGGCTCAAATTGTAGCAAATTTGGTCTACTTTAATAATGGTTATTTATGTTTTTTTTTTAAAACGCACCGTTAGGAGATACAGGCCAAAAACTGAAATAAATTCGAAAATTTCACCGAAGGTTTCTCTCGTCATTTTTACGGGTGTCTATAAGAACCTTCTTTGCGCCTTAACAAAAAATATGTAAAATAAAATTACCGAATTGGTCGAGCTGTTCTCGAGTTTTGCGGTTAGCAAAGAAATGGCGATTCATTTTTATTATATAGATGAGGAATTGTTATGTCTTGATCAGCTGATTTCAATCCTGGAAAATACATTAAATTATGGTTGGTTTTAGCATAATATGTGCTGGGCTACAGATCTCTAAGTCCCATGTTCGTGACCCACTGTTGTAGATATATTATTTATTCTGTTAACAGTCGTTAATCGACTCCTGGGGCTCACTCGGTTTTATAAAAGGAGTACCCTTAATTGAGGAAAACACATTGTGATAAGGCGGTATCTAAGTCATTCTTGCACAACTGTTGGCTTATAGACAGTGCAGTGTTAACTTCATGGATCTTCTCTCTAACTTCGCCATCTTCTCTCTATGGGGAAGGTGAAACGTGTTACAAATTATGTAAAATTATTCTAGCTATATAGCTTCTAATTCTTCTAGTTTCGACTAATGTTTAACTTTAAAAATAATCTACTAAATTTAGCCCTATACTTCATAAATTCAGGTATTCAGCTATGACCAATTTTACCTAAACGAATGATTGATTATAATTAATTAATTATTATTCAATATGAATTATAATCACTAATGTCAATAGCTTGCTTTTAAAAAAAAAAGAAATATTAAAAACCCCATGGCCGATAACTAATAATTTTTTCACAGCAGGCCTGGGATCCTTGAATTACTATGAAATAGTAGACTACGGCTTATAAATATAAAAAAATAAACACAAGAGTAAAATAAAATATGTTGCATTTTTTATTTTAAAGAACATTTCCATCAAATTTTTATGTTTCTTCTTGGTTTAAAGTTTAAATATTTAAAAAAAATATATACTTGATTACAGCTGCTTTCCAATCACGTTAATATACTCTAAGAAACTTACAATGAGTGAAAAGAAAAGACATTTAGATTTTAAAATTATTCATTTCTAGACACAAGATAATACTTAAAATAATATAAATCAAATAACGCATTCAAAAAAACTACCACATGCAATGATTATTTATAATCCAAATTGGCAGGAGCACAATTTCAATATAATACGAAATTTCAATATCCTGCGTTAAAATGTTTTTGAGTTATGCAAGAGGCGTACTTTGATTTATTTTGTTGGTTTTATTTAACATCATTTAATGCTATTATGGGTAATTGAACGATGCAACAATGGGAATCCGAAATTTTACCAATCCAAGTATAATTAGGATAGTGATCTTTAACTAGTACTTGATACTGGCTTGGGACCGCCATTTTATGCCCCCTCCGAAGCACTAAATAACGAATGATTTTTTATACACAACAAATACATACAGATTTCACGTCAAAAGCAATCAGAATGGATTCAGAAATGGCCAAAATGGATGTATCCGTTGAAATTGTAAATAAAAAATTGCTGCAATTACAATATTTCCTTTCACGCTTACAAGGAAGTAAAAATACACAGTTTGTTGTTCGGGAGTATTCAAATAGACCTGAGAATTATGCGAGCTTCTGCCCTACATAAACATCTTTGTCATGGTCGATTTACATTTCATGTTTTAATAATGTATTTTTCTAAAGATCCTAAATCATTTAAATGTATTCAATTCATGAAAAAATATGTTCTGTCGACAACTTTTTTTTTTGGCGATAAATCAATGAATAATTTTTTTTTAAATACCACTGAGTGCCATGCTGGAAATCCTGGTTCAAATCCCGCTGCAGCCCATGACTTTTATTTAGTCTGTTTGCAGCGGGAGATGGATCATATAGCATCTAGGACCCTCCTGGGGCTCACCCAGCCTCTATAAAATATTATAAAAATAGGGTACCCAAAATAAGGGGTAAAAATCTGGCGGTTGAGCGTGACCTAGGACAAGTCAGCTTCTATCAGAACCCTTGTCCATGAAACAGTACAGTCTTTACCATGTACTGAACCCCAGACCCGTTCACGGCTTCTGCCCTACATAAACATCTTTGTCATAATCGATTTACATTTCATGTTTTAATAATGTATTTTTCTAAAGATCCTAAATCATTTAAATGTATTCAATTCATGAAAAAATATGTTCTGTCGACAACTTTTTTTTTGTTGCGATAAATCAATGAATAATTTTTTTTTAAATACCATTAAGATTTTATCATCATGGTAATAGTCTGGCAGAATTTAAATCACCATTTCTGTCTCATAACTGTTTTTTTTTTTTAATGATAAATTGTCTCTCATTGTTAGTCGTCGTAAAAAATGAAATTTAAATTAATCTGTTATTTAACTATAACCTGTTATTTAATCTAGAAAGATAAATTGTCTATGCTATAAATAGATTTTCGGAAACAAGAGTAATAATATATCGAGAGAGCGATAACTAAGTATGTAGAGTGCTGAGGTGATATGCTGAAGGGTTCACATCCGGCTGTGGCAGATAAATTATTTAATCTGTTAACAGCCGGGGATGGACCCTACTGGATCTACAGACCCTCCTGTGGGTCACACAGCCTCTATAAAGTGGTTACCCTTACACGAGATCAGTTAAGCGTGATCTCAGACAAATCACCTCCCTGTACAGCTGTTTTCCAAGAAATAGTACAGTCCCGAACATGTTGTGTATTTTCAACCCTTGATGGGTTGTAGTGGTGCCAGTTATTTTTTTTTTAATTGTAAAAATCCTACATGCAACATCGGTTTAAAAAAGAGAGCAGAAAAGATAAATCTAATCATTTTTTTGGAAAGTTGGAAAGACTACGCTTCGCAACAGGAATTATTTACAAAAAGAAGAACCTACGATTTAACGCAAAACTAAGACACTATAGCACGGTGATAAAACCAGTAATTTTGTATCGGATGGAGACAAGATGTCTCCCTAGATAGAAAAATTACTGAATATAGAGAAAAAGATCCTGAGAAAAATCTAGAGGCCAATGAAAACACAGGATGGCTACAGGTTAAGACCCAACTGAGAAATCTACAGGGAAATGAAAGACCTGGAAACCGAAATTAGAATCAGGGGAACATGGTAAGAATGGACCAAGGGAGACGAAACAAGAAAGTATTTGACAATATTCGCGAATACAATAGCGTAGGAGAGTATGTAAAACAAATGAGAAAGGAATCGGAAAAATAAAAAATAACAGACAAAGACTATCTAGATAGAGAGAAAAATGGAAAAAAAATCAAGGTTCTTGTCTAAAATAAAGAAAATCAGGATACTGCGTGGTCGAAAGAAAGGAGGCAAATGCAAGGAGAAATTATGAGAAAATACTGGGAAAAAGGAAAAGTAATGATATTCGTGTGGTCTTAAAAGGCTCTTTGGTGAAAAAAAAATCCTAAATGATCGAGGATTTTTATATTTACTTATCTAGTCATTAAGGGAGCGGAGTGGGTCAGTAGTAGAGCACTGAGTGCCATGCTGGAAATCCTGGTTCAAATCCCGCTGCAGGCCATGACTTTTAGTTAGTCTGTTTGCAGCGGGAGATGGATCATATAGGATCTAGGACCCTCCTGGGGCTCACCCAGCCTCTATAAAATATTATAAAAATAGGGTACCCAAAATAAGGGGTAAAAATCTGGCGGTTGAGCGTGACCTAGGACAAGTCACCTTCTTGCAGAACCGTTGTCCATGAAACAGTACAGTCTTTACCATGTACTGAACCCCAGACCCATTCACGGGTTATAGTGATACAGGTTTTTTTTTTATCTAGTCATTGATAAAACTAGGGAATATTTAAGGGGAGGAAAATTTTAATTTATCATTTAAATGCTTTGAGTTAAGATGGGGGAATAATTTCCGTTGTCTTCATTAGATAAAGAAAATATATTTTATATCGTCAATCAATTAATATATAATAAAAAATAAATGATTTTTAAACAATTGCAAATACTAAATACTAAAAATAAATACTACTTTATATAAATAATATTGTTTATCTTATTATTCTCTTGTTTCTTGGTATGTAATAAATATGTTTAGTGAATATAGTAATGGATAGGTTATTTACGAAATGCATTCATACCTTTCATTCCTACCTGGAATCTTTCAAAGTGAACATAATTTTATTATTATATGTATCTTGCTCAAAATACCTAACTTTTTAACAAAAAATTAAAATTTCGTTTTACTATTTTTCCATATAAATTATTATTTGTACCCTAGAGACGGGCTATTATATTTTATTGCTCGACATAACTTTATTTTAACTTATGAAATTTTATAATGATTTAAAAATATAATAAAAAACGTCTTAGTATTAGTTTCATGTTGATTTAATTATCATTATTATAACAAAAGTAAGATAGAAATGTTCTGAAATGAAGATGACTTCCAATAACTTTCTGCTTAATCTAAAAACAAGCAATGCAAATTGGCTGTATTCTAAAAGAATTAATACAAATCTAACCTCTGATGAAAAAATACATGAATATTGAAAGAAAACTGTTAAAAAAACAAATGATTAAAGGTAAAGAAGATAAGATGTACGTAACTAGCCAAGGTCGTCTAAGAAAACTCATTATTTCGTTCATTGCATATTTATGTTTACTTTTTTCCATTTATTTAATACTAATTTATTTATATAATCAAACATTTCTAAATAGGGATGGTTAGAGGTCAGTGTGGTGGAGTGAGTTAAGGCGCTCGAAAATATTATAGTTTGATAATTCAGTCCGAATTCCGGACAAGATTATTAATAGAACACCACATCCCTCATATACAAGAGATCTGTCAGACTACTGGAGACAACTAATACTGATCGGATCTAGAGTTCCAAGATATAAATTGAAGCCTTGAGGTTTAAGACCCTGAATTGCCGTAATCCGTGGATTTAGACCGCTTTTTCTCTACACGTTAGAGGGAAGGAGACTGAATCGACACCAGGCAGTCTGGTTGTGGAACAATGGGTATCCTAATCCTGGACCATAAAACCCAGCATCAACTGAAAAAAAGAAGGGAAAAAATAGGTAGTCATACTGCTGTAAGCGAAGACTTTCCCAAAATTTGCCTTCCCATTTTAATGACTTAAGATGAAAATTATATATAAAAGTAAAACTTTAAATATTTTTTAAATACCCAAAACCAGAAAATATTGTTACGGTCAGAGAGGGAAGAAGGACCGGCTGGGAGGATAAGACAAACAATGGGATTACGCGGAAGGGATTATAGAATCGCGTAGATCCTTCTGGGTCGGTCTAGGTGGTCCTCGTCCTTCCGAGAATTGTCCCACCCCGACCTACCTTGCCTATATAAAAAGGCGAGCTGTTCGGCCGGCCCCGAGTCAGTAATAAGACGAGTGAGTAATAAGTCAGTGAGTAATAAGCCAGTAGTAATAAGCAGTCGTTAACTAGTGATAGTGCGTGTGAGTTACAGTGAGCTAGTATCAGTCTGTAATAAGTGCTTAGTGAGCAACAGTGACAATTAGTGGCCGTTTAGTAAGTGTAATAAACTGTGGGTCAGTTTGTCATATTTGGAGAGTCTTACGGTCGGTGGACTTTAGTTAGCGAACTGTAAGTGATAATTTGTAATTATCTATAGTGTAATATTATTGTATTTGTACGAATTTATATATAAATAGTTTAGTTATTTAGTATTAGCAATATCCTATTATCTTAGAAATTAGATAACATTTAGTAGAATATTATTATTGTAATATTGATATTAGTTTAATAATTTAATTGTTTTAAATAATCTCATTGTATTCTTTTTAATTTGTTAGTAAATATTAGATTCTTGAATTAAGTAATAGTTTAGTCCATTTTACACCCAGTAGCCCGTAACAATATATTACATTTTGGAATCTTTGATTTACCAAACTTCTTTGATAGTGTTAAATCTAAAATTTGAAAAATAAATCATTTTCACTAATAAACCCGTCTTGATATAACACAAAAGAAAGGTCAGTTCAAATTATATGCATACTTGTGCATGTGTATATACATATTCATTGTTAGTGCAGTCTTTTCTCACTGAACTGATCATATTTATTATAGATTTAAGAACAAATATAACTTTGAAGTTGAAAGCGGTAATAAAATCCCAAGTTTAATTGTTGTTAATAAAAGTAATTAATAAATATTATTATTTAGGGTTACGGGAGGCCTTGACTTAGCGAGAGTTGTAGAGCCATCCGTGATAATGATGACTTGTTCATTTTTGTGATTAATATTTGTGGACACACTCACATATTATTTATCGTTTGTGTATATATGAGTTGGTTGGACAGCGTTGGCCTTAGGGAGGCCAAATCGTTCAGTCCTAAATTATCAGATAATGATAGCAATTTGAAGCGATTGAAGCTCTCCTGTTCAGACTGGTTGCGAATTGTACTACAGTAGATTCACACTTCTTAATATTAAAGATACTTTGTAAATATCATTATAATTTATCATTATATAAAAGTTACATATAGTAACCTAGATTATTGTTCTAAAACAAACCAACAAACGAAAATCACAACTATGATATTAAGTACTGATTGATGATACTATTTATTAGTCCTTTATGAGATTTATAGTTCTTGAATATTTAACAAATGACCTTAAATTATCTCCTTTTATGAAAACTGAAAGCAACCCTGGAAAAACCCTTAAAATTACAAAATAAACAGTCCTGACTACCTCACCAAATTTAATTATTTTATCATGGCAAGATACTGACAGAAGGTCCATTGATTAAAGATTAATTTATAGCGACTATTTAAAAATTATCCAAAAAAATATCATCAGGATCAAAAGCGATAACTTCAAATTTTAAAAATTAACTTTTTCACATTTTCTATTAGTTGAGTCAAGCAATCCTTTATGCTCCCGAACCTTCTGCTTCAGGACCGGACTAATAATATAAAAAATAAAGTGGCAAAGTGCCGTGTAAGACACATTAGTTTACTGAAAAAATTTGGGTCAGGCGAAGTAATTATGAAGATGGATTAGAAGTGAAGAAGCATTGACAGTGCTCTCTGTAGCGTTAAACAAAAATTAGAGACAGACTCAAAATGAGATAGTCCTCAGGTTCATAAAGACTTTCATTTTCACTCTCCACATTTTAAATCTTGATAATAGTTATTTTTATATAAGCAATTTGAATTTGAGTTGTGAATTCCCAGTTCCTTATTTTTTCAAACGTCATAGAAGAAATTAAAGGATTTTCGTCTAGCAGTTTGTTTCTTTTCTCCCTAGCAGTTCAGGGAGCGGAGTGGCTCAGTGGTAGAGCACTGACTTGCCATCCCGGAAATCCGGAAATGGCGGTTGAGCGTGACCTAGGACAAGTCACCTCCTTTCAGAACCGTTGTCCATGAAACATTACAGTCTCTACCATGTACTGAACCCCAGACTCTTCATGGGTTGTAGTGGTACAGGTTTTTTTTGTTTTGTTTTTTAGTTTGTTTCTTAACTACAAGAACAACCATTTTTACTTTTCCTGAATATATTTTTTTGGTTCCTGATGCTCTTTTTCCACATTAAGTAGTCATAGAGCAAAAAATATATTTCTGTTCAAACTATGCGTGTTGAGGACTCAAATCTACTAAATAAATAAATGTTTTAAAAAAGCCAACTTGTATTCATTTATATCGTAACTCACACCGACGGAGAAGTAGTTCTTGTTTAGCTGAATAAGATGTCAATTACTAGTTTCGTGGAGTGAATAGAACCATCATGTACTATTGTGAATAAACTCATTGAATAATAAAAACAATTTGCGTTTTTCTAAATCTGTTGGTTGTAGTTTCGAGACCGTGTGTGCAATGACATTAATGTGCAATTATCAGTTATTCTGTGTAAACTAGTCGTCAAAATAAGATTTTTCTTGAACTAATGAAATCTGTAAAGTACAGGAAAACAAATTTTTCCATTGGTTTTACTGTGTACCATAAAATCTAAAAATTATCTGAAACCTTTTTTACACGTAAAATACTATGAATAGGCATCCAGCGCAGGCTTATGATAATAAGTTTCGTTTAGGCGGTATGAATAGAAGGCGATACGCAGGCTTATTTTTTTCATTATTCAACTTATTGTTTTTAACTTTTTAAAAATTCTCTTTGCATTATATTCTGTTCTTTATTATTTAAAGCAAAATAACGATTTTATATTATCTAACTATTTTAGAAATAAATGTTTATAAAATTTTTAATGATGTATTTTGAATTTACCTTACATTGCACACCCGGTGTGCAATGATCTTATTTATGTGAATCACTTATGAATTCCATAGTAAACATTTTTTTGTTTTTTTAAAATGAAAACGAACAATATAAAGGGGGAAAAATTCGATCCTGGGGACAGTGTTAAAAAAAAAATCGTCGTCTAGAATGGGTTAAGAGCTACCCTGTAAGAGTTATTTTCACAACACATGATGTCTTACACAGCAGGCAGTTATCAAGAAGTTTTTTATACTGTTAGCTTTAATGAAAAAGTTGTAATACCGATTTTATATCTTATTTTTCTTCTTTTGATTTCGTACGACAAACCTTTCTTGGATTCATTGTAACTAATGATCCGTCGGACTTTTCTTTCTTAGAGTCCCCTAATAGTTTTGGTTTAAGGACTGGGGATGATCAACCCTCACAGATTCAGATGGAGGGTCTGCCTCCTCAGAACCCTCTGACAGGCTCCCCCATCTGGGGTGGCTTCCCAGCGAAGGTCCCCCTAGGGCGTTCATCGTAGGTGGCCTTTGTCTGTAGTTTAAGAGTGTACTGAGGTAGAGTATGTAATCAGAGTGAATTTCCCTCTCCCCCCCAAAAAATCGCTCATAGTTTTCTCAAACTCCTCAACTTATGTCGTACCTGAGTTTGAATTGATAATCATTGTACTATCATTTTAAAATAATGTGATGACCAAATATAGACGTGTAATCTCGACCGATACAAGTAAAATATTGATATTTTCCCTTCGATGGTATATTTGATATCAGTCAAAAAGCAGAGCCCTTACTAGAATATTCGACAGGTGGGGTTATTTTTGCCCTAATTTTTATCGCTTCTTCTTCCATAACTCATATCAAGTCTAGAACCTATACCACTACAACCCGTGAATGGCCGGGTTTTCAGTACATTGTAGAGACTGTACTGTTTCTTGGACAACGGTTGTGATTTGTCCTAAATCACGCTCTACCGTCAGATTTTCATTCTCATTTTGAGTGCCCACTTTACAGAGGCAGGGTTATCCCCAGGAAGGTCCTAAATCTCGTAGGATCCATCTCCGGCTCCTAACAGATTAAATAAAAGTCTTATCAGCAGAGGGATTTGAACCCAAGACCTTCGTCATGGCAATTCAGTGCTCTACCACTGAGCCACTCACACTTTATTAATGAAGCTAGCAGATTTGTAATATAAATTAATAATATAAGTTAATATAATACAGAATAGCATATGTAAAAAGCAATAAAATTTCCTATATTAACGAACTAATTTAAGGAACTGCGTTCATCCATTCAATGCTTGTCCGACCAATCAATATTTATTTTCTATCAATTAGAATAGCTTCTATGATTTATGGAATTCCTCGACTATTTCCATCTGTAAAGCCTCATCCTTGCCTCCCAACAAACATTTTAATCCTCTTGGTGAATGTAAAGATTAAGATATATTTGTTATTAATAATAATAAGGGACATAATACCAGGGTAAAGAAAGATAATTTATGCATTCATTGATTTATTCATTGAGGGGTTCGTTTGGCAGAACTAATATCAAAAATTTTTAATGAAACAGAAACAAATACATATTTTATAATTCTTCATTTTCACGAGAGGGCAAAAGATAAAAGCCTGTTCGGGCGCCAATTTAGCTACGCCATTGGCCCTTACTAATTTCTAGTCTTAATGACTACATACTTTTTAATTCTTCAATCTTATTTCCAAGACAGATTCTTCTGTACTTCCGTTGACTCTTCGATTTCCTCCTTCTTTTCTCAATACAGGGGTGTACCGCAAGGCAGTGTTTTAAGCCCCATTCTCTATTCTGTTTACACTTCTGATATCCCGGAGCACCCTTGCACCAACATTTATACCTTCGTTGACGCTACAACCATTATTTCTTCTCACAGAGACCCAAACCTAGCATCTATAGCTCTTCAAAATCATTTATTTGATTTAGAAATGTGATCCTATAAATGGCAAATCAGAATAAACTCCTCAAAATCGAGCCATGTAACTTTCTATCTACGCAAAGCTGCGTGTCCAGCAGCCTAATTATTAAGACGAAGTACCTTCCAATAATTATGTACGTTATCTCGGACTATACTTGGACAAAAGACTTACATGGAACTTACATAAAAAATTCAAAAGACAAGAACTGACTAGACGGTACAAACAACTATCACATCGTCTGGACTACAGATCTTCACACGACTTAGGCTACACCTACATTGGATCCGGTGTGATACGATGAGACGTCGCTAGCAAACCAAATGACTGAAATATATCGAGAGTTATAACATTTGGTTCTTTAAATTTATAAAATTAAGATTATTTGTTAATTATTTTATAAATTTAAAGAGTCAAATGCTATAAGTCTCGATATATTTCAGTCATTTGGTTAGCTAGCGACGTCTCATCGTATCACACCGGATCCAATGTAGGTGCAGCCTTACGGAACAAACGACTTATCTACAATAGCATACTAAAACCTATTTGGACATATGGAGCAGAACTTTGGAGTTCATCAAAAAAAGTCCACATACACAAGATACAAACAACACAGTCCAAAATTCTCAGAAAAATTTTTAATGCACCATGGTATATTTCGAATCACACCACGTATGTTGTGTACAACGACATGAACATTCCCACTATAAAATCATATATTCATTACAAATACATAACATTCCACTCATCGGAACAATATCACCCAAACCCACTCCTTTTTCCGCTTTCCTACTCCCTGTTACCTGGACTGGATAGGAAAAGATTAAAAAGCGATTGGCCAAGCAATCTACTCAACTATTGATATTTTTATTCCATCATTGTATAGATGACCATGTAGAAAAGCAAAGAGAAAAACACTCAGATCAAATTTGCTAAATGCGCAATTGCGCAGGTGCAAATGAAAATTAAATAACTAATAAATAAATAATTGTTACAGCTCATTTATTGTTAATATTAATAAACATGTTCTTGTTTCCAGATGTTCACATGCCGATGGCTACGGCGGGCAGGACGGGCGATAAGCAGGCTGTCCGTGGAGACCCAGACGAGACAGAACTCCCAGTACATACTCGAGTCGACCTTCCCCAGGGTGACCATCCCCTCCATGACCATCCAAGACAGGGTCTTCGAGCACTTGGAAAGGTGGCCTGAGCACACAGCATTAGTCAGTAAATATAGCATCCTCTTAAAGTTTATCACAACTAAACTAGGGGGATGGTAGGGAATGGTAGACTTTAAACCAAGTTCTTAAAGGTGTTGGATTTAGAAAAATCGATATTTATACCAAGAAATTTCTTATCCGCTTTGATTTTCAATGGCAGTCGAACCTGCAACTTTCCACTATCCAAGTGAGCTTAAAGAATTTATTAAACACGTATTTAATACTGATATGATGTAACAGTTTTATTTATAATGGCTAGGCTCTTACTTAAATACGTATCTGACTCGGCCATCCTAATGACTTCTATGCTACCCCATTAATAAGTAAAAAATTAGCTTAAAGAAGTAATCATTAATCATATTACAATTTGTGTGTATTGACAGCATCCTGTATTATTATTGATTATATTACATTGAAAAATATGTAAAAAATAATAGGTACAAAGACGAAATTTTTTGATTGTTATACACTAATTATAGAAATTGAAACTTTCTGGGTTAGTCATTTGTTAGTATTGCGAGAAACATACAAAGCTGAAAAAAGTAAAAATCGATTCAGAGGTGGCTTAAATTGAATGCCGACTGAAATCTGAAAATAAAATTTTTTTCTCAAGGTTGTAATAACCATTTTAAACCTATGCCCCTGGAACCAATGAAGGGTTTTGATTGTACTGTAAGTTAGAGTGTGTATTATTTCAAGGACTCCAATTCCGCAGGGAGGTGATTTGTCTGAGATCAGGCGTAACCGCCAGGTTTATCCCCCGATTAAGAGTACTCACTATATGGAGGCAAACTGAGCCCCAGGAGGTTCTGTAGATCCCACATGGTCCATCCGTGCCTGATGACAGATTACATAATTCATCTGCCACAGCCGGATTTGAACCTGGACATTCAGCATATCAACTCACCACTCAATACACACAGGTACCCGGGGTCCTAATGAGAGTATTAAACATGAGTAAAATATGTCGACCTCCACTTTTTGAGAGAAAAAACACTCACACGCAATCCACTCAAACGCATCCCTGGAATCGAATCACAATGAAAACTATAGTCGTGGATTCTCAGTAAAACTTGGCGGATTCCATGTGCAGATTTACTAAAGATCTAGGATACACTAAGTTCATTAAGAGTGGAGTGGAGGAAGATAGAAACTCTGGGAAAGAATTTAAACGATCGGTAAAGTTCCAAATTAATTAGGCTGCAATGAGGTTCAAATCATAAGGGAAAGAAATACAGTGTCTTAATCATTTCATTTGTAGGCTAATTGTATTTAAGATCGTTTTTACAATAAATATAGGGGCAATACAAAAAATATAGGGGCAACCAGTGGTCTAGAGGTTAGTGTAACAAACTACTAAGCCCAAGATCGCGGGTTCGTAGCCCGCCAGGTGGCCCTAGGATTCTTTAAAGGGAGTAAAAAATAGTCCTTTAGAAGGGACGTTAAATGGTGGTCCCGACCCTGTACGATGTCAGGTACTCGTTAAAAATCTCTATCCTAATTAAACCTGGATATGCAAAATTAGCCATCGCGTCATAAATGACATTAAATGAACAAACAATAAATATAAAAGATATTATCACCATGGCAGCCCTTGCTAGCTTCTAAGCTATTGAAATCAATTGCTTCAACTAAACTGGAATTAAAATTAGTATCAATTATCCAGTTGGCAGCATCCAGTAATTGTCTTAACAACGCATTAGGAAGCACTTCGTATTACAGAACATTCTCATCTTTACTTTTTATAAAATGGTATTATAGGTACCTTTTCCTGCTCTAAGAGGAAATATGCACAGATTCATATAGTTATTTTTCAATTATTTTTTTTTTTAATTTATTTATTGATATTTACAACTGTATTAAAAAATACATCCAGTAAATAGGCTATGTGATACATAATCTTAAAACGATGTATTTAAACGTCAATAAAGATTTGAAACATTATTGATAGTGTCTCCCGGTCTTTCTTTCAATTCTCCAATTAATTTCAATTCATCCGTCATAGAATATCTTTTAAATAGAACATTCAGTTGAGCTCTTTCAATAGATTTTTACTAGGCAAAGAATACAATTACATTCATTCAAACGATATCACAAAACTTTACAGGTATTCTTTCCAGCTGTGAATTAAGTTTTAAAGTGTTTGGAAAGCTATCGTTTTTAATGGACTTTAAAAAGTTTTACTGTTCTAATAATCAGAAAAAAATATCAGTTAATTAACAGTAGTAATTATAAATGTGCTATAGTTTATAGTTGGCCACTAAAAATAATATTGAAAAAAAAGTGAGCAAAACCTCAAAGAGACACTAGATATTACAAATAGGTTCCAATAGGAACAAATTTCCAAAACATATCCTTAAGTCTCCAAAATACTGGAACAATAATAACCAATCGATGTTCAGCCTGGTACGGGAAACACTTCTCAAGGAAATCACATCAAATGAGTTAAATGCAGCACATTTCATACCAACAGGTTCATCAAATAAAGACAGCAACCTTGCCCCAAGACGCTCCAAAACCAACTAAAGCAAAGGAAGGTTAAAAAGGTGGAGAGGTTATAAAAACAGCTGGAAAGGGAATAACTTTATGTATATGACAGTTGTGGAGGTGTGCTGTAATACCATTTTTACAGTTAAACATATTATTGAGGGGTGTATTACATCGCCTTTCAAAAATCCATAAAATATTATTAATATATATAGTTAATATAGTACTAACCTCAAAATTAATTGAATGCACTTGGCTTCACGATCACTTTTTCTTATAATTATTATAATTAATTATTATCAATTACACTCAATAATTGGTACCCTTAATTATTACCTATATTACAAGCTATAAAATCAAAAACGATGTATGACGACACTTATAAGATTGTTTTGCAGACACGTACAGTTAGTAAATTGTTTAATCAGACATACAGTCAATTCACGTATATTTTAAAGTAAAATAAAAATAAGAACTATTTTAATTTGCAATAATTTGCAAGTATATATATATATATATATATATAAATATAGCCTGAATATCGAAAATTAAATGGAGAAGCTGATAAAGACAGTTTAGATGAAAGAAGTCTCGCCTTCAAAATGTTTGTTTTTTCGTTCCTTGACGTATGGATCAAACCCATTAGCCAATGACTCGTTCAAAAACTCCACAAGGACGACCACAACAGACACACCTCCAACATTTTAAATTTGCATTTAAATATATGATTATATCTTGTTGTTTTTTTAAAGGGTAGTTATTATTAAATAATTTGATTGGTTACATTTAATGGAATATCTAATTTATCGATTATGATCTTGCACAGCAATTTCCATTCTTACCCGAGTAAATCTACTAAAGAAATTTATAATAAAATTGAAATCATTTGAATAAGCAATTTAATAATAATATTTATGTAAGAAATTATACAAATTCCACTAGGCACGTATTGTATATGCGATCTTCTTGTGAAAACCTCCCCTAAGAAATGTGTGGATGGATTAACGGCGCTTCTAGTGTGGTAGGGGCGACCTGTGGTCTAGAAGTTAGTGTAACAAACTACTAAGCCTATGATTGCGGGTTCGAAGACTGACAGGTGGCCCTAGGATTCTTTAAAGGGAGTGAAAAATCCTTATTTATGCCGTCCTTCGGATGGTGCGTTAAACGGGGGTCCCGACCCTGCACTCTTTAAAAATCCCTATCCTAACTAAACCTGGATAGGCAAAAGCTTAGAGCTCCCACTGTAGCATCGTCCGATTAGCCACAGCAGCATAAAGTGACGTCAAATGAACAAGCAATAAATATTTTCACTGGCATACGCATGTACTTTTCTATCATGTATATATCTGACTTGCAGATACATAAATTGTTTCCACTAACATGTGTCACTTACGCCACGGGTTCGACCCCATGGGAATAATTTTTTTTAATCACCGGATTGTATATTAAAAAAAACTCTAATACACAACATATCCTTGAATATTCTCAAACATAAGGAATAAATAAATGTTTTGATTAACATGAATAATTTAAACTTTATTAAAAAAATACTTTTTTTAACTAATGATTATTTAAATTATATATCTAACGAAGAATCTCTTATTTTGTTTTTCTCTATTATATTACAAGATAAATTATCCATAATACTATCCTGGCATAATTCGTTCTAATCTTGTGATTTATAACTAGACAAAAGTCATTGCCTTTGTTCTTTTGTTTCTATTCACTATTCCTACAAACTTCTCATATATTCACCGTGTTCCCTCCTTTCTTCTGTAAACTTCTTTACAATTATTCACTCTTTACTTACTTTGTATAATCCCACTTTCTTGATTAATTCTGTGATATTTTTATTATTTACAATACCTTCTATTGAAATTTTCAGCCTATTGAGGTCTTCCTGAGTGTCAATTAAAATGTTGTAACTCAATTCTGTGCAGAAATATTCAAATTAGTGCTAATGTATACCAATTGAAAAACCTTCGTGTATTTACAATTAAAAATGGCTGCCATTGAGGAACGGTGCAAGGTATTTTTTTTTAAATAACAGTTTTGAAATTCTCAATATTGGGTAATCAAAAATATACATTATATAAAAAAAATCAAAATATTTAAAAATGGTAAAGCAACCAACTTAATTTCTATTGGATCACTTCACTTGGATTGGCCCTAGGTCATTTTTAGTTTTAACCGATTACGATTTTGCCCAAATTTATATTATGTATTATTTATATTTAAAGAGTGGGGTAACACAATTACAGTGTGTAAGGATACTGCTTACTAATCTAAGATGGGTCCGAGACAGGATGTGGCACACGAATTATGTATTCTATTAAGAGCTGTGAATCAACACTGTGGAATCTAGAGACCCTCCATGGGCTCACCCAGTCTCTATAATGTGGGTAACTTTTTTATTTATTTTAACATCCTTCCTTGCCCTACGGCAACACGGGTTTTGACAATATAAATACATCATTCAAGATAAATACGTGTTAATATTGTATTTATCCTTCTCGCTCTTTGCCATTCGGTCGTTTTCATGGAGCGACTCTTCTTCCGAGATTGAAGAAGGCGTCGTGCCTTCTGCCGCTTTCCACTCTTAGACAAGATCTTTGTTGTACAGGTAATTGTCTCGGGCCATTGGCTAAGGGAAATAATTCTCGGAGAGGACGTAAGGTCCGGTTCCCCTCAACAACTTAGATCTAGGTGATGATATGCTCAGCAGACTCCGGAACGCCGCAGCGAAGGGAATAAAGGTCAAATTCTTTTCCATAATCATGAAGTTTGGCCCCAAAGCCTCCATAAGCCGTGAGGAATTGCGAAAACCAGTAGTCTGGGATAATCTGACAGTTGATCAAAATCTCGACCAAACCACCACTTTGCACAACCGTTAGGCTTGAAGCAGTACATTCCTTAACATGTACTGAACCCAGTCACTGCGTTACATTGTACTATTTTTTTTTTTTTATCTGTGCTGCTGGGGGTTATACCCATAATCTTTTAGTATACACAGAGTAGATTAATTTAAATAATTCCACGATAACACATGTTCTATGATCTTTAAAGTTTCCTCCTAACGCAAACTAAACTACTCTTTAGACTGTAATAGATGCACCAATAAAGAAGCGAGTGACCTTTCCTTTTCATTTTATAATAAATAAAATGTATTAATTTATTTTATTAATTAAATACGAGAAATGAATATCCTTGGAAACCCGTACAAGTGCCCCCTATTACTACAGTTCGTGCAGTCTTTAATAAAGGATGCTGCCTACGCCTATGACCACGAGCGCCTTAGAGAATATTAATAGATCACATTCACAATTACAATTACAGGCTAAAACGGTGAACAGTATGCAACATACATCCATAATATGTATGTGGATAGTGATTATTTCTAACGTTCTGAAGCGGGGTAACTCAGTGGGTAGAGTGCGGAGTGCTGAGAGTTCGAATCAGGATGTGGTAGATAAATCTTTTTTTTATTTATCCAATGCCAGCACGTGGCATTTCTGCCATACGCCGTCGAGCCACCTAATAAAGGCATGCATCGTCATGATTGTGTGGAATATCCTTAAGACCACTGCAATGTCGTTAGTGTGCAAGGTCCACTACACCAGAAAGACAAATGGGGCAATTATCGGATTCTGCGATACCCATTCCGTGCAGATGTGCCTGGAGATAACCATGGCCTGTGCTGAGTCTGAAACTCGCAACAGCTTCACCTTTCGGAAGATCTCGGGGGAGCTGCTCATGTGCAAGGCACTCCCATTTCCCCCCTATGCTAGCATTGTAGAGTAGGTTCCTTGTATATTTGCTAATTGTTGTTCCGATCTTATTCTTGGCTGAGGTTAGCTAAGCGGGGTTGTCAGGTTGAGGATGGAAGTTGGTTTGCCCGTTCGTTTCCCATTACCCCTACGTGGGTTGGTATCCACTGGAGTGTAAGCTCCCAGCCTTTAACAATCATATTAGACATAGCTATCCGACAGGATCTTATGGTCTCACAATCAGTCGGAGAGTTATTGGAGAGGGCTATTATGGTGGCTTGCGAATCTACGAGGAAAACAGCTGTTCTGTAAACGGTTTCGATTTTGGAGAGCTCTTCTACTGCCCTGTATATTGGTATTATTTCTATGGTAGACAAATCTTTAATCCATTACTAGCCACGGTTAGACATTGTGAGATCTACAGACCCCCTTGGATAGATGAATACCATTGGAGTAAAACCTTGTAGTGAGCGTGATCTCGGATAAGCTCTCCACAACTGTTGTCCTAGAAATTGTACAGTCTCTACTATACACTGAACCGTAGACCCTTCTTGAGTTTTTTTTTTTCAAATTTTCTCTTTTACATATAAACTACATGTTTTGCAAGAGGAATATTTCGGTACTAAGTTGGAACATTCAAAAATGGTTTGTAGAAATTCAAATTATTTAAAAAATAAAATTTGATGTACATATACTCTCATCTCCTTTTTAATGCAGAACTAATAATTGCTATTGGTGATTTATTTATATTCACTTTATGCTACAATAGAGAGCGGAATGGCTGAGTGGTAGAGAGCTGAGTTGGCATATCGAAGATGCTGGCAGATTTTATATAATCTTAAGCGGGCGGATCCTATGGGTTCTAGAACCCTCCTGGGGTTTACACTTGCCCCTATGAAGAGTACCCAAAATAGAGGGGGAAATCTAGTGGTTGAGCGTGATCTAGGAATGTTCATCTCCCTGTACAACTGTTGTCCAAAAAACAGTACAGTCTCTACCACGTACTGAACCCAAGACAAACGGATTTCAAGAGACATATCAATCTGTTTTGGTTACAAATTATATGTGCATTCTTATTTTCTCACATCGCCCAAAGTTTTCAGTTTGACAAAGTCAACGCTTTAATTTTTTAAATACGGTATGGGGTTCATAAATTCGATTTCTGGAGCTAAATGATAAAGCGAAAATAAAGTGCGACTAATGTTGACGGTCCGAAAAAATCATGTTATATATGAATAATTCATTATGTTAAAGTGTCTGAAGTTATATAAATAGTTCATTAACCGCATGATTTATAGACCTAATGAATATTGAGGCCGGATAGATCTGCTGTTATATATCGATATTTATTTCAAGTGACGTCACAAGATGACTGACCCCCTCTAAGAGGTCTAGGTTGGAACCTGGGACACACCTTCAGCCATTTTATTACCGTTGTATTCTATTGTCTAATTGAATTATTGCCTTTATGCCTCTTATAATTATTATATTAAAATAATAAAAATTAAATATAAAATGTAAGTATACTTTTAAACTTTATATATTTTTGTTTTGAAGAGAAAAGATTTGTCCTGGTCGAGATTTCTCTTCAAAACAAAAATATTTAAAAATAACAATTAATAAAAATAACTTTAAATTGTATGTATAATCAATGAATGATATTGAATTTATTCAACACATAACTTAAATTTGAACATATAATAATTACCTTCACCGTCCTCTTATATGGGCGCCACTGATAAGATTCCTTAACCCTACATTCTGACGGTAGTGCCTCTACTTTGAAATTTTAACATAAGAAAATATATCGCGAAGATATAGCATATAGACATTACAATAATATTTAAATTTACATAATAATAATATTTAATTAATAATAATAACATTTGTATATTACTTAAAGAATTATTTATGGCTATAATATCTCATATAGATATTTTTGTTTGCTCTTTTCTTGAAATATAACTTCTACTATCATAGTTTCTCATCCTATTTTTCTATCTCCATTTTATTTCATTCCATTAGCACACAAACACTAACAAATGTCAAAAGGTTACAAGATTGTTATATCCTTTTCCCTTATCAGTGATGGCAGAGTATAAGAAGAAAATACCTAATTACCTTATAATATTTATAATTTAACCAATAAATTATTGTTGTTAGAAGTCATAATAAAAATTTTTCCTATAAATTTTAGCCAATAAATATTATGCATTTAAGCTAATTTAGTTAAAATATTAAAGGTATTGACTTGAAATATTATTTTATTTGTCCTTCTCCTCTTCGGTAACACCAAAGAAGTTGTATTAACAATATATACTTACTTATTCATTCTGTTAATTTTTATTTCTTACTTTGCTCGGGTAATAAAGCATATTATGCCAACATTGTTTGTCTGTGTACCGGCCACTAAGGACCATCATTGTTTAGGCTTAGGCAAGACTTAGGAGTCTTGATTTTCTGTCTTCTCATCTCAGCTAATTTCTTTATTATATAGAAATTATAAAATAAAAAACAAAACCAAATATTTCTTTATATACAAATTTATTATCTTGCACGTTAGATAATTGCACGGGATTAGGCAAGCAGTGTCTTCGGTGAAACCCATCGATATTCCATATTACTAAATCTTGCAGATTTACAGAAAACCTCGACAAATTATATACCTAAACCTTCCTGGTGAATCACTCTATCTATTGGTGAAAACCGCATGAAAATCCGTGCAGTAGTTATTGAGTTTACTACAAACAAACAGAGGACTTTGTTTTATAATATGTATAGATTAAGAATAGGTTTGATCCAGCTTTTAAAAGGAAAATAAATTATAAAATTTAACTTATAATTTTTTGAAATTATAATTCAAAAATATTATAATTTTCATAATTTATAAAATTTAACATATACTGCCTTATTGTATACATATACTACCTTTTTTCATTTAAATCAATTCTGGTTCAATATCTTAAGCCAAAGATTCTTCGCATTTGAGCGCTAAAAAAATCACTTTTAATTGAAAAAAAAAAGTCATAGCATATTATTTTGTTAATAATATTAATCATCTGAAATATGCAAATTCAAGGATATCTACATGGTGAAAAATCTAAAAGTAAGAACCAATAGGAAAACACATAATGAAATTTTAAGGTCTGCCTTTCACTATGCTCACATTGTCTTAACAGAAAAAAACAATTGTTACCAAAATATATTTTTAAAGACTAATTTGGAATGTAATATACAAGTTTTAATCTTTTTTGAAATCCTTCTTTTTATTTAATTTTTTCTAGCCTAAATCTGCAACCTATTAAATTTTTATAATATTTTAATCTTTGTGAATATAGAATGAATCATATTGGATAGAAGAATCTGTGAGACATAGCTATTGTTTGTTGATTCTTAATTTTGGCCTGCAAATGTCATTCCCATATCTTTCAATACTTGAAATTTTTGGCTAATACTTTTTCTATCCCTTCTTCAGGAATGCTGCATGTCCGGCCGATCTTACACCTATGCCCAGCTGGACGAGTTCAGCAGAAGAGTGGCCGCGGGGTACCTCAAGGCGGGTCTCAGGCCTGGTCAGGTCATTTCCTTCGTCCTGCCAAATATCCCGGAGTTCATCATCGCTCTCCTGGGTGCACTCAGAGCTGGCCTTGTTGTTTCGACCATCAACCCAATCTACGGGAGTGGTAAGATAATCAGAAAAAAAAAATCTATTTTTTAAAATTTAAAATAATGAATAGTTTATATAGTTAAATGTTACTAATTGATCACCATGTTTTTAAAAACTTTATTTTGAATGAATATACAATTAAAAAGTAAGCTAACACAATACAAGAGTAACTAGCCGGACAAGTGACGAAAATCAAGAGAGCGAGGAGCCTCTGCTCCAGGCTTAAATAGCATCTGTTATTGATGATGTTAATTTCTAGAATTGTTTACTTGGTAGCCACCTGCCAACTGCAGCTGCATCTAAAAGTGCATAACAATTCTAGGAATTAACTATTATTCTCAGAATTGTTTATTTGGGAGCCACTTGTAACTCCTCCCCACTTTAAGTTTTTGAACTCCGGGCAAAACAAGGAATTATTTAAATAAATATTATACATAATAAGTTGTTACAGGAATTACTAAAAGCTAGTTTTATACAATTTGCTTAATACAACATTATGGTCGTTTACAATAGCAGGTGCTGTAGGTATTGTTACAATTTGTGTTGGTATATTGGTATTACATTTTCTTTTATAAATAAATATAATAATAATGATAATAAAAATTACAAGGATAAAATAATAATAGTTGTAATTGTTGTTTACAAATGAAAGTATTTCAAGTGGTGGTATAGTATAATTGTGTGTGGTTACAAGTGTAGTATTTAAAATGAAAGAATTATAAAATGGTTGTAAAATATTATTATAATTATGAACGTAAATATTATTAAATTCAGAAAAACAATCATGTTTACTAATGTTAATTAAACTTACCTCAGGTAAAAATACAGAATTATTATTACAATCTGTTACTTTAGTAATATTTACTGTTACATATTGTTTAAGGATATCTACATATCTAATTTTATTTTGATTGCTTACAATTAAGTTACAATAGTTTAAGTTTCCATTATCAAGAATAGAGGAAACGCATTTAGCATTAATTTTATTTAAGTTTAGACAATAAAAATTATCTATAAATATACAGTTGGCTGTATACAAGTTTGTTTTATACTTTATGTATATGTCAGATTTTAAATCAATCTCATAAATAGTCTGGTTGATCACCCTTGGTATTGGTAAAATAAAATATCCTTTATACGAGTCATCATGGACTGGTAATTTTATAAAGGTATGAACAATGTTGTAATGCGTAGAACAAAATATTTTACTGTTAGTCCATAGGACTTCTGAATTGTTTGATATTAAATTTATATTTTTGGCAAATTTCTGATTACGTCAGTCATTAAATTGGAATGAACTATTCCCATTTTACAAAATTCCAAAGACAAGGTTAAGCTTTTAATTTTATTTAATAAATGCATAATATGAATGTATAAGTCGTAGGCTTTGTCATTTTGTTCTAAAGAGTTAAAACTTTGTTTATTGATTATAAAGTTTTTGTTAATTGTCTTTATGTCTTTCTTATAGTCTTCTATCAGTCTTTGGTTAATGTTTACTGTTGTTTCAATATTATATTCGATTTTATAGTTATTCTTTTCAACGTTTGAAATTATTTTATCATAGTATTCTTTATCGTCTGCGTCCATATTACCAGTGATCCAGCTGATAATATTACCTAATCCGTTTATTAAACCTCTCTTATGACGGTTATTAATATCTTTAAATTGAATTAATTCTAATTGTTCAATTGCTTCATTTGTTAAATCAGTTAATAAGTGAAACATTTTATGATTTTTGAAATTAACTAAATGTGTTTGTATGTTTGTTATTTCTATTTCTAATAGTGTCAGATTGTAAAAATGATATGTTTCATAAAATTGGTTGATTACTCTAATGTTGTTGATAGAATAGTGTAGGATTCCTGGTGCTTTAGTCAGATCCATTACTTGTATCGTCAGAGTCGTCTGAAGATGTATTGTCAGTAATATTAACGTGTAAAGAGTCTTCATCTGAAACAAAATGTTTCTTTCGTTTACGTTTGTTAGGTCTCCTAATGTTATCTACATGTGTTGCCAATTGTCTAGCTCCTTGAACTAAAACATTTACTTTTCTAAATTTATCTCTACTTTTTATTTTGGACTGAGTATTCTTAATAAATTCTTGATTAGTTAGTTCTGGTGGGTCTTCGCGATTTTTATTTAATTTATCTGTACGTTTTTCTTTTTCTGCATTTATTTTTGTATGTGTTAACTCATGTAATAATTTTAAATCGTTATGGTATTTTTGTACGTATAGTTCCGTAATATTATTATCCGTTTGTTTATTATTATCTTGTATGATTCCGAAAGTTATTTCATTTGGAGTTAGTTTTAAATTTGTATTTAATGTATTGTTGTATGCTGAGACTGCGATTTTTAATTTTTGTTCAAAAGTATGTTTTTTCTTTTCGTGTGAAATTAATCTTAGCAATTCAGTCAATGTTAGATGTACTCTGTTAAGTAAACCTAAAGAATTCGAATGATTAGTAGATGTGTAATGGAGAGTTATATTATTGTAATCACAAAACTGTTTAACTAAATTGTTCTTCATCTCTGTACCTTGGTCCAAAGTGATCTGTGTTGGTGTTGGGAAGTATGATAAATAAGTTTGTAAGCAGTCGCAAATATTTATGGCATTATGTGTAGGTATTGTTTGCGCGAATAGTCTTTTTGAAAATGTGTCTACTGATGTAAATATGATTTTACTTTCAAATTTTAGAATGTCAATCATTAGTTGTTGAAAAGGTTTTTCTGGTGTAGGAGTTAGTTGGTATTTTGTTTTGATTGGTCTTCTATCGTATTTAGCTTGTTTGCAAATTTCACATTTGTTTATGTATTCAGTGATTTTGTCTTTCATGCTCGGGAAGTATACTTGTTTTTTTAATTTTTCGAATGTTTCAAATATTCCGCGATGTTTAGTTTTTCCTAAGTGATAATTTTCGATTGTCTCCAATTGTTCGTTTAATTGTTCTATGTCAGGAATAATTTTGAAATATCTTTTTATTCTTACCGAAGGGAATTCATCTTCAACTATTGTTTGTATTTATCTAAGGTTTGTATGTTAGATGAACAATAGATCCCATAAGTTTTGTTTGGTTACATTATTTGGTAAAGGATAGTCTGTAAGTCATCTTTTCTATTAAAAAAAATTTCGTATCTTTTTTGCTTCCAAAGGGTTTAGAAAAATTCATTTCTTCTTTATTTCCTCGTTTGATTATAATTTGATTTTTTTTTTCTATATTTAGGCATTTATTTGGGTCACAAATTCCAAATTGTTCTTTACTAGATTTTTGTGAATGAATGGTTTCTAAGTCCTTTTGTTTATTATTATTATTGTGGTTATTATAAATCATTATTTTATAATACTTATTTCTATTTTTAATTATTATTCTTATTCTATCTTTATCTTTCTATGAGATTATAGTATTATTATTGTTATGAATACTTTTATTGAAACTTAATTTTAAATTATGTTAAATGTAATTAATATTTGTAGTCCGATTCCTGCCATTTGTGTCGTATAATATTCTATCCGATAAATCCTTTCTAATTTTAAAATCTTTTCTTAACCTTCCCC
This sequence comes from Troilus luridus, assembly GCA_964056705.1. Classification (NCBI taxonomy): domain Eukaryota; kingdom Metazoa; phylum Arthropoda; class Insecta; order Hemiptera; family Pentatomidae; genus Troilus; species Troilus luridus. The sequence continues at coordinate 190,722,387 of OZ057412.1, read as the reverse complement.
CGAAGGTAATTGCGCACATCCGCGGGCTGACTTCTAAATAAAATCTGATGTAATCTCGTAGTTTTTCCTATATCTAATTTATTTATTTTTGATTTTTGCATATTTATTTTCTTTTGAATTTTTATATTATTGGGGTATTTTTCCATTTTCTTATTAATAATATAATGTAAACTAATCGATGGTTTTGATTTAAGGCAAGCGGACAAGTTGGTGCTTCGTTGACTTGTCTTTTCCGCGTTTTTAATTTCATTTTTCTCTTTTAATATTTCTAATTTTTTGTAACAATTTGTTTGTAATGTTTCCGAGATAGGTTTAGTTAATTTTACGTTCCCATTAATATTTTGTTGATAATACCCAGACTTACCCGAGAACTGTCTTGTCGACATTTTATCAAGGGGTATTGGGGAATTACTTATCGTTTCTATATTTTTTTGGTCGGTTTTTAAACTATCTTCGGCAATTACAATTTCATTACTTGCTACATTTTTAATTTCTTTCTTTTCATCTATTTTATTAGTAGCTATAACATTTTTTATTTCCTCATTGTCGTCGATCACTTTATAACTTATATTTCTTATATCTTTATCATTAGTTTTATTATTACTTATTATATTTTTTATTTTTTTATTTTCGTCGATTTTATTATTATCTATAACATTTTTTATTTCCTCATTTTCGTCGATCACTTTATTACTTATTTCTTTATTATTTTCAATAAAGTATATCTCATTTTTTAAATTTATATTTTTTGTTTTTGAATTTTTCCTCCATCTTTTGCAATTCGATTATGGCTCCTAATTCTTTCATCGTTTCGTACCCGAACATTATATTAAAGCGTTCGCTGAAAGGGTAAACCAGGAATTTAACTTCTTGATTAATTCCTATCAGATTTTGCAGGTTGAGGATAACACCTTGTGTTCCTTCTGCACGTCCTGTAGGGGTTTTTATCATAAAGAATTCCTTGGTTAATTTCGCGTTACGCGGTATACTTTCTGGGGTAATATAATTTTTTGTTGCTCCAGTATCGATTAGCCATTTATTATTGTTATTATCCGTAATTTGAGGTAAATTATCTTTATTGCCTACTTCATCCATTTCTAATTTTTCCTTACATTCAATTTTTTGTTTTTGCTCCGATTGTACTGATTCTGTATTATTTTTATTTATTCGGGTGGTTTCCCCCCGTTCGGACCTAATTCTAAAAAAATGATTTCTTTCCTCTTCTAAAGTATTTACTCGTTCTGTTAAGTCCTTAAAATTTTCTAATTGGTGTGTTAAAAATTTAATTTGTTCATCCTTTTCATCTTCTGTAAGATGGACTCTATTTGATACCGTTCTCATTGACACGGTGTTGGATTCTTGTGCCGGTTCTATGGCTGCTTGTTTATTTTTCCAATTTCCCGAAGGCGGTTTATTAAAAAATTTATTTGTCTGTCCGTAAATTCTATGTACTATATGTGATGCGGTATTGCGCAGTATTTCATCAATATCCTCTAATGTTTCGAATTTCATATGATACGCGAAGTCTGTCAATTGTGGGTTAAGATTGTGAACTGCATGGTGGGATATTTGTCTATCGTAGTGAGCCATTTCAGATATTTTGTCGTCGATTTCGGGATCTGCGTAAATTCTCGCATATAGGTCGCATCTTTTTTTACCTAACCTGTCAAGGTAGCCGTGGGGATTTTCATTGGAATATGATCTAGTATTGAGTATGTCGGCAATTAAATGTTCGCGAGTTCTTGTGTCCTGATATTTTCTTTTTAGAAATGTTAATATGTCTTTTACACTACTGAATTCCTTGACATATGTTGCAATTTTTGCTTTCCCTTTTAATTTTGTCAATAAAGTTAATATCAATTTAGAGTGATTCGTTTCCCGAAAGGAATTGTTGTCCTTACAATATAAGTAATGAATATAATTCGTATTTCTAATAAAATCTACCAATAGCAACGGGTCACCATTGTATTCAGGTATTAATTTAAAATCGTGGTCTTTGATTTCCATGTTAGTCATGTTATTTTCTTCAAGTAAAAAATTATCTAAATTTTCAATAGTAAGCGGGGTAGAATTATTAATTTGGCGAAGTTGATTTAATCGTTCCGTTAAATGTGACATAAATTGAAATAAACTTAAAGATAAATTATAAAGTAGACATAGTAATAATAATAAATTTAAAATTTGAAATAAAAGTAATTGTAAATAAAATGAATTTAAATTTAATTATAATTATGTTAACTTAAATTTTACTTGAATAATCTTCAGTGAAAAAAGTTTATCTGGAGATCTAATAGATTTAACAAAAGTTGTTCAACTTGGGTTAAATATTGAAGAATATACAGAATACTGGATACCTCGTAGTCGTGGAGAACGCTTGCTGTAGGAGTACACGCAGTGGCGAATCTTCCTCAAGACGTAGATTAGTGGTCTTGCTGCCCTATTTATTTATTTATTTTATAGATTAGTGGTCTTCCACTCGAATAAAGCTCCGCAAAGTTACTAATAAATATCTAGGATTCTGCCCAAGTACCTGTTCGCGGGCGCCAGTTAAATGTTACTAATTGATCACCAGGTTTTTAAAAACTTTATTTTGAATGAATATACAATTAAAAAGTAAGCTAACACAATACAATAGTAACTAGCCGGACAAGTGACGAAAATCAAGAGAGCGAGGAGCCTCTGCTCCAGGCTTAAATAGCATCTGTTATTGATGAGGTTAATTTCTAGAATTGTTTACTTGGTAGCCACCTGCCAACTGCAGCTGCATCTAAAAGTGCATAACAATTCTAGGAATTAACTATTATTCTCAGAATTGTTTATTTGGGAGCCACTTGTAGCTATATAAAAAATGTAACAATCTTATTTTACTGAATTTTGTTTATTGAAGTAGCATACCTAAATAAGATGTAGGCAGTGGCGGATTAAAGGTCCAGAGCGCCCTAGGCAATAACTTTATCGGCGCCCCTGTACCGGCCATAAATGGCCATCTTAATTTAACCATTTGACCATCCTAATATATTGATGCTTGTATTATATTATAGATCAGCATTTAGTTCTTTCTTTCTTTGTCGATATGTTATTTTTTTTATTTATTTAAAAATTCTGAGCTCGCGCGCCCCTTGTAACTACGCGCCCCTAGGCACGTGCCTAGTTTGCCTTACGGATAATCCGCCACTGGATGTAGGTTTTTTACATTTTTTAAAGTAATGCTTCCATTCAAAAAGAGTGTAACAGCTTAAAGAAATCAGGAACAGTGGTTTTGTGATTTGCTAACTTTTAAAAATATTTATAGTTTAACTAACTGAGCATGTCGAAAGACTAAAAAAAAGTAGGTCCTCGATCTATTGCTAGGCAACGCCAATAAAACATAATATCACTAACAACTTTATTATATAATAGGGAGAATATTGTTTGATCTTGATGTCTATTAATTATTTTTATAAAATAAACTAAAGCAAATAATAAGGAATCCTCCCATGTTAATTTCAGTGGTTGAAGGAAAATTTGAAAATGGTAATGCAAGATTTACATACAATGTAAAGCTAGCAATTACAATTTAGAACAATATTATCTTTAGTACAGCTATGTAAAAATCAAAATGGTGTCATGCATTAACCTTCTAAAAATGTTAGGATGAGCCAGAATGCTGAAATATTTATGAAGTGTTTTAGTTTTTAATTTATTATTAATATGAAACTTTAATATTTAAAATTTGTTTCCTCTTTATTAAAATTCTATGAATTGGGTTTTGTAAAATTTAATATAAAATATAAACTAATATAAACCTATGTACAGGAAGATGGAAAGATTTTGAAAACCGGCAGGATAATCTACAATAACATAATAATAATAATAATACTTAATTATTATGCTTTACTCATCCAATGAATTTGTGTTTTTAATTATACATTGATTCATCTTTTTGTTATTAATCAATTCCCTTTTATTTTATATAGAGGAAATAGCCTACCAGATTAACAATTCAGACTCCGCCCTTGTTCTGACATTTATGTTGAAGTTGGATGAAGTTAAAACTGCAGTGGGCAAAGTAGACAAGAAACCCATCATCACAGTGATACATCAGCCCGGAGATGATGTCCCGGATGGCATTCAATCATTCATGGAACTATTCATGGTTGATGAAGATGACCAGAAAGCTGTTGATAAGGTTATATCAGTACTGTTAATAGATAAGAATTAGTTAAAGTATAAGTTATTTATTTTGAAAAGAAAAGATCAATGAGATCCCAATTACAGTAATGTTCAATGAACATTCTTCCCCTATTGCGATGTATACATTGCAAAAATTGTGAGAACACAGGGTATAGGGGGATATATGATCGGTGAAGGGAATGGATTTGTCTGGCTTGGATACTAGCTTTGGTAGCTCAGATGGTCAGAGCACCGCACTTGAGATGCGAGGGACCCAGGTTCGAATCTCGGCCAAGACAAATCTTTTCTCTTCAAAATTAAAATATTTAAAAATAATGACCATCAAAAGAACATTAAATAAAACATATAATTTTGAGAAGTTGTATTATAGTTGTTATAAGAGTTATGCTCATTTAGATCTTCTTTCTGATATTCTGAGCACATAAACTGAAAAACAACTGCATTTAGCTGAAAGGGGCCATCCCTCAAAATAAAGAGTTCAGAATTAGTTTGAGGTGGTTAGTTAGTACTTATTATTACAACAGAAATGAACTATCATTTTGAATATAAATAAAAAAATTTAAAAATTCGGAAACAGATTTCAACATTTCTATTTCATAACAATGAACCAACTACTTTATTACAAATTGCAATGTTTTCATACTGTTCAATAAAATTACATCTGAGTCAAAAATGACAATGAACCCAATTAGAAATTATCAAAATCATTTATCTTTGAATTGAGTTTACTCAATTACTCATTTGAACTTAATTCAAAATGTTTCTACTGCATGCTGTCCAAATTTTATATTTAAAAGTTATTATAAAAAAATTTAACTGTCGCACTTTAAAAATTTAAATTTATTATTTGAAAAAGCTAATCTGAGTAGTAGAATATATCTACAAATTAAAGTTTGATATTTGTTTCATTTTAATTTTCTGAAGAGCTAAAATAATCAATGCAAAGCAATTTTATTAACAAAGTCCATTTATTTAATATGAAAAAGCATCATGAGAGAATTTAATATTAATTTTACATTTTTAATTATTGCAATTGATTGGACATAAAAACAGTATTACTTTAACGGTTTTCATAGATAAGAACATAATAAGAAATTAAGATTATAAGAAAAAGTATAGAAATAAATTAATAAACATTTAAAAAAACCTTTTTAAATATTAAATATAATTTAATTTTTTTTTGTTTAGGTCAAAATAGATCCTGACAATCTTGCTTTACTTCTCTATTCATCAGGTACTACAGGTCTTCCAAAAGGAGTTCGCCTGACGCACAAAAATATTGTTTCAAATATTACGCAAGTCGATCTGCCAGAAATCACACCAATACAAGAAACAACAGGTAGGATCCAATAAAGCAGAAATAACAGATTTAGAGTAAATTTAAACTCTGAATTGACACATACAAATACATCTGTACGGAAATTTGTACGAAGTATCTAATTCTTATTTACAAAAACATATTTGTATTTAAAAAATTAAGACTATTTCATAATTTGGAAGACATTTTTATATTAAAACCTTATTTTTTCCATTGCATTTACGTTATGAACCAATTGGCTCATCCTACGATTTCCAATTTTTTTTAATTTTAAAAATGTTTCCTAACCAATTAATTTTGTTTTAAAAATGTTTCCTAACCAATTAATTTTGTTTTAAAAATTATATTATTTATAATAAGGAGTGGCTCAGTTGTAGAGCGCTGAGTTTCCATTCCATAGGTCCTGATTTCAAATCCTGTTCATGGCAGACTTTTATGAAATCTGTTAGCAGCCAGAGATGGAGTCTATGGGATCTAGAATTTTCCAGGGGCTTATCAGCCTCTATAAGGTGGGTACCCAAAATAAGGGGGAAAATCCGGTGGTTGAGCATGATCTAGGACAAATCACCTCCCTACACAACCATTGTTCAAAAACCAGTACAGTCTCTACTATGTACTGAACCCCAGACACTTCATGGGTTGAAGTGGTACAGCTTTTTTCTATTTTTTATAATAACAGTCCTGTTATAATTAGTGAAGAGAAATGATAAAAAATAATTGTATGATTTTGGATAAATAAGTGATATTTTAAAAATTAAGATTGAAACGAAAAGATTTGAAACCTAATGATGAGCCAATGGCTTAGAACATTGAAAAACAAAACTTTTTTTTTTAATTAAAACTTTTTAAGAAAATTAATAAAACACAAAGATAATCTATTTTTCTATGGGTAATTTAAATGTTGTAACATTAATTTACTTTATTATATCCGACAACTTCTTTAAATTAATGATTATATTTAGTTATCATTATAAGACTTAATTTATTTTCAGCTGACTATCAAGATGTTATTGCTTGTGTACTTCCATTCTTCCACGTTTACGGCCTGGTAATTGGCAGTCTAACTTACCTTGGAAATGGTTGCAAACTCCTGACTCTTCCGAGGTTTGAGCCAGACATGTACCTGAAGGCACTGAAAGAGCAAAAGGTAGATTTTGAATTTTTACATCATCCGATTTTGGACATTGAATTTTGAGACTTTATAAGAAAATTTCTGATTAGCAATAATAAAATAAAAATTTAATAACAACAAATAATGAAATTTGAATTTAAAATAGTATGTTAATAGAAAGATACCGAAATAGACAGTTTTGCGTTCTACAAAGGATGAGCTCACAGCTTGGTAGTAGCTGCTTATCTGTCTTTAATTATGGAATGCTGCTTTAATCTTGTTTTGAATTATGGAATGTATTTTTTGTAAACAAATACCAAATATATGTCGGATAACCCTCCAAGCAATCAGTACCCTCCATCATGGCGGATTAATCAACCAGCACCGAAGTAGAGAAAATATTTATGGTCGTCTGAAGTCGTCTGATATCAAGAAGAGCCAAGACAATTACAAGCTTTACAAAAAAATTATCAGGCCTGTTTTTACATAAGAATCAAAAACCTGCCCTCTGTCCAGGGCAGACGCCAACAGTTTAATGATAATTTAAGGAAAATATTGAGAAGGATGTTTGGAGCTGTAAGAGTTGACGATAAATTTATACTCAGGCAGAATGCAGAGCTATATCAGATGTATCAGGAGCCAGAGGTGGTTCAGTATATAAGAATAGGATGGGCTGGACATGTGGCTAGAGCGGAGGATGGCGCTACTCATAAGATTGCTATTTGGGTTCATTGATGGAAAAAGGAAATGTGGACTTAGATAGGCAGACAAGATCGAGAAGGATGCAGGTAGCATTGTTGGATCCAGAACTGGAGGACCTTGGCACAGAAAGGAGAAGAGTGGAGGTGATGCCTTGATTTGGCCAAGACCTATACTGGGTTGTAGAGTCAGTGTTGATGAATTGGTTAAATTTTCGTAAAAGTCTTCTTTTTATATTTTTACCCTGTTAATTTCTGATCTTAATAATTAGTTTTAAACCTTGTACATGAATTAACAGCTTTTCCCCAACTATACAACATCCTTCATCTACTCTAAAATATCCTGACTGGTAGACATCACTAAAAGCCAAAATTTAAATCCCTCAACTAGTTTCTTGAGTGCTAGACATTTTTGAAAATAGTTATTAATAAAAATTTGATGTTTATGAATAGACACACATAATATTGAGTATGCCAAACTGACTGTAATGTGATAGCTACCAATGAGAAGAGAGGGAATTTATAGAATGCATTAGAAATGATTTTAAATGTTTTTCAATCATAATCTTCTAATAATACTCCATTTACTATTATTTTTATTACAGACAACACTGGCACATGTTGTTCCACCTTTGGTACAATTCTTAGCTAATCATCCTGCTGTAACAGCGTCTCACCTCGACACCCTGAGGTACTGCATCAATGGAGCAGCTGCTGTTTCCCAAACTGATGCAACAAAACTGCTTGAGAAGAAGAAGACATTACGTATTATTTCAGGTATTGATAGTTATATATATTTTGACTTAAGTACTCATTTTACTTTTAGTATTAGTGATTTTAAAAGTGTATTCATGGTTGCAAAAAAAATCTTCTCACTTATTTTGTATTATTGAATCTTACAGATCTTAACCTGCCATTTGGTGTTAAAACATATTAGATAGCATATATTCCTACTATGTAAAAGGCACCAAAAAGTATCTATTCAAGTTTATTAAGCATTCATTTGATTCAAATATTTTAACTGCTAAATATATTTGTTGCTAAATATATATCATAGACAGAGCAAAACAACTAAAAGTGGATAAGTGTGAAGTTTAATAACACCATTAAAGTTTGTTTTCACAATCCTTATTGAAGAAATATAATCTTTCAATTGAAAGTAATTCATTCATTACGTTAATATAAAAATACACATATTAAGGAGAATATTATGAGCAGAGTCAGGGGAGTGGTTAGCATATGATGAATTGGAAAGGGAGCTTTGTGTGTATATAAAAATTTAATAAAAGAAATTTTTTAATAAATACACAAATAATTTTTATATCAGTTACTTCTCAATAAAGTATCTACCATTGGACTAACAATATTGGCATCTTCATCACACAAAGTGCACAATAGACCAACTCTGGTTGCGATCCATTTCTTGGCTCATTAAAAAAAAAAAACGATATCGGCAATGTAGATGTCTCAATTGAAAAATGCCTATGTACTCTATATACGTTCACACAGAACTAAAGCATTCGAACGTTCCTTTCTCGCCCGCTCCACCACAATGTGGAACTCAATCCCTCCTAGTATCCGCCATACTCCCTCTCTATCATTATTCAAATCCTTGCTGTATCAACATCTATTAGCTTCCCAAAAGGATAGTCTCTAGGCAGGTTAGTCATTTGCTTAGAATACAAAGTATATAATAATTCATTGTGATATCTAGTTCTTTTAATTCTGGTCTTTGAAAAGCTGTACATCATGTAAACAAATTATTGAATGCTAGCTCATGCATCTAACAAAAGCTATAGATTTATCTATTCTCTGTAATTGCTTAATATCCTGTCAAGATCTGTACTATTTATTAACTTACTATTATTTTTGTTTATATATTTCTTTTTAAATTGTTTCCTGTCATGTTTTCACGCTTTATGATTTGTAACATTTAGCCTTCTGGCCAGATAAATATTATGTTTTTTATTCCTGTTCATATCTGTTATTTTAAAGGGACTTTGTCCCAGAATAAAGTTACTTTTCTATTCTATTCTATTCTATTCTATGTACCCCAGAGTCTGATAAAAACAAAAAACACTATTCTTGTAATTTGCTTTAAGAATATTTTAGGCTTATATTTGTAAGTATGACTAATGAATCCCTATGGGCATATACTCACAGTGGTTTTTTGTTTTATATATCACAGAAAAAGAAAAGATAAATAGCTTTATTTTTTTAATTTTACAGTTTAATATTTACTAATTTGGTAACTAACTCATTATATTTTAGGTTATGGTTTGACTGAGGCATCACCAGTGATAACAGCTAGCAGAAATACATCTACAAATTTACTATCTGTCGGCCAGATTGTCCCAAACACAGAAATAAAAATAGTCGATACAGAAACACGCGAGATCAAAGATTCAAGCACTCCTGGAGAAATATGTGTCCGTGGGCCACAGGTGAGAATATCAATAACTCTTATAATCAAATTTCTAATTTAGTTTCAGCTGCTTAATTTATTAATTGTTTAAATTATATTCATGTTTTAACAATAAAAAAAATTAATACTTAATTGAAATGAGTATTTAATCTTTATCTCTTAGTCTTTTTCATTTTTACTCTTGTTTTTCTTATCAGATAGGGTTGTGAAAAAATTCTTATTTTTTTATTTAATAATAACACTAACCTAAAATATGTTCAATTTCGGTGAAGAAAAAAATAATTAAGAGTTTATGCGCATACAAGTACGCTTTTACCTCATAGATACCATTGCACCATTGTGTTTATGTCACTGACAAAACAGCATTGGTGGATTTATTATATTAATTACTATATAATAATAACTCTGTTAACGGAATTATTAATATATATTTATTCCTGGTCTCTCGATAGTTTAAAAGTTCCTCGGATTCTACTTTTAATTTCTTTAATGCTTAGGATTCTGAACTTTCCTAATCTTTCTATACAATATTATTTTGAAGTTTCCTTTGAAAACCAATTATTCTTACTTTATTCCTAAATTATCATATTATCAAAATGGATCATTTCCCTCATCATCTGTATATTATTATAAAAAAATAAGAATGCAGACTATTTTCTCCTGTACAGCACAAACTATTCATTCAGTCTTCCAAAGGAAACAATACTGTGTCAAAATCTCAAAACTGAAAACATTTAATTTTTTTTCATCCTTCAATAATATTTTATAAAACTTATTATGGATCTATAAACAACAAGTAATTCAATAATTTTCAATTAAATACTAAAATATTTTTATTTTAAATATATACATTCATTACAGATAATGGATGGATATCATAAAAACGATAAAGCAACAAAGGAAACCATCATTGATGGCTGGCTTCACACAGGTATTTATTTTTATTATCAGAGAAAAATATATATATATATATATATATATATATATATATATATATATATATATATATATATATATATATATATATATATATGATCTAAGTTGATTTATTGAATTTATAAAGCTTATAATAAAAATATATAATATAATAAAAAATATATTATAATAAATAAATAATTAAATGGAATTAAAATAAATTTTAAAAAATAATAAAACTATCCATAACACACTGCAGTAGCATCTTCCTTTTCACTCTATTTATTTTATTTCTTTATTTTAAAATTCAAAGAAGAGTAACTCTATCATTACCAAAACATAATTTAAAAAAATTGCATTATAAATTTATTAAAGTAATTTCATTTCAGTTAAACAATTTTTAAAATCAAGTATTGAAGTTTTTTAAAGATAAGATTTTCATCAAATGATTTTGACAGGTGATGTTGGCTACTTCGACAAAGAGGGACAGATGTTTATTGTAGACAGAATCAAGGAATTAATCAAAGTCAAAGGTTTCCAGGTAGGAGAAGATGATTTTTAGTTTCTATTTTTTAAATATTAATATTAGGTCAAAAATTTTTTTAATAAAATAATGAATAACTGTTTAACCCTCTGTGAGAAAGAACTACTATTTCTAAAATTAAAAAAAATAAATAGTAAAATAGTTTCTGGGGGTTATATTGGTTATGGAAAAACAATTGTCATTTACTTATTTATTAAAAATTAAGTATTGGCTTGGAGACGGAAGTTTATGTAAATTTGAGGAACAAAAAATTATAAACACGGATTATTTTTTATTATAGTAAAGTATAATCATAGGTTTTTTAAATCTTTGAAAAGTTCAGTTAATTGTGGTCATCAGCAGTAAGGCTCTTCATCATTATGTTCTGATGATGGCCTGAAACTTAGGCCAAAACATAGGCAGAAGTAAAATAAGTTCTATTTATTTTGTGTGAAATATTTATTGACAGCATTTTACACACTTCTATAAAGTCACAATGGAATTTTTAAATTAATTTAGAAAATTAATAAATAAAAAACCTAAACAAATGCAGTGATTCTAAAAACTGCTATTTCAACATTTTTAAACATCAAGTTAAAAGTCTGATACGGACATGTCTTCCTTAAACTTGAATCAGTTGCATATTCAAATGGAAATGGTTGACTGGATAATTCAACAAAGAGTGTAAAATTGTAAGGGGGTGCAGTAAACAATACATAAAACAAGAATGACTTATTTACCTGTGCCTAAGCTTCGACCTAAGTTTTAGGGCATCTTCACGGCAGAGTGATGAAGAGTCCAACTGAAAATGGCCTATTGGACTCTCACAGCTGGACTCTTCATCCCTCTGCCCTGAAGATGGCCTAAAACGTAGGTAAAAATAATATAAGTCTGTCTTATTTTGTGTATTTATTGACTGCACTCCCTGACCATTTTACTCGCTTATTATAAATCAGTTGGTTAAAAAATGCTGTTCTAACAAATTATTATTGAACTAAGTTTTATTTGATTGTCTCTTATTACTAATGAAGTAAAATATATAAAAAATAAGTGACAAAATTACATAGTAGAAATCTCCATATGCGATTGTTAACATGGTATATATGTATTCCTAATCATATAAAAGGAGGTAAAAAGCAGTTCAGAGTTTTATATAATGTAATTCAAATTTTATCAACTATATTTAAATTTTAATATGCTAGCTGTTTCAACTTACTACTGCTGGTTTTCTTGATTTAGGCGTGATACAAACATACATACAAATACATATCACAACAAAAATAGTGAATGCATACAGATTCATGGATGGTCAAATTCAATTATATTAATAAAAGTAAATTATTTTCTGGTCAGCTCAGTATCTGAATCCCATTACTAATTATTTTTATTTTTTTCAGGTGGCACCATTAGAATTAGAAGAGATTTTAAGGGAACATCCAGGTGTGGCAGATTGTGGAGTAGTTGGTAAGCCTGACAAGAGATTTGGAGAAGTCCCAGTAGCATTTGTCGTTCCTTCGAAGAAGAAACCGTCAACAAAGGAGCTTCAAGATTACGTAGCTGCCAAAGTGGCTGAGTACAAACAAATCTCGGACGTTGTATTCATAGAATCCATACCTAAGAATCTAACAGGAAAGATTCTTAGAAAGAATTTAAAAGAAATGTTAACACAAGGTTAACGATCAGAAGGAACGAGAGTTAAGATATGCTAGATTGTTTGTGACTCCCTTTAGCGAAGATTATGAAACTTTTTTCTGCTTTAGAGAGACTCGTCTTGACATCAGAGTGATTTGAGAGCAGATGTTTACGTTAGTTTATAGAGATCTCCACAATGGTGGACACCTCAAGTTGGAAAACTTCAAGTGCCTGCTTAAAAAAAAAATTTCTAACGTAGATAATTCAGCAAAACAATATTTTTTTAACTGTTTAAACTTGTGACAAGTTCATATTTTATTCCCATTTTATAAAATGATTCTTAGAGAATTTGCCCTTATAAAAACTTGAAACAAGAATTAAAGATAGGAAACCGAAATTCTTGACGAAAGCCAAACGTATGCCATATATAGGATAACAGTCATTAGTTTAATTAATTGTCAATTATATTGATAAATTTAGAACTGAAATTCAACAACCACTGTCATAATTTACGAAGAATAAATAAATAAGAAAAATACAACTTATTTTTTTATAAACTATTAGACTTAGAGAATAGAATAAATTATAATTAAAAAAACAAATGTAGTATATTTACTTTACATTAAAGTGATGTAAGGTTGAAAAGAAAAAGACTTACGTCCCTCCCTCTCTCTATCAAATAAATTATTTCAATTCTGATTAACTTGCTAAAATTTATTGAGACTGATTTGATTATGTGTACAATTGTTTGTGGCAGTTATAAATATAGTAGAATTATAATCCTTCAGTGCGCAGAATATGAGAGTTAACACTGGTAGATACAATTACCTAAGGGATCCAAATTAATTTGAGTTATTATTCTAATCATTCAAGCCGATTTAGGACAATTGAAAGAAAGTTGCATTTTTAATAAAACAAATTTATTTTGATAAACTATGGTAATGATTAACCGACTTTAAATGGAAATTTTCATTTTATGTTTTGTTTCTATTTTTCATTCTTCAACTGCTATGCATTTGTAGAATGAAACTGCAACTGTTAGATGCAAAAGCAAATTATCAGTTTTTTTTTTAAGTAGTGTTCGCACAAAACCAAGAAATTATTGAATAGATAGAAATCATTAGGGACTAGATCTCATATATTGGTTGCAGGTGCTATAGTTTTAAAACCATGCAGTTACTGACAACAGCAAACTTTGTGTAAATTAATTCCCTGGCAGATATAATCTATGTATATTTATATTAAAAAAATTATGTTAATTTTTTAGATAGTTTGCAAAACAAATGTATAAAATACATTAGACAATATTAAAAACAAATTATGTTTGAAGAAGAAAAATAAATTAAATTTTACATACCTTTAAATATTTTATGTTTGAATACTTTTTAAAACAGTAAGTTACAACCTATGCAATTTATTATACAATTTTATTACCATTAGCATTGTACTGTTCAAAAATAATGTTATTTAATCTCTTGTACAAAATGTATAATTATGAATATTATGATGTATAATTGTGTACATATCTTATAAATAATATATACATACATCTATATAAAAAAAATATATATTTTTATTTTTGACAAATATTTAAGGTTCTGGTTAAATTATTATTTTTACTGATTTTAATGAATTAGTGCTTACAAATTTTATTTTTAATTTATGGATTAGGTGAAATTTTGTTAAATATAATTTGTTTTCAAAAGTTTTTATGTTAAATCCCACCTTTTTTATGTTATATAATTAATTAAAACAATATGAATACATAGTAAACTTAGAAACTGTTGTTGACTATAGAAATAACTGTAGGAGAAGTTAATCAGAATAGTAGTCAACGAAGATAATACACAAAAAAGCAAACTAATTTTAACGTGGATTAACATTGAGTATAAATTATTGGTCTTTGGTGAAAATAAGTGAAATGAGTAATCCGAAGAAAAGAGTGAAACAAGTAAAAAAAAAAAAAATTGTACAGAAAATACCATAAAATTTAGAAGTATGCATGAAAAATAACGTTATACAAACCAAAAGAAAAAGAGATGAATCATGAAAATAATAACATATAATGTTAATAATTAACTTATTTAATTTTATTAGTTATTGATTTTATTAATTTTTATTTGAAAAGAAAAGATATGTCCAGGACCGGGACTCGAACCCGGGTCACCCACATCGCTAGTCTGGAACTCTACCAATTGAGCTATCCTGGGCTCAATCAAGCTCGCTCCCCGGTCATGGCCATATCCTTTCTTTTCACTGATCCCATGTCCCCGGTTCTCGCAATTTGCGATGTATAAGAGGGGAAGAATGTTCTTTGAACATTTATTTAATTTGGATCGTGTTGACTTACGTCATTATATATTATTATAATTTATTAGTTATTGATTTTATTAAGTTTTTAATATTTCTATTTGAAAAGAAAAAAAATTTCCTATTTTTCCTGGACATATTTTTTCTTTTCAAATAAAAATATTTGTTAATAATTAACATTTATTTTATTAAAATCATTTTTAATTATTAAAAATAATATTATTTATGACCCCAGTTTAAGATATATTGAGAGCATGATACAAATACACAGTTTAGTCAAAATGGAATAATTATCATTTTTTTCAGAAATAGGTCCCAACAATTTAATTATTATTAAACTACTGTAAAATATAAGATGATGGCTTGCTGCTTCGCAGTCCTCGTGAGATTGGCTCTATATTTTAAGATATATATTTGTTTCTGTCGCCTGTAAAAATTTTTGATTTGATGTTGTTTCATACTTCTTTCAGAGATGCTATGTGTACATAAAAATAAACACGGACAGAAGCTCAAGGAGAGAAAAGAAGCATATTACACACAAAGTCAGATTAGCCATAGTAGGGGAAATCGGATACGTTTTGATTTAATTACGTAAAACATTTTTTATTTAATGTATTGGTCCCATTTCTGTTTTTTTAATAAACGTTAATATATTCTGTAAAATATTTAACAGTTTGGTAACATCATTTTTACTCTATGGGCGATGTTTATGTTTTTTTGTAAAAGGTGACACTTTGCGATTTTTGCAAAATGGGTTCCTAATATCTGATACAGGGGTTTCCTAATATCGGATAGGAAAATAACCCAGAAGATGAATGTTTGATTCTTCGCCAGAAGATGTGCCATTCAGTAGTCCTGCTTCAAGTTTACGGTTTGTGGCTTGCTTAAATAATTGTTGCTTCGTTTGGCACTTTTTGTTTCGTTTGAAGTTTTGTCTTTGTATTCTTAGGGTGTTTAGCAATAACCTTTTCCTTATTCTCAGGTAGCGAGTTTCATTGATTCCGCATCCCATTTTTTCCTTTTTTTCTCCAGATTTGACATTGGAAGTAATAACGAGAATTAAAAAATAATAATAACCCTTTTATCGGATATCTGTTAAAAGGAACGCTGGAGTATCTGATATTGGGACCATTGACGCCATTTAATTCTAAAAAGCCTAACCAAAAATCTTGAAAACACAAAAATATTTTTCACTATCACGGTGTTGATGCCTATGAGCTTTAAACTTCACTCTGTGATAGCGGAGGGAACGGGTAGTATTTAATATAATTTCAGCCAGGCTGCAGCATACAACAGAGCTACAACCTCGGTATCGAATAATAGGCACCTATCCGATAATTGGCAACCTTCCCCTACCATAAAAGTGACATTAAATAAACGAACACTGACACACAGAGATTCTACAAGTGCTAGGAAATGGGAATTTACAGTAAGACTTATAACTTAATCTTTACTGATATATTTTCATGAATTTTAGTATATCTAGTTGTTTTCGAGGGGAAACCTGGAAGTTGAGCTTGATTTTGGCTAAATCACTTTTCAATGTTTTATCATTAATAAGGCAAAACTAACTGTAATGGAATGGAATTCTATTATAACATTTGTTACTAATTATGCTGTAACTAAGTATTGCACATCTAAATTTCACATTTCAAATTACTGGCTAATTGGAAGAAAACTAATTTAGGCAAAAATAAAATGGATTGATGGGATATAAAAAAAATATATTGTTTAAGATATAAATAACTTAAGCAACTAAAAAGAGAGAATCAATGAAAATTGAAAATTTAAATTCCTGTAGTTTCTTACAAAATTAAGGCATTTTGTAGTGTGTGTTTTTAAAAAAAATAATTCATTGATAACCATAGCAATGGCTTGAAATATAAGCAATTCATAATTGCTTGGATATTTAAATAAAAAAAAGTCTTCGTTTTCTTCAGATAATCACACATAAGCATTTTGTTAAGCTGAGAAAATCTTTTTTATTCAATAGTCAGGAGGAGGTCGTCTCCTTCCAGTTTCATCCCGACGGTGGCTTCAAGAGACTTGACCTTACCAGCGATGGGAGCTTGGACGACCATCTCCATCTTCATGGCTGAAAGGACGACTAATGGAGCTCCCTTCTCGACGACATCACCAGGTTTAACTCTGATCTCCATCACTGTTCCTGGCATCGGTGCTCCAACTTGTCCTTTAGCACTCTTCTGGGCCTTGGGATGGATGTGCAATTCCTGAAAGAATGTTTAAGGTTAAATGAAGATACAATTTTAGCGATAATAAAGGAAAGAATTCCCACCGAGTGAAAATTAACATTAGATTATTGATGAAGAAGTGGTTGACTGGACATAACTTGAGAAATGTTAAAAATAGTCAGGCGGTGTTGACAATAAATTTGACCCAAATTAGTACAACTTATTTTAAATACTCTCTTAAATTGCCATAGCTAATACATTTCAAATAGAATGTATGGAAGACCAGGATGATCTGATCAGGTTAATTAATATTACATTTGAAAAAAAACAACATTTCCGTTAATTGAACATTCGGATAAGTGATCCTCCACTGTAACTTGGTCAAAATTCAAACTAAGGTATTATTAAAATGAAAAAAATGTTTTTATCAATAAATTATGTTAATTATAATATTGTAGAAAACAGCATTGACACTAAGCTCACCTTAGCTCCTTCCTTGTCCTTGATAAAGACGGACCGAAGTTGACCGTTCATCTCGAAGAATACTTCTTTCTCTCCTGCAGGGGTCAGATCTTCAGCCATTGCCAGCAATTTGATTGCCAATGTTTTACCTTTTTCAATTGTTACCTAGAAGAATCACAAATTTATAAAAATAGTATTTTTGTTGTAAAAATTAAATGCAAATGATTTAATCAATACAAATTGATCAAAATTCAATACAAGTGTATAAATTTCAAATAAAACTAAGATTGATTGAAGTATAGTTTAAAAACTAGGTTTATAACTATACCTTTCTTTGTATGAGAGATGGTTCCTCAGCAATTTGTGTTAAATTAAAGTCACGTCAAATAAGAAAAGTTTTTATTTTCTTTCTATCCAGAAGATTGTTTTAAATTTTGTTGCTTTTGGAAGATTTTTGATAGAAGATTTAAACTTACATTATAAACATTATTTACACATTAACGGTTGTATATGTATATATAAAAATGTCTGTGTGTGAGTGTGTTTTTATATGTAATTACTTATTATATAAAATATTCATTTAAATATTTACCCTTAACCACTGCCATCCTCATATGTGCGATATACACAACCTTTCTGGGAAATTTGAAAAAAATTTCCTGTAAAATATTTATTATAACAAGTCAGTGATGAGATAGGGGGTAATGATAGTACAAGTAGAAAAAGAGTTATCGCTGATAATCTAGCCATATTCCTTTTTGTATATGATACTTTTCCATATTTCTTCTTTTTTTAGTTCTATTATAAATTATAATAACTAAATAGGTAGTTTTCACACTCACATATAAGTTTATTAATTATTATGGTATTGTTTTTAATTGAACAGTTTGTTTTAATATTTAGGTACATTTATTTTATATGATTATCTATATAAATATAACTTTTCTGTTTATGTGGAAATTTTTTTTGTACATTCAAGTGGGTACGAGAATGGTTTAGATTCACAATTTGATCCAATAGGAAATGTTTTTATTTGTAAGAAAATAATTTATCCTAAACGGGACGTCTTTCAGGTCCACTATCTTGTTTGTTTGTTTGTTCATTTAAAGCCACTTTATGCTGCTATGGCTAATCGGGCAACGCTCCATTGGGAGCTCTAAATTTCGCCTATCCAGGTTTAATTAGGATAGGGATTTTTTACTCCCTTAAAAAAATCCCAGGGCCACCTGCCTGGGTACGAACCCGCGATCTTGGGCTTAGTAGTTTGTTACGCTAACCACTAGACCACAGGTCGCCCCTGTCCACCATCTTTACTAATATATTTCTTCTATTTGTGTGCAGGCCACTGAACTCTTCCTAAAGAGTTGGACCAATTTTCATGAAATTTTTTAAGTGTTCACGTGGGTTTGAGGATGGTTTAGATTCACAATTTGATATGCTAGATAATCATTTTTAAATTAATTTATCATCCTTCTAAACAACTGAACAGGACAATGACTGTCGGGTCCGCTAGTTGTTTAAATATAATAACCTTATGTAGATTTTGTTTTACTGATTTTGCCTTTGATGTTTCTATGGCAAATTCACAATTATAACAGCCAGTACACCATAAATTAAAACAATAATAAATAGTACCTCTAGTTCCTCTCCGATCTTGGGACCAATAAGGAACACTCGGGTGTCAGTTTATCAACAGGTCCGAACACTTGCTTGAAGTTGAGGAAATCTTCAGCAACTGAAGGGTAGAGAGCAGCATTGATGACATCTTTGTCAGTGGCATGTGGGTGACGTTCCTGCAGCTCTGTTTTCAACTTGTTAAAGTCCAGAGGAGGCAAGCTTTCACCAGGCCTTCCCTGAATTCAGGGCATATCCTTCAGAACCTAGTAAAAACAACACCAAATTAGTAAAATTAATATATCACTGATTTTGGACTGTAAAATGTTGGTGAATTGATAATGGTTAATAGATGTCTTTAATGGTAAATTAAGTTAATTAATTTCTAGTATCAGTGATCAATATGTAACTAAATTTTTGATATGAGCAATTCATGACTTCCTCATATCTTCTTTATATCTTTGAAACAGTTACCTTGGACCTGAAGGGTTCAGGGAAACCTTGGTAGGGCTCTCCAATAGCTCCTTGAAGGAACTCTACGACAGACTTGGGGAAGCTGAGTTCTTCTGCCCTCTGCATGACTTCAGCACTTGTCAACTTGTTCCGGACCATGAACTGCGCCAGGTCTCCAACAGCTCTAGAGGAAGGTGTTACCTATTTTGAAATTGGAATTTATATTTTATATTATATAACATCAAACTGAATTGGAAACATAAATAATGAGCATTTTACGAAATCATAGATTACCTTTATGATATCTCCGAGGAGAAGATTGGCTTCCCTATAAGCTTTCTTTACATCCCCAAAGAAGTCACCAAGACCGAGTGAAAATGGTTGGAACTGGAGATTGGTGTATTGGCCTCCGGGAATCTCATTAAGGTATACATCAGCATTTCCAGATTTCATTGTAACTGTGCACTCGAAAGGAGCGTAGACTGTTCTAGTCTGTTCCCAGTATGCAGAATATTCAGAGACGTTATTTAAATGGACACCTGGGTAAGAGGAAATATGTAAATTTTTATGTAGTAACTAAGGTTTATTATCTATTTTTTGACATTAATATTAAACTGATTCCATCAGAAATAAATTCAAATTGATGCTAAAATGTGAAATGGATCAATTATTTTAATATATAAATAAGTTTTCGTAGCCTACGTTTGTTAAAATATA
Organism: Troilus luridus; assembly: GCA_964056705.1. Lineage (NCBI taxonomy): Eukaryota > Metazoa > Arthropoda > Insecta > Hemiptera > Pentatomidae > Troilus > Troilus luridus. Next base: position 190,701,844 of record OZ057412.1, on the reverse strand, counting down.
TCAAAACAAACTGCAAACAATTAAAACTGATTTTGAAAGAATACAAACTTATTTTCATAATAGATAACTACATAGAATATTCCCTAAGGACCTCAACCTCATGCACTTCTCGAAATTAACCTGATGGAAATAGTTCAAAATTATTTGAGGAGAGTAGTTAAGAGTAAAACACATCAGAAGAAATTTAAATATAATCCAAATTGAGGACAAATTTAACGTCCCTAACCTGTATCAAGTGGTGTTCCTTCTAATGATGCTACAACAGCTCCCATTGAAGGTTGAGATGTCATTGCGGACATGGAATCAACAGCAACATCAACAACATCAGCACGAGCCTCTGCGCAGGCCAACATAGCAGCAACACCGGCTCCGCTAGTGTCATGGGTATGGATGTGGATCGGGATGTCAGGGTGCTTGTCCCTGATTGCGGAGACCAACAGCTTGCCAGCCTTAGGCTTCAGTAGGCCAGCCATGTCGTAAAAACAGAATCATAACGGTATAAAATAAAAATAATTTGAAAATACATTTTATTTAAATACACTATAAAATAAGTCTACTTATAACTATCTGTTTATATATATATATATATATATATATATATAGTTAAAAGTTACTAATAGATCACCAAGTTTTTAAAAAGAAACTTTATTTTGAATGATGTACAAATAAACAGTAAGCTAACACAATATAAGAGTAACTAGTCGGTCAAGTGACGAAAATCAAGAGAGCGAGGAGCCTCCGCTCCAGGCTTAAAAAGGATCTGTTATTGATGACGTTAATTTCTAGAATTGTTTACTTGGTAGCCACCTGCCAACTGCAGCTGCATCTAAAAGTGCATAACAATTCTAGGAATTAACTATTATTTTAAGAATTGTTTACTTGGGTGCCACCTGTAACTCCACCCTACCTTAAGTTTTGAACTCCGGTCAAAACAAACAATATTGACATATTGATAAATTATAAATTGGATACATAATAGTTTTTAAAATAAACGTGATGCATTAGTCAAAATAAACATAATACATAATAATTGTAAAATAAAGATGATACATTAGTCAAAATAAACATAATACATAATAATTGTAAAATAAACATGATACATAATAAATGGAAAAATAAACATGATACATTAGTCAAAACTAGTTTGGTATAATCTACTTAATATCATTCTATGATTATCTACAGGAATGGGTACTGTTGGAATATTAGGTATGGTTGACTTATTCTGTTGAATATATTTTCGTTTATACATAAAAATAATAATAATAATTATGAAAAGGATTATGAAGAAGCATATACCATAAAAATAAATATTGTTGTCTCTTACAAATGTAAGCACTTCCAATGGTGGTATAGTATAATTATGAGTAAACATAATTGTGGTGTTTAAAAGTACAGAGCTATAAAATGGTTCTATTACAGAATTAAAATTATGAACATAAATTTTATTAAATTGTGGGAAACAGTCCTCTTTACTAATACTAATTAAGCTAACAATGGGTAAAAACATGCTATTATTCTTACAATCTAATATTTTATTAATATTTACAGTGATATATTGTTTAATAAATTCAACATATCTGATTGTGCTTAGATTTCGTGGTATTAATTGACAATTTTCTAAGTTTCCATTTTTAATAATAGATTGTACGCATCTAGAATTTGTCTTTTTGATATTTAAACAATAATAGTCGTCAATTAATATACATTGTCCAGTATACAAATTCTGTCCTTGTTGTAAATATAGATCATGAATTAAATCAATTTCAAATACGGTTTGGTTGATCACCTTTGGTATTGGTAGGACATAATATCCTTTATAGGAGTCATCATCAAGTGGTAACTTTATGAATGTGTGAATTATATTGTTTTGTGTTGAACAAAAGATTTTACTGTTTGTCCATAGGACTTCTGAATTATTAGATATTAATTTTATTGTTTCAGGCAAGTTTCGTAAAACGTCGGTCATTAAGTTAGTATGAACTATCCCTAGTTTACAAAATTCTAAAGATAATGTTAAACTTTTAATTTTATTTAATAGAAATATAATATGTATGTAAAAATCATAAGCATTGTCATTTTGTTCTAAGGTATTAAAATTGTGTCTGTTAGTCATAAAATTTTTATTAATGGTCTGTACATCTTTCTTATAGTCTTCTATAATTTGTTTGTTGATATTGATGGATGTTTCAATGTTGTGTTCAATTTTGAAATTGTTCTTTTCTACATTTGTTATAATTTTATCATAATATGCTTTATCATCAGCATCCATGTTTCCCGTAATCCAACTAATAACGTTTCCTAATCCGTTTATGAGTCCTCGTTTATGACGATTGTTAAATTCTTTAAAATACATTAGATTAAGTTGGTCAGTTGCGTCATTTGTTAAGTCATGTAGGATATTATACATCCTGTGATCCTTGAAATTAGTCAAATGAATTTTTATATTTCTAATTTCTATTGCTAACAAACTTAAATTGTAAAAATGATATGTCTCATAAAATTGATTAATAACTTTAATGTTGTCAATTGAGTAGTGTAGCAGTCCAGGGGAGTTAGTCAGATCTACTACTTTGATCGTCAGAGTCTTCTGAAGAATAGTCAGTAACATTAACACGTAATGAGTCTTCATCTGAAACAAAATGTTTCTTTCGTTTACGTTTGTTAGGTCTCCTAATGTTATCTACATGTGTCGTCAATTGTCTAGCTCCTTGAACTAAAACATTTATTTTTCTAAATTTATCTCTACTTTTTATTTTGGACTGAGTATTCTTAATAAATTCTTGATTAGTTAGTTCTGGTGGGTCTTCGCGATTTTTATTTAATTTATCTGTGCGTTTTTCTTTTTCTGCATTTATTTTTGTGTGTGTTAACTCATGTAATAATTTTAAATCGTTATGGTATTTTTGTACGTATAGTTCCGTAATATTAATATCCGTTTGTTTATTATTATCTTGTATGATTCCGAAAGTTATTTCATTTGGAGTTAGTTTTAAATTTGTATTTAATGTATTGTTGTATGCTGAGACTGCGATTTTTAATTTTTGTTCAAAAGTATGTTTTTTCTTTTCGTGTGAAATTAATCTTAGCAATTCTGTCAATGTTAGATGTACTCTGTTAAGTAAACCTAAAGAATTCGAATGATTAGTAGATGTGTAATGAAGAGTTATATTATTGTAATCGCAAAACTGTTTAACTAAATTGTTCTTCATCTCTGCACCTTGGTCCAAAGTGATCTGTGTTGGTGTTGGGAAGTATGTTAGATAAGTTTGTAAGCTGTCGCAAATATTTATGGCATTGTGTGCAGGTATTGTTTGCGCGAATAGTCTTTTTGAAAATGTGTCTACCGATGTAAATATGATTTTACTTTCAAATTTTAGAATGTCAATCATTAGTTGTTGAAAAGGTTTCTCTGGTGTAGGAGTTAGTTGGTATTTTGTTTTGATTGGTCTTCTATCGTATTTAGCTTGTTTGCAAATTTCACATTTGTTTATGTATTCAGTGATTTTGTCTTTCATGCTCGGGAAGTATACTTGTTTTTTTAACTTTTCGAATGTTTCAAATATTCCGCGATGTTTAGTTTTTCCTAAGTGATAATTTTCGATTGTTTCAATTTGTTCGTTAACTTGTTCAATGTCTCGAAGGAACTTAAAATAGCGTTTAATTTTTACCGTTGGAAATTCGTCCTCAATTATCTTTTGAATTTCATTAAAATATTCATTATAAATTTTATCTAGTGTCTGCATATTGCTGGAACAGTAAATTCCATAGGTTTTGTGAGGTTCAAGTATTTGGTATAGTAAAGTTTGTAAGTCATCTTTTTCCGTAAAAATTAGTTCATGTCTCTTTTTATTTCCGAATAGTTTTGTAAAGTTTAATTCGTCTTTGTTTCCTCTTTTAATAATTATTTGATGATTTTCAACGTTTATACATTTGTCAGGGTCACAGATTCCAAATTGTTCCCTACTTGATTCCTGAGAATGTATGGTTTCTAAGTCCGTTTGTTGTTCTTGTTGGTTGGTTGTCATGGGAGTTGGTATGTGTAGGTCTTCCATGATTGCGTCATATTGCGAATCTTCAATCGCTGGATTATCTAATAAATTGTCAATGTCCATCTGTTCTGATTCATTATGGTTAATTTCCGCTATATTTCGCGAGAGTGCGTCTGCTACATAATTTGTTTTACCGTTTACGTGTTTTATGTCAAAATCAAACTCCTGTAACTTCCATACCCATTTCATAATGCGTGTGTTTCCGTTTTTCATTGTAAAAATCCAAGTCAATGGTTTATGGTCCGTTTGTAGTAAAAATTTATTCCCATATAAGTATGGCTTAAAATGTTGAGTAGCCCAAACGACTGCTAGTAATTCTTTTTCTATAGTGCTATAGTTATATTCCGCATTTTGTAGTACTCGTGAAGCGAATGCTACGGGGTGTTCAATGTCATTTTCATCTTTTTGCGATAGTACAGCTCCTAGTGCTTGGTTACTTGCGTCTGTTGCCAAAATAAATTGTTGTTCCCAATTTGGATAATTTAAAATGGGAGTGTTGGTCATTAAGTCTTTTAATGTTTTACATGCGTCATGTATTTCTTTAGTTTTGTAAATTTTTGTCTTTATAGAGTCCGAAAGAGGTTTTGTTATCTTTGCATAACCCTTAATAAATTTTCGATAATATCCAGTCATACCTAGAAATTGTCTTGTCGACTTTTCATCATGTGGTACGGGAAAATTAACTATCGTATTTATTTTATTTGGGTCAGTTTTTAAACCCTCTGCCGTCACTATGTATCCCAAAAATTTCAATTCCGTTTTAAAAAATTCAGTCTTGTCTAGTTGGATCGAAAGTCTGTGTTTCTTAAGCACTTCAAAAACTCGTTCTAGATCTTTTAGGTGCTCGTTTTCATTTTTAGAATAGACTATTATGTCATCTATGTAAACTAATGTATTTGGTAAATTGGCAATCAATATGGTCATAGCACGTTGAAAAGTGGGCGGCGCGCAACTTAAACCGAAAGGCATTCTGACAAATTCAAAATGTCCATTTTCCGTTGAAAACGCGGTTTTTGGAATGGACTTTTCGTCCATTTCTATTTGGTGAAAACCCGACGTTAAATCTATCGTTGAGAAGATTCTTGCTCCTCTTAATCGATTCAGCAAGTCTTCTATATTAGGTAACGGAAATTTGTCTTTTATCGTCATTTGATTTAATTTGCGGTAATCTATGACCATACGTATCTTTTTTTGACCGCTAGCATCCATCTTTTTCGGCACTATCCAAAGTGGCGAGTTGTAAGGTGAATTGCTAGGTCTTATTATCCCGTTTTTTAATAATTTTGAAACTTCTTCGTTTATTTGTTTTTTAAATTGTTCGGGATATCTATAATTCCGAGTATAAACGGGGTTTTCATTTATTGTATTTATTTTATGTTTTATTAAATTAGTTGGCTTTAGGATTTCATTTTCCTTTTTTATTATTTCGCCGTTTTTACTTAATATTTTCACGAGTTCGTCGGTATATAATTTATTTATATGTGAATGACGGATTACGTTTTTTATTTCTTCCGTATCGGTCATTAAATGAATCTCGTGATTTGCTTTTGTTTTATATTTTTTATTATTTATTGTTATATTTTTATTATTGCAATCAATATTAACATTTAATTGTTGCATTGTTTCGTAACCCAATAGGATGTCAAATTTATTCGAAAAGGGGAAAATTAAAAAGGTTGCATCGGAATTGATTCCTAACGACGGTGACAGGTTTAGGTTGACACTTTGTGTTCCTTCTGCTCTCCCGGTAGGGGTTTTTATTACGAAGCATTCCTCTTTAATAACCGCATCCTTGGGTACGATCTTCGGATTTATATAATTTTTGGTAGATCCCGTGTCGATCAACCATTTATTATTTTGTTTATCTATGATACGCGGTAAGTTAATATCCGATTCGCGATTTAATTCGTATTCTATATTAATTTTTGTTTTGTCCGTTTCGTCTAAACCCGATCCGGCGGTTTGTCGGGGTCTTGGCCTAGCCCTAAAAAATTTTCGAACTTCGTTTCTAAAGTGCTTAATTTGTCCGTTAGTTTTTGTATAATTGCGTCTTTGTCCTCGTCAACTAGATGGACGCGGTTAGATACGGTACGCATGGATACTGTTTGGGACTCTCCCAATTTTTCTGCTGGTGGTTGAATTGCTTTTTGTTTCCATTGACCCGATGAGGGTTTGTTAAAGAAACGGTGTTGATCCTGGGGATTCCATGATTGATTATAAATAGGTTTTGTATAATTATAATTTTGTTGGTTATAATTTTGATGGTTATAATTTGGATTATGATAATTTGGTTTATTAGAATTTAGATGACTATAATTTGGATTATGATACTTTGGTTTATTAGAATTTGGATGACTATAATTTGGATTATGATAATTTGGTTTATTTGACGTATAGTTATTAAATTTAAAATTAGGGTCGTAATTTTTGCCCTTATAGTTCGAATGTGATGGTTGTTGTTTTTCCTTTTTATAACTTTGTCCGTAAAGTCTATGCACAATATGAGACGCAGTATTGCGCAATATTTCGTCAATATCTTCTAGAGTATTAAATGTCATATGATATACAAAGTCCGTCAGTTGTGGATTGAGATTATGTACCGCGTGATGAGAAATCTGTCTGTCGTAGCGAGACATTTCGGATGCCTTGTCAACAATTTCGGGGTCTGCGTAAACCCTAGCGTATAAGTCACATCTCTTTTTGCCTAATCTGTCAAGGTAGTCATGGGGGTTTTCGTTCGCGTATGATTTTATACTAAGGATTTCACCTATTAATTGTTCGCGAGTTCTAGTATCTTGATATTTTCGTTTTAGGAATTTTAAAATGTCTTGTACGTTACTAAATTCTTTGTCGTAAGTGGCAATTTTCGCCTTGCCTTTTAATTTAGTTAATAAAGTTAATACTAATTTTGAATGATTAATTTCTCTAAATGTATTGTCTTCTTTACAATATAGTTCATAGATAAAGTTAGTATTTCTGATAAAATCTACCAATAACAACGGGTCACCATTGTATTCTGGTATTAATTTAAAATCATGATCTTTGATTTCCATGTTGGTCATGTTATTTTCGTTTAATAAAAAATTGTCTAAGTTTTCAATTGTAAGTGGAGTAGAATTGTTAAGTTGTCGAAGTTGGTTTAATCTTTCCGTTAAATTTGGCATATAAATGAAATAAACTTAAAGATAAATTATAAAATAGTAATAATAATAAATTTAAAATTTGGAATAAAAGTAATTGTAAAAAAAAATGAATTTAAATTTAATTATAATTATGTTAACTTAAAATTTACTTGACTAATCTTCAGTGAAAAAAGTTTATTTGGAGATCTAATAGTTTTAACAAAATTTGTTCAATCTTGGGTGAAATATTTGAAAATATTCAGAAATCTGGATACCTCTGTAGTCGTGGAGAACGCTTGCTGTACCTGTACACGCAGTGGCGATTCTTCCTCAAGACGGAGAGTAGTGGTCTTGCTGCTTCTGGGGTGGTCTTCTCGACTCTGTCCAAAAGCTCCCGCAATGTTACTAGAATGTATCGAAATCTGCCCAAGTCCCTGTGTTCGAGCGCCAGTTAAAAGTTACTAATAGATCACCAAGTTTTTAAAAAGAAACTTTATTTTGAATGATGTACAAATAAACAGTAAGCTAACACAATATAAGAGTAACTAGTCGGTCAAGTGACGAAAATCAAGAGAGCGAGGAGCCTCCGCTCCAGGCTTAAAAAGGATCTGTTATTGATGACGTTAATTTCTAGAATTGTTTACTTGGTAGCCACCTGCCAACTGCAGCTGCATCTAAAAGTGCATAACAATTCTAGGAATTAACTATTATTTTAAGAATTGTTTACTTGGGTGCCACCTGTAACTATATATATATATATATATTAATTTATGATACAAAGGTATTCAATATTTTATAATTTCATATTTTGCGAGAAAACCATATTCGACCACTCCAAATTTTACATTACTTCCATAATATATCAACATTTCAGACATTAGTCAATTCATTAGAACTTAGCTCTATTTTGTATCATTATAAAATTAAATTTTAATTACTGTAGGAACCCAAATTCAATGGTTATTCTCTTACACATTAGTTAGTTATTAATATTATACCATTATTATGAATCAACATTGTCTTGAAACATATTATAGTAAAATATTTTAAAATAAAATAAATTTTGTATGATCAAATGATTTTTTGGTAGTTTGAAGAAGGTTAGGCTTTATTTGTAAATGTAGTTATTACTCTTAGCTTTCCAAATGTTTGAGTACCACAAATACATATTAGGACTTTCACTGTTTTTTTTTTTTTACTTTAGTCTGCTCCCTACTGTCTAATAAATAACAAAAAAGCTATTGTTCTTTTATTTTTTACTTGTATACTGAATTTTAATTTTGATAAAGGTTAGTAAATTAACTGAATATGAATCGCCGCTTATAGACAGAAATTCAGTAGTGGTACAAGAGACCAGATTTTTTCATGAAAATGCAATCAATAGAAAAGATTATAAAACTTTAAAGGTTAGGGCAGAGATCAAAACTATTAAAGTTATTATATAAATAAATGAAAGAATCTTTTTAATGAAAGAAGAAAGGGCGAAATACGTTCATGACCGATAATACAGAATTAGAAAAATTAATTTTTTTTTTTTAAAGAGAGAAATCTAATACTTAAAACGGCATAATAGAAAAAACAATTGTGTTCTGTTTAGGGTTCCTGAGATTAAAGGTGAGTGTGTTCTGGAAAACACAAAAGAAATAATTTCGAATAGTGGAATAGTTTTAAAAGATTCTTTCTTCTATAAACAATTGCTTTAGATTGGGGAGAAGAAAGGGCGAAATACGTTCAAGACCGATAATACAGAATTAGAAAAATTAATTTTTTTTTTTTTAAAGAGAGAAATCAATACTTAAAACGGCATAATAGAAAAAACAATTGTGTTCTGTTTAATGTTCCTAAGATTGAAGGTGAGTGTGTTCTGGAAAACACAAAAGAAATAATTTCGAATTGTGGAATAGTTTTAAAAGATTCTTTCGTCTATAAACAATTGCTTTAGATTGGGGAGAAGAAAGGGCGAAATACGTTCAAGACCGATAATACAGAATTAGAAAAATTAATTTTTTTTTTTTTAAAGAGAGAAATTCAAAACTTAAAACTGCATTATAGAAAAAACAAGTGTGTTCTGTTTAGGGTTCCTGAGATTAAAGGTGAGTGTGTTCTGGAAAACACAAAAGAAATAATTTCGAATAGTGGAATAGTTTTAAAAGATTCTTTCTTCTATAAACAATTGCTTTAGATTGGGGAGAAGAAAGGGCGAAATACGTTCAAGACCGATAATACAGAATTAGAAAATGAAATTTTTTTTTAAAGAGAGAAATCAATACTTAAAACGGCATAATGGAAAAAACAATTGTGTTCTGTTTAATGTTCCTGAGATTAAAGGTTAGTGAGTGTGTTCTGGAAAACACAAAAGAAATAATTTCGAATTGTGGAATAGTTTTAAAAGATTCTTTCTTCTATAAACAATTGCTTTAGATTGGGGAGAAGAAAGGGCGAAATACGTTCAAGACCGATAATACTGAATTAGAAAATGAAATTTTTTTTTTAAAGAGAGAAATGAATACTTAAAACGGCATAATGGAAAAAACAATTGTGTTCTGTTTAATGTTTCTGAGATTGAAGGTGAGTGTGTTCTGGAAAACACAAAGAAATAATTTCGAATTGTGGAATAGTTTTAAAAGGTTCTTGTATAAACAATTTCTTTAGATTGGGTAGTAGAAAGGGCGAAACACGTTCAAGACCGTAAATACAGAATTAGAAAATGACATTTTTTTTTAAAGAGAGAAATTTAATACTTAAAACGGCATAATAGAAACAACAATTGTGTTCTGTTTAATGTTCCTGAGATTAAAGGAGAGTCTGTTCTGGAAAACACAAAAGAAATAATTTCGAATCGTGGAATAGTTTTAAAAGATTCTTTCTTCTATAAACAATTGCTTTAGATTGGGGAGAAAAAAGGGCGAAATACGTTCAAGACCGATAATACAGAATTAGAAAAATTAATTTTTTTTTTTTTAAAGAGAGAAATTCAAAACTTAAAACTGCATTATAGAAAAAACAAGTGTGTTCTGTTTAGGGTTCCTGAGATTAAAGGTGAGTGTGTTCTGGAAAACACAAAAGAAATAATTTCGAATAGTGGAATAGTTTTAAAAGATTCTTTCTTCTATAAACAATTGCTTTAGATTGGGGAGAAGAAAGGGCGAAATACGTTCAAGACCGATAATACAGAATTAGAAAATGAAATTTTTTTTTAAAGAGAGAAATCAATACTTAAAACGGCATAATGGAAAAAACAATTGTGTTCTGTTTAATGTTCCTGAGATTAAAGGTTAGTGAGTGTGTTCTGGAAAACACAAAAGAAATAATTTCGAATTGTGGAATAGTTTTAAAAGATTCTTTCTTCTATAAACAATTGCTTTAGATTGGGGAGAAGAAAGGGCGAAATACGTTCAAGACCGATAATACTGAATTAGAAAATGAAATTTTTTTTTTAAAGAGAGAAATGAATACTTAAAACGGCATAATGGAAAAAACAATTGTGTTCTGTTTAATGTTTCTGAGATTGAAGGTGAGTGTGTTCTGGAAAACACAAAGAAATAATTTCGAATTGTGGAATAGTTTTAAAAGGTTCTTGTATAAACAATTTCTTTAGATTGGGTAGTAGAAAGGGCGAAACACGTTCAAGACCGTAAATACAGAATTAGAAAATGACATTTTTTTTTAAAGAGAGAAATTTAATACTTAAAACGGCATAATAGAAACAACAATTGTGTTCTGTTTAATGTTCCTGAGATTAAAGGAGAGTCTGTTCTGGAAAACACAAAAGAAATAATTTCGAATCGTGGAATAGTTTTAAAAGATTCTTTCTTCTATAAACAATTGCTTTAGATTGGGGAGAAAAAAGGGCGAAATACGTTCAAGACCGATAATACAGAATTAGAATAATTAATTTTTTTTTTTTTAAAGAGAGGAATTCAATACTTAAAACGGCATAATAGAAACAACAATTGTGTTCTGTTTAATGCTCCTGAGATTAAAGGTTAGTGAGTGTGTTCTGGAAATCACAAAGAAATAATTTCGATTTGTGGAATAGTTTTAAAAGATTCTTCTATAAACAATTGCTTTAGATTGGAGAGAAGAAAGGGCAAAACACGTTCAAGACCGATAATGCAGAATTAGAAAATTATTTTTTTTTTAATGAGGGAAATTCAATACTTAAAACGGCATAATAGAAAAAACAATTGTGTTCTGTTTAGGGTTCCTGAGATTAAAGGTGAGTGTGTTCTGGAAAACACAAAAGAAATAATTTCGAATAGTGGAATAGTTTTAAAAGATTCTTTCTTCTATAAACAATTGCTTTAGATTGGGGAGAAGAAAGGGCGAAATACGTTCAAGACCGATAATACAGAATTAGAAAAATTAATTTTTTTTTTTTTAAAGAGAGAAATCAATACTTAAAACGGCATAATAGAAAAAACAATTGTGTTCTGTTTAGGGTTCCTGAGATTAAAGGTGAGTCTGTTCTGGAAAACACAAAAGTAATAATTTCGAATTGTGGAATAGTTTTAAAAGATTCTTCGATAAACAATTGCTTTAGATTGGGGAGAAGAAATGGCAAAACACGTTCAAGACCGATAATACAGAATTAGAAAATGAAATTTTTTTTAAAAAGAGAGAAATGAATACTTAAAACGGCATAATGGAAAAAACAATTGTGTTCTGTTTAGGGTTCCTGAGATTAAAGGTGAGTGTGTTCTGGAAAACACAAAAGAAATAATTTCGAATTGTGGAATAGTTTTAAAAGATTCTTTCTTCTATAAACAATTGCTTTAGATTGGGGAGAAGAAAGGGCGAAATACGTTCATGACCGATAATACAGAATTAGAAAAATTAATTTTTTTTTTTTAAAGAGAGAAATCTAATACTTAAAACGGCATAATAGAAAAAACAATTGTGTTCTGTTTAGGGTTCCTGAGATTAAAGGTGAGTGTGTTCTGGAAAACACAAAAGAAATAATTTCGAATAGTGGAATAGTTTTAAAAGATTCTTTCTTCTATAAACAATTGCTTTAGATTGGGGAGAAGAAAGGGCGAAATACGTTCAAGACCGATAATACAGAATTAGAAAAATTAATTTTTTTTTTTTTAAAGAGAGAAATCAATACTTAAAACGGCATAATAGAAAAAACAATTGTGTTCTGTTTAATGTTCCTAAGATTGAAGGTGAGTGTGTTCTGGAAAACACAAAAGAAATAATTTCGAATTGTGGAATAGTTTTAAAAGATTCTTTCGTCTATAAACAATTGCTTTAGATTGGGGAGAAGAAAGGGCGAAATACGTTCAAGACCGATAATACAGAATTAGAAAAATTAATTTTTTTTTTTTTAAAGAGAGAAATTCAAAACTTAAAACTGCATTATAGAAAAAACAAGTGTGTTCTGTTTAGGGTTCCTGAGATTAAAGGTGAGTGTGTTCTGGAAAACACAAAAGAAATAATTTCGAATAGTGGAATAGTTTTAAAAGATTCTTCTATAAACAATTGCTTTAGATTGGAGAGAAGAAAGGGCAAAACACGTTCAAGACCGATAATGCAGAATTAGAAAATTATTTTTTTTTTAATGAGAGAAATTCAATACTTAAAACGGCATAATAGAAAAAACAATTGTGTTCTGTTTAGGGTTCCTGAGATTAAAGGTGAGTGTGTTCTGGAAAACACAAAAGAAATAATTTCGAATAGTGGAATAGTTTTAAAAGATTCTTTCTTCTATAAACAATTGCTTTAGATTGGGGAGAAGAAAGGGCGAAATACGTTCAAGACCGATAATACAGAATTAGAAAAATTAATTTTTTTTTTTTTAAAGAGAGAAATCAATACTTAAAACGGCATAATAGAAAAAACAATTGTGTTCTGTTTAGGGTTCCTGAGATTAAAGGTGAGTCTGTTCTGGAAAACACAAAAGTAATAATTTCGAATTGTGGAATAGTTTTAAAAGATTCTTCGATAAACAATTGCTTTAGATTGGGGAGAAGAAATGGCAAAACACGTTCAAGACCGATAATACAGAATTAGAAAATGAAATTTTTTTTAAAAAGAGAGAAATGAATACTTAAAACGGCATAATGGAAAAAACAATTGTGTTCTGTTTAGGGTTCCTGAGATTAAAGGTGAGTGTGTTCTGGAAAACACAAAAGAAATAATTTCGAATTGTGGAATAGTTTTAAAAGATTCTTTCTTCTATAAACAATTGCTTTAGATTGGGGAGAAGAAAGGGCGAAATACGTTCATGACCGATAATACAGAATTAGAAAAATTAATTTTTTTTTTTTAAAGAGAGAAATCTAATACTTAAAACGGCATAATAGAAAAAACAATTGTGTTCTGTTTAGGGTTCCTGAGATTAAAGGTGAGTGTGTTCTGGAAAACACAAAAGAAATAATTTCGAATAGTGGAATAGTTTTAAAAGATTCTTTCTTCTATAAACAATTGCTTTAGATTGGGGAGAAGAAAGGGCGAAATACGTTCAAGACCGATAATACAGAATTAGAAAAATTAATTTTTTTTTTTTTAAAGAGAGAAATCAATACTTAAAACGGCATAATAGAAAAAACAATTGTGTTCTGTTTAATGTTCCTAAGATTGAAGGTGAGTGTGTTCTGGAAAACACAAAAGAAATAATTTCGAATTGTGGAATAGTTTTAAAAGATTCTTTCGTCTATAAACAATTGCTTTAGATTGGGGAGAAGAAAGGGCGAAATACGTTCAAGACCGATAATACAGAATTAGAAAAATTAATTTTTTTTTTTTTAAAGAGAGAAATTCAAAACTTAAAACTGCATTATAGAAAAAACAAGTGTGTTCCTTTTTAGGGTTCCTGAGATTAAAGGTGAGTGTGTTCTGGAAAACACAAAAGAAATAATTTCGAATAGTGGAATAGTTTTAAAAGATTCTTTCTTCTATAAACAATTGCTTTAGATTGGGGAGAAGAAAGGGCGAAATACGTTCAAGACCGATAATACAGAATTAGAAAATGAAATTTTTTTTTAAAGAGAGAAATCAATACTTAAAACGGCATAATGGAAAAAACAATTGTGTTCTGTTTAATGTTCCTGAGATTAAAGGTTAGTGAGTGTGTTCTGGAAAACACAAAAGAAATAATTTCGAATTGTGGAATAGTTTTAAAAGATTCTTTCTTCTATAAACAATTGCTTTAGATTGGGGAGAAGAAAGGGCGAAATACGTTCAAGACCGATAATACTGAATTAGAAAATGAAATTTTTTTTTTAAAGAGAGAAATGAATACTTAAAACGGCATAATGGAAAAAACAATTGTGTTCTGTTTAATGTTTCTGAGATTGAAGGTGAGTGTGTTCTGGAAAACACAAAGAAATAATTTCGAATTGTGGAATAGTTTTAAAAGGTTCTTGTATAAACAATTTCTTTAGATTGGGTAGTAGAAAGGGCGAAACACGTTCAAGACCGTAAATACAGAATTAGAAAATGACATTTTTTTTTAAAGAGAGAAATTTAATACTTAAAACGGCATAATAGAAACAACAATTGTGTTCTGTTTAATGTTCCTGAGATTAAAGGAGAGTCTGTTCTGGAAAACACAAAAGAAATAATTTCGAATCGTGGAATAGTTTTAAAAGATTCTTTCTTCTATAAACAATTGCTTTAGATTGGGGAGAAAAAAGGGCGAAATACGTTCAAGACCGATAATACAGAATTAGAATAATTAATTTTTTTTTTTTTAAAGAGAGGAATTCAATACTTAAAACGGCATAATAGAAACAACAATTGTGTTCTGTTTAATGCTCCTGAGATTAAAGGTTAGTGAGTGTGTTCTGGAAATCACAAAGAAATAATTTCGATTTGTGGAATAGTTTTAAAAGATTCTTCTATAAACAATTGCTTTAGATTGGAGAGAAGAAAGGGCAAAACACGTTCAAAACCGATGATGCAGAATTAGAAAATTATTTTTTTTTTAATGAGAGAAATTCAATACTTAAAACGGCATAATAGAAACAACATCTGTGTTCCGTTTAATGTTCCTGAGATTAAAGGTGAGTGTGTTCTGGAAAACACAAAAGAAATAATTTCGAATTGTGAAATAGTTTTAAAAGAATCTTTCTTCTATAAACAATTGCTTTAGATTAGGGAGAAGAAAGGGCGAAATACGTTCAAGACCGATAATACAGAATCAGAAAAATTAATTTATTTTTTTTTAAAGAGAGAAATTCAATACTTAAAACGGCATAATAGAAAAAACAATAGCGTTCTGTTTAGGGTTCCTGAGATTAAAGGTGAGTGTGTTCTGGAAAACACAAAAGAAATAATTTCGAATAGTGGAATAGTTTTAAAAGATTCTTTCTTCTATAAACAATTGCTTTAGATTGGGGAGAAGAAAGGGCGAAATACGTTCAAGACCGATAATACAGAATTAGAAAATGAAATTTTTTTTTTAAAGAGAGAAATCAATACTTAAAACGGAATAATGGAAAAAACAATTGTGTTCTGTTTAATGCTCCAGAGATTAAAGGTTAGTGAGTGTGTTCTGGAAATCACAAAGAAATAATTTCGAATTGTGGAATAGTTTTAAATGATTCTTCTATAAACAATTTCTTTAGATTGGGTAGTAGAAAGGGCGAAACACGTTCAAGACCGTAAATACAGAATTAGAAAATGACATTTTTTTTTAAAGAGAGAAATTTAATACTTAAAACGGCATAATAGAAACAACAATTGTGTTCTGTTTAATGTTCCTGAGATTAAAGGAGAGTCTGTTCTGGAAAACACAAAAGAAATAATTTCGAATTGTGGAATAGTTTTAAAAGATTCTTTCTTCTATAAACAATTGCTTTAGATTGGGGAGAAGAAAGGGCGAAATACGTTCAAGACCGATAATACAGAATTAGAATAATTAATTTTTTTTTTTTTAAAGAGAGGAATTCAATACTTAAAACGGCATAATAGAAACAACAATTGTGTTCTGTTTAATGCTCCGGAGATAAAAGGTTAGTGAGTGTGTTCTGGAAATCACAAAGAAATAATTTCGAATTGTGGAATAGTTTTAAAAGATTCTTCTATAAACAATTGCTTTAGATTTGAGAGAAGAAAGGGCAAAACACGTTCAAGACCGATAATGCAGAATTAGAAAATTATTTTTTTTTTAATGAGAGAAATTCAATACTTAAAACGGCATAATAGAAACCACATCTGTGTTCCGTTTAATGTTCCTGAGATTAAAGGTGAGTGTGTTCTGGAAAACACAAAAGAAATAATTTCGAATTGTGAAATAGTTTTAAAAGATTCTTTCTTCTATAAACAATTGCTTTAGATTGGGGAGAAGAAAGGGCGAAATACGTTCAAGACCGATAATACAGAATTAGAAAAATTAATTTATTTTTTTTAAAGAGAGAAATTCAATACTTAAAACGGCATAATAGAAAAAACAATTGTGTTCTGTTTAGGGTTCCTGAGATTAAAGGTGAGTGTGTTCTGGAAAACACAAAAGAAATAATTTCGAATAGTGGAATAGTTTTAAAAGATTCTTTCTTCTATAAACAATTGCTTTAGATTGGGGAGAAGAAAGGGCGAAACACGTTCAAGACCGATAATACAGAATTAGAAAATGAAATTTTTTAAAAAAAGAGAGAAATGAATACTTAAAACGGCATAATGGAAAAAACAATTGTGTTCTGTTTAATGTTCCTGAGATTAAAGGTAAGTCTGTTCTAGAAAACAAAAAAGAATAAATTTTGAATTGTGAAATAGTTTTAAAAGATTCTTCTATAAACAATTGCTTTAGATTGGGTAGTAGAAAGGGCGAAACACGCTCAAGACCGTAAATACAGAATTAGAAAATGACATTTTTTTTTAAAGAGAGAAATTCAATACTTAAAACGGCATAATAGAAACAACAATTGTGTTCTGTTTAATGTTCCTGAGATTTAAGGTTAGTGAGTGTGTTCTGGAAATCACAAAGAAATAATTTCGAATTGTGGAATAGTTTAAAAAGATTCTTTCTTCTATAAACAATTGCTTTAGATTGGGGAGAAGAAAGGGCGAAATACGTTCAAGACCGATAATACAGAATTAGAAAAATTAATTTATTTTTTTTAAAGAGAGAAATTCAATACTTAAAACGGCATAATAGAAAAAACAATTGTGTTCTGTTTAATGTTCCTGAGATAAAAGGTTAGTGAGTGTGTTCTGGAAATCACAAAGAAATAATTTCGAATTGTGGAATAGTTTTAAAAGATTCTTCTATAAACAATTGCTTTAGATTTGAGAGAAGAAAGGGCAAAATACGTTCAAGACCGATAATGCAGAATTAGAAAATTATTTTTTTTTTAATGAGAGAAATTCAATACTTAAAACGGCATAATAGAAACCACATCTGTGTTCCGTTTAATGTTCCTGAGATTAAAGGTGAGTGTGTTCTGGAAAACACAAAAGAAATAATTTCGAATTGTGAAATAGTTTTAAAAGATTCTTTCTTTTATAAACAATTGCTTTAGATTGGGGAGAAGAAAGGGCGAAATACGTTCAAGACCGATAATACAGAATTAGAAAAATTAATTTATTTTTTTTAAAGAGAGAAATTCAATACTTAAAACGGCATAATAGAAAAAACAATTGTGTTCTGTTTAATGTTCCTCAGATTGACGGTGAGTCTGTCCTGGAAAAAACAAAAGTAATAATTTCGAATTGTGGAATAGTTTTAAAAGATTCTTTCTTCTATAAACAATTGCTTTAGATTGGGGAGAAGAAAGGGCGAAATACGTTCAAGACCGATAATACAGAATTAGAAAAATTAATTTTTTTTTTTTTTAAGAGAGAAATCAATACTTAAAACGGCATAATGGAAAAAACAATTGTGTTCTGTTTAATGTTCCTAAGATTAAAGGTGAGTGTGTTCTAGAAAACACAAAAGAAATAATTTTGAATTGTGGAATAGTTTTAAAAGATTCTTTCTTCTATAAACAATTGCTTTAGATTGGGGAGACGAAAGGGCGAAATACTTTTAAGACCGATAATACAGAATTAGAAAAATTAATTTTTTTTTTTTTTAAAGAGAGAAATGAATACTTAAAACGGCATAATGGAAAAAACAATTGTGTTCTGTTTAATGTTCCTGAGATTAAAAGTAAGTCTGTTCTAGAAAACAAAAAAGAATAAATTTTGAATTGTGAAATAGTTTTAAAAGATTCTTCTATAAACAATTGGTTTAGATTGGAGAGAAGAAAGGGCGAAACACGTTCAAGGCCGATAATACAGAATTAGAAAAATTAATTTATTTTTTTTTAAAGAGAGAAATTCAATACTTAAAACGGCATAATAGAAACAACAATTGTGTTCTGTTTAAAGCTCCAGATATTAAAGGTTAGTGAGTGTGTTCTGGAAATCACAAAGAAATAATTTCGAATTGTGGAATAGTTTTAAATGATTCTTCTATAAACAATTTCTTTAGATTGGGTAGTAGAAAGGGCGAAACACGCTCAAGACCTTAAATACAGAATTAGAAAATAACATTTTTTTTTAAAGAGAGAAATTCAATACTTAAAACGGCATAATAGAAACAACAATTGTGTTCTGTTTAATGTTCCTGAGATTTAAGGTTAGTGAGTGTGTTCTGGAAATCACAAAGAAATAATTTCGAATTGTGGAATAGTTTTAAAAGATTCTTTCTTCTATAAACAATTGCTTTAGATTGGGGAGAAGAAAGGGCGAAATACGTTCAAGACCGATAATACAGAATTAGAAAAATTAATTTTTTTTTTTTAAAGCAAGAAATTCCAAACTTAAAACGGCATAATAGAAAAAAACAATTGTGTTCCGTTTAATGTTCCTGAGATTAAAGGTGAGTGTGTTCTGGAAAACACAAAAGAAATAATTTCGAATTGTGAAATAGTTTTAAAAGATTCTTTCTTCTATAAACAATTGCTTTAGATTGGGGAGAAGAAAGGGCGAAATACGTTCAAGACCGATAATACAGAATTAGAAAAATTAATTTATTTTTTTTAAAGAGAGAAATTCAATACTTAAAACGGCATAATAGAAAAAACAATTGTGTTCTGTTTAGGGTTCCTGAGATTAAAGGTGAGTGTGTTCTGGAAAACACAAAAGAAATAATTTCGAATAGTGGAATAGTTTTAAAAGATTCTTTCTTCTATAAACAATTGCTTTAGATTGGGGAGAAGAAAGGGCGAAATACGTTCAAGACCGATAATACAGAATTAGAAAAATTAATTTTTTTTTTTTTTAAGAGAGAAATCAATACTTAAAACGGCATAATGGAAAAAACAATTGTGTTCTGTTTAATGTTCCTAAGATTAAAGGTGAGTGTGTTCTAGAAAACACAAAAGAAATAATTTCGAATTGTGGAATAGTTTTAAAAGGTTCTTGTATAAACAATTTCTTTAGATTGGGTAGTAGAAAGGGCGAAACACGTTCAAGACCGTAAATACAGAATTAGAAAAATTAATTTATTTTTTTTTAAAGAGAGAAATTCAATACTTAAAACGGCATAATAGAAACAACAATTGTGTTCTGTTTAATGCTCCAGAGATTAAAGGTTAGTGAGTGTGTTCTGGAAATCACTAAGAAATAATTTCGAATTGTGGAATAGTTTTAAAAGATTCTTCTATAAACAATTGCTTTAGATTGGAGAGAAGAAAGGGCAAAACACGTTCAAGACCGATAATGCAGAATTAGAAAATTATTTTTTTTTTAATGAGAGAAATTCAATACTTAAAACGGCATAATAGAAACAACATCTGTGTTCCGTTTAATGTTCCTGAGATTAAAGGTGAGTGTGTTCTGGAAAACACAAAAGAAATAATTTCGAATTGTGAAATAGTTTTAAAAGATTCTTTCTTCTATAAACAATTGCTTTAGATTGGGGAGAAGAAAGGGCAAAATACGTTCAAGACCGATAATACAGAATTAGAAAAATTAATTTTTTTTTTTTTAAGAGAGAAATCAATACTTAAAACGGCATAATGGAAAAAACAATTGTGTTCTGTTTAATGTTCCTAAGATTAAAGGTGAGTGTGTTCTAGAAAACACAAAAGAAATAATTTCGAATTGTGGAATAGTTTTAAAAGAATCTTTCTTCTATAAACAATTGCTTTAGATTGGGGAGAAGAAAGGGCGAAATACGTTCAAGACCGATAATAAAGAATTAGAAAATTATTTTTTTTTTTTTTAGAGAGAAATTCCAAACTTAAAACGGCATAATAGAAAAAAACTTTTGTGTTCTGTTTAATGTTCCTCAGATTGACGGTGAGTCTGTTCTGGAAAAAACAAAAGAATAAATTTTGAATTGTGAAATAGTTTTAAAAGATTCTTCTATAAACAATTGGTTTAGATTGGAGAGAAGAAAGGGCGAAATACGTTCAAGGCCGATAATACAGAATTAGAAAATGAAAATTTTTTTTTAAAGAGAGAAATTCCAAACTTAAAACGGCATAATGGAAAAAACAATTGTGTTCTGTTTAATGTTCCTGAGATTAAAGGTAAGTCTGTTCTAGAAAACAAAAAAGAATAAATTTTGAATTGTGAAATAGTTTTAAAAGATTCTTCTATAAACAATTGCTTTAGATTGGAGAGAAGAAAGGGCGAAACACGTTCAAGGCCGATAATACAGAATTAGAAAAATTAATTTATTTTTTTTTAAAGAGAGAAATTCAATACTTAAAACGGCATAATAGAAACAACAATGTGTTCTGTTTAATGCTCCAGAGATTAAAGGTTAGTGAGTGTGTTCTGGAAAACACAAAAGAAATAATTTCGAATTGTGAAATAGTTTTAAAAGAATCTTTCATCTATAAACAATTGCTTTAGATTGGGGAGAAGAAAGGGCGAAATACGTTCAAGACCGATAATACAGAATTAGAAAAATTAATTTATTTTTTTTTAAAGAGAGAAATTCAAAACTTAAAACGGCATAATGGAAAAAAACAATTGTGTTCTGTTTAATGTTCCTCAGATTGACGGTGAGTCTGTTGTGGAAAACACAAAAGTAATAATTTCGTATTGTGGAATAGTTTTAAAAGATTCTTCGATAAACAATTGCTTTAGATTGGGGAGAAGAAAGGGCAAAACACGTTCAAGACCGATAATACAGAATTAGAAAATGAAAATTTTTTTAAAAAAGAGAGAAATGAATACTTAAAACGGCATAATGGAAAAAACAATTGTGTTTTGTTTAATGTTCCTGAGATTAAAGGTAAGTCTGTTCTAGAAAACAAAAAAGAATAAATTTTGAATTGTGAAATAGTTTTAAAAGATTCTTCTATAAACAATTGGTTTAGATTGGAGAGAAGAAAGGGCGAAATACGTTCAAGGCCGATAATACAGAATTAGAAAATGAAAATTTTTTTTTAAAGAGAGAAATTCAATACTTAAAACGGCATAATAGAAACAACAATTGTGTTCTGTTTAATGCTCCGGAGATAAAAGGTTAGTGAGTGTGTTCTGGAAATCACAAAGAAATAATTTCGAATTGTGGAATAGTTTTAAAAGATTCTTCTATAAACAATTGCTTTAGATTTGAGAGAAGAAAGGGCAAAACACGTTCAAGACCGATAATGCAGAATTAGAAAATTATTTTTTTTTTAATGAGAGAAATTCAATACTTAAAACGGCATAATAGAAACCACATCTGTGTTCCGTTTAATGTTCCTGAGATTAAAGGTGAGTGTGTTCTGGAAAACACAAAAGAAATAATTTCGAATTGTGAAATAGTTTTAAAAGATTCTTTCTTCTATAAACAATTGCTTTAGATTGGGGAGAAGAAAGGGCGAAATACGTTCAAGACCGATAATACAGAATTAGAAAAATTAATTTATTTTTTTTAAAGAGAGAAATTCAATACTTAAAACGGCATAATAGAAAAAACAATTGTGTTCTGTTTAGGGTTCCTGAGATTAAAGGTGAGTGTGTTCTGGAAAACACAAAAGAAATAATTTCGAATAGTGGAATAGTTTTAAAAGATTCTTTCTTCTATAAACAATTGCTTTAGATTGGGGAGAAGAAAGGGCGAAACACGTTCAAGACCGATAATACAGAATTAGAAAATGAAATTTTTTAAAAAAAGAGAGAAATGAATACTTAAAACGGCATAATGGAAAAAACAATTGTGTTCTGTTTAATGTTCCTGAGATTAAAGGTAAGTCTGTTCTAGAAAACAAAAAAGAATAAATTTTGAATTGTGAAATAGTTTTAAAAGATTCTTCTATAAACAATTGCTTTAGATTGGGTAGTAGAAAGGGCGAAACACGCTCAAGACCGTAAATACAGAATTAGAAAATGACATTTTTTTTTAAAGAGAGAAATTCAATACTTAAAACGGCATAATAGAAACAACAATTGTGTTCTGTTTAATGTTCCTGAGATTTAAGGTTAGTGAGTGTGTTCTGGAAATCACAAAGAAATAATTTCGAATTGTGGAATAGTTTAAAAAGATTCTTTCTTCTATAAACAATTGCTTTAGATTGGGGAGAAGAAAGGGCGAAATACGTTCAAGACCGATAATACAGAATTAGAAAAATTAATTTATTTTTTTTAAAGAGAGAAATTCAATACTTAAAACGGCATAATAGAAAAAACAATTGTGTTCTGTTTAATGTTCCTGAGATTATAGAAGAGTCTGTTCTGGAAAACACAAAAGAAATAATTTCGAACTGTGGAATAGTTTTAAAAGATTCTTTCTTCTATAAACAATTGCTTTAGATTGGGGAGAAGAAAGGGCGAAATACGTTCAAGACCGATAATACAGAATTAGAATAATTAATTTTTTTTTTTTTAAAGAGAGGAATTCAATACTTAAAACGGCATAATAGAAACAACAATTGTGTTCTGTTTAATGCTCCGGAGATAAAAGGTTAGTGAGTGTGTTCTGGAAATCACAAAGAAATAATTTCGAATTGTGGAATAGTTTTAAAAGATTCTTCTATAAACAATTGCTTTAGATTTGAGAGAAGAAAGGGCAAAATACGTTCAAGACCGATAATGCAGAATTAGAAAATTATTTTTTTTTTAATGAGAGAAATTCAATACTTAAAACGGCATAATAGAAACCACATCTGTGTTCCGTTTAATGTTCCTGAGATTAAAGGTGAGTGTGTTCTGGAAAACACAAAAGAAATAATTTCGAATTGTGAAATAGTTTTAAAAGATTCTTTCTTCTATAAACAATTGCTTTAGATTGGGGAGAAGAAAGGGCGAAATACGTTCAAGACCGATAATACAGAATTAGAAAAATTAATTTATTTTTTTTAAAGAGAGAAATTCATACTTAAAACGGCATAATAGAAAAAACAATTGTGTTCTGTTTAGGGTTCCTGAGATTAAAGGTGAGTGTGTTCTGGAAAACACAAAAGAAATAATTTCGAATAGTGGAATATTTTTAAAAGATTCTTTCTTCTATAAACAATTGCTTTAGATTGGGGAGAAGAAAGGGCGAAATACGTTCAAGACCGATAATACAGAATTAGAAAAATTAATTTTTTTTTTTTAAGAGAGAAATGAATACTTAAAACGGCATAATGGAAAAAACAATTGTGTTCTGTTTAATGTTCCTGAGATTAAAGGTAAGTCTGTTCTAGAAAACACAAAAGAAATAATTTCGAATTGTGGAATAGTTTTAAAAGATTCTTTCTTCTATAAACAATTGCTTTAGATTGGGGAGAAGAAAGGGTGAAATACGTTTAAGACCGATAATACAGAATTAGAAAAATTAATTTTTTTTTTTTTTAAAGACAGAAATGAATACTTAAAACGGCATAATGGAAAAAACAATTGTGTTCTGTTTAATGTTCCTGAGATTAAAGGTAAGTCTGTTCTAGAAAACAAAAAAGAATAAATTTTGAATTGTGAAATAGTTTTAAAAGATTCTTCAATAAACAATTGGTTTAGATTGGAGAGAAGAAAGGGCGAAACACGTTCAAGGCCGATAATACAGAATTAGAAAAATTAATTTATTTTTTTTTAAAGAGAGAAATTCAATACTTAAAACGGCATAATAGAAACAACAATTGTGTTCTGTTTAATGCTCCAGAGATTAAAGGTTAGTGAGTGTGTTCTGGAAATCACAAAGAAATAATTTCGAATTGTGGAATAGTTTTAAATGATTCTTCTATAAACAATTTCTTTAGATTGGGTAGTAGAAAGGGCGAAACACGCTCAAGACCGTAAATACAGAATTAGAAAAATTAATTTATTTTTTTTTAAAGAGAGAAATTCATACTTAAAACGGCATAATAGAAAAAACAATTGTGTTCTGTTTAGGGTTCCTGAGATTAAAGGTGAGTGTGTTTTGGAAAACACAAAAGAAATAATTTCGATTTGTGGAATAGTTTTAAAAGATTCTTCTGTAAACAATTTCTTTAGATTGGGTAGTAGAAAGGGCGAAACACGTTCAAGACCGTAAAGACAGAATTAATAAATGAATTTTTTTTTAAAAAGAGAGAAATGAATGCTTAAAACGGCATAATGGAAAAAACAATTGTGTTCTGTTTAATGTTCCTAAGATTAAAGGTGAGTGTGTTCTAGAAAACACAAAAGAAATAATTTCGAATTTTTGGAATAGTTTTAAAAGATTCTTTCTTCTATAAACAATTGCTTTAGATTGGGGAGAAGAAAGGGCGAAATACGTTTAAGACCGATAATACAGAATTAGAAAAATTAATTTATTTTTTTTTTAAAGAGAGAAATGAATACTTAAAACGGCATAATGGAAAAAACAATTGTGTTCTGTTTAATGTTCCTGAGATTAAAGGTAAGTCTGCTCTAGAAAACAAAAAAGAATACATTTTGAATTGTGAAATAGTTTCAAAAGATTCTTCTATAAACAATTGCTTTAGATTGGAGAGAAGAAAGGGCGAAACACGTTCAAGGCCGATAATACAGAATTAGAAAATGAAATTTTTTTTTAAAAAGAGAAATGAATGCTTAAAACGGCATAATGGAAAAAACAATTGTGTTCTGTTTAATGTTCCTGAGATTGAAGGTGAGTGTGTTCTGGAAAACACAAAAGAAATAATTTCGAATTGTGGAAT
Organism: Troilus luridus; assembly: GCA_964056705.1. Classification (NCBI taxonomy): domain Eukaryota; kingdom Metazoa; phylum Arthropoda; class Insecta; order Hemiptera; family Pentatomidae; genus Troilus; species Troilus luridus. The sequence goes on along the minus strand of OZ057412.1, from coordinate 190,676,659 downwards.
AGTTTTAAAAGATTCTTTCTTCTATAAACAATTGCTTTAGATTGGGGAGAAGAAAGGGCGAAATACGTTCAAGACCGATAATACAGAATTAGAAAAATTAATTTATTTTTTTTTAAAGAGAGAAATTCAATACTTAAAACGGCATAATAGAAACAACAATTGTGTTCTGTTTAATGCTCCAGAGATTAAAGGTTAGTGAGTGTGTTCTGGAAATCACAAAGAAATAATTTCGAATTGTGGAATAGTTTTAAAAGATTCTTCTATAAACAATTGCTTTAGATTGGAGAGAAGAAAGGGCAAAACACGTTCATGACCGATAATGCAGAATTAGAAAATTATTTTTTTTTTAATGAGAGAAATTCAATACTTAAAACGGCATAATAGAAACAACAATTGTGTTCTGTTTAATGTTCCTAAGATTAAAGGTGAGTGTGTTCTAGAAAACACAAAAGAAATAATTTCGAATTGTGGAATAGTTTTAAAAGATTCTTTCTTCTATAAACACTTGCTTTAGATTGGAGAGAAGAAAGGGCGAAACACGTTCAAGGCCGATAATACAGAATTAGAAAATGAAAATTTTTTTTTAAAGAGAGAAATTCAAAACTTAAAACGGCACAATAGAAAAAACATTTGTGTTCTGTTTAATGTTCCTGAGATTGAAGGTGAGTGTGTTCTGGAAAGCACAAAGAAATAATTTCGAATTGTGGAATAGTTTTAAAAGATTCTTCTATAAACAATTTCTTTAGATTGGGTAGTAGAAAGGGCGAAACACGTTCAAGACCGTAAATACAGAATTAATAAATGAATTTTTTTTTAAAAAGAGAGAAATGAATGCTTAAAACGGCATAATGGAAAAAACAATTGTGTTCTGTTTAATGTTCCTGAGATTGAAGGTGAGTGTGTTCTGGAAAAAAGACAAAAGAAATAATTTCGAATTGTGGAATAGTTTTAAAAGATTCTTCGTTAAACAATTGTTTTAGATTGGAGAGAAGAAAGGGCGAAATACGTTCAAGACCGATAATACAGAATTAGAAAAATTAATTTATTTTTTTTTTAAAGAGAGAAATTCAATACTTAAAACGGCATAATAGAAACAACAATTGTGTTCTGTTTAATGTTCCTGAGATTTAAGGTTAGTGAGTGTGTTCTGGAAATCACAAAGAAATAATTTCGAATTGTGGAATAGTTTTAAAAGATTCTTTCTTCTATAAACAATTGCTTTAGATTGGGGAGAAGAAAGGGCGAAATACGTTCAAGACCGATAATACAGAATTAGAAAAATTAATTTATTTTTTTTTAAAGAGAGAAATTCAATACTTAAAACGGCATAATAGAAAAAACAATTGTGTTCTGTTTAGGGTTCCTGAGATTAAAGGTGAGTGTGTTCTGGAAAACACAAAAGAAATAATTTCGAATAGTGGAATATTTTTAAAAGATTCTTTCTTCTATAAACAATTGCTTTAGATTGGGGAGAAGAAAGGGCGAAATACGTTTAAGACCGATAATACAGAATTAGAAAAATTAATTTTTTTTTTTTTAAGAGAGAAATCAATACTTAAAACGGCATAATGGAAAAAACAATTGTGTTCTGTTTAATGTTCCTAAGATTAAAGGTGAGTGTGTTCTAGAAAACACAAAAGAAATAATTTCGAATTGTGGAATAGTTTAAAAAGATTCTTTCTTCTATAAACAATTGCTTTAGATTGGAGAGAAGAAAGGGCAAAACACGTTCAAGGCCGATAATACAGAATTAGAAAATGAAAATTTTTTTTTAAAGAGAGAAATTCAAAACTTAAAACGGCACAATAGAAAAAACATTTGTGTTCTGTTTAATGTTCCTGAGATTGAAGGTGAGTGTGTTCTGGAAAGCACAAAGAAATAATTTCGAATTGTGGAATAGTTTTAAAAGATTCTTCTATAAACAATTTCTTTAGATTGGGTAGTAGAAAGGGCGAAACACGTTCAAGACCGTAAATACAGAATTAATAAATGAATTTTTTTTTAAAAAGAGAGAAATGAATGCTTAAAACGGCATAATGGAAAAAACAATTGTGTTCTGTTTAATGTTCCTGAGATTGAAGGTGAGTGTGTTCTGGAAAACACAAAAGAAATAATTTCGAATTGTGGAATAGTTTTAAAAGATTCTTCGTTAAACAATTGTTTTAGATTGGAGAGAAGAAAGGGCGAAATACGTTCAAGACCGATAATACAGAATTAGAAAAATTAATTTATTTTTTTTAAAGAGAGAAATTCAATACTTGAAACGGCATAATAGAAAAAACAATTGTGTTCTGTTTAGGGTTCCTGAGATTAAAGGTGAGTGTGTTCTGGAAAACACAAAAGAAATAATTTCGAATAGTGGAATAGTTTTAAAAGATTCTTTCTTCTATAAACAATTGGTTTAGATTGGGGAGAAGAAAGGGCGAAACACGTTCAAGGCCGATAATACAGAATTAGAAAAATTAATTTATTTTTTTTTAAAGAGAGAAATTCAATACTTAAAACGGCATAATAGAAACAACAATTGTGTTCTGTTTAATGTTCCTGAGATTTAAGGTTAGTGAGTGTGTTCTGGAAATCACAAAGAAATAATTTCGAATTGTGGAATAGTTTTAAAAGATTCTTTCTTCTATAAACAATTGCATTAGATTGGGGAGAAGAAAGGGCGAAATACGTTCAAGACCGATAATACAGAATTAGAAAAATTAATTTTTTTTTTTTTAAGAGAGAAATCAATACTTAAAACGGCATAATGGAAAAAACAATTGTGTTCTGTTTAATGTTCCTAAGATTAAAGGTGAGTGTGTTCTAGAAAACACAAAGAAATAATTTCGAATTGTGGAATAGTTTTAAAAGATTCTTTCTTCTATAAACAATTGCTTTAGATTGGGGAGAAGAAAGTGCGAAACACGTTCAAGACCGATAATTCAGAATTAGAAAATTAATTTTTTTTTTACAGAGAGAAATTTAATACTTAAAACGGCATAATGGAAAAAACAATTGTGTTCTGTTTAGGGTTCCTGAGATTGAAGGTGAGTGTGTTCTGGAAAACACAAAAGAAATAATTTCGAATTGTGGAATAGTTTTAAAAGATTCTTCGATAAACAAATGCTTTAGATTGGGGAGAAGAAAGGGCAAAACACGTTCAAGACCGATAATACAGAATTAGAAAATGATTTTTTTTTTTTTAAGAGAGAAATCAATACTTAAAACGGCATAATGAAACAATTGCTTTAGATTGGGGAGAAGAAAGGGCGAAATACGTTCAAGACCGATAATACAGAATTGTCTGTTCGGAAAAACACAAAAGAATAAATATCGAATTGTGAAATAGTTTTAAAAGATGAAGGTGAGTCTGTTTTGGAAAACACAAAAGAATAAATTTCGAATTGTGAAATAGTTTTAAAAGAATCTTCTATAAACAATTGCTTTAGATTGGGGAGAAGAAAGGGCGAAATACGTTCAAGACCGTAAAAACAGAATTAGAAAATTATTTTTTTTTAAAGAGAGAAATTCAATACTAAAAACGGCGTAATGGAAAAAACAATTGTGTTCTGATTAATGTTCCCGAGATTGACGGTGAGTCTGTACTGGAAAACACAAAAGTCATAATTTCGAATTGTGGAATAGTTTTAAATGATTCTTCTATATACAATTGCTTTAGATTGGGGTGAAGAAAGCGCGAAACACGTTCAAGACCAATAATACAGAATTAGAAAATGACATTTTTTTTTAAAGAGAGAAATTCAATACTTAAAACGGCATAATAGAGACAACAATTGTGTTCTGTTTAATGTTCCTGAGATTAAAGGTTAGTGAGTGTGTTCTGGAAATCACAATGAAATAATTTCGAATTGTGGAATAGTTTTAAAAGATTCTTCGATAAACAATTGCTTTAGATTGGGGAGAAGAAAGAGCAAAACACGTTCAAGACAGATAATACAGAATTAGAAAATGAATTTTTTATTTAAAAGAGATAAATGAATACTTAAAACGGCATAATGGAAAAACAATTGTGTTCTGTTTAATGTTCCTGAGATTAAAGGAGAGTCTGTTCTGGAAAACACAAAAGAATAAATTTCGAATTGTAAAATAGTTTTAAAAGATTCTTCTGCTTTAGCTTGGGGAGAAGAAAGGGCGAAACACGTTCAAGACCGATAGTACAGAATTAGAAAATGAATTTATTTTTTTAAATAGAGAAATTCAAAACTTAAAACGGCCTAATAGAAAAAACAATTGTGTTCTGTTTAATGTACCTGAGATTGAAGGTGAGTGTGTTCTGGAAAACACAAAAGAAATAATTTCGAATTGTGGAATAGTTTTAAAAGATTCCTCTATATACAATTGCTTTAGATTGGGGAGATGAAAGGGCGAAACACGTTCAAGACCGTTAATACAGAATTGGAAAAATTATTTTTTTTAGTTTTTAAAGAGAGAAATCAATACTTAAAACGGACGTTCCAGACCAATAATATAGAATTAGAAAATGACATTTTTTTTTTTAAAGAGTGTAATTTAACACTTAAAACGGCTTAATGGAAAAAACAATTGTGTTCTGTTTAATGTTCATTAGATTAAAGGTGAGTGAGTCTGTTATGGAAAACACAAAAGAATAAATTTCAGAATTTTTTTTTTAAAGATAGAAATTCAATACTTAAAACGGCAAAATGGAAAAAACAATTGTGTTTTGTTAATGTTCCTGAGATTGACAGGGAGTCTGTTCTGGAAAACACAAAAGTAATTATTTCGAATTGTGGAATAGTTTTAAAAGATTCTGCTATATACAATTGCTTTAGATTGGGGAGAACAAAGGGCAAAACACGTTCAAGACCGATAATCCAGAATTAGAAAATGAAATTTTTTTATAAAGAGAGAAACAATACTTAAAACGGCATAATGGAAAAAACAATTGTGTTCTGTTTAATGTTCCTGAGATTAAAAGTGAGTCTGTTCTGGAAAACACAAAAGAAATAATTTCGAATTGTGGAATAGTTTAAAAAGATTCTTCTATATACAATTGCTTTAGATTGGGGAGAAGAAATGGAGAAACACGTGTAAGACCGATAATACAGAATTAGAAAATTATTTAGTTTTTAAAGAGAGAAATCGATACTTAAAACGGACGTTTAAGACCAATAATACAGAATTAGAAAATGAAATTTTTTTTTTAAAGAGAGAAACAATACTTAAAACGGCATAATGGAAAAAACACTTGTGTTCTGATAAATGTTCCTGAGATTAAAGGTGAGTCTGTTCTGGAAATCACAAAAGAAATAATTTCGAATTGTGGAATAGTTTTAAAAGATTCTTCTATATACAATTGCTTTAGATTGGGGAGAAGAAAGGGCGAAACACGTTCAACAAGAACGATAATACAGAATTTGAAAAATTATTTTTTTTAGTTTTTAAAGAGAGAAATCAATACTTAAAACGGACGTTCAAGACCAATGATACAGAATTAGAAAATGAAATTTCTTTTTAATGAGAGAAACAATACTTAAAACGGCATAATGGAAAAAACAATTGTGTTCTGATTAATGTTCCTGAGATTGACGGTGAGTCTGTTCTGGAAAACACAAAAGTAATAATTTCGAATTGTGGAATAGTTTAAAAAGATTCTTCTATATACAATTGCTTTAGATTGGGGAGAAGAAAGGGAGAAACACGTGTAAGACCGATAATACAGAATTAGAAAATTATTTAGTTTTTAAAGAGAGAAATCGATACTTAAAACGGACGTTTAAGACCAATAATACAGAATTAGAAAATGAAATTTTTTTTTTAAAGAGAGAAACAATACTTAAAACAGCATAATGGAAAAAACAATTGTGTTCTGTTTAATGTTCCTGAGATTGAAGGTGAGTCCGTTATGGAAAACACAAAAGAAATAATTTCGAATTGTGGAATAGTTTTAAAAGTTTCTTCTATAAACAATTGCTTTAGATTGGGGAGAAGAAAGGGCAAAACACGATTAAGACCGATAATTCAGAATTAGAAAATTAATTTTTTTTTTACAGAGAGAAATTTAATACTTAGAACGGCATAATGGAAAAAACAATTGTGTTCTGTTTAGGGTTCCTGAGATTAAAGGTGAGTGTGTTCTGGAAAACACAAAAGAAATAATTTCGAATAGTGGAATAGTTTTAAAAGATTCTTTCTTCTATAAACAATTTCTTTAGATTGGGTAGTAGAAAGAGCGAAACACGTTCAAGACCGATAATACAGAATTAGAAAATTATTTTTTTTTTAATGAGAGAAATTCAATACTTAAAACAGCATAATAGAAACAACATCTGCGTTCCGTTTAATGTTCCTGAGATTAAAGGTGAGTGTGTTCTGAAAAACACAAAAGAAATAATTTCGAATTGTGGAATAGTTTTAAAAGATTCTTTCTTCTATAAACAATTGCTTTAGATTGGGGAGAAGAAAGTGCGAAACACGTTCAAGACCGATAATTCAGAATTAGAAAATTAATTTTTTTTTTACAGAGAGAAATTTAATACTTAAAACGGCATAATGGAAAAAACAATTGTGTTCTGTTTAGGGTTCCTGAGATTAAAGGTGAGTGTGTTCTGGAAAACACAAAAGAAATAATTTCGAATAGTGGAATAGTTTTAAAAGATTCTTTCTTCTATAAACAATTTCTTTAGATTGGGTAGTAGAAAGAGCGAAACACGTTCAAGACCGTAAATACAGAATTAGAAAATGAATTTTTTTTTAAAAAGAGAGAAATGAATGCTTAAAACGGCATAATGGAAAAAACAATTGTGTTCTGTTTAATGTTCCTGAGATTGAAGGTGAGTGTGTTCTGGAAAACACAAAAGAAATAATTTCGAATTGTGGAATAGTTTTAAAAGATTCTTCGATAAACAAATGCTTTAGATACGGGGAGAAGAAAGGGCAAAACACGTTCAAGACCGATAATACAGAATTAGAAAATGATTTTTTTTTTTTTTAAGAGAGAAATCAATACTTAAAACGGCATAATGAAACAATTGCTTTAGATTGGGGAGAAGAAAGGGCGAAATACGTTCAAGACCGATAATACAGAATTGTCTGTTCGGAAAAACACAAAAGAATAAATATCGAATTGTGAAATAGTTTTAAAAGATGAAGGTGAGTCTGTTTTTGAAAACACAAAAGAATAAATTTCGAATTGTGAAATAGTTTTAAAAGAATCTTCTATAAACAATTGGTTTAGATTGGGGAGAAGAAAGGGCGAAACACGTTCAAGACCGTAAAAACAGAATTAGAAAATTATTTTTTTTTAAAGAGAGAAATTCAATACTAAAAACGGCGTAATGGAAAAAACAATTGTGTTCTGATTAATGTTCCCGAGATTGACGGTGAGTCTGTACTGGAAAACACAAAAGTCATAATTTTGAATTGTGGAATAGTTTTAAATGATTCTTCTATATACAATTGCTTTAGATTGGGGAGAAGAAAGCGCGAAACACGTTCAAGACCAATAATACAGAATTAGAAAATGACATTTTTTTTTAAAGAGAGAAATTCAATACTTAAAACGGCATAATAGAGACAACAATTGTGTTCTGTTTAATGTTCCTGAGATTAAAGGTTAGTGAGTGTGTTTTGGAAATCACAATGAAATAATTTCGAATTGTGGAATAGTTTTAAAAGATTCTTCGATAAACAATTGCTTTAGATTGGGGAGAAGAAAGAGCAAAACACGTTCAAGACAGATAATACAGAATTAGAAAATGAATTTTTTATTTAAAAGAGATAAATGAATACTTAAAACGGCATAATGGAAAAAACAATTGTGTTCTGTTTAATGTTCCTGAGATTGAAGGTGAGTGTGTTCTGGAAAACACAAAAGAAATAATTTCGAATTGTGGAATAGTTTTAAAAGATTCCTCTATATACAATTGCTTTAGATTGGGGAGATGAAAGGGCGAAACACGTTCAAGACCGTTAATACAGAATTGGAAAAATTATTTTTTTTAGTTTTTAAAGAGAGAAATCAATACTTAAAACGGACGTTCCAGACCAATAATACAGAATTAGAAAATGACATTTTTTTTTTTAAAGAGTGTAATTTAACACTTAAAACGGCTTAATGGAAAAAACAATTGTGTTCTGTTTAATGTTCATTAGATTAAAGGTGAGTGAGTCTGTTCTGGAAAACACAAAAGAATAAATTTCAGAATTTTTTTTTTAAAGATAGAAATTCAATACTTAAAACGGCAAAATGGAAAAAACAATTGTGTTCTGTTAATGTTCCTGAGATTGACAGGGAGTCTGTTCTGGAAAACACAAAAGTAATTATTTCGAATTGTGGAATAGTTTTAAAAGATTCTGCTATATACAATTGCTTTAGATTGGGGAGAACAAAGGGCAAAACACGTTCAAGACCGATAATCCAGAATTAGAAAATGAAACTTTTTTATAAAGAGAGAAACAATACTTAAAACGGCATAATGGAAAAAACAATTGTGTTCTGTTTAATGTTCCTGAGATTAAAAGTGAGTCTGTTCTGGAAATCACAAAAGAAATAATTTCGAATTGTGGAATAGTTTTAAAAGATTCTTCTATATACAATTGCTTTAGATTGGGGAGAAGAAAGGGCGAAACACGTTCAACAAGACCGATAATACAGAATTAGAAAAATTATTTTTTTTAGTTTTTAAAGAGAGAAATCAATACTTAAAACGGACGTTCAAGACCAATGATACAGAATTAGAAAATGAAATTTCTTTTTAATGAGAGAAACAATACTTAAAACGGCATAATGGAAAAAACAATTGTGTTCTGATTAATGTTCCTGAGATTGACGGTGAGTCTGTACTGGAAAACACAAAAGTCATAATTTTGAATTGTGGAATAGTTTTAAATGATTCTTCTATATACAATTGCTTTAGATTGGGGAGAAGAAAGCGCGAAACACGTTCAAGACCAATAATACAGAATTAGAAAATGACATTTTTTTTTAAAGAGAGAAATTCAATACTTAAAACGGCATAATAGAGACAACAATTGTGTTCTGTTTAATGTTCCTGAGATTAAAGGTTAGTGAGTGTGTTTTGGAAATCACAATGAAATAATTTCGAATTGTGGAATAGTTTTAAAAGATTCTTCGATAAACAATTGCTTTAGATTGGGGAGAAGAAAGAGCAAAACACGTTCAAGACAGATAATACAGAATTAGAAAATGAATTTTTTATTTAAAAGAGATAAATGAATACTTAAAACGGCATAATGGAAAAACAATTGTGTTCTGTTTAATGTTCCTGAGATTGAAGGTGAGTGTGTTCTGGAAAACACAAAAGAAATAATTTCGAATTGTGGAATAGTTTTAAAAGATTCCTCTATATACAATTGCTTTAGATTGGGGAGATGAAAGGGCGAAACACGTTCAAGACCGTTAATACAGAATTGGAAAAATTATTTTTTTTAGTTTTTAAAGAGAGAAATCAATACTTAAAACGGACGTTCCAGACCAATAATACAGAATTAGAAAATGACATTTTTTTTTTTAAAGAGTGTAATTTAACACTTAAAACGGCTTAATGGAAAAAACAATTGTGTTCTGTTTAATGTTCATTAGATTAAAGGTGAGTGAGTCTGTTCTGGAAAACACAAAAGAATAAATTTCAGAATTTTTTTTTTAAAGATAGAAATTCAATACTTAAAACGGCAAAATGGAAAAAACAATTGTGTTCTGTTAATGTTCCTGAGATTGACAGGGAGTCTGTTCTGGAAAACACAAAAGTAATTATTTCGAATTGTGGAATAGTTTTAAAAGATTCTGCTATATACAATTGCTTTAGATTGGGGAGAACAAAGGGCAAAACACGTTCAAGACCGATAATCCAGAATTAGAAAATGAAACTTTTTTATAAAGAGAGAAACAATACTTAAAACGGCATAATGGAAAAAACAATTGTGTTCTGTTTAATGTTCCTGAGATTAAAAGTGAGTCTGTTCTGGAAAACACAAAAGAAATAATTTCGAATTGTGGAATAGTTTAAAAAGATTCTTCTATATACAATTGCTTTAGATTGGGGAGAAGAAATGGAGAAACACGTGTAAGACCGATAATACAGAATTAGAAAATTATTTAGTTTTTAAAGAGAGAAATCGATACTTAAAACGGACGTTTAAGACCAATAATACAGAATTAGAAAATGAAATTTTTTTTTTAAAGAGAGAAACAATACTTAAAACGGCATAATGGAACAAACACTTGTGTTCTGATAAATGTTCCTGAGATTAAAGGTGAGTCTGTTCTGGAAATCACAAAAGAAATAATTTCGAATTGTGGAATAGTTTTAAAAGATTCTTCTATATACAATTGCTTTAGATTGGGGAGAAGAAAGGGCGAAACACGTTCAACAAGACCGATAATACAGAATTAGAAAAATTATTTTTTTTAGTTTTTAAAGAGAGAAATCAATACTTAAAACGGACGTTCAAGACCAATGATACAGAATTAGAAAATGAAATTTCTTTTTAATGAGAGAAACAATACTTAAAACGGCATAATGGAAAAAACAATTGTGTTCTGATTAATGTTCCTGAGATTGACGGTGAGTCTGTTCTGGAAAACACAAAAGTAATAATTTCGAATTGTGGAATAGTTTAAAAAGATTCTTCTATATACAATTGCTTTAGATTGGGGAGAAGAAAGGGAGAAACACGTGTAAGACCGATAATACAGAATTAGAAAATTATTTAGTTTTTAAAGAGAGAAATCGATACTTAAAACGGACGTTTAAGACCAATAATACAGAATTAGATAATGAAATTTTTTTTTTAAAGAGAGAAACAATACTTAAAACGGCATAATGGAAAAAACAATTGTGTTCTGATAAATGTTCCTGAGATTAAAGGTGAGTCTGTTCTGGAAATCACAAAAGAAATAATTTCGAATTGTGGAATAGTTTTAAAAGATTCTTCTATATACAATTGCTTTAGATTGGGGAGAAGAAAGGGAGAAACACGTGTAAGACCGATAATACAGAATTAGAAAATTATTTAGTTTTTAAAGAGAGAAATCGATACTTAAAACGGACGTTTAAGACCAATAATACAGAATTAGAAAATGAAATTTTTTTTTTAAAGAGAGAAACAATACTTAAAACAGCATAATGGAAAAAACAATTGTGTTCTGTTTAATGTTCCTGAGATTGAAGGTGAGTCCGTTATGGAAAACACAAAAGAAATAATTTCGAATTGTGGAATAGTTTTAAAAGATTCTTCTATAAACAATTGCTTTAGATTGGGGAGAAGAAAGGGCAAAACACGATTAAGACCGATAATTCAGAATTAGAAAATTATTTTTTTTTTAATGAGAGAAATTCAATACTTAAAACAGCATAATAGAAACAACATCTGTGTTCCGTTTAATGTTCCTGAGATTAAAGGTGAGTGTGTTCTGAAAAACACAAAAGAAATAATTTCGAATTGTGGAATAGTTTTAAAAGATTCTTTCTTCTATAAACAATTGCTTTAGATTGGGGAGAAGAAAGTGCGAAACACGTTCAAGACCGATAATTCAGAATTAGAAAATTAATTTTTTTTTTACAGAGAGAAATTTAATACTTAAAACGGCATAATGGAAAAAACAATTGTGTTCTGTTTAGGGTTCCTGAGATTAAAGGTGAGTGTGTTCTGGAAAACACAAAAGAAATAATTTCGAATAGTGGAATAGTTTTAAAAGATTCTTTCTTCTATAAACAATTTCTTTAGATTGGGTAGTAGAAAGAGCGAAACACGTTCAAGACCGTAAATACAGAATTAGAAAATGAATTTTTTTTTAAAAAGAGAGAAATGAATGCTTAAAACGGCATAATGGAAAAAACAATTGTGTTCTGTTTAATGTTCCTGAGATTGAAGGTGAGTGTGTATTGGAAAACACAAAAGAAATAATTTCGAATTGTGGAATAGTTTTAAAAGATTCTTCGATAAACAAATGCTTTAGATTGGGGAGAAGAAAGGGCAAAACACGTTCAAGACCGATAATACAGAATTAGAAAATGATTTTTTTTTTTTTTAAGAGAGAAATCAATACTTAAAACGGCATAATGAAACAATTGCTTTAGATTGGGGAGAAGAAAGGGCGAAATACGTTCAAGACCGATAATACAGAATTGTCTGTTCGGAAAAACACAAAAGAATAAATATCGAATTGTGAAATAGTTTTAAAAGATGAAGGTGAGTCTGTTTTGGAAAACACAAAAGAATAAATTTCGAATTGTGAAATAGTTTTAAAAGAATCTTCTATAAACAATTGGTTTAGATTGGGGAGAAGAAAGGGCGAAACACGTTCAAGACCGATAATTCAGAATTAGAAAATGAAATTTTTTTATAAAGAGAGAAACAATACTTAAAACGGCATAATGGAAAAAACAATTGTGTTCTGATAAATGTTCCTGAGATTAAAGGTGAGTCTGTTCTGGAAATCACAAAAGAAATAATTTCGAATTGTGGAATAGTTTTAAAAGATTCTTCTATATACAATTGCTTTAGATTGGGGAGAAGAAAGGGAGAAACACGTGTAAGACCGATAATACAGAATTAGAAAATTATTTAGTTTTTAAAGAGAGAAATCGATACTTAAAACGGACGTTTAAGACCAATAATACAGAATTAGAAAATGAAATTTTTTTTTTAAAGAGAGAAACAATACTTAAAACAGCATAATGGAAAAAACAATTGTGTTCTGTTTAATGTTCCTGAGATTGAAGGTGAGTCCGTTATGGAAAACACAAAAGAAATAATTTCGAATTGTGGAATAGTTTTAAAAGATTCTTCTATAAACAATTGCTTTAGATTGGGGAGAAGAAAGGGCAAAACACGATTAAGACCGATAATTCAGAATTAGAAAATTCATTTTTTTTTTACAGAGAGAAATTTAATACTTAGAACGGCATAATGGAAAAAACAATTGTGTTCTGTTTAGGGTTCCTGAGATTAAAGGTGAGTGTGTTCTGGAAAACACAAAAGAAATAATTTCGAATAGTGGAATAGTTTTAAAAGATTCTTTCTTCTATAAACAATTTCTTTAGATTGGGTAGTAGAAAGAGCGAAACACGTTCAAGACCGATAATACAGAATTAGAAAATTATTTTTTTTTTAATGAGAGAAATTCAATACTTAAAACAGCATAATAGAAACAACATCTGTGTTCCGTTTAATGTTCCTGAGATTAAAGGTGAGTGTGTTCTGAAAAACACAAAAGAAATAATTTCGAATTGTGGAATAGTTTTAAAAGATTCTTTCTTCTATAAACAATTGCTTTAGATTGGGGAGAAGAAAGTGCGAAACACGTTCAAGACCGATAATTCAGAATTAGAAAATTAATTTTTTTTTTACAGAGAGAAATTTAATACTTAAAACGGCATAATGGAAAAAACAATTGTGTTCTGTTTAGGGTTCCTGAGATTAAAGGTGAGTGTGTTCTGGAAAACACAAAAGAAATAATTTCGAATAGTGGAATAGTTTTAAAAGATTCTTTCTTCTATAAACAATTTCTTTAGATTGGGTAGTAGAAAGAGCGAAACACGTTCAAGACCGTAAATACAGAATAAGAAAATGAATTTTTTTTTAAAAAGAGAGAAATCGATACTTAAAACGGACGTTTAAGACCAATAATACAGAATTAGAAAATGAAATTTTTTTTTTAAAGAGAGAAACAATACTTAAAACGGCATAATGGAAAAAACACTTGTGTTCTGATAAATGTTCCTGAGATTAAAGGTGAGTCTGTTCTGGAAATCACAAAAGAAATAATTTCGAATTGTGGAATAGTTTTAAAAGATTCTTCTATATACAATTGCTTTAGATTGGGGAGAAGAAAGGGCGAAACACGTTCAACAAGACCGATAATATAGAATTAGAAAAATTATTTTTTTTAGTTTTTAAAGAGAGAAATCAATACTTAAAACGGACGTTCAAGACCAATGATACAGAATTAGAAAATGAAATTTCTTTTTAATGAGAGAAACAATACTTAAAACGGCATAATGGAAAAAACAATTGTGTTCTGATTAATGTTCCTGACATTGACGGTGAGTCTGTTCTGGAAAACACAAAAGTAATAATTTCGAATTGTGAAAGAGTTTAAAAAGATTCTTCTATATACAATTGCTTTAGATTGGGGAGAAGAAAGGGAGAAACACGTGTAAGACCGATAATACAGAATTAGAAAATTATTTAGTTTTTAAAGAGAGAAATCGATACTTAAAACGGACGTTTAAGACCAATAATACAGAATTAGATAATGAAATTTTTTTTTTAAAGAGAGAAACAATACTTAAAACGGCATAATGGAAAAAACAATTGTGTTCTGATAAATGTTCCTGAGATTAAAGGTGAGTCTGTTCTGGAAATCACAAAAGAAATAATTTCGAATTGTGGAATAGTTTTAAAAGATTCTTCTATATACAATTGCTTTAGATTGGGGAGAAGAAAGGGAGAAACACGTGTAAGACCGATAATACAGAATTAGAAAATTATTTAGTTTTTAAAGAGAGAAATCGATACTTAAAACGGACGTTTAAGACCAATAATACAGAATTAGAAAATGAAATTTTTTTTTTAATGAGAGAAACAATACTTAAAACGGCATAATGGAAAAAACAATTGTGTTCTGATTAATGTTCCTGAGATTGACGGTGAGTCTGTTCTGGAAAACACAAAAGTAATAATCTCGAATTGTGGAATAGTTTAAAAAGATTCTTCTATATACAATTGCTTTAGATTGGGGAGAAGAAAGGGAGAAACACGTGTAAGACCGATAATACAGAATTAGAAAATTATTTAGTTTTTAAAGAGAGAAATCGATACTTAAAACAGACGTTCAAGACCAATAATACAGAATTAGAAAATGACATTTTTTTTTTTAAAGAGTGAAATTTAACACTTAAAACGGCTTAATGGAAAAAACAATTGTGTTCTGTTTAATGTTCATTAGATTAAAGGTGAGTGAGTCTGTTCTGGAAAACACAAAAGAATAAATTTCAGAATTTTTTTTTTAAAGATAGAAATTCAATACTTAAAGGGCAAAACACGTTCAAGACCGATAATACAGAATTAGAAAATGATATTTGTTTTTTAAAGAGAGAAATCAATACTTAGAACGGCATAATGGAAAAAAAAATTGTGTAATGGCGAAACACGTTCAAGACCGATAATACAGAATCAGAAAATTAATTTTTTTTCTAAAGAGAGAAATTTAAAACTTAAAACGGCTTAATGGAAAAAACAATTGTGTTCTGATTAATGTTCATGAGATTAAAGGTGTGTTAGTCTGTTCTGTAAGACACAAAAGAATAAATTTCGGAAATTTTTTTTTTTAGATAGAAATTTAATACTTAAAACGGCATAATGGAAAAAACAATTGTGTTCTGATCAATGTTCCTGAGATTGACGGGGAGTCTGTTCTGGAAAACACAAAAGTAATTATTTCGAATTGTGTAATAGTTTTAAAAGATTCTTCTCTATACAATTGCTTTAGATTGGGGAGTAGAAAGGGCGAAACACGTTCAAGACCGTTAATACAGAATTAGAAAAATTTATTTTTTTACTTTTTAATGAGAGAAATCAATACTTAAAACGGACGTTCAAGACCAATAATACAGAATTAGAAAATGAAATTTCTTTTTAATGAGAGAAACAATACTTAAAACGGCATAATGGAAAAAACAATTGTGTTCTGATTAATGTTCCTGAGATTGACGGTGAGTCTGTTCTGGAAAACACAAAAGTAATTATTTCGAATTGTGGAATAGTTTTAAAAGATTCTGCTATATACAATTGCTTTAGATTGGGGAGAACAAAGGGCAAAACACGTTCAAGACCGATAATCCAGAATTAGAAAATGAAATTTTTTTATAAAGAGAGAAACAATACTTAAAACGGCATAATGGAAAAAACAATTGTGTTCTGTTTAATGTACCTGAGATTGAAGGTGAGTGTGTTCTGGAAAACACAAAAGAAATAATTTCGAATTGTGGAATAGTTTTAAAAGATTCTTCTATATACAATTGCTTTAGATTGGGGAGAAGAAATGGAGAAACACGTGTAAGACCGATAATACAGAATTAGAAAATTATTTAGTTTTTAAAGAGAGAAATCGATACTTAAAACGGACGTTTAAGACCAATAATACAGAATTAGAAAATGAAATTTTTTTTTTAAAGAGAGAAACAATACTTAAAACGGCATAATGGAAAAAACACTTGTGTTCTGATAAATGTTCCTGAGATTAAAGGTGAGTCTGTTCTGGAAATCACAAAAGAAATAATTTCGAATTGTGGAATAGTTTTAAAAGATTCTTCTATATACAATTGCTTTAGATTGGGGAGAAGAAAGGGCGAAACACGTTCAACAAGACCGATAATACAGAATTAGAAAAATTATTTTTTTTAGTTTTTAAAGAGAGAAATCAATACTTAAAACGGACGTTCAAGACCAATGATACAGAATTAGAAAATGAAATTTCTTTTTAATGAGAGAAACAATACTTAAAACGGCATAATGGAAAAAACAATTGTGTTCTGATTAATGTTCCTGAGATTGACGGTGAGTCTGTTCTGGAAAACACAAAAGTAATAATTTCGAATTGTGAAATAGTTTAAAAAGATTCTTCTATATACAATTGCTTTAGATTGGGGAGAAGAAAGGGAGAAACACGTGTAAGACCGATAATACAGAATTAGAAAAATTATTTTTTTTATATTTTAAAGAGAGAAATCGATACTTAAAACGGACGTTTAAGACCAATAATACAGAATTAGAAAATGAAATTTTTTTTTTAATGAGAGAAACAATACTTAAAACGGCATAATGGAAAAAACAATTGTGTTTTTTAATGTTCCTGAGATTGAAGGTGAGTCTGTTCTGGAAAACACAAAAGAATAAATTTTGAATTGTGGAATAGTTTTAAAAGATTATTCGATATACAATTGCTTTAGATTGGGGAGAAGAAAGGGCGAAACACGTTCAAGACCAATAATACAGAATTAGAAATATTATTTTTTTTAGTTTTTAAAGAGAGAAATCGATACTTAAAACGGACGTTCAAGACCAATAATACAGAATTAGAAAATTAAATTTTTTTTTAAAGAGAGAAACAATACTTAAAACGGCATAATGGAAAAAACAATTGTGTTCTGTTTAATGTTCCTGAGATTGAAGGTGAGTCTGTTCTGGAAAACACAAAAGAAATAATTTTGAATTGTGGAATAGTTTTAAAATATTATTCGATAAAGAATTGCTTTAGATTGGGGAGAAGAAAGGGCAAAACGCGTTCAAGACCGATAATACAGAATTAGAAAATGAATTTTTTTTTTAAAAAGAGAAATTCAAAACTTAAAACGGCTTAATGGAAAAAACAATTGTGTTCTGATCAATGTTCCTGAGATTGACGGGGAGTCTGTTCTGGATATCACAAAAGTAATAATTTCGAATTGTGGAATAGTTTTAAAAGATTCTTCGATAAACAATTGCTTTAGATTGGGGAGAAGAAAGGGCAAAACACGTTTAAGACCGATAATACAGAATTAGAAAATGAAATTTTTTTTTTAAAGAGAGAAACCAATACTTAAAACGGCATAATGGAAAAAACAATTGTGTTCTGATTAATGTTCCTGAGATTAAAGGTGAGTCTGTTCTGGAAAACACAAAAGTAATTATTTCGAATTGTGGAATAGTTTTAAAAGATTCTTCTATATACAATTGCTTTAGATTGGGGAGTAGAAAGGGCGAAACACGTTCAAGACCGTTAATACAGAATTAGAAAAATTTATTTTTTTACTTTTTAATGAGAGAAATCAATACTTAAAACGGACGTTCAAGACCAATAATACAGAATTAGAAAATGAAATTTCTTTTTAATGAGAGAAACAATACTTAAAACGGCATAATGGAAAAAACAATTGTGTTCTGATTAATGTTCCTGAGATTGACGGTGAGTCTGTTCTGGAAAACACAAAAGTAATTATTTCGAATTGTGGAATAGTTTTAAAAGATTCTGCTATATACAATTGCTTTAGATTGGGGAGAACAAAGGGCAAAACACGTTCAAGACCGATAATCCAGAATTAGAAAATGAAATTTTTTTATAAAGAGAGAAACAATACTTAAAACGGCATAATGGAAAAAACAATTGTGTTCTGTTTAATGTACCTGAGATTGAAGGTGAGTGTGTTCTGGAAAACACAAAAGAAATAATTTCGAATTGTGGAATAGTTTTAAAAGATTCTTCTATATACAATTGCTTTAGATTGGGGAGATGAAAGGGCGAAACACGTTCAAGACCGTTAATACAGAATTGGAAAATTATTTTTTTTAGTTTTTAAAGAGAGAAATCAATACTTAAAACGGACGTTCCAGACCAATAATACAGAATTAGAAAATGACATTTTTTTTTTTAAAGAGTGAAATTTAACACTTAAAACGGCTTAATGGAAAAAACAATTGTGTTCTGTTTAATGTTCATTAGATTAAAGGTGAGTGAGTCTGTTCTGGAAAACACAAAAGAATAAATTTCAGAATTTTTTTTTAAAGATAGAAATTCAATACTTAAAACGGCAAAATGGAAAAAACAATTGTGTTCTGTTAATGTTCCTGAGATTGACAGGGAGTCTGTTCTGGAAAACACAAAAGTAATTATTTCGAATTGTGGAATAGTTTTAAAAGATTCTGCTATATACAATTGCTTTAGATTGGGGAGAACAAAGGGCAAAACACGTTCAAGACCGATAATCCAGAATTAGAAAATGAAATTTTTTTATAAAGAGAGAAACAATACTTAAAACGGCATAATGGAAAAAACAATTGTGTTCTGTTTAATGTTCCTGAGATTAAAGGTGAGTCTGTTCTGGAAAACACAAAAGAAATAATTTCGAATTGTGGAATAGTTTAAAAAGATTCTTCTATATACAATTGCTTTAGATTGGGGAGAAGAAATGGAGAAACACGTGTAAGACCGATAATACAGAATTAGAAAATTATTTAGTTTTTAAAGAGAGAAATCGATACTTAAAACGGACGTTTAAGACCAATAATACAGAATTAGAAAATGAAATTTTTTTTTTAAAGAGAGAAACAATACTTAAAACGGCATAATGGAAAAAACACTTGTGTTCTGATAAATGTTCCTGAGATTAAAGGTGAGTCTGTTCTGGAAATCACAAAAGAAATAATTTCGAATTGTGGAATAGTTTTAAAAGATTCTTCTATATACAATTGCTTTAGATTGGGGAGAAGAAAGGGCGAAACACGTTCAACAAGACCGATAATACAGAATTAGAAAAATTATTTTTTTTAGTTTTTAAAGAGAGAAATCAATACTTAAAACGGACGTTCAAGACCAATGATACAGAATTAGAAAATGAAATTTCTTTTTAATGAGAGAAACAATACTTAAAACGGCATAATGGAAAAAACAATTGTGTTCTGATTAATGTTCCTGAGATTGACGGTGAGTCTGTTCTGGAAAACACAAAAGTAATAATTTCGAATTGTGAAATAGTTTAAAAAGATTCTTCTATATACAATTGCTTTAGATTGGGGAGAAGAAAGGGAGAAACACGTGTAAGACCGATAATACAGAATTAGAAAAATTATTTTTTTTATATTTTAAAGAGAGAAATCGATACTTAAAACGGACGTTTAAGACCAATAATACAGAATTAGAAAATGAAATTTTTTTTTTAATGAGAGAAACAATACTTAAAACGGCATAATGGAAAAAACAATTGTGTTTTTTAATGTTCCTGAGATTGAAGGTGAGTCTGTTCTGGAAAACACAAAAGAATAAATTTTGAATTGTGGAATAGTTTTAAAAGATTATTCGATATACAATTGCTTTAGATTGGGGAGAAGAAAGGGCGAAACACGTTCAAGACCAATAATACAGAATTAGAAATATTATTTTTTTTAGTTTTTAAAGAGAGAAATCGATACTTAAAACGGACGTTCAAGACCAATAATACAGAATTAGAAAATTAAATTTTTTTTTAAAGAGAGAAACAATACTTAAAACGGCATAATGGAAAAAACAATTGTGTTCTGTTTAATGTTCCTGAGATTGAAGGTGAGTCTGTTCTGGAAAACACAAAAGAAATAATTTTGAATTGTGGAATAGTTTTAAAATATTATTCGATAAAGAATTGCTTTAGATTGGGGAGAAGAAAGGGCAAAACGCGTTCAAGACCGATAATACAGAATTAGAAAATGAATTTTTTTTTTAAAAAGAGAAATTCAAAACTTAAAACGGCTTAATGGAAAAAACAATTGTGTTCTGATCAATGTTCCTGAGATTGACGGGGAGTCTGTTCTGGATATCACAAAAGTAATAATTTCGAATTGTGGAATAGTTTTAAAAGATTCTTCGATAAACAATTGCTTTAGATTGGGGAGAAGAAAGGGCAAAACACGTTTAAGACCGATAATACAGAATTAGAAAATGAAATTTTTTTTTTAAAGAGAGAAACCAATACTTAAAACGGCATAATGGAAAAAACAATTGTGTTCTGATTAATGTTCCTGAGATTAAAGGTGAGTCTGTTCTGGAAAACACAAAAGTAATTATTTCGAATTGTGGAATAGTTTTAAAAGATTCTTCTATATACAATTGCTTTAGATTGGGGAGTAGAAAGGGCGAAACACGTTCAAGACCGTTAATACAGAATTAGAAAAATTTATTTTTTTACTTTTTAATGAGAGAAATCAATACTTAAAACGGACGTTCAAGACCAATAATACAGAATTAGAAAATGAAATTTCTTTTTAATGAGAGAAACAATACTTAAAACGGCATAATGGAAAAAACAATTGTGTTCTGATTAATGTTCCTGAGATTGACGGTGAGTCTGTTCTGGAAAACACAAAAGTAATTATTTCGAATTGTGGAATAGTTTTAAAAGATTCTGCTATATACAATTGCTTTAGATTGGGGAGAACAAAGGGCAAAACACGTTCAAGACCGATAATCCAGAATTAGAAAATGAAATTTTTTTATAAAGAGAGAAACAATACTTAAAACGGCATAATGGAAAAAACAATTGTGTTCTGTTTAATGTACCTGAGATTGAAGGTGAGTGTGTTCTGGAAAACACAAAAGAAATAATTTCGAATTGTGGAATAGTTTTAAAAGATTCTTCTATATACAATTGCTTTAGATTGGGGAGATGAAAGGGCGAAACACGTTCAAGACCGTTAATACAGAATTGGAAAATTATTTTTTTTAGTTTTTAAAGAGAGAAATCAATACTTAAAACGGACGTTCCAGACCAATAATACAGAATTAGAAAATGACATTTTTTTTTTTAAAGAGTGAAATTTAACACTTAAAACGGCTTAATGGAAAAAACAATTGTGTTCTGTTTAATGTTCATTAGATTAAAGGTGAGTGAGTCTGTTCTGGAAAACACAAAAGAATAAATTTCAGAATTTTTTTTTAAAGATAGAAATTCAATACTTAAAACGGCAAAATGGAAAAAACAATTGTGTTCTGTTAATGTTCCTGAGATTGACAGGGAGTCTGTTCTGGAAAACACAAAAGTAATTATTTCGAATTGTGGAATAGTTTTAAAAGATTCTGCTATATACAATTGCTTTAGATTGGGGAGAACAAAGGGCAAAACACGTTCAAGACCGATAATCCAGAATTAGAAAATGAAATTTTTTTATAAAGAGAGAAACAATACTTAAAACGGCATAATGGAAAAAACAATTGTGTTCTGTTTAATGTTCCTGAGATTAAAGGTGAGTCTGTTCTGGAAAACACAAAAGAAATAATTTCGAATTGTGGAATAGTTTAAAAAGATTCTTCTATATACAATTGCTTTAGATTGGGGAGAAGAAATGGAGAAACACGTGTAAGACCGATAATACAGAATTAGAAAATTATTTAGTTTTTAAAGAGAGAAATCGATACTTAAAACGGACGTTTAAGACCAATAATACAGAATTAGAAAATGAAATTTTTTTTTTAAAGAGAGAAACAATACTTAAAACGGCATAATGGAAAAAACACTTGTGTTCTGATAAATGTTCCTGAGATTAAAGGTGAGTCTGTTCTGGAAATCACAAAAGAAATAATTTCGAATTGTGGAATAGTTTTAAAAGATTCTTCTATATACAATTGCTTTAGATTGGGGAGAAGAAAGGGCGAAACACGTTCAACAAGACCGATAATACAGAATTAGAAAAATTATTTTTTTTAGTTTTTAAAGAGAGAAATCAATACTTAAAACGGACGTTCAAGACCAATGATACAGAATTAGAAAATGAAATTTCTTTTTAATGAGAGAAACAATACTTAAAACGGCATAATGGAAAAAACAATTGTGTTCTGATTAATGTTCCTGAGATTGACGGTGAGTCTGTTCTGGAAAACACAAAAGTAATAATTTCGAATTGTGAAATAGTTTAAAAAGATTCTTCTATATACAATTGCTTTAGATTGGGGAGAAGAAAGGGAGAAACACGTGTAAGACCGATAATACAGAATTAGAAAAATTATTTTTTTTATATTTTAAAGAGAGAAATCGATACTTAAAACGGACGTTTAAGACCAATAATACAGAATTAGAAAATGAAATTTTTTTTTTAATGAGAGAAACAATACTTAAAACGGCATAATGGAAAAAACAATTGTGTTTTTTAATGTTCCTGAGATTGAAGGTGAGTCTGTTCTGGAAAACACAAAAGAATAAATTTTGAATTGTGGAATAGTTTTAAAAGATTATTCGATATACAATTGCTTTAGATTGGGGAGAAGAAAGGGCGAAACACGTTCAAGACCAATAATACAGAATTAGAAATATTATTTTTTTTAGTTGTTAAAGAGAGAAATCGATACTTAAAACGGACGTTCAAGACCAATAATACAGAATTAGAAAATTAAATTTTTTTTTAAAGAGAGAAACAATACTTAAAACGGCATAATGGAAAAAACAATTGTGTTCTGTTTAATGTTCCTGAGATTGAAGGTGAGTCTGTTCTGGAAAACACAAAAGAAATAATTTTGAATTGTGGAATAGTTTTAAAATATTATTCGATAAAGAATTGCTTTAGATTGGGGAGAAGAAAGGGCAAAACGCGTTCAAGACCGATAATACAGAATTAGAAAATGAATTTTTTTTTAAAAAGAGAAATTCAAAACTTAAAACGGCTTAATGGAAAAAACAATTGTGTTCTGATCAATGTTCCTGAGATTGACGGGGAGTCTGTTCTGGATATCACAAAAGTAATTATTTCGAATTGTGGAATAGTTTTAAAAGATTCTTCGATAAACAATTGCTTTAGATTGGGGAGAAGAAAGGGCAAAACACGTTTAAGACCGATAATACAGAATTAGAAAATGAAATTTTTTTTTTAAAGAGAGAAACCAATACTTAAAACGGCATAATGGAAAAAACAATTGTGTTCTGTTTAATGTTCATGAGGTTAAAGGTGAGTGATCTGTTCTGGAAAACACAAAAGAAATAATTTCGAATTGTGGAATAGTTTTAAAAGATTCTTCTATATACAATTGCTTTAGATTGGGGAGAAGAAAGGGAGAAACACGTTCAAGACCGATAATACAGAATTAGAAAAATTATTTTTTTTATATTTTCAAGAGAGAAATCGATACTTAAAACGGACGTTCAAGACCAATAATACAGAATTAGAAAAGGAAATTTTTTTTCAAAGAGAGAAACAATACTTAAAACGGCATAATGGAAAAAACAATTGTGTTCTGTTTAATGATCCTGAGATTGAAGGTGAGTCTGTTCTGGAAAACACAAAAGAAATAATTTCGAATTGTGGAATAGTTTTAAAAGATTCTTCTATATACAATTGCTTTAGATTGGGGAGATGAAAGGGCGAAACACGTTCAAGACCGTTAATACAGAATTGGAAAATTATTTTTTTTAGTTTTTAAAGAGAGAAATCAATACTTAAAACGGACGTTCCAGACCAATAATACAGAATTAGAAAATGACATTTTTTTTTTTAAAGAGTGAAATTTAACACTTAAAACGGCTTAATGGAAAAAACAATTGTGTTCTGTTTAATGTTCATTAGATTAAAGGTGAGTGAGTCTGTTCTGGAAAACACAAAAGAATAAATTTCAGAATTTTTTTTTTAAAGATAGAAATTCAATACTTAAAACGGCAAAATGGAAAAAACAATTGTGTTCTGTTAATGTTCCTGAGATTGACAGGGAGTCTGTTCTGGAAAACACAAAAGTAATTATTTCGAATTGTGGAATAGTTTTAAAAGATTCTGCTATATACAATTGCTTTAGATTGGGGAGAACAAAGGGCAAAACACGTTCAAGACCGATAATCCAGAATTAGAAAATGAAATTTTTTTATAAAGAGAGAAACAATACTTAAAACGGCATAATGGAAAAAACAATTGTGTTCTGTTTAATGTTCCTGAGATTAAAGGTGAGTCTGTTCTGGAAAACACAAAAGAAATAATTTCGAATTGTGGAATAGTTTAAAAAGATTCTTCTATATACAATTGCTTTAGATTGGGGAGAAGAAATGGAGAAACACGTGTAAGACCGATAATACAGAATTAGAAAATTATTTAGTTTTTAAAGAGAGAAATCGATACTTAAAACGGACGTTTAAGACCAATAATACAGAATTAGAAAATGAAATTTTTTTTTTAAAGAGAGAAACAATACTTAAAACGGCATAATGGAAAAAACAATTGTGTTCTGTTTAATGTTCCTGAGTTGACGTTGAGTCTGTTCTGGAAAACACAAAAGTAATTATTTTGAATTGTGGAATAGTTTTAAAAGATTCTTCGATAAACAATTGCTTTAGATTGGGAAGAAGGAAGGGCAAAACACGTTCAAGACCGATAATATAGAATTAGAAAAATTATTTTTTTTATATCTTAAAGAGAGAAATCGATACTTAAACGGACGTTCAAGACCAATAATACAGAATTAGAAAATTAAATTTTTTTTTAAAGAGAGAAACAATACTTAAAACGGCATAATGGAAAAAACAATTGTGTTTTTTAATGTTCCTGAGATTGAAGGTGAGTCTGTTCTGGAAAACACAAAAGAATAAATTTTGAATTGTGGAATAGTTTTAAAAGATTATTCGATAAACAATTGCTTTAGATTGGGGAGAAGAAAGGGCAAAACACGTTCAAGACCGATAATACAGAATTAGAAAATGAAATTTTTTTTTTAAAGAGAGAAACAATACTTAAAACGGCATAATGGAAAAAACAATTGTGTTCTGATAAATGTTCCTGAGATTAAAGGTGAGTCTGGTCTGGAAATCACAAAAGAAATAATTTCGAATTGTGGAATAGTTTTAAACGATTCTTCTATATACAATTGCTTTAGATTGGGGAGAAGAAAGGGCGAAACACGTTCAAGACCATTAATACAGAATTAGAAAAATTATTTTTTTTAGTTTTTAAAGAGAGAAATCAATACTTAAAACGGACGTTCAAGACCAATAATACAGAATTAGAAAATTAAATTTTTTTTTTAAAGAGTGAAATTTAACACTTAAAATGGCTTAATGAAAAAAACAATTGTGTTCTGTTTAATGTTCATTAGATTAAAGGTGAGTGAGTCTGTTCTGGAAAACACAAAAGAAATAATTTCGAATTCTGGAATAGTTTTAAAAGATTCTTCTATATACAATTGCTTTAGATTGGGGAGAAGAAAGGGCGAAACACGTTCAAGACCAATAATACAGAATTAGAATTATTATTTTTTTTAGTTTTTAAAGAGAGAAATCGATACTTAAAACGGACGTTCAAGACCAATAATACAGAATTAGAAAATGAAATTTTTTTTTAAAGCGAGAAACAATACTTAAAACGGCATAATGGAAAAAACAATTGTGTTCTGTTTAATGTTCCTGAGATTGAAGGTGAGTCTGTTCTGGAAAACACAAAAGAAATAATTTTGAATTGTGGAATAGTTTTAAAAGATTATTCGATAAACAATTGCTTTAGATTGGGGAGAAGAAAGGGCAAAACGCGTTCAAGACTGATAATACAGAATTAGAAAATGATTTTTTTTTTTAAAAAGAGAAATTCAAAACTTAAAACGGCTTAATGGAAAAAACAATTGTGTTCTGATCAATGTTCCTGAGATTGACGGGGAGTCTGTTCTGGAAATCACAAAAGTAATTATTTCGAATTGTGGAATAGTTTTAAAAGATTCTGCTATATACAATTGCTTTAGATTGGGGAGAACAAAGGGCAAAACACGTTCAAGACCGATAATCCAGAATTAGAAAATGAAATTTTTTTATAAAGAGAGAAACAATACTTAAAACGGCATAATGGAAAAAACAATTGTGTTCTGTTTAATGTACCTGAGATTGAAGGTGAGTGTGTTCTGGAAAACACAAAAGAAATAATTTCGAATTGTGGAATAGTTTTAAAAGATTCTTCTATATACAATTGCTTTAGATTGGGGAGATGAAAGGGCGAAACACGTTCAAGACCGTTAATACAGAATTGGAAAATTATTTTTTTTAGTTTTTAAAGAGAGAAATCAATACTTAAAACGGACGTTCCAGACCAATAATACAGAATTAGAAAATGACATTTTTTTTTTTAAAGAGTGAAATTTAACACTTAAAACGGCTTAATGGAAAAAACAATTGTGTTCTGTTTAATGTTCATTAGATTAAAGGTGAGTGAGTCTGTTCTGGAAAACACAAAAGAATAAATTTCAGAATTTTTTTTTAAAGATAGAAATTCAATACTTAAAACGGCAAAATGGAAAAAACAATTGTGTTCTGTTAATGTTCCTGAGATTGACAGGGAGTCTGTTCTGGAAAACACAAAAGTAATTATTTCGAATTGTGGAATAGTTTTAAAAGATTCTGCTATATACAATTGCTTTAGATTGGGGAGAACAAAGGGCAAAACACGTTCAAGACCGATAATCCAGAATTAGAAAATGAAATTTTTTTATAAAGAGAGAAACAATACTTAAAACGGCATAATGGAAAAAACAATTGTGTTCTGTTTAATGTTCCTGAGATTAAAGGTGAGTCTGTTCTGGAAAACACAAAAGAAATAATTTCGAATTGTGGAATAGTTTAAAAAGATTCTTCTATATACAATTGCTTTAGATTGGGGAGAAGAAATGGAGAAACACGTGTAAGACCGATAATACAGAATTAGAAAATTATTTAGTTTTTAAAGAGAGAAATCGATACTTAAAACGGACGTTTAAGACCAATAATACAGAATTAGAAAATGAAATTTTTTTTTTAAAGAGAGAAACAATACTTAAAACGGCATAATGGAAAAAACACTTGTGTTCTGATAAATGTTCCTGAGATTAAAGGTGAGTCTGTTCTGGAAATCACAAAAGAAATAATTTCGAATTGTGGAATAGTTTTAAAAGATTCTTCTATATACAATTGCTTTAGATTGGGGAGAAGAAAGGGCGAAACACGTTCAACAAGACCGATAATACAGAATTAGAAAAATTATTTTTTTTAGTTTTTAAAGAGAGAAATCAATACTTAAAACGGACGTTCAAGACCAATGATACAGAATTAGAAAATGAAATTTCTTTTTAATGAGAGAAACAATACTTAAAACGGCATAATGGAAAAAACAATTGTGTTCTGATTAATGTTCCTGAGATTGACGGTGAGTCTGTTCTGGAAAACACAAAAGTAATAATTTCGAATTGTGAAATAGTTTAAAAAGATTCTTCTATATACAATTGCTTTAGATTGGGGAGAAGAAAGGGAGAAACACGTGTAAGACCGATAATACAGAATTAGAAAAATTATTTTTTTTATATTTTAAAGAGAGAAATCGATACTTAAAACGGACGTTTAAGACCAATAATACAGAATTAGAAAATGAAATTTTTTTTTTAATGAGAGAAACAATACTTAAAACGGCATAATGGAAAAAACAATTGTGTTTTTTAATGTTCCTGAGATTGAAGGTGAGTCTGTTCTGGAAAACACAAAAGAATAAATTTTGAATTGTGGAATAGTTTTAAAAGATTATTCGATATACAATTGCTTTAGATTGGGGAGAAGAAAGGGCGAAACACGTTCAAGACCAATAATACAGAATTAGAAATATTATTTTTTTTAGTTGTTAAAGAGAGAAATCGATACTTAAAACGGACGTTCAAGACCAATAATACAGAATTAGAAAATTAAATTTTTTTTTAAAGAGAGAAACAATACTTAAAACGGCATAATGGAAAAAACAATTGTGTTCTGTTTAATGTTCCTGAGATTGAAGGTGAGTCTGTTCTGGAAAACACAAAAGAAATAATTTTGAATTGTGGAATAGTTTTAAAATATTATTCGATAAAGAATTGCTTTAGATTGGGGAGAAGAAAGGGCAAAACGCGTTCAAGACCGATAATACAGAATTAGAAAATGAATTTTTTTTTAAAAAGAGAAATTCAAAACTTAAAACGGCTTAATGGAAAAAACAATTGTGTTCTGATCAATGTTCCTGAGATTGACGGGGAGTCTGTTCTGGATATCACAAAAGTAATTATTTCGAATTGTGGAATAGTTTTAAAAGATTCTTCGATAAACAATTGCTTTAGATTGGGGAGAAGAAAGGGCAAAACACGTTTAAGACCGATAATACAGAATTAGAAAATGAAATTTTTTTTTTAAAGAGAGAAACCAATACTTAAAACGGCATAATGGAAAAAACAATTGTGTTCTGTTTAATGTTCATGAGGTTAAAGGTGAGTGATCTGTTCTGGAAAACACAAAAGAAATAATTTCGAATTGTGGAATAGTTTTAAAAGATTCTTCTATATACAATTGCTTTAGATTGGGGAGAAGAAAGGGAGAAACACGTTCAAGACCGATAATACAGAATTAGAAAAATTATTTTTTTTATATTTTCAAGAGAGAAATCGATACTTAAAACGGACGTTCAAGACCAATAATACAGAATTAGAAAAGGAAATTTTTTTTCAAAGAGAGAAACAATACTTAAAACGGCATAATGGAAAAAACAATTGTGTTCTGTTTAATGATCCTGAGATTGAAGGTGAGTCTGTTCTGGAAAACACAAAAGAAATAATTTCGAATTGTGGAATAGTTTTAAAAGATTCTTCTATATACAATTGCTTTAGATTGGGGAGATGAAAGGGCGAAACACGTTCAAGACCGTTAATACAGAATTGGAAAATTTTTTTTTTTAGTTTTTAAAGAGAGAAATCAATACTTAAAACGGACGTTCCAGACCAATAATACAGAATTAGAAAATGACATTTTTTTTTTTAAAGAGTGAAATTTAACACTTAAAACGGCTTAATGGAAAAAACAATTGTGTTCTGTTTAATGTTCATTAGATTAAAGGTGAGTGAGTCTGTTCTGGAAAACACAAAAGAATAAATTTCAGAATTTTTTTTTTAAAGATAGAAATTCAATACTTAAAACGGCAAAATGGAAAAAACAATTGTGTTCTGTTAATGTTCCTGAGATTGACAGGGAGTCTGTTCTGGAAAACACAAAAGTAATTATTTCGAATTGTGGAATAGTTTTAAAAGATTCTGCTATATACAATTGCTTTAGATTGGGGAGAACAAAGGGCAAAACACGTTCAAGACCGATAATCCAGAATTAGAAAATGAAATTTTTTTATAAAGAGAGAAACAATACTTAAAACGGCATAATGGAAAAAACAATTGTGTTCTGTTTAATGTTCCTGAGATTAAAGGTGAATCTGTTCTGGAAAACACAAAAGAAATAATTTCGAATTGTGGAATAGTTTAAAAAGATTCTTCTATATACAATTGCTTTAGATTGGGGAGAAGAAATGGAGAAACACGTGTAAGACCGATAATACAGAATTAGAAAATTATTTAGTTTTTAAAGAGAGAAATCGATACTTAAAACGGACGTTTAAGACCAATAATACAGAATTAGAAAATGAAATTTTTTTTTTAAAGAGAGAAACAATACTTAAAACGGCATAATGGAAAAAACAATTGTGTTCTGTTTAATGTTCCTGAGTTGACGTTGAGTCTGTTCTGGAAAACACAAAAGTAATTATTTTGAATTGTGGAATAGTTTTAAAAGATTCTTCGATAAACAATTGCTTTAGATTGGGAAGAAGGAAGGGCAAAACACGTTCAAGACCGATAATATAGAATTAGAAAAATTATTTTTTTTATATTTTAAAGAGAGAAATCGATACTTAAACGGACGTTCAAGACCAATAATACAGAATTAGAAAATGAAATTTTTTTTTAAAGAGAGAAACAATACTTAAAACGGCATAATGGAAAAAACAATTGTGTTTTTTAATGTTCCTGAGATTGAAGGTGAGTCTGTTCTGGAAAACACAAAAGAATAAATTTTGAATTGTGGAATAGTTTTAAAAGATTATTCGATAAACAATTGCTTTAGATTGGGGAGAAGAAAGGGCAAAACACGTTCAAGACCGATAATACAGAATTAGAAAATGAAATTTTTTTTTTAAAGAGAGAAACAATACTTAAAACGGCATAATGGAAAAAACAATTGTGTTCTGATAAATGTTCCTGAGATTAAAGGTGAGTCTGGTCTGGAAATCACAAAAGAAATAATTTCGAATTGTGGAATAGTTTTAAACGATTCTTCTATATACAATTGCTTTAGATTGGGGAGAAGAAAGGGCGAAACACGTTCAAGACCATTAATACAGAATTAGAAAAATTATTTTTTTTAGTTTTTAAAGAGAGAAATCAATACTTAAAACGGACGTTCAAGACCAATAATACAGAATTAGAAAATTAAATTTTTTTTTTAAAGAGTGAAATTTAACACTTAAAATGGCTTAATGAAAAAAACAATTGTGTTCTGTTTAATGTTCATTAGATTAAAGGTGAGTGAGTCTGTTCTGGAAAACACAAAAGAAATAATTTCGAATTCTGGAATAGTTTTAAAAGATTCTTCTATATACAATTGCTTTAGATTGGGGAGAAGAAAGGGCGAAACACGTTCAAGACCAATAATACAGAATTAGAATTATTATTTTTTTTAGTTTTTAAAGAGAGAAATCGATACTTAAAACGGACGTTCAAGACCAATAATACAGAATTAGAAAATGAAATTTTTTTTTAAAGCGAGAAACAATACTTAAAACGGCATAATGGAAAAAACAATTGTGTTCTGTTTAATGTTCCTGAGATTGAAGGTGAGTCTGTTCTGGAAAACACAAAAGAAATAATTTTGAATTGTGGAATAGTTTTAAAAGATTATTCGATAAACAATTGCTTTAGATTGGGGAGAAGAAAGGGCAAAACGCGTTCAAGACTGATAATACAGAATTAGAAAATGATTTTTTTTTTTAAAAAGAGAAATTCAAAACTTAAAACGGCTTAATGGAAAAAACAATTGTGTTCTGATCAATGTTCCTGAGATTGACGGGGAGTCTGTTCTGGAAATCACAAAAGTAATTATTTCGAATTGTGGAATAGTTTTAAAAGATTCTTCTATATACAATTGCTTTAGATTGGGGAGAAGAAAGGGCAAAACACGTTTAAGACCGATAATACAGAATTAGAAAATTAAATTTTTTTTTTAAAGAGAGAAACCAATACTTAAAACGGCATAATGGAAAAAACAATTGTGTTCTGTTTAATGTTCATGAGGTTAAAGGTGAGTGATCTGTTCTGGAAAACACAAAAGAAATAATTTCGAATTGTGGAATAGTTTTAAAAGATTATTCTATATACAATTGCTTTAGATTGGGGAGAAGAAAGGGAGAAACACGTTCAAGACCGATAATACAGAATTAGAAAAATTATTTTTTTTAGTTTTTAAAGAGAGAAATCGATAATTAAAACGGACGTTCAAGACCAATAATACAGAATTAGAAAATGAAATTTTTTTTTAAAGAGAGAAACAATACTTAAAACGGCATAATGGTAAAAACAATTGTGTTCTGATTAATGTTCCTGAGTTGACGTTGAGTCTGTTCTGGAAAACACAAAAGTAATTATTTTGAATTGTGGAATAGTTTTAAAAGATTCTTCGATAAACAATTGCTTTAGATTGGGAAGAAGGAAGGGCAAAACACGTTCAAGACCGATAATATAGAATTAGAAAAATTATTTTTTTTATATTTTAAAGAGAGAAATCGATACTTAAACGGACGTTCAAGACCAATAATACAGAATTAGAAAATGAAATTTTTTTTTAAAGAGAGAAACAATACTTAAAACGGCATAATGGAAAAAACAATTGTGTTTTTTAATGTTCCTGAGATTGAAGGTGAGTCTGTTCTGGAAAACACAAAAGAATAAATTTTGAATTGTGGAATAGTTTTAAAAGATTCTTCTATATACAATTGCTTTAGATTGGGGAGATGAAAGGGCGAAACACGTTCAAGACCGTTAATACAGAATTGGAAAATTATTTTTTTTAGTTTTTAAAGAGAGAAATCAATACTTAAAACGGACGTTCCAGACCAATAATACAGAATTAGAAAATGACATTTTTTTTTTTAAAGAGTGAAATTTAACACTTAAAACGGCTTAATGGAAAAAACAATTGTGTTCTGTTTAATGTTCATTAGATTAAAGGTGAGTGAGTCTGTTCTGGAAAACACAAAAGAATAAATTTCAGAATTTTTTTTTTAAAGATAGAAATTCAATACTTAAAACGGCAAAATGGGAAAAACAATTGTGTTCTGTTAATGTTCCTGAGATTGACAGGGAGTCTGTTCTGGAAAACACAAAAGTAATTATTTCGAATTGTGGAATAGTTTTAAAAGATTCTGCTATATACAATTGCTTTAGATTGGGGAGAACAAAGGGCAAAACACGTTCAAGACCGATAATCCAGAATTAGAAAATGAAATTTTTTTATAAAGAGAGAAACAATACTTAAAACGGCATAATGGAAAAAACAATTGTGTTCTGTTTAATGTTCCTGAGATTAAAGGTGAGTCTGTTCTGGAAAACACAAAAGAAATAATTTCGAATTGTGGAATAGTTTAAAAAGATTCTTCTATATACAATTGCTTTAGATTGGGGAGAAGAAATGGAGAAACACGTGTAAGACCGATAATACAGAATTAGAAAATTATTTAGTTTTTAAAGAGAGAAATCGATACTTAAAACGGACGTTTAAGACCAATAATACAGAATTAGAAAATGAAATTTTTTTTTTAAAGAGAGAAACAATACTTAAAACGGCATAATGGAAAAAACAATTGTGTTCTGTTTAATGTTCCTGAGTTGACGTTGAGTCTGTTCTGGAAAACACAAAAGTAATTATTTTGAATTGTGGAATAGTTTTAAAAGATTCTTCGATAAACAATTGCTTTAGATTGGGAAGAAGGAAGGGCAAAACACGTTCAAGACCGATAATATAGAATTAGAAAAATTATTTTTTTTATATTTTAAAGAGAGAAATCGATACTTAAACGGACGTTCAAGACCAATAATACAGAATTAGAAAATGAAATTTTTTTTTAAAGAGAGAAACAATACTTAAAACGGCATAATGGAAAAAACAATTGTGTTTTTTAATGTTCCTGAGATTGAAGGTGAGTCTGTTCTGGAAAACACAAAAGAATAAATTTTGAATTGTGGAATAGTTTTAAAAGATTATTCGATAAACAATTGCTTTAGATTGGGGAGAAGAAAGGGCAAAACACGTTCAAGACCGATAATACAGAATTAGAAAATGAAATTTTTTTTTTAAAGAGAGAAACAATACTTAAAACGGCATAATGGAAAAAACAATTGTGTTCTGATAAATGTTCCTGAGATTAAAGGTGAGTCTGGTCTGGAAATCACAAAAGAAATAATTTCGAATTGTGGAATAGTTTTAAACGATTCTTCTATATACAATTGCTTTAGATTGGGGAGAAGAAAGGGCGAAACACGTTCAAGACCATTAATACAGAATTAGAAAAATTATTTTTTTTAGTTTTTAAAGAGAGAAATCAATACTTAAAACGGACGTTCAAGACCAATAATACAGAATTAGAAAATTAAATTTTTTTTTTAAAGAGTGAAATTTAACACTTAAAATGGCTTAATGAAAAAAACAATTGTGTTCTGTTTAATGTTCATTAGATTAAAGGTGAGTGAGTCTGTTCTGGAAAACACAAAAGAAATAATTTCGAATTCTGGAATAGTTTTAAAAGATTCTTCTATATACAATTGCTTTAGATTGGGGAGAAGAAAGGGCGAAACACGTTCAAGACCAATAATACAGAATTAGAATTATTATTTTTTTTAGTTTTTAAAGAGAGAAATCGATACTTAAAACGGACGTTCAAGACCAATAATACAGAATTAGAAAATGAAATTTTTTTTTAAAGCGAGAAACAATACTTAAAACGGCATAATGGAAAAAACAATTGTGTTCTGTTTAATGTTCCTGAGATTGAAGGTGAGTCTGTTCTGGAAAACACAAAAGAAATAATTTTGAATTGTGGAATAGTTTTAAAAGATTATTCGATAAACAATTGCTTTAGATTGGGGAGAAGAAAGGGCAAAACGCGTTCAAGACTGATAATACAGAATTAGAAAATGATTTTTTTTTTTAAAAAGAGAAATTCAAAACTTAAAACGGCTTAATGGAAAAAACAATTGTGTTCTGATCAATGTTCCTGAGATTGACGGGGAGTCTGTTCTGGAAATCACAAAAGTAATTATTTCGAATTGTGGAATAGTTTTAAAAGATTCTTCTATATACAATTGCTTTAGATTGGGGAGAAGAAAGGGCAAAACACGTTTAAGACCGATAATACAGAATTAGAAAATGAAATTTTTTTTTTAAAGAGAGAAACCAATACTTAAAACGGCATAATGGAAAAAACAATTGTGTTCTGTTTAATGTTCATGAGGTTAAAGGTGAGTGATCTGTTCTGGAAAACACAAAAGAAATAATTTCGAATTGTGGAATAGTTTTAAAAGATTCTTCTATATACAATTGCTTTAGATTGGGGAGAAGAAAGGGAGAAACACGTTCAAGACCGATAATACAGAATTAGAAAAATTATTTTTTTTAGTTTTTAAAGAGAGAAATCGATAATTAAAACGGACGTTCAAGACCAATAATACAGAATTAGAAAATGAAATTTTTTTTTAAAGAGAGAAACAATACTTAAAACGGCATAATGGTAAAAACAATTGTGTTCTGATTAATGTTCCTGAGTTGACGTTGAGTCTGTTCTGGAAAACACAAAAGTAATTATTTTGAATTGTGGAATAGTTTTAAAAGATTCTTCGATAAACAATTGCTTTAGATTGGGAAGAAGGAAGGGCAAAACACGTTCAAGACCGATAATATAGAATTAGAAAAATTATTTTTTTTATATTTTAAAGAGAGATATCGATACTTAAACGGACGTTCAAGACCAATAATACAGAATTAGAAAATGAAATTTTTTTTTAAAGAGAGAAACAATACTTAAAACGGCATAATGGAAAAAACAATTGTGTTTTTTAATGTTCCTGAGATTGAAGGTGAGTCTGTTCTGGAAAACACAAAAGAATAAATTTTGAATTGTGGAATAGTTTTAAAAGATTATTCGATAAACAATTGCTTTAGATTGGGGAGAAGAAAGGGCAAAACACGTTCAAGACCGATAATACAGAATTAGAAAATGAAATTTTTTTTTTAAAGAGAGAAACAATACTTAAAACGGCATAATGGAAAAAACAATTGTGTTCTGATAAATGTTCCTGAGATTAAAGGTGAGTCTGGTCTGGAAATCACAAAAGAAATAATTTCGAATTGTGGAATAGTTTTAAACGATTCTTCTATATACAATTGCTTTAGATTGGGGAGAAGAAAGGGCGAAACACGTTCAAGACCATTAATACAGAATTAGAAAAATTATTTTTTTTAGTTTTTAAAGAGAGAAATCAATACTTAAAACGGACGTTCAAGACCAATAATACAGAATTAGAAAATTAAATTTTTTTTTTAAAGAGTGAAATTTAACACTTAAAATGGCTTAATGAAAAAAACAATTGTGTTCTGTTTAATGTTCATTAGATTAAAGGTGAGTGAGTCTGTTCTGGAAAACACAAAAGAAATAATTTCGAATTCTGGACTAGTTTTAAAAGATTCTTCTATATACAATTGCTTTAGATTGGGGAGAAGAAAGGGCGAAACACGTTCAAGACCAATAATACAGAATTAGAATTATTATTTTTTTTAGTTTTTAAAGAGAGAAATCGATACTTAAAACGGACGTTCAAGACCAATAATACAGAATTAGAAAATGAAATTTTTTTTTAAAGCGAGAAACAATACTTAAAACGGCATAATGGAAAAAACAATTGTGTTCTGTTTAATGTTCCTGAGATTGAAGGTGAGTCTGTTCTGGAAAACACAAAAGAAATAATTTTGAATTGTGGAATAGTTTTAAAAGATTATTCGATAAACAATTGCTTTAGATTGGGGAGAAGAAAGGGCAAAACGCGTTCAAGACTGATAATACAGAATTAGAAAATGATTTTTTTTTTTAAAAAGAGAAATTCAAAACTTAAAACGGCTTAATGGAAAAAACAATTGTGTTCTGATCAATGTTCCTGAGATTGACGGGGAGTCTGTTCTGGAAATCACAAAAGTAATTATTTCGAATTGTGGAATAGTTTTAAAAGATTCTTCTATATACAATTGCTTTAGATTGGGGAGAAGAAAGGGCAAAACACGTTTAAGACCGATAATACAGAATTAGAAAATGAAATTTTTTTTTTAAAGAGAGAAACCAATACTTAAAACGGCATAATGGAAAAAACAATTGTGTTCTGTTTAATGTTCATGAGGTTAAAGGTGAGTGATCTGTTCTGGAAAACACAAAAGAAATAATTTCGAATTGTGGAATAGTTTTAAAAGATTCTTCTATATACAATTGCTTTAGATTGGGGAGAAGAAAGGGAGAAACACGTTCAAGACCGATAATACAGAATTAGAAAAATTATTTTTTTTATATTTTCAAGAGAGAAATCGATACTTAAAACGGACGTTCAAGACCAATAATACAGAATTAGAAAAGGAAATTTTTTTTCAAAGAGAGAAACAATACTTAAAACGGCATAATGGAAAAAACAATTGTGTTCTGTTTAATGATCCTGAGATTGAAGGTGAGTCTGTTCTGGAAAACACAAAAGAAATAATTTCGAATTGTGGAATAGTTTTAAAAGATTCTTCTATATACAATTGCTTTAGATTGGGGAGAAGAAAGGGCGAAACACGTTCAAGACCGATAATACAGAATTAGAAAAATTATTTTTTTTAGTTTTTAAAGAGAGAAATCGATAATTAAAACGGACGTTCAAGACCAATAATACAGAATTAGAAAATGAAATTTTTTTTTAAAGAGAGAAACAATACTTAAAACGGCATAATGGTAAAAACAATTGTGTT
This sequence comes from Troilus luridus, assembly GCA_964056705.1. Lineage (NCBI taxonomy): Eukaryota > Metazoa > Arthropoda > Insecta > Hemiptera > Pentatomidae > Troilus > Troilus luridus. The sequence continues at coordinate 190,639,313 of OZ057412.1, read as the reverse complement.
CTGATTAATGTTCCTGAGTTGACGTTGAGTCTGTTCTGGAAAACACAAAAGTAATTATTTTGAATTGTGGAATAGTTTTAAAAGATTCTTCGATAAACAATTGCTTTAGATTGGGAAGAAGGAAGGGCAAAACACGTTCAAGACCGATAATATAGAATTAGAAAAATTATTTTTTTTATATTTTAAAGAGAGAAATCGATACTTAAAACGGACGTTCAAGACCAATAATACAGAATTAGAAAATGAAATTTTTTTTTAAAGAGAGAAACAATACTTAAAACGGCATAATGGAAAAAACAATTGTGTTTTTTAATGTTCCTGAGATTGAAGGTGAGTCTGTTCTGGAAAACACAAAAGAATAAATTTTGAATTGTGGAATAGTTTTAAAAGATTATTCGATAAACAATTGCTTTAGATTGGGGAGAAGAAAGGGCAAAACACGTTCAAGACCGATAATACAGAATTAGAAAATGAAATTTTTTTTTTAAAGAGAGAAACAATACTTAAAACGGCATAATGGAAAAAACAATTGTGTTCTGATAAATGTTCCTGAGATTAAAGGTGAGTCTGGTCTGGAAATCACAAAAGAAATAATTTCGAATTGTGGAATAGTTTTAAACGATTCTTCTATATACAATTGCTTTAGATTGGGGAGAAGAAAGGGCGAAACACGTTCAAGACCATTAATACAGAATTAGAAAAATTATTTTTTTTAGTTTTTAAAGAGAGAAATCAATACTTAAAACGGACGTTCAAGACCAATAATACAGAATTAGAAAATTAAATTTTTTTTTTAAAGAGTGAAATTTAACACTTAAAATGGCTTAATGAAAAAAACAATTGTGTTCTGTTTAATGTTCATTAGATTAAAGGTGAGTGAGTCTGTTCTGGAAAACACAAAAGAAATAATTTCGAATTCTGGAATAGTTTTAAAAGATTCTTCTATATACAATTGCTTTAGATTGGGGAGAAGAAAGGGCGAAACACGTTCAAGACCAATAATACAGAATTAGAATTATTATTTTTTTTAGTTTTTAAAGAGAGAAATCGATACTTAAAACGGACGTTCAAGACCAATAATACAGAATTAGAAAATGAAATTTTTTTTTAAAGCGAGAAACAATACTTAAAACGGCATAATGGAAAAAACAATTGTGTTCTGTTTAATGTTCCTGAGATTGAAGGTGAGTCTGTTCTGGAAAACACAAAAGAAATAATTTTGAATTGTGGAATAGTTTTAAAAGATTATTCGATAAACAATTGCTTTAGATTGGGGAGAAGAAAGGGCAAAACGCGTTCAAGACTGATAATACAGAATTAGAAAATGATTTTTTTTTTTAAAAAGAGAAATTCAAAACTTAAAACGGCTTAATGGAAAAAACAATTGTGTTCTGATCAATGTTCCTGAGATTGACGGGGAGTCTGTTCTGGAAATCACAAAAGTAATTATTTCGAATTGTGGAATAGTTTTAAAAGATTCTTCGATAAACAATTGCTTTAGATTGGGGAGAAGAAAGGGCAAAACACGTTTAAGACCGATAATACAGAATTAGAAAATGAAATTTTTTTTTTAAAGAGAGAAACCAATACTTAAAACGGCATAATGGAAAAAACAATTGTGTTCTGTTTAATGTTCATGAGGTTAAAGGTGAGTGATCTGTTCTGGAAAACACAAAAGAAATAATTTCGAATTGTGGAATAGTTTTAAAAGATTCTTCTATATACAATTGCTTTAGATTGGGGAGAAGAAAGGGAGAAACACGTTCAAGACCGATAATACAGAATTAGAAAAATTATTTTTTTTATATTTTCAAGAGAGAAATCGATACTTAAAACGGACGTTTAAGACCAATAATACAGAATTAGAAAAGGAAATTTTTTTTTAAAGAGAGAAACAATACTTAAAACGGCATAATGGTAAAAACAATTGTGTTCTGATTAATGTTCCTGAGTTGAGTTGAGTCTGTTCTGGAAAACACAAAAGTAATTATTTTGAATTGTGGAATAGTTTTAAAAGATTCTTCGATAAACAATTGCTTTAGATTGGGGAGAAGGAAGGGCAAAACACGTTCAAGACCGATAATATAGAATTAGAAAAATTATTTTTTTTAGTTTTTAAAGAGAGAAATCGATACTTAAAAAGGACGTTCAAGACCAATAATACAGAATTAGAAAATGAAATATTTTTTTTAAAGAGAGAAACAATACTTAAAACGGCATTATGGAAAAAACAATTGTGTTCTGTTTAATGTTCCTGAGATTGAAGGTGAGTCTGTTCTGGAAAACACAGAAGAAATAATTTCGTATTGTGGAATAGTTTTAAAAGATTCTTCTATAAACATTTGTTTTAGATTGGGGAGTAGAAAGGGCGAAACACGTTTAAGACCGTAAATACAGAATTAGAAAATTATTTTTTTTTTAGGACAGAAATTCAATTCTTAAAACGGCATAATGGAAAAAACAGGTGTGTTCTGATCAATGCTCCTGAGATTGACGGGGAGTCTGTTCTGGAAAACACAAAAGTAATTATTTCGAATTGTTTAATAGTTTTAAAAGATTCTTCGATAAACAATTGTTTTACATTGGGGAGAAGAAAGGGCAAAACACGTTCACGACCGATAATACAGAATTAGAAAATGAAATTTTTTTTTTAAAGAGAGAAACCAATACTTAAAGCGGCATAATGGAAAAAACAATTGTGTTTTGGCGAAACACGTTCAAGACCAATAATACAGAATTAGAAAATGAAATTTTTTTTTTAAAGAGAGAAATTTAATACTTAAAACGGCATAATGGAAAAAACAATTGTGTTCTGTTTAATGTTCATGAGATTAAAGGTGAGTGAGTCGGTTCTGGAAAACACAAAAGAAATAATTTCGAATTGTGGAATAGTTTTAAAAGATTCTTCTATATACAATTGCTTTAGATTGGGGAGAAGAAAGGGCGAAACACGTTCAAGACCGATAATACAGAATTAGTAAAATTATTTTTTTTATATTTTAAAGAGAGAAATCGATACTTAAAACGGACGTTCAAGACCAATAATACAGAATTAGAATATGAAATTTTTTTTTAAAGAGAGAAACAGTACTTAAAACGGCATAATGGAAAAAACAATTGTGTTCTGTTTAATGTTCCTGAGATTGAAGGTGTTAGTGGGTTATATAATTAAAGAGTTTAATGGGTTGATCACATGTATTATCTCATTATACAGAACAATCGACATGAGGGCTGTGCCAGGCGCCCACTCACTCACTGACTTATATCCACTATAGAGAGTCAACTATCGATACACAATATCCAAAGAGGTTACTCCTGACACACCCCCTCAATTGAAACCTTATATACACAAAAAGAAAAATAAAGATTCAATTGCAAAGTAACTCAAAATTTACATTTGAAAAAAAAATTAAACAATTAACAATTGTTGAAACTTTTTAAAATTTTTCATAGACCAGTTGTTTTATCACGTCTACATTGCACACCAATGCTACAATGTTTGATTTTTGGCCTATTACACTTTTCACAAAACATATCTCTTATCCGAATACTTATAATCATGTTTTTCATTTTTTTTTTTTTTTTAATGTCATCAGGTTTACTATTGTCAGAGGTTGATCGTCTTGGTTTAGAAGAATTACTGCTACTATGTCTCCTCTTATCGGAGTTATCTGAGTTTCTCCTTTCATTACTCTTTACATCTTCTTTACTACGCCCACCATTTTCAAGTTTATTTTCACTTCGAGAATTATGCTTCAATATATCCTCATGGACTTCCTTTTTCAAATCCAAATGGTCGTTTTCCTTGTCTCTGTCTTTATATTTTTTACTTGAAGGAATGATTTGTTCGAACTTGTGATCTTTACTTATTTCAACAGCATCTAGCTGTGACTGTTGATTATCAAACTCCAGTAGAGAATCACTGGGTTCGATGACATTTTCACTACCAGTATCACAATTAAAACTGATATCAGTTTTGCACACGATATCTGTCACATTCACAAAATTAGAGTAGTTCTCCCATCTTCCAAAGCATCACTATTATTTTCCTGTTCAGTTTCTCTCCATTGACTTTCTTTGGTTGCTTCTTCAAAATTCACTGGAGTCTCTTGGCTTGATAAACAATAGGCTGAATAAACCTCGTAGTCTTTAAAATAATTGGGCTTTATCTTTTTTTCTCTTTACTTTCTTATCCTCTTCTTCCTCAAAACCATAGAAGTCTTCTTCCTCTTCTTCAACATTATTTTCCACTTCTTGTTCTACCTCTTGTTCTTTATTTTTATTTTCATTATCCTTTTCTTGAGGTGGTTTGGATTCATCCAAAGTCTCCTCTCCATTAATTCTTTTATTGTTAATATCAGGATTATTATCATAGCAAAAATTATTTTCGTCAAAGGTGACATCTCGGGAAACATAGACATTGTTTGTTTTAGGGTCCCAAATTCTATATCCGTTAGCACCATAGCCCACACATAGGATCTAATTTATTTGCCCGAGGAAGCTTTAGTGTCCAAGCCTTACATCCAAATACCCGCAGCCTACTTAAATCATCTTTTCCAGAGAAAATATCTGTCGGGATTTTTCCTCCAAGTGCAACTGTTGGTGAACGATTTAGCTGGAAGGCTGCTGTCCTTATAGCTTCACCCCATAGTGTTTTTGGCAAGCCTGTGTCCACAAACATAGCTCGGACCTTGTCCAATAAAGTTTTATTTATTCTCTCACTTACCCCGTTCATAGAAGGTGAGTAAGGAGCCGTATATTCCAACCCTATGCCATTATTTTGACAAAAGCTTTTAAAAATAGCAGACCTAAATTCTTCACCATTGTCAAGTCTAATGCGACTGACAGAGTTCCCGATTCGGTTTGAAAGTTCTTTGATAAATTTCATAAGATTATCTGCAGCTTCAGTTCTGTTTTTCATAAGGTACATAGCACAGAAATGTGAAAAGTCATCAATTACACAAAGATGATACTTCTCACCATTAATTGTAGCAGTCTTTACAGGTCCACCTACATCAGTGTGTAGCAGTTCTCCAACTCTCCGTGATCGTGGTCCAATAACAGAGCGAAACGGTTGACGAACAGCCTTGGCCTGTCGACACGAGTCACATACATCAGTAGAGTAGGGCAATCCCATATGACGTAAACTATTTCGATTCACATGACCTAAACGCAAGTGCCAAATATTTGACTGTACAGGAGAATATGTCTTATGAGTCTCTTCAGGTATTGTCAATTTAACAGCATACAATTTTCCAACACTTTGGCAATTAAGTTTAAAATTTTCGCCAGATATATAGACACTTTCAGAAGAAAAAACAACTTTCTTACCAGCATCAACAATTTTCTTCACTGATAACAAATTCAAAGTCAAATCCGGTACAATCAACACTTCCAGTTTTATCATCGTAGAATCATTTGAGAGTCGCATTAATCCCTTTTGCCTGGCTTCCAGATCTTGTCCATTGGCCACTTTAATCCTAATGGGGAACTTTAAATTCTCAATGTTCATGACAAACGGCAACAGATCCGTCTTAACAAGATGGTCTGCGCAACCTGAGTCCAAAATAAAAGTGATTTCGTTCTCAAGCTTACTTTTTCTGGTAAAACCACAACATTCATCATTATTTACAGCTACGAAGGTTACCTCTTCACATGTAAAACCTTTCGATTTCGATTCTCTCGATTTATTTTCCCATCGATAACCTCCTCTCGATAGCGGCTTGTGAGCGCGCTTTTTAGGGCAATTCGCTAACAAATGTCCAGATTCACCACATCCGTAGCACTTCCTGAACTTGTTAAATCCTGTCCTTGCATTAAAAGAAATGTCATCTTCGTGGTTTTCCGACTGCATGTCATTCTTCAGTTCGGCGTCCAACAATCTAGATTTCACGAAGTCCAGGGTTAGGTTGGTGTCTATCGCCTCCAAAAACGTAACAATTTTTTCATATTTCTCCGGTATGGTGAGCAACAAGTGGCAAACGAGGTCTTCCTCTTCCAACTTGGATCCCATCGCTTCTAGATCTCGCACCAATGAGTCAAACTTGTTGAAGAGTTCTTGAAGTGGTGTAGTACACTTTAATGATAAAAGTCTCTTCCGTACGAGGAGTTTTGAAATGGTGCTCTTCCTTTCGAAAACTTTACTCAAGCGAGATAGCATCTCTCGTCCAGTTTTAGCATCTCGGACATAGTCGATATGGCGATCCGTCACGCAGTTAATAACCAAGTTCTTCGCTTTCTTTTCCGCTTCTTTATCTGCTGTTGTTTTTGCTTCCCATACCTTCTTTCACAGTGTGCTCAACTCCCTTTTCTTCTAAAAGGCACATAACTCTAAATTTTCAGTTTTTATAGTTTGAGTCGTCCAACTGGGGGTACACGGTTGACGACGCCATCTTAACCTCTCACGAATACCGGTAAACAGCGAACACTACACGATTCCCGAATACTTTCACTGATTTACACAGCCTGGGCCCATAACCTGTGGTTATATAATTAAAGAGTTTAATGGGTTGAACACATGAATTATCTCATTATACAGAACAATCGACATAAGGGCAGTGCCAGGCGCCCACTCACTCACTGACTTATATCCACTATAGAGAGTCAATTATCGATACACAATATCCAAAGAGGTTACTCCTGACAGAAGGTGAGTCTGTTCTGGAAAACACAAAAGAAATAATTTCGAATTGTGGAATAGTTTTAAAAGATTCTTCTATATACAATTGCTTTAGATTGGGGAGAAGAAAGGGCGAAACACGTTCAGGGCCGATAATACAGATTAGAAAAAATATTTTTTTTAGTTTTTAAAGAGAGAAATCAATACTTAAAACGGATGTTTAAGACCGTAAATACAGAATTAGAAAATTAATTTTTTTTTAAAGAGAGAAATTCAATACTTAAAACGGCATAATGGAAAAAACAATTGTGAATTAGAAAAATTATTTTTTTTAGTTTTTAAAGAGAGGAATCAATACTTAAAACGGACGTTTAAGACCGTAAATACAGAATTAGAAAATTAATTTTTTTTTAAAGAGAGAAATTCAATACTTAAAACGGCATAATGGAAAAAACAATTGTGTTCAGATTAATGTTCCTGAGATTGACGGTGAGTCTGTTCTGAAAAACACAAAAGTAATTATTTCGAATTGTGGAATAGTTTTAAAAGATTCTTCGATAAACAATTGCTTTAGATTGGGGAGAAGAAAGGGCAAAACACGTTCAAGACCGATAATACAGAATTAGAAAAATTATTTTTTTTAGTTTTTAAAGAGAGAAATCGATACTTAAAACGGACGTTCAAGACCAATAATACAGAATTAGAAAATGCAATTTTTTTTTTAAAGAGAGAAACAATACTTAAAACGGCATAATGGAAAAAACAGTTGTGTTCTGTTTAATGTTCCTGAGATTGAAGGTGAGTCTGTTCTGGAAAACACAAAAGAAATAATTTCGAATTGCGGAATAGTTTTAAAAGATTCTTCTATATACAATTGCTTTAGATTGGGGAGAAGAAAGGACGAAACACGTTCAAGGCCGATAATACAGATTAGAAAAAATATTTTTTTTAGTTTTTAAAGAGAGAAATCAATACTTAAAACGACATAATGGAAAAACAATTGTAAATTAGAAAAATTATTTTTTTTAGTTTTTAAAGAGAGGAATCAATACTTAAAACGGACGTTTAAGACCGTAAATACAGAATTAGAAAATTAATTTTTTTTTAAAGAGAGAAATTCAATACTTAAAACGGCATAATGGAAAAAACAATTGTGTTCAGATTAATGTTCCTGAGATTGACGGTGAGTCTGTTCTGAAAAACACAAAAGTAATTATTTCGAATTGTGGAATAGTTTTAAAAGATTCTTCGATAAACAATTGCTTTAGATTGGGGAGAAGAAAGGGCAAAACACGTTCAAGACCGATAATACAGAATTAGAAAATGAAATTTTTTTTTAAAGAGAGAAACAATACTTAAAACGGCATAATGGAAAAAACAGTTGTGTTCTGTTTAATGTTCCTGAGATTGAAAGTGAGTCTGTTCTGGAAAACACAAAAGAAATAATTTCGAATTGTGGAATAGTTTTAAAAGATTCTTCTATATACAATTGCATTAGATTGGGGAGAAGAAAGGGCGAAACACGTTCAAGGCCGATAATACAGATTAGAAAAAATATTTTTTTTAGTTTTTAAAGAGAGAAATCAATACTTAAAACGGATGTTTAAGACCGTAAATACAGAATTAGAAAATTAATTTTTTTTTAAAGAGAGAAATTCAATACTTAAAACGGCATAATGGAAAAAACAATTGTGAATTAGAAAAATTATTTTTTTTAGTTTTTAAAGAGAGGAATCAATACTTAAAACGGACGTTTAAGACCGTAAATACAGAATTAGAAAATTAATTTTTTTTTAAAGAGAGAAATTCAATACTTAAAACGGCATAATGGAAAAAACAATTGTGTTCAGATTAATGTTCCTGAGATTGACGGTGAGTCTGTTCTGAAAAACACAAAAGTAATTATTTCGAATTGTGGAATAGTTTTAAAAGATTCTTCGATAAACAATTGCTTTAGATTGGGGAGAAGAAAGGGCAAAACACGTTCAAGACCGATAATACAGAATTAGAAAAATTATTTTTTTTAGTTTTTAAAGAGAGAAATCGATACTTAAAACGGACGTTCAAGACCAATAATACAGAATTAGAAAATGAAATTTTTTTTTTAAAGAGAGAAACAATACTTAAAACGGCATAATGGAAAAAACAGTTGTGTTCTGTTTAATGTTCCTGAGATTGAAGGTGAGTCTGTTCTGGAAAACACAAAAGAAATAATTTCGAATTGCGGAATAGTTTTAAAAGATTCTTCTATATACAATTGCTTTAGATTGGGGAGAAGAAAGGACGAAACACGTTCAAGGCCGATAATACAGATTAGAAAAAATATTTTTTTTAGTTTTTAAAGAGAGAAATCAATACTTAAAACGACATAATGGAAAAACAATTGTAAATTAGAAAAATTATTTTTTTTAGTTTTTAAAGAGAGGAATCAATACTTAAAACGGACGTTTAAGACCGTAAATAAGAATTAGAAAATTAATTTTTTTTTAAAGAGAGAAATTCAATACTTAAAACGGCATAATGGAAAAAACAATTGTGTTCAGATTAATGTTCCTGAGATTGACGGTGAGTCTGTTCTGAAAAGCACAAAAGTAATTATTTCGAATTGTGGAATAGTTTTAAAAGATTCTTCGATAAACAATTGCTTTAGATTGGGGAGAAGAAAGGGCAAAACACGTTCAAGACCGATAATACAGAATTAGAAAATGAAATTTTTTTTTAAAGAGAGAAACAATACTTAAAACGGCATAATGGAAAAAACAGTTGTGTTCTGTTTAATGTTCCTGAGATTGAAGGTGAGTCTGTTCTGGAAAACACAAAAGAAATAATTTCGAATTGTGGAATAGTTTTAAAAGATTCTTCTATATACAATTGCATTAGATTGGGGAGAAGAAAGGGCGAAACACGTTCAAGGCCGATAATACAGATTAGAAAAAATATTTTTTTTAGTTTTTAAAGAGAGAAATCAATACTTAAAACGGATGTTTAAGACCGTAAATACAGAATTAGAAAATTAATTTTTTTTTAAAGAGAGAAATTCAATACTTAAAACGGCATAATGGAAAAAACAATTGTGAATTAGAAAAATTATTTTTTTTAGTTTTTAAAGAGAGGAATCAATACTTAAAACGGACGTTTAAGACCGTAAATACAGAATTAGAAAATTAATTTTTTTTTAAAGAGAGAAATTCAATACTTAAAACGGCATAATGGAAAATACAATTGTGTTCAGATTAATGTTCCTGAGATTGACGGTGAGTCTGTTCTGAAAAACACAAAAGTAATTATTTCGAATTGTGGAATAGTTTTAAAAGATTCTTCGATAAACAATTGCTTTAGATTGGGGAGAAGAAAGGGCAAAACACGTTCAAGACCGATAATACAGAATTAGAAAAATTATTTTTTTTAGTTTTTAAAGAGAGAAATCGATACTTAAAACGGACGTTCAAGACCAATAATACAGAATTAGAAAATAAAATTTTTTTTTTTTAAAGAGAGAAACAATACTTAAAACGGCATAATGGAAAAAACAGTTGTGTTCTGTTTAATGTTCCTGAGATTGAAGGTGAGTCTGTTCTGGAAAACACAAAAGAAATAATTTCGAATTGTGGAATACTTTTAAAAGATTCTTCTATTTACAATTGCTTTAGATTGGGGAGAAGAAAGGGCGAAACACGTTCAAGGCCGATAATACAGAATTAGAAAAAATATTTTTTTTAGTTTTTAAAGAGAGAAATCAATACTTAAAGCGGATGTTTAAGACCGTAAATACAGAATTAGAAAATTAATTTTTTTTAAAAAGAGAAATTCAATACTTAAAACGGCATAAAGGAAAAAACAATTGTGAATTAGAAAAATTATTTTTTTTAGTTTTTAAAGAGAGAAATCAATACTTAAAACGGACGTTTAAGACCGTAAATACAGAATTAGAAAATGAAATTTTTTTTTAAAGAGAGAAACAATACTTAAAACGGCATAATGGAAAAAACAATTGTGTTCTGTTTAATGTTCCTGAGATTGAAGGTGAGTCTGTTCTGGAAAACACAAAAGTAATTATTTCGAATTGTGGAATAGTTTTAAAAGATTCTTCTATATACAATTGCTTTAGATTGGGGAGAAGAAAGGGCGAAACACGTTCAAGGCCGATAATACAGAATTAGAAAAAATATTTTTTTTAGTTTTTAAAGAGAGAAATCGATATTTAAACCGGACGTTCAAGGCCAATAATACAGAATTAGAAAATATATTTTTTTTAAAGAGAGAAATTCAATACTTAAAACGGCATAATGGAAAAAAAATTGTGTTCCTGAAATTGACGGTGAGTCGGTTCTGGAAAACACAAAAGTAATTATTTCGAATTGTGGAATAGTTTGAAAAGATTCTTCTATATACAATTGCTTTAGATTGGGGAGAAGAAAGGGCGAAACACGCTCAAGGCCGATAATACAGAATTAGAAAAAATATTTTTTTTAGTTTTTAAAGAGAGAAATCAATACTTAAAGCGGATGTTTAAGACCGTAAATACAGAATTAGAAAATTAATTTTTTTTAAAGAGAGAAATTGAATACTTAAAACGGCATAAAGGAAAAAACAATTGTGAATTAGAAAAATTATTTTTTTTAGTTTTTAAAGAGAGAAATCAATACTTAAAACGGACGTTTAAGACCGTAAATACAGAATTAGAAAATTATTTTTTTTTAAAGAGAGAAATTCAATACTTAAAACGGCATAATGGAAAAAACAATTGTGAATTAGAAAAATTATTTTTTTTAGTTTTTAAAGAGAGAAATCGATACTTAAAACGGACGTTTAAGACCGTAAATACAGAATTAGAAAATTAATTTTTTTTTAAAGAGAGAAATTCAATACTTAAAACGGCATAATGGAAAAAAAATTGTGTTCCTGAAATTGACGGTGAGTCGGTTCTGGAAAACACAAAAGTAATTATTTCGAATTGTGGAATAGTTTTAAAAGATTCTTCTATATACAAGTGCTTTAGATTGGGGAGAAGAAAGGGCGAAACACGTTCAAGACCGATAATATAGAATTAGAAAAATTATTTTTTTTAGTTTTTAAAGAGAGAAATCGATACTTAAAACGGACGTTCAAGACCAATAATACAGAATTAGAAAATGAATTTTTTTTTTAAAGAGAGAAACAATACTTAAAACGGCATAATGGAAAAAACAATTGTGTTCTGTTTAATGTTCCTGAGATTGAAGGTGAGTCTGTTCTGGAAAACACAAAAGTAATTATTTCGAATTGTGGAATAGTTTTAAAAGATTCTTCTATATACAATTGCTTTAGATTGGGGAGAAGAAAGGGCGAAACACGTTCAAGGCCGATAATACAGAATTAGAAAAAATATTTTTTTTAGTTTTTAAAGAGAGAAATCGATATTTAAACCGGACGTTCAAGACCGTAAATACAGAATTAGAAAATTAATTTTTTTTAAAGAGAGAAATTCAATACTTAAAACGGCATAAAGGAAAAAACAATTGTGAATTAGAAAAATTATTTTTTTTAGTTTTTAAAGAGAGAAATCAATACTTAAAACGGACGTTTAAGACCGTAAATACAGAATTAGAAAATTATTTTTTTTTTAAAGAGAGAAATTCAATACTTAAAACGGCATAATGGAAAAAACAATTGTGAATTAGAAAAATTATTTTTTTTAGTTTTTAAAGAGAGAAATCGATACTTAAAACGGACGTTTAAGACCGTAAATACAGAATTAGTAAATTAATTTTTTTTTAAAGAGAGAAATTCAATACTTAAAACGGCATAATGGAAAAAAAATTGTGTTCCTGAAATTGACGGTGAGTCGGTTCTGGAAAACACAAAAGTAATTATTTCGAATTGTGGAATAGTTTTAAAAGATTCTTCTATATACAATTGCTTTAGATTGGGGAGAAGAAAGGGCGAAAAACGTTCAAGGCCGATAATACAGAATTAGAAAAAATATTTTTTTTAGTTTTTAAAGAGAGAAATCGATATTTAAACCGGACGTTCAAGACCAATAATACAGAATTAGAAAATATATATTTTTTTAAAGAGAGAAATTCAATACTTAAAACGGCATAATGGAAAAAAAATTGTGTTCCTGAAATTGACGGTGAGTCGGTTCTGGAAAACACAAAAGTAATTATTTCGAATTGTGGAATAGTTTTAAAAGATTCTTCTATATACAATTGCTTTAGATTGGGGAGAAGAAAGGGCGAAACACGTTCAAGACCGATAATATAGAATTAGAAAAATTATTTTTTTTAGTTTTTAAAGAGAGAAATCGATACTTAAAACGGACGTTCAAGACCAATAATACAGAATTAGAAAATGAAATTTTTTTTTAAAGAGAGAAACAATACTTAAAACGGCATAATGGAAAAAACAATTGTGTTCTGTTTAATGTTCCTGAGATTGAAGGTGAGTCTGTTCTGGAAAACACAAAAGTAATTATTTCGAATTGTGGAATAGTTTTAAAAGATTCTTCTATATACAATTGCTTTAGATTGGGGAGAAGAAAGGGCGAAACACGTTCAAGACCGATAATACAGAATTAGAAAAAATATTTTTTTTAGTTTTTAAAGAGAGAAATCGATATTTAAACCGGACGTTCAAGACCAATAATACAGAATTAGAAATATATTTTTTTTTAAAGAGAGAAATTCAATACTTAAAACGGCATAATGGAAAAAAAATTGTGTTCCTGAAATTGACGGTGAGTCGGTTCTGGAAAACACAAAAGTAATTATTTCGAATTGTGGAATAGTTTTAAAAGATTCTTCTATATACAATTGCTTTAGATTGGGGAGAAGAAAGGGCGAAACACGTTCAAGGCCGATAATACAGAATTAGAAAAAATATTTTTTTTAGTTTTTAAAGAGAGAAATCAATACTTAAAGCGGATGTTTAAGACCGTAAATACAGAATTAGAAAATTAATTTTTTTTAAAGAGAGAAATTCAATACTTAAAACGGCATAAAGGAAAAAACAATTGTGAATTAGAAAAATTATTTTTTTTAGTTTTTAAAGAGAGAAATCAATACTTAAAACGGACGTTTAAGACCGTAAATACAGAATTAGAAAATTATTTTTTTTTTAAAGAGAGAAATTCAATACTTAAAACGGCATAATGGAAAAAAAATTGTGTTCCTGAAATTGACGGTGAGTCGGTTCTGGAAAACACAAAAGTAATTATTTTGAATTGTGGAATAGTTTTAAAAGATTCTTCTATATACAATTGCTTTAGATTGGGGAGAAGAAAGGGCGAAACACGTTCAAGACCGATAATATAGAATTAGAAAAATTATTTTTTTTAGTTTTTAAAGAGAGAAATCGATACTTAAAACGGACGTTCAAGACCAATAATACAGAATTAGAAAATGAAATTTTTTTTTAAAGAGAGAAATTCAATACTTAAAACGGCATAATGGAAAAAACAATTGTGTTCCTGAAATTGACGGTGAGTCGGTTCTGGAAAACACAAAAGTAATTATTTCGAATTGTGGAATAGTTTTAAAAGATTCTTCTATATACAATTGCTTTAGATTGGGGAGAAGAAAGGGCGAAACACGTTCAAGACCGATAATATAGAATTAGAAAAATTATTTTTTTTAGTTTTTAAAGAGAGAAATCGATACTTAAAACGGACGTTCAAGACCAATAATACAGAATTAGAAAATGAAATTTTTTTTTAAAGAGAGAAACAATACTTAAAACGGCATAATGGAAAAAACAATTGTGTTCTGTTTAATGTTCCTGAGATTGAAGGTGAGTCTGTTCTGGAAAACACAAAAGAAATAATTTCGAATTGTGGAATAGTTTTAAAAGTTTCTTCTATATACAATTGCTTTAGATTGGGGAGAAGAAAGGGCGAAACACGTTCAAGACCGATAATACAGAATTAGATAAATTATTTTTTTTAGTTTTTAAAGAGAGAAATCGATATTTAAACCGGACGTTCAAGACCAATAATACAGAATTAGAAAATGAATTTTTTTTTTTAAAGAGAGAAACAATACTTAAAACGGCATAATGGAAAAAACAGTTGTGTTCTGTTTAATGTTCCTGAGATTGAAGGTGAGTCTGTTCTGGAAAACACAAAAGAAATAATTTCGAATTGTGGAATAGTTTTAAAAGATTCATCTATATACAATTGCTTTAGATTGGGGAGAAGAAAGGGCGAAACACGCTCAAGGCCGATAATACAGAATTAGAAAAATTATTTTTTTTAGTTATTAAAGAGAGAAATCAATACTTAAAACGGACGTTTAAGACCGTAAATACAGAATTAGAAAATTAATTTTTTTTTAAAGAGAGAAATTCAATACTTGAAACGGTATAATGGAAAAAACAATTGTGTTCAGATTAATGTTCCTGAGATTGACGGTGAGTCTGTTCTGAAAAACACAAAAGTAATTATTTCGAATTGTGGAATAGTTTTAAAAGATTCTTCGATAAACAATTCCTTTAGATTGGGGAGAAGAAAGGGCAAAACACGTTCAAGACCGATAATACAGAATTAGAAAAATTATTTTTTTTAGTTTTAAAAGAGAGAAATCGATACTTAAAACGGATGTTTAAGACCGTAAATACAGAATTAGAAAATTAATTTTTTTTTAAAGAGAGAAATTCAATACTTAAAACGGCATAATGGAAAAAACAATTGTGTTCCTGAAATTGACGGTGAGTCGGTTCTGGAAAACACAAAAGTAATTATTTCGAATTGTGGAATAGTTTTAAAAGATTCTTCTATATACAATTGCTTTAGATTGGGGAGAAGAAAGGGCGAAACACGTTCAAGACCGATAATATAGAATTAGAAAAATTATTTTTTTTAGTATTTAAAGAGAGAAATCGATACTTAAAACGGACGTTCAAGACCAATAATACAGAATTAGAAAATGAAATTTTTTTTATAAGAGAGAAACAATACTTAAAACGGCATAATGGAAAAAACAATTGTGTTCTGTTTAATGTTCCTGAGATTGAAGGTGAGTCTGTTCTGGAAAACACAAAAGTAATTATTTCGAATTGTGGAATAGTTTTAAAAGATTCTTCTATATACAATTGCTTTAGATTGGGGAGAAGAAAGGGCGAAACACGTTCAAGGCCGATAATACAGAATTAGAAAAAATATTTTTTTTAGTTTTTAAAGAGAGAAATCGATATTTAAACCGGACGTTCAAGACCAATAATACAGAATTAGAAAATTAAGTTTTTTTTAAAGAGAGAAATTCAATACTTAAAACGGCATAATGGAAAAAACAGTTGTGTTCTGTTTAATGTTCCCGAGATTGAAGGTGAGTCTGTTCTGGAAAACACAAAAGAAATAATTTCGAATTGTGGAATAGTTTTAAAAGATTCTTCTATATACAATTGCTTTAGATTGGGGAGAAGAAAGGGCGAAACACGTTCAAGGCCGATAATACAGAATTAGAAAAAATATTTTTTTTAGTTTTTAAAGAGAGAAATCAATACTTAAAGCGGATGTTTAAGACCGTAAATACAGAATTAGAAAATTAATTTTTTTTAAAGAGAGAAATTCAATACTTAAAACGGCATAAAGGAAAAAACAATTGTGAATTAGAAAAATTATTTTTTTTAGTTTTTAAAGAGAGAAATCAATACTTAAAACGGACGTTTAAGACCGTAAATACAGAATTAGAAAATTATTTTTTTTTTAAAGAGAGAAATTCAATACTTAAAACGGCATAATGGAAAAAACAATTGTGAATTAGAAAAATTATTTTTTTTAATTTTTAAAGAGAGAAATCGATACTTAAAACGGACGTTTAAGACCGTAAATACAGAATTAGAAAATTAATTTTTTTTTAAAGAGAGAAATTCAATACTTAAAACGGCATAATGGAAAAAAAATTGTGTTCCTGAAATTGACGGTGAGTCGGTTCTGGAAAACACAAAAGTAATTATTTCGAATTGTGGAATAGTTTTAAAAGATTCTTCTATATACAATTGCTTTAGATTGGGGAGAAGAAAGGGCGAAACACGTTCAAGACCGATAATATAGAATTAGAAAAATTATTTTTTTTAGTTTTTAAAGAGAGAAATCGATACTTAAAACGGACGTTCAAGACCAATAATACAGAATTAGAAAATGAAATTTTTTTTTAAAGAGAGAAACAATACTTAAAACGGCATAATGGAAAAAACAATTGTGTTCTGTTTAATGTTCCTGAGATTGAAGGTGATTCTGTTCTGGAAAACACAAAAGAAATAATTTCGAATTGTGGAATAGTTTTAAAAGATTCTTCTATATACAATTGCTTTAGATTGGGGAGAAGAAAGGGCGAAACACGTTCAAGGCTGATAATACAGAATTAGAAAAATTATTTTTTTTAGTTTTTAAAGAGAGAAATCGATACTTAAAACGGACGTTCAAGACCAATAATACAGAATTAGAAAATGAAATTTTTTTTTAAAGAGAGAAACAATACTTAAAACGGCATAATGGAAAAAACAGTTGTGTTCTGTTTAATGTTCCTGAGATTGAAGGTGAGTCTGTTCTGGAAAACACAAAAGTAATTATTTCGAATTGTGGAATAGTTTTAAAAGATTCTTCTATATACAATTGCTTTAGATTGGGGAGAAGAAAGGGCGAAACACGTTCAAGGCCGATAATACAGAATTAGAAAAAATATTTTTTTTAGTTTTTAAAGAGAGAAATCGATATTTAAACCGGACGTTCAAGACCAATAATACAGAATTAGAAAATTAATTTTTTTTTAAAGAGAGAAATTCAATACTTAAAACGGCATAATGGAAAAAACAGTTGTGTTTTGTTTAATGTTCCCGAGATTGAAGGTGAGTCTGTTCTGGAAAACACAAAAGAAATAATTTCGAATTGTGGAATAGTTTTAAAAGATTCTTCTATATACAATTGCTTTAGATTGGGGAGAAGAAAGGGCGAAACACGTTCAAGGCCGATAATACAGAATTAGAAAAAATATTTTTTTTAGTTTTTAAAGAGAGAAATCGATATTTAAACCGGACGTTCAAGACCAATAATACAGAATTAGAAATATATTTTTTTTTAAAGAGAGAAATTCAATACTTAAAACGGCATAATGGAAAAAAAATTGTGTTCCTGAAATTGACGGTGAGTCGGTTCTGGAAAACACAAAAGTAATTATTTCGAATTGTGGAATAGTTTTAAAAGATTCTTCTATATACAATTGCTTTAGATTGGGGAGAAGAAAGGGCGAAACACGTTCAAGGCCGATAATACAGAATTAGAAAAAATATTTTTTTTAGTTTTTAAAGAGAGAAATCAATACTTAAAGCGGATGTTTAAGACCGTAAATACAGAATTAGAAAATTAATTTTTTTTAAAGAGAGAAATTCAATACTTAAAACGGCATAAAGGAAAAAACAATTGTGAATTAGAAAAATTATTTTTTTTAGTTTTTAAAGAGAGAAATCAATACTTAAAACGGACGTTTAAGACCGTAAATACAGAATTAGAAAATTATTTTTTTTTTAAAGAGAGAAATTCAATACTTAAAACGGCATAATGGAAAAAAAATTGTGTTCCTGAAATTGACGGTGAGTCGGTTCTGGAAAACACAAAAGTAATTATTTTGAATTGTGGAATAGTTTTAAAAGATTCTTCTATATACAATTGCTTTAGATTGGGGAGAAGAAAGGGCGAAACACGTTCAAGACCGATAATATAGAATTAGAAAAATTATTTTTTTTAGTTTTTAAAGAGAGAAATCGATACTTAAAACGGACGTTCAAGACCAATAATACAGAATTAGAAAATGAAATTTTTTTTTAAAGAGAGAAATTCAATACTTAAAACGGCATAATGGAAAAAACAATTGTGTTCCTGAAATTGACGGTGAGTCGGTTCTGGAAAACACAAAAGTAATTATTTCGAATTGTGGAATAGTTTTAAAAGATTCTTCTATATACAATTGCTTTAGATTGGGGAGAAGAAAGGGCGAAACACGTTCAAGACCGATAATATAGAATTAGAAAAATTATTTTTTTTAGTTTTTAAAGAGAGAAATCGATACTTAAAACGGACGTTCAAGACCAATAATACAGAATTAGAAAATGAAATTTTTTTTTAAAGAGAGAAACAATACTTAAAACGGCATAATGGAAAAAACAATTGTGTTCTGTTTAATGTTCCTGAGATTGAAGGTGAGTCTGTTCTGGAAAACACAAAAGAAATAATTTCGAATTGTGGAATAGTTTTAAAAGTTTCTTCTATATACAATTGCTTTAGATTGGGGAGAAGAAAGGGCGAAACACGTTCAAGACCGATAATACAGAATTAGATAAATTATTTTTTTTAGTTTTTAAAGAGAGAAATCGATATTTAAACCGGACGTTCAAGACCAATAATACAGAATTAGAAAATGAATTTTTTTTTTTAAAGAGAGAAACAATACTTAAAACGGCATAATGGAAAAAACAGTTGTGTTCTGTTTAATGTTCCTGAGATTGAAGGTGAGTCTGTTCTGGAAAACACAAAAGAAATAATTTCGAATTGTGGAATAGTTTTAAAAGATTCATCTATATACAATTGCTTTAGATTGGGGAGAAGAAAGGGCGAAACACGCTCAAGGCCGATAATACAGAATTAGAAAAATTATTTTTTTTAGTTATTAAAGAGAGAAATCAATACTTAAAACGGACGTTTAAGACCGTAAATACAGAATTAGAAAATTAATTTTTTTTTAAAGAGAGAAATTCAATACTTGAAACGGTATAATGGAAAAAACAATTGTGTTCAGATTAATGTTCCTGAGATTGACGGTGAGTCTGTTCTGAAAAACACAAAAGTAATTATTTCGAATTGTGGAATAGTTTTAAAAGATTCTTCGATAAACAATTCCTTTAGATTGGGGAGAAGAAAGGGCAAAACACGTTCAAGACCGATAATACAGAATTAGAAAAATTATTTTTTTTAGTTTTAAAAGAGAGAAATCGATACTTAAAACGGATGTTTAAGACCGTAAATACAGAATTAGAAAATTAATTTTTTTTTAAAGAGAGAAATTCAATACTTAAAACGGCATAATGGAAAAAACAATTGTGTTCCTGAAATTGACGGTGAGTCGGTTCTGGAAAACACAAAAGTAATTATTTCGAATTGTGGAATAGTTTTAAAAGATTCTTCTATATACAATTGCTTTAGATTGGGGAGAAGAAAGGGCGAAACACGTTCAAGACCGATAATATAGAATTAGAAAAATTATTTTTTTTAGTATTTAAAGAGAGAAATCGATACTTAAAACGGACGTTCAAGACCAATAATACAGAATTAGAAAATGAAATTTTTTTTATAAGAGAGAAACAATACTTAAAACGGCATAATGGAAAAAACAATTGTGTTCTGTTTAATGTTCCTGAGATTGAAGGTGAGTCTGTTCTGGAAAACACAAAAGTAATTATTTCGAATTGTGGAATAGTTTTAAAAGATTCTTCTATATACAATTGCTTTAGATTGGGGAGAAGAAAGGGCGAAACACGTTCAAGGCCGATAATACAGAATTAGAAAAAATATTTTTTTTAGTTTTTAAAGAGAGAAATCGATATTTAAACCGGACGTTCAAGACCAATAATACAGAATTAGAAAATTAATTTTTTTTTAAAGAGAGAAATTCAATACTTAAAACGGCATAATGGAAAAAACAGTTGTGTTCTGTTTAATGTTCCCGAGATTGAAGGTGAGTCTGTTCTGGAAAACACAAAAGAAATAATTTCGAATTGTGGAATAGTTTTAAAAGATTCTTCTATATACAATTGCTTTAGATTGGGGAGAAGAAAGGGCGAAACACGTTCAAGGCCGATAATACAGAATTAGAAAAAATATTTTTTTTAGTTTTTAAAGAGAGAAATCAATACTTAAAGCGGATGTTTAAGACCGTAAATACAGAATTAGAAAATTAATTTTTTTTAAAGAGAGAAATTCAATACTTAAAACGGCATAAAGGAAAAAACAATTGTGAATTAGAAAAATTATTTTTTTTAGTTTTTAAAGAGAGAAATCAATACTTAAAACGGACGTTTAAGACCGTAAATACAGAATTAGAAAATTATTTTTTTTTTAAAGAGAGAAATTCAATACTTAAAACGGCATAATGGAAAAAACAATTGTGAATTAGAAAAATTATTTTTTTTAATTTTTAAAGAGAGAAATCGATACTTAAAACGGACGTTTAAGACCGTAAATACAGAATTAGAAAATTAATTTTTTTTTAAAGAGAGAAATTCAATACTTAAAACGGCATAATGGAAAAAAAATTGTGTTCCTGAAATTGACGGTGAGTCGGTTCTGGAAAACACAAAAGTAATTATTTCGAATTGTGGAATAGTTTTAAAAGATTCTTCTATATACAATTGCTTTAGATTGGGGAGAAGAAAGGGCGAAACACGTTCAAGACCGATAATATAGAATTAGAAAAATTATTTTTTTTAGTTTTTAAAGAGAGAAATCGATACTTAAAACGGACGTTCAAGACCAATAATACAGAATTAGAAAATGAAATTTTTTTTTAAAGAGAGAAACAATACTTAAAACGGCATAATGGAAAAAACAATTGTGTTCTGTTTAATGTTCCTGAGATTGAAGGTGATTCTGTTCTGGAAAACACAAAAGAAATAATTTCGAATTGTGGAATAGTTTTAAAAGATTCTTCTATATACAATTGCTTTAGATTGGGGAGAAGAAAGGGCGAAACACGTTCAAGGCCGATAATACAGAATTAGAAAAATTATTTTTTTTAGTTTTTAAAGAGAGAAATCGATACTTAAAACGGACGTTCAAGACCAATAATACAGAATTAGAAAATGAAATTTTTTTTTAAAGAGAGAAACAATACTTAAAACGGCATAATGGAAAAAACAGTTGTGTTCTGTTTAATGTTCCTGAGATTGAAGGTGAGTCTGTTCTGGAAAACACAAAAGTAATTATTTCGAATTGTGGAATAGTTTTAAAAGATTCTTCTATATACAATTGCTTTAGATTGGGGAGAAGAAAGGGCGAAACACGTTCAAGGCCGATAATACAGAATTAGAAAAAATATTTTTTTTAGTTTTTAAAGAGAGAAATCGATATTTAAACCGGACGTTCAAGACCAATAATACAGAATTAGAAAATTAATTTTTTTTTAAAGAGAGAAATTCAATACTTAAAACGGCATAATGGAAAAAACAGTTGTGTTTTGTTTAATGTTCCCGAGATTGAAGGTGAGTCTGTTCTGGAAAACACAAAAGAAATAATTTCGAATTGTGGAATAGTTTTAAAAGATTCTTCTATATACAATTGCTTTAGATTGGGGAGAAGAAAGGGCGAAACACGTTCAAGGCCGATAATACAGAATTAGAAAAAATATTTTTTTTAGTTTTTAAAGAGAGAAATCAATACTTAAAGCGGATGTTTAAGACCGTAAATACAGAATTAGAAAATTAATTTTTTTTAAAGAGAGAAATTCAATACTTAAAACGGCATAAAGGAAAAAACAATTGTGAATTAGAAAAATTATTTTTTTTAATTTTTAAAGAGAGAAATCGATACTTAAAACGGACGTTTAAGACCGTAAATACAGAATTAGAAAATTAATTTTTTTTTAAAGAGAGAAATTCAATACTTAAAACGGCATAATGGAAAAAAAATTGTGTTCCTGAAATTGACGGTGAGTCGGTTCTGGAAAACACAAAAGTAATTATTTCGAATTGTGGAATAGTTTTAAAAGATTCTTCTATATACAATTGCTTTAGATTGGGGAGAAGAAAGGGCGAAACACGTTCAAGACCGATAATATAGAATTAGAAAAATTATTTTTTTTAGTTTTTAAAGAGAGAAATCGATACTTAAAACGGACGTTCAAGACCAATAATACAGAATTAGAAAATGAAATTTTTTTTTAAAGAGAGAAACAATACTTAAAACGGCATAATGGAAAAAACAATTGTGTTCTGTTTAATGTTCCTGAGATTGAAGGTGATTCTGTTCTGGAAAACACAAAAGAAATAATTTCGAATTGTGGAATAGTTTTAAAAGATTCTTCTATATACAATTGCTTTAGATTGGGGAGAAGAAAGGGCGAAACACGTTCAAGGCCGATAATACAGAATTAGAAAAAATATTTTTTTTAGTTTTTAAAGAGAGAAATCGATATTTAAACCGGACGTTCAAGACCAATAATACAGAATTAGAAAATTAATTTTTTTTTAAAGAGAGAAATTCAATACTTAAAACGGCATAATGGAAAAAACAGTTGTGTTCTGTTTAATGTTCCCGAGATTGAAGGTGAGTCTGTTCTGGAAAACACAAAAGAAATAATTTCGAATTGTGGAATAGTTTTAAAAGATTCTTCTATATACAATTGCTTTAGATTGGGGAGAAGAAAGGGTGAAACACGTTCAAGACCGATAATACAGAATTAGAAAAATTTTTTTTTTTAGTTTTTAAAGAGAGAAATCGATATTTAAACCGGACGTTCAAGACCAATAATACAGAATTAGAAAATTAAATTTTTTTTTTAAAGATAGAAACAATACTTAAAACGGCATAATGGATAAAACAGTTGTGTTCTGTTTAATGTTCCTGAGATTGAAGGTGAGTCTGTTCTGGAAAACACAAAAGAAATAATTTCGAATTGTGGAATAGTTTTAAAAGATTCTTCTATATACAATTGCTTTAGATTGGGGAGAAGAAAGGGCGAAACACGTTCAAGGCCGATAATACAGAATTAGAAAAAATATTTTTTTTAGTTTTTAAAGAGATAAAACAATACTTAAAACGGATGTTTAAGACCGTAAATACAGAATTAGAAAATTAATTTTTTTTTAAAGAGAGAAATTCAATACTTGAAACGGTATAATGGAAAAAACAATTTTGTTCAGATTAATGTTCCTGAGATTGACGGTGAGTCTGTTCTGAAAAACACAAAAGTAATTATTTCGAATTGTGGAATAGTTTTAAAAGATTCTTCGATAAACAATTGCTTTAGATTGGGGAGAAGAAAGGGCAAAACACGTTCAAGACCGATAATACAGAATTAGAAAAATTATTTTTTTTAGTTTTTAAAGAGAGAAATCGATACTTAAAACGGACGTTCAAGACCAATAATACAGAATTAGATAATGAAATTTTTTTTTAAAGAGAGAAACAATACTTAAAACGGCATAATGGAAAAAACAATTGTGTTCTGTTTAATGTTCCTGAGATTGAAGGTGAGTCTGTTCTGGAAAACACAAAAGTAATTATTTCGAATTGTGGAATAGTTTTAAAAGATTCTTCTATATACAATTGCTTTAGATTGGGGAGAAGAAAGGGCGAAACACGTTCAAGGCCGATAATACAGAATTAGAAAAAATATTTTTTTTAGTTTTTAAAGAGAGAAATCGATATTTAAACCGTACGTTCAAGACCAATAATACAGAATTAGAAAATTAATTTTTTTTTAAAGAGAGAAATTCAATACTTAAAACGGCATAATGGAAAAAACAGTTGTGTTCTGTTTAATGTTCCCGAGATTGAAGGTGAGTCTGTTCTGGAAAACACAAAAGAAATAATTTCGAATTGTGGAATAGTTTTAAAAGATTCTTCTATATACAATTGCTTTAGATTGGGGAGAAGAAAGGGCGAAACACGTTCAAGGCCGATAATACAGAATTAGAAAAAATATTTTTTTTAGTTTTTAAAGAGAGAAATCAATACTTAAAGCGGATGTTTAAGACCGTAAATACAGAATTAGAAAATTAATTTTTTTAAAGAGAGAAATTCAATACTTAAAACGGCATAAAGGAAAAAACAATTGTAAATTAGAAAAATTATTTTTTTTAGTTTTTAAAGAGAGAAATCAATACTTAAAACGGACGTTTAAGACCGTAAATACAGAATTAGAAAATTATTTTTTTTTTAAAGAGAGAAATTCAATACTTAAAACGGCATAATGGAAAAAACAATTGTGAATTAGAAAAATTATTTTTTTTAGTTTTTAAAGAGAGAAATCGATACTTAAAACGGACGTTTAAGACCGTAAATACAGAATTAGAAAATTAATTTTTTTTTAAAGAGAGAAATTCAATACTTAAAACGGCATAATGGAAAAAAAATTGTGTTCCTGAAATTGACGGTGAGTCGGTTCTGGAAAACACAAAAGTAATTATTTCGAATTGTGGAATAGTTTTAAAAGATTCTTCTATATACAATTGCTTTAGATTGGGGAGAAGAAAGGGCGAAACACGTTCAAGACCGATAATATAGAATTAGAAAAATTATTTTTTTTAGTTTTTAAAGAGAGAAATCGATACTTAAAACGGACGTTCAAGACCAATAATACAGAATTAGAAAATTAATTTTTTTTTAAAGAGAGAAATTCAATACTTAAAACGGCATAATGGAAAAAACAGTTGTGTTCTGTTTAATGTTCCCGAGATTGAAGGTGAGTCTGTTCTGGAAAACACAAAAGAAATAATTTCGAATTGTGGAATAGTTTTAAAAGATTCTTCTATATACAATTGCTTTAGATTGGGGAGAAGAAAGGGTGAAACACGTTCAAGACCGATAATACAGAATTAGAAAAATTATTTTTTTTAGTATTTAAAGAGAGAAATCGATATTTAAACCGGACGTTCAAGACCAATAATACAGAATTAGAAAATTAAATTTTTTTTTTAAAGATAGAAACAATACTTAAAACGGCATAATGGATAAAACAGTTGTGTTCTGTTTAATGTTCCTGAGATTGAAGGTGAGTCTGTTCTGGAAAACACAAAAGAAATAATTTCGAATTGTGGAATAGTTTTAAAAGATTCTTCTATATACAATTGCTTTAGATTGGGGAGAAGAAAGGGCGAAACACGTTCAAGGCCGATAATACAGAATTAGAAAAAATATTTTTTTTAGTTTTTAAAGAGATAAATCAATACTTAAAACGGATGTTTAAGACCGTAAATACAGAATTAGAAAATTAATTTTTTTTTAAAGAGAGAAATTCAATACTTGAAACGGTATAATGGAAAAAACAATTGTGTTCAGATTAATGTTCCTGAGATTGACGGTGAGTCTGTTCTGAAAAACACAAAAGTAATTATTTCGAATTGTGGAATAGTTTTAAAAGATTCTTCGATAAACAATTGCTTTAGATTGGGGAGAAGAAAGGGCAAAACACGTTCAAGACCGATAATACAGAATTAGAAAAATTATTTTTTTTAGTTTTTAAAGAGAGAAATCGATACTTAAAACGGACGTTCAAGACCAATAATACAGAATTAGAAAATGAAATTTTTTTTTAAAGAGAGAAACAATACTTAAAACGGCATAATGGAAAAAACAGTTGTGTTCTGTTTAATGTTCCTGAGATTGAAGGTGAGTCTGTTCTGGAAAACACAAAAGAAATAATTTCGAATTGTGGAATAGTTTTAAAAGATTCTTCTATATACAATTGCTTTAGATTGGGGAGAAGAAAGGGCGAAACACGTTCAAGACCAATAATACAGAATTAGAAAAAGAAATTTTTTTTTAAAGAGAGAAACAATACTTAAAACGGCATAATGGAAAAAACAATTGTGTTCTGTTTAATGTTCCTGAGATTGAAGGTGAGTCTGTTCTGGAAAACACAAAAGAAATAATTTCGAATTGTGGAATAGTTTTAAAAGATTCTTCTATATACAATTGCTTTAGATTGGGGAGAAGAAAGGGCGAAACACGTTCAAGACCGATAATACAGAATTAGATAAATTATTTTTTTTAGTTTTTAAAGAGAGAAATCGATATTTAAACCGGACGTTCTAGACCAATAATACAGAATTAGAAAATGAATTTTTTTTTTTAAAGAGAGAAACAATACTTAAAACGGCATAATGGAAAAAACAGTTGTGTTCTGTTTAATGTTCCTGAGATTGAAGGTGAGTCTGTTCTGGAAAACACAAAAGAAATAATTTCGAATTGTGGAATAGTTTTAAAAGATTCATCTATATACAATTGCTTTAGATTGGGGAGAAGAAAGGGCGAAACACGTTCAAGGCCGATAATACAGAATTAGAAAAATTATTTTTTTTAGTTATTAAAGAGAGAAATCAATACTTAAAACGGACGTTTAAGACCGTAAATACAGAATTAGAAAATTAATTTTTTTTTAAAGAGAGAAATTCAATACTTGAAACGGTATAATGGAAAAAACAATTGTGTTCAGATTAATGTTCCTGAGATTGACGGTGAGTCTGTTCTGAAAAACACAAAAGTAATTATTTCGAATTGTGGAATAGTTTTAAAAGATTCTTCGATAAACAATTCCTTTAGATTGGGGAGAAGAAAGGGCGAAACACGTTCAAGGCCGATAATACAGAATTAGAAAAAATATTTTTTTTAGTTTTTAAAGAGAGAAATCGATATTTAAACCGGACGTTCAAGACCAATAATACAGAATTAGGAAATTAATTTTTTTTCAAAGAGAGAAATTCAATACTTAAAACGGCATAATGGAAAAAACAGTTGTGTTCTGTTTAATGTTCCCGAGATTGAAGGTGAGTCTGTTCTGGAAAACACAAAAGAAATAATTTCGAATTGTGGAATAGTTTTAAAAGATTCTTCTATATACAATTGCTTTAGATTGGGGAGAAGAAAGGGCGAAACACGTTCAATGCCGATAATACAGAATTAGAAAAAATATTTTTTTTAGTTTATAAAGAGAGAAATCAATACTTAAAGCGGATGTTTAAGACCGTAAATACAGAATTAGAAAATTAATTTTTTTTAAAGAGAGAAATTCAATACTTAAAACGGCATAAAGGAAAAAACAATTGTGAATTGGAAAAATTATTTTTTTTAGTTTTTAAAGAGAGAAATCAATACTTAAAACGGACGTTTAAGACCGTATATACAGAATTAGAAAATTATTTTTTTTTTAAAGAGAGAAATTCAATACTTAAAACGGCATAATGGAAAAAACAATTGTGAATTAGAAAAATTATTTTTTTTAATTTTTAAAGAGAGAAATCGATACTTAAAACGGACGTTTAAGACCGTAAATACAGAATTAGAAAATTAATTTTTTTTTAAAGAGAGAAATTCAATACTTAAAACGGCATAATGAAAAAAAAATTGTGTTCCTGAAATTGACGGTGAGTCGGTTCTGGAAAACACAAAAGTAATTATTTCGAATTGTGGAATAGTTTTAAAAGATTCTTCTATATACAATTGCTTTAGATTGGGGAGAAGAAAGGGCGAAACACGTTCAAGACCGATAATATAGAATTAGAAAAATTATTTTTTTTAGTTTTTAAAGAGAGAAATCGATACTTAAAACGGACGTTCAAGACCAATAATACAGAATTAGAAAATGAAATTTTTTTTTAAAGAGAGAAACAATACTTAAAACGGCATAATGGAAAAAACAATTGTGTTCTGTTTAATGTTCCTGAGATTGAAGGTGATTCTGTTCTGGAAAACACAAAAGAAATAATTTCGAATTGTGGAATAGTTTTAAAAGATTCTTCTATATACAATTGCTTTAGATTGGGGAGAAGAAAGGGCGAAACACGTTCAAGGCCGATAATACAGAATTAGAAAAAATATTTTTTTTAGTTTTTAAAGAGAGAAATCGATATTTAAACCGGACGTTCAAGACCAATAATACAGAATTAGAAAATTAATTTTTTTTTAAAGAGAGAAATTCAATACTTAAAACGGCATAATGGAAAAAACAGTTGTGTTCTGTTTAATGTTCCCGAGATTGAAGGTGAGTCTCTTCTGGAAAACACAAAAGAAATAATTTCGAATTCTGGAATAGTTTTAAAAGATTCTTCTATATACAATTGCTTTAGATTGGGGAGAAGAAAGGGCGAAACACGTTCAAGGCCGATAATACAGAAT
The DNA here is from genome assembly GCA_964056705.1 of Troilus luridus. Taxonomy (NCBI): domain Eukaryota; kingdom Metazoa; phylum Arthropoda; class Insecta; order Hemiptera; family Pentatomidae; genus Troilus; species Troilus luridus. The sequence continues at coordinate 190,610,835 of OZ057412.1, read as the reverse complement.
TAGAAAAAATATTTTTTTTAGTTTTTAAAGAGAGAAATCGATATTTAAACCGGACGTTCAAGACCAATAATACAGAATTAGAAAATTAATTTTTTTTTAAAGAGAGAAATTCAATACTTAAAACGGCATAATGGAAAAAACAGTTGTGTTCTGTTTAATGTTCCCGAGATTGAAGGTGAGTCTGTTCTGAAAAACACAAAAGTAATTATTTCGAATTGTGGAATAGTTTTAAAAGATTCTTCGATAAACAATTCCTTTAGATTGGGGAGAAGAAAGGGCAAAACACGTTCAAGACCGATAATACAGAATTAGAAAAATTATTTTTTTTAGTTTTAAAAGAGAGAAATCGATACTTAAAACGGATGTTTAAGACCGTAAATACAGAATTAGAAAATTAATTTTTTTTTAAAGAGAGAAATTCAATACTTAAAACGGCATAATGGAAAAAACAATTGTGTTCCTGAAATTGACGGTAGTCGGTTCTGGAAAACACAAAAGTAATTATTTCGAATTGTGGAATAGTTTTAAAAGATTCTTCGATAAACAATTGCTTTAGATTGGGGAGAAGAAAGGGCAAAACACGTTCAAGACCGATAATACAGAATTAGAAAAATTATTTTTTTTAGTTTTTAAAGAGAGAAATCGATACTTAAAACGGACGTTCAAGACCAATAATACAGAATTAGATAATGAAATTTTTTTTTAAAGAGAGAAACAATACTTAAAACGGCATAATGGAAAAAACAATTGTGTTCTGTTTAATGTTCCTGAGATTGAAGGTGAGTCTGTTCTGGAAAACACAAAAGTAATTATTTCGAATTGTGGAATAGTTTTAAAAGATTCTTCTATATACAATTGCTTTAGATTGGGGAGAAGAAAGGGCGAAACACGTTCAAGGCCGATAATACAGAATTAGAAAAAATATTTTTTTTAGTTTTTAAAGAGAGAAATCGATATTTAAACCGTACGTTCAAGACCAATAATACAGAATTAGAAAATTAATTTTTTTTTAAAGAGAGAAATTCAATACTTAAAACGGCATAATGGAAAAAACAGTTGTGTTCTGTTTAATGTTCCCGAGATTGAAGGTGAGTCTGTTCTGGAAAACACAAAAGAAATAATTTCGAATTGTGGAATAGTTTTAAAAGATTCTTCTATATACAATTGCTTTAGATTGGGGAGAAGAAAGGGCGAAACACGTTCAAGGCCGATAATACAGAATTAGAAAAAATATTTTTTTTAGTTTTTAAAGAGAGAAATCAATACTTAAAGCGGATGTTTAAGACCGTAAATACAGAATTAGAAAATTAATTTTTTTTAAAGAGAGAAATTCAATACTTAAAACGGCATAAAGGAAAAAACAATTGTAAATTAGAAAAATTATTTTTTTTAGTTTTTAAAGAGAGAAATCAATACTTAAAACGGACGTTTAAGACCGTAAATACAGAATTAGAAAATTATTTTTTTTTTAAAGAGAGAAATTCAATACTTAAAACGGCATAATGGAAAAAACAATTGTGAATTAGAAAAATTATTTTTTTTAGTTTTTAAAGAGAGAAATCGATACTTAAAACGGACGTTTAAGACCGTAAATACAGAATTAGAAAATTAATTTTTTTTTAAAGAGAGAAATTCAATACTTAAAACGGCATAATAGAAAAAAAATTGTGTTCCTGAAATTGACGGTGAGTCGGTTCTGGAAAACACAAAAGTAATTATTTCGAATTGTGGAATAGTTTTAAAAGATTCTTCTATATACAATTGCTTTAGATTGGGGAGAAGAAAGGGCGAAACACGTTCAAGACCGATAATATAGAATTAGAAAAATTATTTTTTTTAGTTTTTAAAGAGAGAAATCGATACTTAAAACGGACGTTCAAGACCAATAATACAGAATTAGAAAATTAATTTTTTTTTAAAGAGAGAAATTCAATACTTAAAACGGCATAATGGAAAAAACAGTTGTGTTCTGTTTAATGTTCCCGAGATTGAAGGTGAGTCTGTTCTGGAAAACACAAAAGAAATAATTTCGAATTGTGGAATAGTTTTAAAAGATTCTTCTATATACAATTGCTTTAGATTGGGGAGAAGAAAGGGTGAAACACGTTCAAGACCGATAATACAGAATTAGAAAAATTATTTTTTTTAGTATTTAAAGAGAGAAATCGATATTTAAACCGGACGTTCAAGACCAATAATACAGAATTAGAAAATTAAATTTTTTTTTTAAAGATAGAAACAATACTTAAAACGGCATAATGGATAAAACAGTTGTGTTCTGTTTAATGTTCCTGAGATTGAAGGTGAGTCTGTTCTGAAAAACACAAAAGTAATTATTTCGAATTGTGGAATAGTTTTAAAAGATTCTTCGATAAACAATTGCTTTAGATTGGGGAGAAGAAAGGGCAAAACACGTTCAAGACCGATAATACAGAATTAGAAAAATTATTTTTTTTAGTTTTTAAAGAGAGAAATCGATACTTAAAACGGACGTTCAAGACCAATAATACAGAATTAGAAAATGAAATTTTTTTTTAAAGAGAGAAACAATACTTAAAACGGCATAATGGAAAAAACAGTTGTGTTCTGTTTAATGTTCCTGAGATTGAAGGTGAGTCTGTTCTGGAAAACACAAAAGAAATAATTTCGAATTGTGGAATAGTTTTAAAAGATTCTTCTATATACAATTGCTTTAGATTGGGGAGAAGAAAGGGCGAAACACGTTCAAGACCAATAATACAGAATTAGAAAAAGAAATTTTTTTTTAAAGAGAGAAACAATACTTAAAACGGCATAATGGAAAAAACAATTGTGTTCTGTTTAATGTTCCTGAGATTGAAGGTGAGTCTGTTCTGGAAAACACAAAAGAAATAATTTCGAATTGTGGAATAGTTTTAAAAGATTCTTCTATATACAATTGCTTTAGATTGGGGAGAAGAAAGGGCGAAACACGTTCAAGACCGATAATACAGAATTAGATAAATTATTTTTTTTAGTTTTTAAAGAGAGAAATCGATATTTAAACCGGACGTTCTAGACCAATAATACAGAATTAGAAAATGAATTTTTTTTTTTAAAGAGAGAAACAATACTTAAAACGGCATAATGGAAAAAACAGTTGTGTTCTGTTTAATGTTCCTGAGATTGAAGGTGAGTCTGTTCTGGAAAACACAAAAGAAATAATTTCGAATTGTGGAATAGTTTTAAAAGATTCATCTATATACAATTGCTTTAGATTGGGGAGAAGAAAGGGCGAAACACGTTCAAGGCCGATAATACAGAATTAGAAAAATTATTTTTTTTAGTTATTAAAGAGAGAAATCAATACTTAAAACGGACGTTTAAGACCGTAAATACAGAATTAGAAAATTAATTTTTTTTTAAAGAGAGAAATTCAATACTTGAAACGGTATAATGGAAAAAACAATTGTGTTCAGATTAATGTTCCTGAGATTGACGGTGAGTCTGTTCTGAAAAACACAAAAGTAATTATTTCGAATTGTGGAATAGTTTTAAAAGATTCTTCGATAAACAATTCCTTTAGATTGGGGAGAAGAAAGGGCGAAACACGTTCAAGGCCGATAATACAGAATTAGAAAAAATATTTTTTTTAGTTTTTAAAGAGAGAAATCGATATTTAAACCGGACGTTCAAGACCAATAATACAGAATTAGAAAATTAATTTTTTTTTAAAGAGAGAAATTCAATACTTAAAACGGCATAATGGAAAAAACAGTTGTGTTCTGTTTAATGTTCCCGAGATTGAAGGTGAGTCTGTTCTGGAAAACACAAAAGAAATAATTTCGAATTGTGGAATAGTTTTAAAAGATTCTTCTATATACAATTGCTTTAGATTGGGGAGAAGAAAGGGCGAAACACGTTCAAGGCCGATAATACAGAATTAGAAAAAATATTTTTTTTAGTTTATAAAGAGAGAAATCAATACTTAAAGCGGATGTTTAAGACCGTAAATACAGAATTAGAAAATTAATTTTTTTTAAAGAGAGAAATTCAATACTTAAAACGGCATAAAGGAAAAAACAATTGTGAATTAGAAAAATTATTTTTTTTAGTTTTTAAAGAGAGAAATCAATACTTAAAACGGACGTTTAAGACCGTAAATACAGAATTAGAAAATTATTTTTTTTTTAAAGAGAGAAATTCAATACTTAAAACGGCATAATGGAAAAAACAATTGTGAATTAGAAAAATTATTTTTTTTAATTTTTAAAGAGAGAAATCGATACTTAAAACGGACGTTTAAGACCGTAAATACAGAATTAGAAAATTAATTTTTTTTTAAAGAGAGAAATTCAATACTTAAAACGGCATAATGGAAAAAAAATTGTGTTCCTGAAATTGACGGTGAGTCGGTTCTGGAAAACACAAAAGTAATTATTTCGAATTGTGGAATAGTTTTAAAAGATTCTTCTATATACAATTGCTTTAGATTGGGGAGAAGAAAGGGCGAAACACGTTCAAGACCGATAATATAGAATTAGAAAAATTATTTTTTTTAGTTTTTAAAGAGAGAAATCGATACTTAAAACGGACGTTCAAGACCAATAATACAGAATTAGAAAATGAAATTTTTTTTTAAAGAGAGAAACAATACTTAAAACGGCATAATGGAAAAAACAATTGTGTTCTGTTTAATGTTCCTGAGATTGAAGGTGATTCTGTTCTGGAAAACACAAAAGAAATAATTTCGAATTGTGGAATAGTTTTAAAAGATTCTTCTATATACAATTGCTTTAGATTGGGGAGAAGAAAGGGCGAAACACGTTCAAGGCCGATAATACAGAATTAGAAAAAATATTTTTTTTAGTTTTTAAAGAGAGAAATCGATATTTAAACCGGACGTTCAAGACCAATAATACAGAATTAGAAAATTAATTTTTTTTTAAAGAGAGAAATTCAATACTTAAAACGGCATAATGGAAAAAACAGTTGTGTTCTGTTTAATGTTCCCGAGATTGAAGGTGAGTCTCTTCTGGAAAACACAAAAGAAATAATTTCGAATTGTGGAATAGTTTTAAAAGATTCTTCTATATACAATTGCTTTAGATTGGGGAGAAGAAAGGGCGAAACACGTTCAAGGCCGATAATACAGAATTAGAAAAAATATTTTTTTTAGTTTTTAAAGAGAGAAATCGATATTTAAACCGGACGTTCAAGACCAATAATACAGAATTAGAAAATTAATTTTTTTTTAAAGAGAGAAATTCAATACTTAAAACGGCATAATGGAAAAAACAGTTGTGTTCTGTTTAATGTTCCCGAGATTGAAGGTGAGTCTGTTCTGAAAAACACAAAAGTAATTATTTCGAATTGTGGAATAGTTTTAAAAGATTCTTCGATAAACAATTCCTTTAGATTGGGGAGAAGAAAGGGCAAAACACGTTCAAGACCGATAATACAGAATTAGAAAAATTATTTTTTTTAGTTTTAAAAGAGAGAAATCGATACTTAAAACGGATGTTTAAGACCGTAAATACAGAATTAGAAAATTAATTTTTTTTTAAAGAGAGAAATTCAATACTTAAAACGGCATAATGGAAAAAACAATTGTGTTCCTGAAATTGACGGTGAGTCGGTTCTGGAAAACACAAAAGTAATTATTTCGAATTGTGGAATAGTTTTAAAAGATTCTTCTATATACAATTGCTTTAGATTGGGGAGAAGAAAGGGCGAAACACGTTCAAGACCGATAATATAGAATTAGAAAAATTATTTTTTTTAGTTTTTAAAGAGAGAAATCGATACTTAAAACGGACGTTCAAGACCAATAATACAGAATTAGAAAATGAAATTTTTTTTTAAAGAGAGAAACAATACTTAAAACGGCATAATGGAAAAAACAATTGTGTTCTGTTTAATGTTCCTGAGATTGAAGGTGAGTCTGTTCTGGAAAACACAAAAGTAATTATTTCGAATTGTGGAATAGTTTTAAAAGATTCTTCTATATACAATTGCTTTAGATTGGGGAGAAGAAAGGGCGAAACACGTTCAAGGCCGATAATACAGAATTAGAAAAAATATTTTTTTTAGTTTTTAAAGAGAGAAATCGATACTTAAAACGGACGTTCAAGACCAATAATACAGAATTAGAAAATGAAATTTTTTTTTAAAGAGAGAAACAATACTTAAAACGGCATAATGGAAAAAACAATTGTGTTCTGTTTAATGTTCCTGAGATTGAAGGTGAGTCTGTTCTGGAAAACACAAAAGTAATTATTTCGAATTGTGGAATAGTTTTAAAAGATTCTTCTATATACAATTGCTTTAGATTGGGGAGAAGAAAGGGCGAAACACGTTCAAGGCCGATAATACAGAATTAGAAAAAATATTTTTTTTAGTTTTTAAAGAGAGAAATCGATATTTAAACCGGACGTTCAAGACCAATAATACAGAATTAGAAAATTAATTTTTTTTTAAAGAGAGAAATTCAATACTTAAAACGGCATAATGGAAAAAACAGTTGTGTTCTGTTTAATGTTCCCGAGATTGAAGGTGAGTCTGTTCTGGAAAACACAAAAGAAATAATTTCGAATTGTGGAATAGTTTTAAAAGATTCTTCTATATACAATTGCTTTAGATTGGGGAGAAGAAAGGGCGAAACACGTTCAAGGCCGATAATACAGAATTAGAAAAAATATTTTTTTTAGTTTTTAAAGAGAGAAATCAATACTTAAAGCGGATGTTTAAGACCGTAAATACAGAATTAAAAAATTAATTTTTTTTAAAGAGAGAAATTCAATACTTAAAACGGCATAAAGGAAAAAACAATTGTGAATTAGAAAAATTATTTTTTTTAGTTTTTAAAGAGAGAAATCAATACTTAAATTGGACGTTTAAGACCGTAAATACAGAATTAGAAAATTATTTTTTTTTTAAAGAGAGAAATTCAATACTTAAAACGGCATAATGGAAAAAACAATTGTGAATTAGAAAAATTATTTTTTTTAATTTTTAAAGAGAGAAATCGATACTTAAAACGGACGTTTAAGACCGTAAATACAGAATAAGAAAATTAATTTTTTTTTAAAGAGAGAAATTCAATACTTAAAACGGCATAATGGAAAAAAAATTGTGTTCCTGAAATTGACGGTGAGTCGGTTCTGGAAAACACAAAAGTAATTATTTCGAATTGTGGAATAGTTTTAAAAGATTCTTCTATATACAATTGCTTTAGATTGGGGAGAAGAAAGGGCGAAACACGTTCAAGACCGATAATATAGAATTAGAAAAATTATTTTTTTTAGTTTTTAAAGAGAGAAATCAATACTTAAAGCGGATGTTTAAGACCGTAAATACAGAATTAAAAAATTAATTTTTTTTAAAGAGAGAAATTCAATACTTAAAACGGCATAAAGGAAAAAACAATTGTGAATTAGAAAAATTATTTTTTTTAGTTTTTAAAGAGAGAAATCAATACTTAAATTGGACGTTTAAGACCGTAAATACAGAATTAGAAAATTATTTTTTTTTTAAAGAGAGAAATTCAATACTTAAAACGGCATAATGGAAAAAACAATTGTGAATTAGAAAAATTATTTTTTTTAATTTTTAAAGAGAGAAATCGATACTTAAAACGGACGTTTAAGACCGTAAATACAGAATAAGAAAATTAATTTTTTTTTAAAGAGAGAAATTCAATACTTAAAACGGCATAATGGAAAAAAAATTGTGTTCCTGAAATTGACGGTGAGTCGGTTCTGGAAAACACAAAAGTAATTATTTCGAATTGTGGAATAGTTTTAAAAGATTCTTCTATATACAATTGCTTTAGATTGGGGAGAAGAAAGGGCGAAACACGTTCAAGACCGATAATATAGAATTAGAAAAATTATTTTTTTTAGTTTTTAAAGAGAGAAATCGATACTTAAAACGGACGTTCAAGACCAATAATACAGAATTAGAAAATGAAATTTTTTTTTAAAGAGAGAAACAATACTTAAAACGGCATAATGGAAAAAACAATTGTGTTCTGTTTAATGTTCCTGAGATTGAAGGTGATTCTGTTCTGGAAAACACAAAAGAAATAATTTCGAATTGTGGAATAGTTTTAAAAGATTCTTCTATATACAATTGCTTTAGATTGGGGAGAAGAAAGGGCGAAACACGTTCAAGGCCGATAATACAGAATTAGAAAAAATATTTTTTTTAGTTTTTAAAGAGAGAAATCAATACTTAAAGCGGATGTTTAAGACCGTAAATACAGAATTAGAAAATTAATTTTTTTTAAAGATAGAAATTCAATACTTAAAACGGCATAATGGAAAAAACAGTTGTGTTCTGTTTAATGTTCCCGAGATTGAAGGTGAGTCTGTTCTGGAAAACACAAAAGAAATAATTTCGAATTGTGGAATAGTTTTAAAAGATTCTTCTATATACAATTGCTTTAGATTGGGGAGAAGAAAGGGCGAAACACGTTCAAGGCCGATAATACAGAATTAGAAAAAATATTTTTTTTAGTTTTTAAAGAGAGAAATCAATACTTAAAGCGGATGTTTAAGACCGTAAATACAGAATTAAAAAATTAATTTTTTTTAAAGAGAGAAATTCAATACTTAAAACGGCATAAAGGAAAAAACAATTGTGAATTAGAAAAATTATTTTTTTTAGTTTTTAAAGAGAGAAATCAATACTTAAATTGGACGTTTAAGACCGTAAATACAGAATTAGAAAATTATTTTTTTTTTAAAGAGAGAAATTCAATACTTAAAACGGCATAATGGAAAAAACAATTGTGAATTAGAAAAATTATTTTTTTTAATTTTTAAAGAGAGAAATCGATACTTAAAACGGACGTTTAAGACCGTAAATACAGAATAAGAAAATTAATTTTTTTTTAAAGAGAGAAATTCAATACTTAAAACGGCATAATGGAAAAAAAATTGTGTTCCTGAAATTGACGGTGAGTCGGTTCTGGAAAACACAAAAGTAATTATTTCGAATTGTGGAATAGTTTTAAAAGATTCTTCTATATACAATTGCTTTAGATTGGGGAGAAGAAAGGGCGAAACACGTTCAAGACCGATAATATAGAATTAGAAAAATTATTTTTTTTAGTTTTTAAAGAGAGAAATCAATACTTAAAGCGGATGTTTAAGACCGTAAATACAGAATTAAAAAATTAATTTTTTTTAAAGAGAGAAATTCAATACTTAAAACGGCATAAAGGAAAAAACAATTGTGAATTAGAAAAATTATTTTTTTTAGTTTTTAAAGAGAGAAATCAATACTTAAATTGGACGTTTAAGACCGTAAATACAGAATTAGAAAATTATTTTTTTTTTAAAGAGAGAAATTCAATACTTAAAACGGCATAATGGAAAAAACAATTGTGAATTAGAAAAATTATTTTTTTTAATTTTTAAAGAGAGAAATCGATACTTAAAACGGACGTTTAAGACCGTAAATACAGAATAAGAAAATTAATTTTTTTTTAAAGAGAGAAATTCAATACTTAAAACGGCATAATGGAAAAAAAATTGTGTTCCTGAAATTGACGGTGAGTCGGTTCTGGAAAACACAAAAGTAATTATTTCGAATTGTGGAATAGTTTTAAAAGATTCTTCTATATACAATTGCTTTAGATTGGGGAGAAGAAAGGGCGAAACACGTTCAAGACCGATAATATAGAATTAGAAAAATTATTTTTTTTAGTTTTTAAAGAGAGAAATCGATACTTAAAACGGACGTTCAAGACCAATAATACAGAATTAGAAAATGAAATTTTTTTTTAAAGAGAGAAACAATACTTAAAACGGCATAATGGAAAAAACAATTGTGTTCTGTTTAATGTTCCTGAGATTGAAGGTGATTCTGTTCTGGAAAACACAAAAGAAATAATTTCGAATTGTGGAATAGTTTTAAAAGATTCTTCTATATACAATTGCTTTAGATTGGGGAGAAGAAAGGGCGAAACACGTTCAAGGCCGATAATACAGAATTAGAAAAAATATTTTTTTTAGTTTTTAAAGAGAGAAATCAATACTTAAAGCGGATGTTTAAGACCGTAAATACAGAATTAGAAAATTAATTTTTTTTAAAGATAGAAATTCAATACTTAAAACGGCATAAAGGAAAAAACAATTGTGAATTAGAAAAATTATTTTTTTTAGTTTTTAAAGAGAGAAATCAATACTTAAAACGGACGTTTAAGACCGTAAATACAGAATTAGAAAATTATTTTTTTTTTAAAGAGAGAAATTCAATACTTAAAACGGCATAATGGATAAAACAATTGTGTTCCTGAAATTGACGGTGAGTCGGTTCTGGAAAACACAAAAGTAATTATTTCGAATTGTGGAATAGTTTTAAAAGATTCTTCTATATACAATTGCTTTAGATTGGGGAGAAGAAAGGGCGAAACACGTTCAAGACCGATAATATAGAATTAGAAAAATTATTTTTTTTAGTTTTTAAAGAGAGAAATCGATACTTAAAACGGACGTTCAAGACCAATAATACAGAATTAGAAAATGAAATTTTTTTTTAAAGAGAGAAACAATACTTAAAACGGCATAATGGAAAAAACAATTGTGTTCTGTTTAATGTTCCTGAGATTGAAGGTGAGTCTGTTCTGGAAAACACAAAAGTAATTATTTCGAATTGTGGAATAGTTTTAAAAGATTCTTCTATATACAATTGCTTTAGATTGGGGAGAAGAAAGGGCGAAACACGTTCAAGGCCGATAATACAGAATTAGAAAAAATATTTTTTTTAGTTTTTAAAGAGAGAAATCGATATTTAAACCGGACGTTCAAGACCAATAATACAGAATTAGAAAATTAATTTTTTTTTAAAGAGAGAAATTCAATACTTAAAACGGCATAATGGAAAAAACAGTTGTGTTCTGTTTAATGTTCCCGAGATTGAAGGTGAGTCTGTTCTGGAAAACACAAAAGAAATAATTTCGAATTGTGGAATAGTTTTAAAAGATTCTTCTATATACAATTGCTTTAGATTGGGGAGAAGAAAGGGCGAAACACGTTCAAGGCCGATAATACAGAATTAGAAAAAATATTTTTTTTAGTTTTTAAAGAGAGAAATCAATACTTAAAGCGGATGTTTAAGACCGTAAATACAGAATTAAAAAATTAATTTTTTTTAAAGAGAGAAATTCAATACTTAAAACGGCATAAAGGAAAAAACAATTGTGAATTAGAAAAATTATTTTTTTTAGTTTTTAAAGAGAGAAATCAATACTTAAATTGGACGTTTAAGACCGTAAATACAGAATTAGAAAATTATTTTTTTTTTAAAGAGAGAAATTCAATACTTAAAACGGCATAATGGAAAAAACAATTGTGAATTAGAAAAATTATTTTTTTTAATTTTTAAAGAGAGAAATCGATACTTAAAACGGACGTTTAAGACCGTAAATACAGAATAAGAAAATTAATTTTTTTTTAAAGAGAGAAATTCAATACTTAAAACGGCATAATGGAAAAAAAATTGTGTTCCTGAAATTGACGGTGAGTCGGTTCTGGAAAACACAAAAGTAATTATTTCGAATTGTGGAATAGTTTTAAAAGATTCTTCTATATACAATTGCTTTAGATTGGGGAGAAGAAAGGGCGAAACACGTTCAAGACCGATAATATAGAATTAGAAAAATTATTTTTTTTAGTTTTTAAAGAGAGAAATCAATACTTAAAGCGGATGTTTAAGACCGTAAATACAGAATTAAAAAATTAATTTTTTTTAAAGAGAGAAATTCAATACTTAAAACGGCATAAAGGAAAAAACAATTGTGAATTAGAAAAATTATTTTTTTTAGTTTTTAAAGAGAGAAATCAATACTTAAATTGGACGTTTAAGACCGTAAATACAGAATTAGAAAATTATTTTTTTTTTAAAGAGAGAAATTCAATACTTAAAACGGCATAATGGAAAAAACAATTGTGAATTAGAAAAATTATTTTTTTTAATTTTTAAAGAGAGAAATCGATACTTAAAACGGACGTTTAAGACCGTAAATACAGAATAAGAAAATTAATTTTTTTTTAAAGAGAGAAATTCAATACTTAAAACGGCATAATGGAAAAAAAATTGTGTTCCTGAAATTGACGGTGAGTCGGTTCTGGAAAACACAAAAGTAATTATTTCGAATTGTGGAATAGTTTTAAAAGATTCTTCTATATACAATTGCTTTAGATTGGGGAGAAGAAAGGGCGAAACACGTTCAAGACCGATAATATAGAATTAGAAAAATTATTTTTTTTAGTTTTTAAAGAGAGAAATCGATACTTAAAACGGACGTTCAAGACCAATAATACAGAATTAGAAAATGAAATTTTTTTTTAAAGAGAGAAACAATACTTAAAACGGCATAATGGAAAAAACAATTGTGTTCTGTTTAATGTTCCTGAGATTGAAGGTGATTCTGTTCTGGAAAACACAAAAGAAATAATTTCGAATTGTGGAATAGTTTTAAAAGATTCTTCTATATACAATTGCTTTAGATTGGGGAGAAGAAAGGGCGAAACACGTTCAAGGCCGATAATACAGAATTAGAAAAAATATTTTTTTTAGTTTTTAAAGAGAGAAATCAATACTTAAAGCGGATGTTTAAGACCGTAAATACAGAATTAGAAAATTAATTTTTTTTAAAGATAGAAATTCAATACTTAAAACGGCATAAAGGAAAAAACAATTGTGAATTAGAAAAATTATTTTTTTTAGTTTTTAAAGAGAGAAATCAATACTTAAAACGGACGTTTAAGACCGTAAATACAGAATTAGAAAATTATTTTTTTTTTAAAGAGAGAAATTCAATACTTAAAACGGCATAATGGATAAAACAGTTGTGTTCTGTTTATTGTTCCTGAGATTGAAGGTGAGTCTGTTCTGGAAAACACAAAAGAAATAATTTCGAATTGTGGAATAGTTTTAAAAGATTCTTCTATATACAATTGCTTTAGATTGGGGAGAAGAAAGGGCGAAACACGTTCAAGGCCGATAATACAGAATTAGAAAAAATATTTTTTTTAGTTTTTAAAGAGATAAAACAATACTTAAAACGGATGTTTAAGACCGTAAATACAGAATTAGAAAATTAATTTTTTTTTAAAGAGAGAAATTCAATACTTGAAACGGTATAATGGAAAAAACAATTGTGTTCAGATTAATGTTCCTGAGATTGACGGTGAGTCTGTTCTGAAAAACACAAAAGTAATTATTTCGAATTGTGGAATAGTTTTAAAAGATTCTTCGATAAACAATTGCTTTAGATTGGGGAGAAGAAAGGGCAAAACACGTTCAAGACCGATAATACAGAATTAGAAAAATTATTTTTTTTAGTTTTTAAAGAGAGAAATCGATACTTAAAACGGACGTTCAAGACCAATAATACAGAATTAGAAAATGAAATTTTTTTTTAAAGAGAGAAACAATACTTAAAACGGCATAATGGAAAAAACAATTGTGTTCTGTTTAATGTTCCTGAGATTGAAGGTGAGTCTGTTCTGGAAAACACAAAAGTAATTATTTCGAATTGTGGAATAGTTTTAAAAGATTCTTCTATATACAATTGCTTTAGATTGGGGAGAAGAAAGGGCGAAACACGTTCAAGGCCGATAATACAGAATTAGAAAAAATATTTTTTTTAGTTTTTAAAGAGAGAAATCGATATTTAAACCGGACGTTCAAGACCAATAATACAGAATTAGAAAATTAATTTTTTTTTAAAGAGAGAAATTCAATACTTAAAACGGCATAATGGAAAAAACAGTTGTGTTCTGTTTAATGTTCCCGAGATTGAAGGTGAGTCTGTTCTGGAAAACACAAAAGAAATAATTTCGAATTGTGGAATAGTTTTAAAAGATTCTTCTATATACAATTGCTTTAGATTGGGGAGAAGAAAGGGCGAAACACGTTCAAGGCCGATAATACAGAATTAGAAAAAATATTTTTTTTAGTTTTTAAAGAGAGAAATCAATACTTAAAGCGGATGTTTAAGACCGTAAATACAGAATTAGAAAATTAATTTTTTTTAAAGAGAGAAATTCAATACTTAAAACGGCATAAAGGAAAAAACAATTGTAAATTAGAAAAATTATTTTTTTTAGTTTTTAAAGAGAGAAATCAATACTTAAAACGGACGTTTAAGACCGTAAATACAGAATTAGAAAATTATTTTTTTTTTAAAGAGAGAAATTCAATACTTAAAACGGCATAATGGAAAAAACAATTGTGAATTAGAAAAATTATTTTTTTTAGTTTTTAAAGAGAGAAATCGATACTTAAAACGGACGTTTAAGACCGTAAATACAGAATTAGAAAATTAATTTTTTTTTAAAGAGAGAAATTCAATACTTAAAACGGCATAATGGAAAAAAAATTGTGTTCCTGAAATTGACGGTGAGTCGGTTCTGGAAAACACAAAAGTAATTATTTCGAATTGTGGAATAGTTTTAAAAGATTCTTCTATATACAATTGCTTTAGATTGGGGAGAAGAAAGGGCGAAACACGTTCAAGACCGATAATATAGAATTAGAAAAATTATTTTTTTTAGTTTTTAAAGAGAGAAATCGATAATTAAAACGGACGTTCAAGACCAATAATACAGAATTAGAAAATGAAACTTTTTTTTAAAGAGAGAAACAATACTTAAAACGGCATAATAGAAAAAACAATTGTGTTCTGTTTAATGTTCCTGAGATTGAAGGTGATTCTGTTCTGGAAAACACAAAAGAAATAATTTCGAATTGTGGAATAGTTTTAAAAGATTCTTCTATATACAATTGCTTTAGATTGGGGAGAAGAAAGGGCGAAACACGTTCAAGGCCGATAATACAGAATTAGAAAAAATATTTTTTTTAGTTTTTAAAGAGAGAAATCGATATTTAAACCGGACGTTCAAGACCAATAATACAGAATTAGAAAATTAATTTTTTTTTAAAGAGAGAAATTCAATACTTAAAACGGCATAATGGAAAAAACAGTTGTGTTCTGTTTAATGTTCCCGAGATTGAAGGTGAGTCTGTTCTGGAAAACACAAAAGAAATAATTTCGAATTGTGGAATAGTTTTAAAAGATTCTTCTATATACAATTGCTTTAGATTGGGGAGAAGAAAGGGCGAAACACGTTCAAGGCCGATAATACAGAATTAGAAAAAATATTTTTTTTAGTTTTTAAAGAGATAAATCAATACTTAAAACGGATGTTTAAGACCGTAAATACAGAATTAGAAAATTAATTTTTTTTTAAAGAGAGAAATTCAATACTTGAAACGGTATAATGGAAAAAACAATTGTGTTCAGATTAATGTTCCTGAGATTGACGGTGAGTCTGTTCTGAAAAACACAAAAGTAATTATTTCGAATTGTGGAATAGTTTTAAAAGATTCTTCGATAAACAATTGCTTTAGATTGGGGAGAAGAAAGGGCAATACACGTTCAAGACCGATAATACAGAATTAGAAAAATTATTTTTTTTAGTTTTTAAAGAGAGAAATCGATACTTAAAACGGACGTTCAAGACCAATAATACAGAATTAGAAAATGAAATTTTTTTTTAAAGAGAGAAATTCAATACTTAAAACGGCATAATGGAAAAAACAATTGTGAATTAGAAAAATTATTTTTTTTAGTTTTTATAGAGAGGAATCAATACTTAAAACGGACGTTTAAGACCGTAAATACAGAATTAGAAAATATATTTTTTTTTAAAGAGAGAAATTCAATACTTAAAACGGCATAATGGAAAAAACAATTGTGTTCAGATTAATGTTCCTGAGATTGACGGTGAGTCTGTTCTGAAAAACACAAAAGTAATTATTTCGAATTGTGGAATAGTTTTAAAAGATTCTTCGATAAACAATTGCTTCAGATTGGGGAGAGAAAGGGCAAAACACGTTCAAGACCGATAATACAGAATTAGAAATATTATTTTTTTTAGTTTTTAAAGAGAGAAATCGATATTTAAACCGGACGTTCAAGACCAATAATACAGAATTAGAAAATGAAATTTTTTTTTTAAAGAGAGAAACAATACTTAAAACGGTATAATGGAAAAAACAATTGTGTTCAGATTAATGTTCCTGAGATTGACGGTGAGTCTGTTCTGGAATACACAAAAGTAATTATTTCGAATTGTGGAATAGTTTTAAAAGATTCTTCGATAAACAATTGCTTTAAATTGGGGAGAAGAAAGGGCAAAACACGTTCAAGACCGATAATACAGAATTAGAAAATTAATTTTTTTTTAAAGAGAGAAATTCAATACTTAAAACGGCATAAAGGAAAAAACAATTGTGAATTAGAAAAATTATTTTTTTTTGTTTTTAAAGAGAGAAATCAATACTTAAAACGGACGTTTAAGACCGTAAATACAGAATTAGAAAATTAATTTTTTTTTAAAGAGAGAAATTCAATACTTGAAACGGTATAATGGAAAAAACAATTGTGTTCAGATTAATGTTCCTGAGATTGACGATGAGTCTGTTCTGAAAAACACAAAAGTAATCATTTCGAATTGTGGAATAGTTTTAAAAGATTCTTCGATAAACAATTGCTTTAGATTGGGGAGAAGAAAGGGCAAAACACGTTCAAGACCGATAATACAGAATTAGAAAAATTATTTTTTTTAGTTTTTAAAGAGAGAAATCGATACTTAAAACGGACGTTCAAGACCAATAATACAGAATTAGAAAATGAAATTTTTTTTTAAAGAGAGAAACAATACTTAAAACGGCATAATGGAAAAAACAGTTGTGTTCTGTTTAATGTTCCTGAGATTGAAGGTGAGTCTGTTCTGGAAAACACAAAAGAAATAATTTCGAATTGTGGAATAGTTTTAAAAGATTCTTCGATAAACAATTGCTTTAGATTGGGGAGAAGAAAGGGCAAAACACGTTCAAGACCGATAATACAGAGTTAGAAAAATTATTTTTTTTAGTTTTTAAAGAGAGAAATCGATACTTAAAACGGACGTTCAACACCAATAATACAGAATTAGAAAATTAATTTTTTTTTAAGGAGAGAAACAATACTTAAAACGGCATAATGGAAAAAACAATTGTGTTCTGTTTAATGTTCCTGAGGTTGAAGGTGAGTCTGTTCTGGAAAACACAAAAGAAATAATTTCGAATTGTGGAATAGTTTTAAAAGATTCTTCGATAAACAATTGCTTTGGATTGGGGAGAAGAAAGGGCAAAACACGTTCAAGACCGATAATACATAATTAGAAAAATTATTTTTTTTAGTTTTTAAAGAGAGAAATCAATACTTAAAACGGATGTTTAAGACCGTAAATACAGAATTAGAAAATTAATTTTTTTTTAAAGAGAGAACTTCAATACTTAAAACGGCATAATGGAAAAAACAATTGTGAATTAGAAAAATTATTTTTTTTAGTTTTTAAAGAGAGAAATCAATACTTAAAACGGACGTTTAAGACCGTAAATACAGAATTAGAAAATGAAATTTTTTTTTTAAAGAGATAAACAATACTTAAAACGGCATAATGGAAAAAGCAATTGTGTTCTGTTTAATGTTCCTGAAATTGACGGTGTGTCTGTTCTGGAAAACACAAAAGAAATAATTTCGAATTGTGTAATAGTTTTAAAAGATTCTTCTATATACAATTGCTTTAGATTGGGGAGAAGAAAGGGCGAAACACGTTCAAGGCCGATAATACAGAATTAGAAAAATTATTTTTTTTAGTTTTTAAAGAGAGAAATCAATACTTAAAACGGACGTTTAAGACCGGAAATACAGAATTAGAAAATTAATTTTTTTTTTAAAGAGAGAAATTCAATACTTAAAACGGTAGAATGGAAAAAAAATTGTGTTCCTGAAATTGACGGTGAGTCTGTTCTGGAAAACACAAAAGTAATTATTTCGAATTGTGGAATAGTTTTAAAAGATTCTTCGATAAACAATTGCTTCAGATTGGGGAGAGAAAGGGCAAAACACGTTCAAGACCGATAATACAGAATTAGAAATATTATTTTTTTTAGTTTTTAAAGAGAGAAATCGATATTTAAACCGGACGTTCAAGACCAATAATACAGAATTAGAAAATGAAATTTTTTTTTAAAGAGAGAAACAATACTTAAAACGGCACAATGGAAAAAACAGTTGTGTTCTGTTTAATGTTCCTGAGATTGAAGGTGAGTCTGTTCTGGAAAACACAAAAGAAATAATTTCGAATTGTGGAATAGTTTTAAAAGATTCTTCTATATACAATTGCTTTAGATTGGGGAGAAGAGAGGGCGAAACACGTTCAAGGCCGATAATACAGAATTTGAAAAAATATTTTTTTTAGTTTTTAAAGAGAGAAATCAATACTTAAAACGGATGTTTAAGACCGTAAATACAGAATTATAAAATTAATTTTTTTTTAAAGAGAGAAATTCAATACTTAAAACGGCATAATGGAAAAAACAATTGTGAATTAGAAAAATTATTATTTTTAGTTTTTAAAGAGAGAAATCAATACTTAAAACGGACGTTTAAGACCGTAAATACAGAATTATAAAATTAATTTTTTTTTAAAGAGAGAAATTCAATACTTAAAACGGCATAATGGAAAAAACAATTGTGTTCAGATTAATGTTCCTGAGATTGACGGTGAGTCTGTTCTGAAAAACACAAAAGTAATTATTTTGAATTGTGGAATAGTTTTAAAAGATTCTTCGATAAACAATTGCTTTAGATTGGGGAGAAGAAAGGGCAAAACACGTTCAAGACCGATAATACAGAATTAGAAAAATTATTTTTTTTAGTTTTTAAAGAGAGAAATCGATATTTAAAACGGACGTTCAAGACCAATAATACAGAATTAGAAAATGAAATTTTTTTTTTAAAGAGATAAACAATACTTAAAACGGCATAATGGAAAAAGCAATTGTGTTCTGTTTAATGTTCCTGAAATTGACGGTGTGTCTGTTCTGGAAAACACAAAAGAAATAATTTCGAATTGTGTAATAGTTTTAAAAGATTCTTCTATATACAATTGCTTTAGATTGGGGAGAAGAAAGGGCGAAACACGTTCAAGGCCGATAATACAGAATTAGAAAAATTATTTTTTTTAGTTTTTAAAGAGAGAAATCAATACTTAAAACGGACGTTTAAGACCGGAAATACAGAATTAGAAAATTAATTTTTTTTTTAAAGAGAGAAATTCAATACTTAAAACGGTAGAATGGAAAAAAAATTGTGTTCCTGAAATTGACGGTGAGTCTGTTCTGGAAAACACAAAAGTAATTATTTCGAATTGTGGAATAGTTTTAAAAGATTCTTCGATAAACAATTGCTTTAGATTGGGGAGAAGAAAGGGCAAAACACGTTCAAGACAGATAATACAGAATTAGAAAAATTATTTTTTTTAGTTTTTAAAGAGAGAAATCGATACTTAAAACGGACGTTCAAGACCAATAATACAGAATTAGAAAATGAAATTTTTTTTTAAAGAGAGAAACAATACTTAAAACGGCACAATGGAAAAAACAGTTGTGTTCTGTTTAATGTTCCTGAGATTGAAGGTGAGTCTGTTCTGGAAAACACAAAAGAAATAATTTCGAATTGTGGAATAGTTTTAAAAGATTCTTCTATATACAATTGCTTTAGATTGGGGAGAAGAGAGGGCGAAACACGTTCAAGGCCGATAATACAGAATTTGAAAAAATATTTTTTTTAGTTTTTAAAGAGAGAAATCAATACTTAAAACGGATGTTTAAGACCGTAAATACAGAATTATAAAATTAATTTTTTTTTAAAGAGAGAAATTCAATACTTAAAACGGCATAATGGAAAAAACAATTGTGAATTAGAAAAATTATTATTTTTAGTTTTTAAAGAGAGAAATCAATACTTAAAACGGACGTTTAAGGCCGTAAATACAGAATTATAAAATTAATTTTTTTTTAAAGAGAGAAATTCAATACTTAAAACGGCATAATGGAAAAAACAATTGTGTTCAGATTAATGTTCCTGAGATTGACGGTGAGTCTGTTCTGAAAAACACAAAAGTAATTATTTCGAATTGTGGAATAGTTTTAAAAGATTCTTCGATAAACAATTGCTTTAGATTGGGGAGAAGAAACGGCAAAACACGTTCAAGACCGATAATACAGAATTAGAAAAATTATTTTTTTTAGTTTTTAAAGAGAGAAATCGATATTTAAAACGGACGTTCAAGACCAATAATACAGAATTAGAAAATGAAATTTTTTTTTTAAAGAGAGAAACAATACTTAAAACGGCACAATGGAAAAAACAGTTGTGTTCTGTTTAATGTTCCTGAGATTGAAGGTGAGTCTGTTCTGGAAAACACAAAAGAAATAATTTCGAATTGTGTAATAGTTTTAAAAGATTCTTTTATATACAATTGCTTTAGATTGGGGAGAAGAAAGGGCGAAACACGTTCAAGGCCGATAATACAGAATTAGAAAATTAATTTTTTTTTAAAGAGAGAAATTCAATACTTAAAACGGCATAATGGAAAAAACAATTGTGAATAAGAAAATTTATTTTTTTTAGTTTTTAAAGAGAGAAATCAATACTTAAAACGGACGTTTAAGACCGTAAATACAGAATTAGAAAATTATTTTTTTTTTAAAGAGAGAAATTCAATACTTAAAACGGCGCAATGGAAAAAACATTTGTGTTCAGATTAATGTTCCTGAGATTGACGGTGAGTCTGTTCTGGAAAACACAAAAGTAATTATTTCGAATTGTGGAATAGTTTTAAAAGATTCTTCGATAAACAATTGCTTTAGATTGGGTAGAAGAAAGGGCGAAACACGTTCAAGGCCGATAATACAGAATTAGAAAAAATATTTTTTTTAGTTTTTAAAGAGAGAAATCAATACTTAAAACAGACGTTTAAGACCGTAAATAAAGAATTAGAAAATTAATTTTTTTTTAAAGAGAGAACTTCAATACTTAAAACGGCATTATGGAAAAACAATTGTGAATTAGAAAAATTATTTTTTTTAGTTTTTAAAGAGAGAAATCAATACTTAAAACGGACGTTCAAGACCAATAATACAGAATTAGAAAATGAATTTTTTTTTTAAAGAGAGAAACAATACTTAAAACGGCATAATGGAAAAAACAATTGTGTTCTGTTTAATGTTCCTGAGATTGAAGGTGAGTCTGTTCTGGAAAACACAAAAGAAATAATTTCGAATTGTGGAATAGTTTTAAAAGATTCTTCTATATACAATTGCTTTAGATTGGGGAGAAGAAAGGGCGAAACACGTTCAAGACCGATAATACAGAATTAGAAAAATTATTTTTTTTAGTTTTTAAAGAGAGAAATCGATATTTAAACCGGACGTTCAAGACCAATAATACAGAATTAGAAAATGAAATTTTTTTTTAAAGAGAGAAACAATACTTAAAACGGCATAATGGAAAAAACAATTGTGTTCTGTTTAATGTTCCTGAGATTGAAGGTGAGTCTGTTCTGGAAAACACAAAAGAAATAATTTCGAATTGTGTAATAGTTTAAAGATTCTTCTATATACAATTGCTTTAGATTGGGGAGAAGAAAGGGCGAAACACGTTCAAGACCGATAATATAGAATTAGAAAAATTATTTTTTTTAGTTTTTAAAGAGAGAAATCAATACTTAAAGCGGATGTTTAAGACCGTAAATACAGAATTAAAAAATTAATTTTTTTTAAAGAGAGAAATTCAATACTTAAAACGGCATAAAGGAAAAAACAATTGTGAATTAGAAAAATTATTTTTTTTAGTTTTTAAAGAGAGAAATCAATACTTAAATTGGACGTTTAAGACCGTAAATACAGAATTAGAAAATTATTTTTTTTTTAAAAAGAGAAATTCAATACTTAAAACGGCATAATGGAAAAAACAATTGTGAATTAGAAAAATTATTTTTTTTAATTTTTAAAGAGAGAAATCGATACTTAAAACGGACGTTTAAGACCGTAAATACAGAATAAGAAAATTAATTTTTTTTTAAAGAGAGAAATTCAATACTTAAAACGGCATAATGGAAAAAAAATTGTGTTCCTGAAATTGACGGTGAGTCGGTTCTGGAAAACACAAAAGTAATTATTTCGAATTGTGGAATAGTTTTAAAAGATTCTTCTATATACAATTGCTTTAGATTGGGGAGAAGAAAGGGCGAAACACGTTCAAGACCGATAATATAGAATTAGAAAAATTATTTTTTTTAGTTTTTAAAGAGAGAAATCGATACTTAAAACGGACGTTCAAGACCAATAATACAGAATTAGAAAATGAAATTTTTTTTTAAAGAGAGAAACAATACTTAAAACGGCATAATGGAAAAAACAATTGTGTTCTGTTTAATGTTCCTGAGATTGAAGGTGATTCTGTTCTGGAAAACACAAAAGAAATAATTTCGAATTGTGGAATAGTTTTAAAAGATTCTTCTATATACAATTGCTTTAGATTGGGGAGAAGAAAGGGCGAAACACGTTCAAGGCCGATAATACAGAATTAGAAAAAATATTCTTTTTAGTTTTTAAAGAGAGAAATCAATACTTAAAGCGGATGTTTAAGACCGTAAATACAGAATTAGAAAATTAATTTTTTTTAAAGATAGAAATTCAATACTTAAAACGGCATAAAGGAAAAAACAATTGTGAATTAGAAAAATTATTTTTTTTAGTTTTTAAAGAGAGAAATCAATACTTAAAACGGACGTTTAAGACCGTAAATACAGAATTAGAAAATTATTTTTTTTTTAAAGAGAGAAATTCAATACTTAAAACGGCATAATGGATAAAACAGTTGTGTTCTGTTTAATGTTCCTGAGATTGAAGGTGAGTCTGTTCTGGAAAACACAAAAGAAATAATTTCGAATTGTGGAATAGTTTTAAAAGATTCTTCTATATACAATTGCTTTAGATTGGGGAGAAGAAAGGGCGAAACACGTTCAAGGCCGATAATACAGAATTAGAAAAAATATTTTTTTTAGTTTTTAAAGAGATAAAACAATACTTAAAACGGATGTTTAAGACCGTAAATACAGAATTAGAAAATTAATTTTTTTTTAAAGAGAGAAATTCAATACTTGAAACGGTATAATGGAAAAAACAATTGTGTTCAGATTAATGTTCCTGAGATTGACGGTGAGTCTGTTCTGAAAAACACAAAAGTAATTATTTCGAATTGTGGAATAGTTTTAAAAGATTCTTCGATAAACAATTGCTTTAGATTGGGGAGAAGAAAGGGCAAAACACGTTCAAGACCGATAATACAGAATTAGAAAAATTATTTTTTTTAGTTTTTAAAGAGAGAAATCGATACTTAAAACGGACGTTCAAGACCAATAATACAGAATTAGAAAATGAAATTTTTTTTTAAAGAGAGAAACAATACTTAAAACGGCATAATGGAAAAAACAATTGTGTTCTGTTTAATGTTCCTGAGATTGAAGGTGAGTCTGTTCTGGAAAACACAAAAGTAATTATTTCGAATTGTGGAATAGTTTTAAAAGATTCTTCTATATACAATTGCTTTAGATTGGGGAGAAGAAAGGGCGAAACACGTTCAAGGCCGATAATACAGAATTAGAAAAAATATTTTTTTTAGTTTTTAAAGAGAGAAATCGATATTTAAACCGGACGTTCAAGACCAATAATACAGAATTAGAAAATTAATTTTTTTTTAAAGAGAGAAATTCAATACTTAAAACGGCATAATGGAAAAAACAGTTGTGTTCTGTTTAATGTTCCCGAGATTGAAGGTGAGTCTGTTCTGGAAAACACAAAAGAAATAATTTCGAATTGTGGAATAGTTTTAAAAGATTCTTCTATATACAATTGCTTTAGATTGGGGAGAAGAAAGGGCGAAACACGTTCAAGGCCGATAATACAGAATTAGAAAAAATATTTTTTTTAGTTTTTAAAGAGAGAAATCAATACTTAAAGCGGATGTTTAAGACCGTAAATACAGAATTAGAAAATTAATTTTTTTTAAAGAGAGAAATTCAATACTTAAAACGGCATAAAGGAAAAAACAATTGTAAATTAGAAAAATTATTTTTTTTAGTTTTTAAAGAGAGAAATCAATACTTAAAACGGACGTTTAAGACCGTAAATACAGAATTAGAAAATTATTTTTTTTTTAAAGAGAGAAATTCAATACTTAAAACGGCATAATGGAAAAAACAATTGTGAATTAGAAAAATTATTTTTTTTAGTTTTTAAAGAGAGAAATCGATACTTAAAACGGACGTTTAAGACCGTAAATAC
The DNA here is from genome assembly GCA_964056705.1 of Troilus luridus. NCBI lineage: Eukaryota > Metazoa > Arthropoda > Insecta > Hemiptera > Pentatomidae > Troilus > Troilus luridus. The sequence goes on along the minus strand of OZ057412.1, from coordinate 190,586,619 downwards.
AGAATTAGAAAATTAATTTTTTTTTAAAGAGAGAAATTCAATACTTAAAACGGCATAAAGGAAAAAACAATTGTGAATTAGAAAAATTATTTTTTTTTGTTTTTAAAGAGAGAAATCAATACTTAAAACGGACGTTTAAGACCGTAAATACAGAATTAGAAAATTAATTTTTTTTTAAAGAGAGAAATTCAATACTTGAAACGGTATAATGGAAAAAACAATTGTGTTCAGATTAATGTTCCTGAGATTGACGATGAGTCTGTTCTGAAAAACACAAAAGTAATCATTTCGAATTGTGGAATAGTTTTAAAAGATTCTTCGATAAACAATTGCTTTAGATTGGGGAGAAGAAAGGGCAAAACACGTTCAAGACCGATAATACAGAATTAGAAAAATTATTTTTTTTAGTTTTTAAAGAGAGAAATCGATACTTAAAACGGACGTTCAAGACCAATAATACAGAATTAGAAAATGAAATTTTTTTTTAAAGAGAGAAACAATACTTAAAACGGCATAATGGAAAAAACAGTTGTGTTCTGTTTAATGTTCCTGAGATTGAAGGTGAGTCTGTTCTGGAAAACACAAAAGAAATAATTTCGAATTGTGGAATAGTTTTAAAAGATTCTTCGATAAACAATTGCTTTAGATTGGGGAGAAGAAAGGGCAAAACACGTTCAAGACCGATAATACAGAGTTAGAAAAATTATTTTTTTTAGTTTTTAAAGAGAGAAATCGATACTTAAAACGGACGTTCAACACCAATAATACAGAATTAGAAAATTAATTTTTTTTTAAGGAGAGAAACAATACTTAAAACGGCATAATGGAAAAAACAATTGTGTTCTGTTTAATGTTCCTGAGGTTGAAGGTGAGTCTGTTCTGGAAAACACAAAAGAAATAATTTCGAATTGTGGAATAGTTTTAAAAGATTCTTCGATAAACAATTGCTTTAGATTGGGGAGAAGAAAGGGCAAAACACGTTCAAGACCGATAATACATAATTAGAAAAATTATTTTTTTTAGTTTTTAAAGAGAGAAATCAATACTTAAAACGGATGTTTAAGACCGTAAATACAGAATTAGAAAATTAATTTTTTTTTAAAGAGAGAACTTCAATACTTAAAACGGCATAATGGAAAAAACAATTGTGAATTAGAAAAATTATTTTTTTTAGTTTTTAAAGAGAGAAATCAATACTTAAAACGGACGTTTAAGACCGTAAATACAGAATTAGAAAATGAAATTTTTTTTTTAAAGAGATAAACAATACTTAAAACGGCATAATGGAAAAAGCAATTGTGTTCTGTTTAATGTTCCTGAAATTGACGGTGTGTCTGTTCTGGAAAACACAAAAGAAATAATTTCGAATTGTGTAATAGTTTTAAAAGATTCTTCTATATACAATTGCTTTAGATTGGGGAGAAGAAAGGGCGAAACACGTTCAAGGCCGATAATACAGAATTAGAAAAATTATTTTTTTTAGTTTTTAAAGAGAGAAATCAATACTTAAAACGGACGTTTAAGACCGGAAATACAGAATTAGAAAATTAATTTTTTTTTTAAAGAGAGAAATTCAATACTTAAAACGGTAGAATGGAAAAAAAATTGTGTTCCTGAAATTGACGGTGAGTCTGTTCTGGAAAACACAAAAGTAATTATTTCGAATTGTGGAATAGTTTTAAAAGATTCTTCGATAAACAATTGCTTCAGATTGGGGAGAGAAAGGGCAAAACACGTTCAAGACCGATAATACAGAATTAGAAATATTATTTTTTTTAGTTTTTAAAGAGAGAAATCGATATTTAAACCGGACGTTCAAGACCAATAATACAGAATTAGAAAATGAAATTTTTTTTTAAGAGAGAAACAATACTTAAAACGGCACAATGGAAAAAACAGTTGTGTTCTGTTTAATGTTCCTGAGATTGAAGGTGAGTCTGTTCTGGAAAACACAAAAGAAATAATTTCGAATTGTGGAATAGTTTTAAAAGATTCTTCTATATACAATTGCTTTAGATTGGGGAGAAGAGAGGGCGAAACACGTTCAAGGCCGATAATACAGAATTTGAAAAAATATTTTTTTTAGTTTTTAAAGAGAGAAATCAATACTTAAAACGGATGTTTAAGACCGTAAATACAGAATTATAAAATTAATTTTTTTTTAAAGAGAGAAATTCAATACTTAAAACGGCATAATGGAAAAAACAATTGTGAATTAGAAAAATTATTATTTTTAGTTTTTAAAGAGAGAAATCAATACTTAAAACGGACGTTTAAGACCGTAAATACAGAATTATAAAATTAATTTTTTTTTAAAGAGAGAAATTCAATACTTAAAACGGCATAATGGAAAAAACAATTGTGTTCAGATTAATGTTCCTGAGATTGACGGTGAGTCTGTTCTGAAAAACACAAAAGTAATTATTTTGAATTGTGGAATAGTTTTAAAAGATTCTTCGATAAACAATTGCTTTAGATTGGGGAGAAGAAAGGGCAAAACACGTTCAAGACCGATAATACAGAATTAGAAAAATTATTTTTTTTAGTTTTTAAAGAGAGAAATCGATATTTAAAACGGACGTTCAAGACCAATAATACAGAATTAGAAAATGAAATTTTTTTTTTAAAGAGATAAACAATACTTAAAACGGCATAATGGAAAAAGCAATTGTGTTCTGTTTAATGTTCCTGAAATTGACGGTGTGTCTGTTCTGGAAAACACAAAAGAAATAATTTCGAATTGTGTAATAGTTTTAAAAGATTCTTCTATATACAATTGCTTTAGATTGGGGAGAAGAAAGGGCGAAACACGTTCAAGGCCGATAATACAGAATTAGAAAAATTATTTTTTTTAGTTTTTAAAGAGAGAAATCAATACTTAAAACGGACGTTTAAGACCGGAAATACAGAATTAGAAAATTAATTTTTTTTTTAAAGAGAGAAATTCAATACTTAAAACGGTAGAATGGAAAAAAAATTGTGTTCCTGAAATTGACGGTGAGTCTGTTCTGGAAAACACAAAAGTAATTATTTCGAATTGTGGAATAGTTTTAAAAGATTCTTCGATAAACAATTGCTTTAGATTGGGGAGAAGAAAGGGCAAAACACGTTCAAGACAGATAATACAGAATTAGAAAAATTATTTTTTTTAGTTTTTAAAGAGAGAAATCGATACTTAAAACGGACGTTCAAGACCAATAATACAGAATTAGAAAATGAAATTTTTTTTTAAAGAGAGAAACAATACTTAAAACGGCACAATGGAAAAAACAGTTGTGTTCTGTTTAATGTTCCTGAGATTGAAGGTGAGTCTGTTCTGGAAAACACAAAAGAAATAATTTCGAATTGTGGAATAGTTTTAAAAGATTCTTCTATATACAATTGCTTTAGATTGGGGAGAAGAGAGGGCGAAACACGTTCAAGGCCGATAATACAGAATTTGAAAAAATATTTTTTTTAGTTTTTAAAGAGAGAAATCAATACTTAAAACGGATGTTTAAGACCGTAAATACAGAATTATAAAATTAATTTTTTTTTAAAGAGAGAAATTCAATACTTAAAACGGCATAATGGAAAAAACAATTGTGAATTAGAAAAATTATTATTTTTAGTTTTTAAAGAGAGAAATCAATACTTAAAACGGACGTTTAAGACCGTAAATACAGAATTATAAAATTAATTTTTTTTTAAAGAGAGAAATTCAATACTTAAAACGGCATAATGGAAAAAACAATTGTGTTCAGATTAATGTTCCTGAGATTGACGGTGAGTCTGTTCTGAAAAACACAAAAGTAATTATTTCGAATTGTGGAATAGTTTTAAAAGATTCTTCGATAAACAATTGCTTTAGATTGGGGAGAAGAAACGGCAAAACACGTTCAAGACCGATAATACAGAATTAGAAAAATTATTTTTTTTAGTTTTTAAAGAGAGAAATCGATATTTAAAACGGACGTTCAAGACCAATAATACAGAATTAGAAAATGAAATTTTTTTTTTAAAGAGAGAAACAATACTTAAAACGGCACAATGGAAAAAACAGTTGTGTTCTGTTTAATGTTCCTGAGATTGAAGGTGAGTCTGTTCTGGAAAACACAAAAGAAATAATTTCGAATTGTGTAATAGTTTTAAAAGATTCTTTTATATACAATTGCTTTAGATTGGGGAGAAGAAAGGGCGAAACACGTTCAAGGCCGATAATACAGAATTAGAAAATTAATTTTTTTTTAAAGAGAGAAATTCAATACTTAAAACGGCATAATGGAAAAAACAATTGTGAATAAGAAAAATTATTTTTTTTAGTTTTTAAAGAGAGAAATCAATACTTAAAACGGACGTTTAAGACCGTAAATACAGAATTAGAAAATTATTTTTTTTTTAAAGAGAGAAATTCAATACTTAAAACGGCGCAATGGAAAAAACATTTGTGTTCAGATTAATGTTCCTGAGATTGACGGTGAGTCTGTTCTGGAAAACACAAAAGTAATTATTTCGAATTGTGGAATAGTTTTAAAAGATTCTTCGATAAACAATTGCTTTAGATTGGGTAGAAGAAAGGGCGAAACACGTTCAAGGCCGATAATACAGAATTAGAAAAAATATTTTTTTTAGTTTTTAAAGAGAGAAATCAATACTTAAAACGGACGTTTAAGACCGTAAATAAAGAATTAGAAAATTAATTTTTTTTTAAAGAGAGAACTTCAATACTTAAAACGGCATTATGGAAAAACAATTGTGAATTAGAAAAATTATTTTTTTTAGTTTTTAAAGAGAGAAATCAATACTTAAAACGGACGTTCAAGACCAATAATACAGAATTAGAAAATGAATTTTTTTTTTAAAGAGAGAAACAATACTTAAAACGGCATAATGGAAAAAACAATTGTGTTCTGTTTAATGTTCCTGAGATTGAAGGTGAGTCTGTTCTGGAAAACACAAAAGAAATAATTTCGAATTGTGGAATAGTTTTAAAAGATTCTTCTATATACAATTGCTTTAGATTGGGGAGAAGAAAGGGCGAAACACGTTCAAGACCGATAATACAGAATTAGAAAAATTATTTTTTTTAGTTTTTAAAGAGAGAAATCGATATTTAAACCGGACGTTCAAGACCAATAATACAGAATTAGAAAATGAAATTTTTTTTTAAAGAGAGAAACAATACTTAAAACGGCATAATGGAAAAAACAATTGTGTTCTGTTTAATGTTCCTGAGATTGAAGGTGAGTCTGTTCTGGAAAACACAAAAGAAATAATTTCGAATTGTGTAATAGTTTAAAGATTCTTCTATATACAATTGCTTTAGATTGGGGAGATGAAAGGGCGAAACACGTTCAAGGCCGATAATACAGAATTAGAAAAATTATTTTTTTTAGTTTTTAAAGAGAGAAATCAATACTTAAAACGGATGTTTAAGACCGTAAATACAGAATTAGAAATCTAATTTTTTTTTAAAGAAAGAACTTCAATACTTAAAACGGCATAATGGAAAAAAACAATTGTGAATTAGAAAAATTATTTTTTTTAGTTTTTAAAGATAGAAATCAATACTTAAAACGGACGTTTAAGACCGTAATAACAGAATTAGAAAATTAATTTTTTTTTAAAGAGTGAAATTCAATACTTAAAACGGCATAATGGAAAAAAAATTGTGTTCTGTTTAATGTTCCCGATATTGAAGGTGAGTCTGTTCTGGAAAACACAAAAGAAATAATTTCGAATTGTGTAATAGTTTTAAAAGATTCTTCTATATACAATTGCTTTAGATTGGGGAGAAGAAAGGGCGAAACACTTTCAAGGCCGATAAAACAGAATTAGAAAAATTATTTTTGTTGTTTTTATAGAGAGAAATCAATACTTAAAACGGACGTTTAAGACCGTAAATACAGAATTAGAAAATTAAATTTTTTTTAAAGAGAGAAATTCAATACTTAAAAAGGCATAATGGAAAAAAAAATTGTGTTCAGATTAATGTTCCTGAGATTGACGGTGAGTCTGTTCTGGAAAACACAAAAGTAATTATTTCGAATTGTGGAATAGTTTTAAAAGATTCTTCGATAAACAATTGCTTTAGATTGGGGAGAAGAAAGGGCAAAACACGTTCATGACCGATAATACAGAATTAGAAAATGAATTTTTTTTTTTAAAAAGAGAAATTCAAAACTTAAAACGGCTTAATGGAAAAAACAATTGTGTTCTTGCGAAACACGTTCAAGACCGATAATACAAAATTAGAAAATTAATTTTTTTTTTAAAGAGAGAAATTTAATAATTAAATCGGCATAATGGAAAAAACAATTGTGAATTAGAAAAATTATTTTTTTTAGTTTTTAAAGAGAGAAAGCAATACTTAAAACGGACGATAAAGACCGTAAATACAGAATTAGAAAACTAATTTGTTTTTAAAGAGAGAAATTCAATACTTAAAACGGCACAATGGAAAAAACAATTGTGTTCAGATTAATGTTCCTGAGATTGACGGTGAGTCTGTTCTGGAAAACACAAAAGAAATAATTTCGAATTGTGTAATAGTTTTAAAAGATTCTTCTATATACAATTGCTTTAGATTAGGGAGAAGAAAGGGCGAAACACGTTCAAGGCCGATAATACAGAATTAGAAAAATTATTTTTTTTGTTTTTATAGAGAGAAATCAATACTTAAAACGGACGTTTAAGACCGTAAATACAGAATTAGAAAATTAAATTTTTTTTAAAGAGAGAAATTCAATACTTAAAAAGGCATAATGGAAAAAAATATTGTGTTCAGATTAATGTTCCTGAGATTGACGGTGAGTCTGTTCTGGAAAACACAAAAGTAATTATTTCGAATTGTGGAATAGTTTTAAAAGATTCTTCGATAAACAATTGCTTTAGATTGGGGAGAAGAAAGGGCAAAACACGTTCATGACCGATAATACAGAATTAGAAAATGAATTTTTTTTTTTAAAAAGAGAAATTCAAAACTTAAAACGGCTTAATGGAAAAAACAATTGTGTTCTTGCGAAACACGTTCAAGACCGATAATACAAAATTAGAAAATTAATTTTTTTTTTAAAGAGAGAAATTTAATAATTAAATCGGCATAATGGAAAAAACAATTGTGAATTAGAAAAATTATTTTTTTTAGTTTTTAAAGAGAGAAATCAATACTTAAAACGGACGATAAAGACCGTAAATACAGAATTAGAAAATTAATTTGTTTTTAAAGAGAGAAATTCAATACTTAAAACGGCACAATGGAAAAAACAATTGTGTTCAGATTAATGTTCCTGAGATTGACGGTGAGTCTGTTCTGGAAAACACAAAAGTAATTATTTCGAATTGTGGAATAGTTTTAAAAGATTCTTCGATAAACAATTGCTTTAGATTGGGGAGAAGAAAGGGCAAAACACGTTCAAGACCGATAATACAGAATTAGAAAAATTATTTTTTTTAGTTTTTAAAGAGAGAAATCGATACTTAAAACGGACGTTTAAGAACGTAAATACAGAATTAGAAAATTAATTTTTTTTTAAAGAGAGAAATTCAATACTTAAAAAGGCATAATGGAAAAAAAAATTGTGTTCAGATTAATGTTCCTGAGATTGACGGTGAGTCTGTTCTGGAAAACACAAAAGTAATTATTTCGAATTGTGGAATAGTTTTAAAAGATTCTTCGATAAACAATTGCTTTAGATTGGGGAGAAGAAAGGGCAAAACACGTTCATGACCGATAATACAGAATTAGAAAATGATATTTTTTTTAAAAAAAGAGAAATTCAAAACTTAAAACGGCTTAATGTAAAAAAAAATTGTGTTCTTGCGAATCACGTTCAAGACCGATAATACAAAATTAGAAAATTAATTTTTTTTTAAAGAGAGAAATTTAATAATTAAATCGGCATAATGGAAAAAACAATTGTGAATTAGAAAAATTATTTTTTTTAGTTTTTAAAGAGAGAAATCAATACTTAAAACGGACGATAAAGACCGTAAATACAGAATTAGAAAATTAATTTGTTTTTAAAGAGAGAAATTCAATATTTAAAACGGCACAATGGAAAAAACAATTGTGTTCAGATTAATGTTCCTGAGATTGACGGTGAGTCTGTTCTGGAAAACACAAAAGTAATTATTTCGAATTGTGGAATAGTTTTAAAAGATTCTTCGATAAACAATTGCTTTAGATTGGGGAGAAGAAAGGGCAAAACACGTTCAAGACCGATAATACAGAATTAGAAAAATTATTATTTTTTTAAAGAGAGAAATTCAATTCTTAAAACGTCATAATGGAAAAAACAATTGTGAATTAGAAAAATTATTTTTTTTGTTTTTATAGAGGGAAATCAATACTTAAAACGGACGTTTAAGACCGTAAATACAGAATTAGAAAATTAAATTTTTTTTAAAGAGAGAAATTCAATACTTAAAAAGGCATAATGGAAAAAAAAATTGTGTTCCTGAGATTGACGATGAGTCTGTTCTGGAAAACACAAAAGTAATTATTTCGAATTGTGGAATAGTTTTAAAAGATTCTTCGATAAACAATTGCTTTAGATTAGGGAGAAGAAAAGGCAAAACACGTTTAAGACCGATAATACAGAATGAGAAAAATTATTTTTTTTTTAAAGAGAGAAATTCAATTCTTAAAACGGCATAATGGAAAAAACAATTGTGTTCTGATCAATGTTCCTGAGATTGACTGGGAGTCTGTTCTGGAAAACACAAAAGTAATTATTTCGAATTATGGAATAGTTTTAAAAGATTCTTCGATAAACAATTGCTTTAGATTGGGGAGAAGAAAGGGCAAAACACGTTCATGACCGATAATACAGAATTAGAAAATGAAATTTTTTTTTTAAAAAGAGAAGTTCAAAACTTAAAACGGCTTAATGGAAAAAACAATTGTGTTCTTGCGAAACACGTTCAAGACCGATAATACAAAATTAGAAAATTAATTTTTTTTTTAAAGAGAGAAATTTAATAATTAAATCGGCATAATGGAAAAAACAATTGTGAATAAGAAAAATTATTTTTTTTAGTTTTTAAAGAGAGAAATCAATACTTAAAACGGACGATAAAGACCGTAAATACAGAATTAGAAAATTAATTTGTTTTTAAAGAGAGAAATTCAATACTTAAAACGGCACAATGGAAAAAACAATTGTGTTCAGATTAATGTTCCTGAGATTGACGGTGAGTCTGTTCTGGAAAACACAAAAGTAATTATTTCGAATTGTGGAATAGTTTTAAAAGATTCTTCGATAAACAATTGCTTTAGATTGGGGAGAAGAAAGGGCAAAACACGTTCAAGACCGATAATACAGAATTAGAAAAATTATTTTTTTTAGTTTTTAAAGAGAGAAATCGATACTTAAAACGGACGTTCAAGACCAATAATACAGAATTAGAAAATTAAATTTTTTTTTTAAAGAGAGAAACAATACTTAAAACGGCATAATGGAAAAAACAATTGTGTTCTGTTTAATGTTCCTGAGATTGAAGGTGAGTCTGTTCTGGAAAACACAAAAGAAATAATTTCGAATTGTGTAATAGTTTTAAAAGATTCTTCTATATACAATTGCTTTAGATTGGGGAGAAGAAAGGGCGAAACACTTTCAAGGCCGATAAAACAGAATTAGAAAAATTATTTTTTTTGTTTTTTTAGAGAGAAATCAATACTTAAAACGGACGTTTAAGACCGTAAATACAGAATTAGAAAATTTATTTTTTTTTAAAGAGAGAAATTCAATACTTAAAACGGCATAATGGAAAAAACAATTGTGAATTAGAAAAATTATTTTTTTTAGTTTTTAATGAGAGAAATCAATACTTAAAACGGACGTTTAAGACCGTAAATACAGAATTAGAAAATTAATTTGTTTTTAAAGAGAGAAATTCAATACTTAAAACGCCACAATGGAAAAAACTATTGTGTTCAGATTAATGTTCCTGAGATTGACGGTGAGTCTGTTCTGGAAAACACAAAAGTAATTATTTCGAATTGTGGAATAGTTTTAAAAGATTCTTCGATAAACAATTGCTTTAGATTGGGGAGAAGAAAGGGCAAAACACGTTCAAGACCGATAATACAGAGTTAGAAAAATTATTTTTTTTAGTTTTTAAAGAGAGAAATCGATACTTAAAACGGACGTTCAACACCAATAATACAGAATTAGAAAATTAATTTTTTTTTTTAAAGAGAGAAACAATACTTAAAACGGCATAATGGAAAAAACAATTGTGTTCTGTTTAATGTTCCTGAGATTGAAGGTGAGTCTGTTCTGGAAAACACAAAAGAAATAATTTCGAATTGTGTAATAGTTTTAAAAGATTCTTCTATATACAATTGCTTTAGATTGGGGAGAAGAAAGGGCGAAACACTTTCAAGGCCGATAAAACAGAATTAGAAAAATTATTTTTTTTGTTTTTATAGAGAGAAATCAATACTTAAAACGGACGTTAAAGACCGTAAATACAGAATTAGAAAATTAAATTTTTTTTAAAGAGAGAAATTCAATACTTAAAAAGGCATAATGGAAAAAAAAATTGTGTTCAGATTAATGTTCCTGAGATTGACGGTGAGTCTGTTCTGGAAAACACAAAAGTAATTATTTCGAATTGTGGAATAGTTTTAAAAGATTCTTCGATAAACAATTGCTTTGGATTGGGGAGAAGAAAGGGCAAAACACGTTCATGACCGATAATACAGAATTAGAAAATGAATTTTTTTTTTTAAAAAGAGAAATTCAAAACTTAAAACGGCTTAATGGAAAAAACAATTGTGTTCTTGCGAAACACGTTCAAGACCGATAATACAAAATTAGAAAATTAATTTTTTTTTTAAAGAGAGAAATTTAATAATTAAATCGGCATAATGGAAAAAACAATTGTGAATTAGAAAAATTATTTTTTTTAGTTTTTAAAGAGAGAAATCAATACTTAAAACGGACGATAATGACCGTAAATACAGAATTAGAAAATTAATTTGTTTTTAAAGAGAGAAATTCAATACTTAAAACGGCACAATGGAAAAAACAATTGTGTTCAGATTAATGTTCCTGAGATTGACGGTGAGTCTGTTCTGGAAAAAACAAAAGAAATAATTTCGAATTGTGTAATAGTTTTAAAAGATTCTTCTATATACAATTGCTTTAGATTGGGGAGAAGAAAGGGCGAAACACGTTCAAGGCCGATAATACAGAATTAGAAAAATTATTTTTTTTGTTTTTATAGAGAGAAATCAATACTTAAAACGGACGTTTAAGACCGTAAATACAGAATTAGAAAATTAAATTTTTTTTAAAGAGAGAAATTCAATACTTAAAAAGGCATAATGGAAAAAAAAATTGTGTTCAGATTAATGTTCCTGAGATTGACGGTGAGTCTGTTCTGGAAAACACAAAAGTAATTATTACGAATTGTGGAATAGTTTTAAAAGATTCTTCGATAAACAATTGCTTTAGATTGGGGAGAAGAAAGGGCAAAACACGTTCATGACCGATAATACAGAATTAGAAAATGAATTTTTTTTTTTAAAAAGAGAAATTCAAAACTTAAAACGGCTTAATGGAAAAAACAATTGTGTTCTTGCGAAACACGTTCAAGACCGATAATACAAAATTAGAAAATTAATTTTTTTTTTAAAGAGAGAAATTTAATAATTAAATCGGCATAATGGAAAAAACAATTGTGAATTAGAAAAATTATTTTTTTTAGTTTTTAAAGAGAGAAATCAATACTTAAAACGGACGATAAAGACCGTAAATACAGAATTAGAAAATTAATTTGTTTTTAAAGAGAGAAATTCAATACTTAAAACGGCACAATGGAAAAAACAATTGTGTTCAGATTAATGTTCCTGAGATTGACGGTGAGTCTGTTCTGGAAAACACAAAAGTAATTATTTCGAATTGTGGAATAGTTTTAAAAGATTCTTCGATAAACAATTGCTTTAGATTGGGGAGAAGAAAGGGCAAAACACGTTCATGACCGATAATACAGAATTAGAAAATGAATTTTTTTTTTTAAAAAGAGAAATTCAAAACTTAAAACGGCTTAATGGAAAAAACAATTGTGTTCTTGCGAAACACGTTCAAGACCGATAATACAAAATTAGAAAATTAATTTTTTTTTTAAAGAGAGAAATTTAATAATTAAATCGGCATAATGGAAAAAACAATTGTGAATTAGAAAAATTATTTTTTTTAGTTTTTAAAGAGAGAAATCAATACTTAAAACGGACGATAAAGACCGTAAATACAGAATTAGAAAATTAATTTGTTTTTAAAGAGAGAAATTCAATACTTAAAACGGCACAATGGAAAAAACAATTGTGTTCAGATTAATGTTCCTGAGATTGACGGTGAGTCTGTTCTGGAAAACACAAAAGTAATTATTTCGAATTGTGGAATAGTTTTAAAAGATTCTTCGATAAACAATTGCTTTAGATTGGGGAGAAGAAAGGGCAAAACACGTTCAAGACCGATAATACAGAATTAGAAAAATTATTTTTTTTAGTTTTTAAAGAGAGAAATCGATACTTAAAACGGACGTTTAAGACCGTAAATACAGAATTAGAAAATGAAATTTTTTTTTTAAAGAGAGAAATCAATACTTAAAACGGCATAATGGAAAAAACAATTGTGAATTAGAAAAATTATTATTTAAATGAGAGAAATCAATACTTAAAGCGGACGTTTAAGACCGTAAATAAAGGATTAGAAAATTAATTTGTTTTTAAAGAGAGAAATTCAATACTTAAAACGCCACAATGGAAAAAACAATTGTGTTCAGATTAATGTTCCTGAGATTGACGGTGAGTCTGTTCTGGAAAACACAAAAGTAATTATTTCGAATTGTGGAATAGTTTTAAAAGATTCTTCGATAAACAATTGCTTTAGATTGGGGAGAAGAAAGGGCAAAACACGTTCAAGACCGATAATACAGAGTTAGAAAAATTATTTTTTTTAGTTTTTAAAGAGAGAAATCGATACTTAAAACGGACGTTCAACACCAATAATACAGAATTAGAAAATTAATTTTTTTTTAAGGAGAGAAACAATACTTAAAACGGCATAATGGAAAAAACAATTGTGTTCTGTTTAATGTTCCTGAGGTTGAAGGTGAGTCTGTTCTGGAAAACACAAAAGAAATAATTTCGAATTGTGGAATAGTTTTAAAAGATTCTTCGATAAACAATTGCTTTAGATTGGGGAGAAGAAAGGGCAAAACACGTTCAAGACCGATAATACAGAATTAGAAAAATTATTTTTTTTAGTTTTTAAAGAGAGAAATCAATACTTAAAACGGATGTTTAAGACCGTAAATACAGAATTAGAAAATTAATATTTTTTTAAAGAGAGAACTTCAATACTTAAATCGGCATAATGGAAAAAACAATTGTGAATTAGAAAAATTATTTTTTTTGTTTTTATAGAGAGAAATCAATACTTAAAACGGACGTTTAAGGCCGTAAATACAGAATTAGAAAATTTATTTTTTTTTAAAGAGAGGAATTCAATACTTAAAACGGCATAATGGAAAAAACAATTGTGAATTAGAAAAATTTTTTTATTTTGTTTTTATAGAGAGAAACCAATACTTAAAACGGACGTTTAAGACCGTAAATACAGAATTAGAAAATTAAATTTTTTTTAAAGAGAGAAATTCAATACTTAAAAAGGCATAATGGAAAAAAAAATTGTGTTCAGATTAATGTTCCTGAGATTGACGGTGAGTCTGTTCTGGAAAACACAAAAGTAATTATTTCGAATTGTGGAATAGTTTTAAAAGATTCTTCGATAAACAATTGCTTTAGATTGGGGAGAAGAAAGGGCAAAACACGTTCATGACCGATAATACAGAATTAGAAAATGATATTTTTTTTAAAAAAAGAGAAATTCAAAACTTAAAACGGCTTAATGGAAAAAACAATTGTGTTCTTGCGAAACACGTTCAAGACCGATAATACAAAATTAGAAAATTAATTTTTTTTTAAAGAGAGAAATTTAATAATTAAATCGGCATAATGGAAAAAACAATTGTGAATTAGAAAAATTATTTTTTTTAGTTTTTAAAGAGAGAAATCAATACTTAAAACGGACGATAAAGACCGTAAATACAGAATTAGAAAATTAATTTGTTTTTAAAGAGAGAAATTCAATATTTAAAACGGCACAATGGAAAAAACAATTGTGTTCAGATTAATGTTCCTGAGATTGACGGTGAGTCTGTTCTGGAAAACACAAAAGTAATTATTTCGAATTGTGGAATAGTTTTAAAAGATTCTTCGATAAACAATTGCTTTAGATTGGGGAGAAGAAAGGGCAAAACACGTTCAAGACCGATAATACAGAATTAGAAAAATTATTATTTTTTTAAAGAGAGAAATTCAATTCTTAAAACGTCATAATGGAAAAAACAATTGTGAATTAGAAAAATTATTTTTTTTGTTTTTATAGAGGGAAATCAATACTTAAAACGGACGTTTAAGACCGTAAATACAGAATTAGAAAATTAAATTTTTTTTAAAGAGAGAAATTCAATACTTAAAAAGGCATAATGGAAAAAAAAATTGTGTTCCTGAGATTGACGATGAGTCTGTTCTGGAAAACACAAAAGTAATTATTTCGAATTGTGGAATAGTTTTAAAAGATTCTTCGATAAACAATTGCTTTAGATTAGGGAGAAGAAAAGGCAAAACACGTTTAAGACCGATAATACAGAATGAGAAAAATTATTTTTTTTTTAAAGAGAGAAATTCAATTCTTAAAACGGCATAATGGAAAAAACAATTGTGTTCTTGCGAAACACGTTCAAGACCGATAATACAAAATTAGAAAATTAATTTTTTTTTTAAAGAGAGAAATTTAATAATTAAATCGGCATAATGGAAAAAACAATTGTGAATTAGAAAAATTATTTTTTTTAGTTTTTAAAGAGAGAAATCAATACTTAAAACGGACGATAAAGACCGTAAATACAGAATTAGAAAATTAATTTGTTTTTAAAGAGAGAAATTCAATACTTAAAACGGCACAATGGAAAAAACAATTGTGTTCAGATTAATGTTCCTGAGATTGACGGTGAGTCTGTTCTGGAAAACACAAAAGTAATTATTTCGAATTGTGGAATAGTTTTAAAAGATTCTTCGATAAACAATTGCTTTAGATTGGGGAGAAGAAAGGGCAAAACACGTTCATGACCGATAATACAGAATTAGAAAATGAATTTTTTTTTTTAAAAAGAGAAATTCAAAACTTAAAACGGCTTAATGGAAAAAACAATTGTGTTCTTGCGAAACACGTTCAAGACCGATAATACAAAATTAGAAAATTAATTTTTTTTTTAAAGAGAGAAATTTAATAATTAAATCGGCATAATGGAAAAAACAATTGTGAATTAGA
This sequence comes from Troilus luridus, assembly GCA_964056705.1. Lineage (NCBI taxonomy): Eukaryota > Metazoa > Arthropoda > Insecta > Hemiptera > Pentatomidae > Troilus > Troilus luridus. Next base: position 190,571,233 of record OZ057412.1, on the reverse strand, counting down.
AAAATTATTTTTTTTAGTTTTTAAAGAGAGAAATCAATACTTAAAACGGACGATAAAGACCGTAAATACAGAATTAGAAAATTAATTTGTTTTTAAAGAGAGAAATTCAATACTTAAAACGGCACAATGGAAAAAACAATTGTGTTCAGATTAATGTTCCTGAGATTGACGGTGAGTCTGTTCTGGAAAACACAAAAGTAATTATTTCGAATTGTGGAATAGTTTTAAAAGATTCTTCGATAAACAATTGCTTTAGATTGGGGAGAAGAAAGGGCAAAACACGTTCAAGACCGATAATACAGAATTAGAAAAATTATTTTTTTTAGTTTTTAAAGAGAGAAATCGATACTTAAAACGGACGTTTAAGACCGTAAATACAGAATTAGAAAATGAAATTTTTTTTTTAAAGAGAGAAATCAATACTTAAAACGGCATAATGGAAAAAACAATTGTGAATTAGAAAAATTATTATTTAAATGAGAGAAATCAATACTTAAAGCGGACGTTTAAGACCGTAAATAAAGGATTAGAAAATTAATTTGTTTTTAAAGAGAGAAATTCAATACTTAAAACGCCACAATGGAAAAAACAATTGTGTTCAGATTAATGTTCCTGAGATTGACGGTGAGTCTGTTCTGGAAAACACAAAAGTAATTATTTCGAATTGTGGAATAGTTTTAAAAGATTCTTCGATAAACAATTGCTTTAGATTGGGGAGAAGAAAGGGCAAAACACGTTCAAGACCGATAATACAGAGTTAGAAAAATTATTTTTTTTAGTTTTTAAAGAGAGAAATCGATACTTAAAACGGACGTTCAACACCAATAATACAGAATTAGAAAATTAATTTTTTTTTAAGGAGAGAAACAATACTTAAAACGGCATAATGGAAAAAACAATTGTGTTCTGTTTAATGTTCCTGAGGTTGAAGGTGAGTCTGTTCTGGAAAACACAAAAGAAATAATTTCGAATTGTGGAATAGTTTTAAAAGATTCTTCGATAAACAATTGCTTTAGATTGGGGAGAAGAAAGGGCAAAACACGTTCAAGACCGATAATACAGAATTAGAAAAATTATTTTTTTTAGTTTTTAAAGAGAGAAATCAATACTTAAAACGGATGTTTAAGACCGTAAATACAGAATTAGAAAATTAATATTTTTTTAAAGAGAGAACTTCAATACTTAAATCGGCATAATGGAAAAAACAATTGTGAATTAGAAAAATTATTTTTTTTGTTTTTATAGAGAGAAATCAATACTTAAAACGGACGTTTAAGGCCGTAAATACAGAATTAGAAAATTTATTTTTTTTTAAAGAGAGGAATTCAATACTTAAAACGGCATAATGGAAAAAACAATTGTGAATTAGAAAAATTTTTTTATTTTGTTTTTATAGAGAGAAACCAATACTTAAAACGGACGTTTAAGACCGTAAATACAGAATTAGAAAATTAAATTTTTTTTAAAGAGAGAAATTCAATACTTAAAAAGGCATAATGGAAAAAAAAATTGTGTTCAGATTAATGTTCCTGAGATTGACGGTGAGTCTGTTCTGGAAAACACAAAAGTAATTATTTCGAATTGTGGAATAGTTTTAAAAGATTCTTCGATAAACAATTGCTTTAGATTGGGGAGAAGAAAGGGCAAAACACGTTCATGACCGATAATACAGAATTAGAAAATGATATTTTTTTTAAAAAAAGAGAAATTCAAAACTTAAAACGGCTTAATGGAAAAAACAATTGTGTTCTTGCGAAACACGTTCAAGACCGATAATACAAAATTAGAAAATTAATTTTTTTTTAAAGAGAGAAATTTAATAATTAAATCGGCATAATGGAAAAAACAATTGTGAATTAGAAAAATTATTTTTTTTAGTTTTTAAAGAGAGAAATCAATACTTAAAACGGACGATAAAGACCGTAAATACAGAATTAGAAAATTAATTTGTTTTTAAAGAGAGAAATTCAATATTTAAAACGGCACAATGGAAAAAACAATTGTGTTCAGATTAATGTTCCTGAGATTGACGGTGAGTCTGTTCTGGAAAACACAAAAGTAATTATTTCGAATTGTGGAATAGTTTTAAAAGATTCTTCGATAAACAATTGCTTTAGATTGGGGAGAAGAAAGGGCAAAACACGTTCAAGACCGATAATACAGAATTAGAAAAATTATTATTTTTTTAAAGAGAGAAATTCAATTCTTAAAACGTCATAATGGAAAAAACAATTGTGAATTAGAAAAATTATTTTTTTTGTTTTTATAGAGGGAAATCAATACTTAAAACGGACGTTTAAGACCGTAAATACAGAATTAGAAAATTAAATTTTTTTTAAAGAGAGAAATTCAATACTTAAAAAGGCATAATGGAAAAAAAAATTGTGTTCCTGAGATTGACGATGAGTCTGTTCTGGAAAACACAAAAGTAATTATTTCGAATTGTGGAATAGTTTTAAAAGATTCTTCGATAAACAATTGCTTTAGATTAGGGAGAAGAAAAGGCAAAACACGTTTAAGACCGATAATACAGAATGAGAAAAATTATTTTTTTTTTAAAGAGAGAAATTCAATTCTTAAAACGGCATAATGGAAAAAACAATTGTGTTCTTGCGAAACACGTTCAAGACCGATAATACAAAATTAGAAAATTAATTTTTTTTTTAAAGAGAGAAATTTAATAATTAAATCGGCATAATGGAAAAAACAATTGTGAATTAGAAAAATTATTTTTTTTAGTTTTTAAAGAGAGAAATCAATACTTAAAACGGACGATAAAGACCGTAAATACAGAATTAGAAAATTAATTTGTTTTTAAAGAGAGAAATTCAATACTTAAAACGGCACAATGGAAAAAACAATTGTGTTCAGATTAATGTTCCTGAGATTGACGGTGAGTCTGTTCTGGAAAACACAAAAGTAATTATTTCGAATTGTGGAATAGTTTTAAAAGATTCTTCGATAAACAATTGCTTTAGATTGGGGAGAAGAAAGGGCAAAACACGTTCATGACCGATAATACAGAATTAGAAAATGAATTTTTTTTTTTAAAAAGAGAAATTCAAAACTTAAAACGGCTTAATGGAAAAAACAATTGTGTTCTTGCGAAACACGTTCAAGACCGATAATACAAAATTAGAAAATTAATTTTTTTTTTAAAGAGAGAAATTTAATAATTAAATCGGCATAATGGAAAAAACAATTGTGAATTAGAAAAATTATTTTTTTTAGTTTTTAAAGAGAGAAATCAATACTTAAAACGGACGATAAAGACCGTAAATACAGAATTAGAAAATTAATTTGTTTTTAAAGAGAGAAATTCAATACTTAAAACGGCACAATGGAAAAAACAATTGTGTTCAGATTAATGTTCCTGAGATTGACGGTGAGTCTGTTCTGGAAAACACAAAAGTAATTATTTCGAATTGTGGAATAGTTTTAAAAGATTCTTCGATAAACAATTGCTTTAGATTGGGGAGAAGAAAGGGCAAAACACGTTCAAGACCGATAATACAGAATTAGAAAAATTATTTTTTTTAGTTTTTAAAGAGAGAAATCGATACTTAAAACGGACGTTTAAGACCGTAAATACAGAATTAGAAAATTAATTTTTTTTTAAAGAGAGAAATTCAATACTTAAAACGGCATAATGGAAAAAACAATTGTGAATTAGAAAAATTATTATTTAAATGAGAGAAATCAATACTTAAAGCGGACGTTTAAGACCGTAAATAAAGGATTAGAAAATTAATTTGTTTTTAAAGAGAGAAATTCAATACTTAAAACGCCACAATGGAAAAAACAATTGTGTTCAGATTAATGTTCCTGAGATTGACGGTGAGTCTGTTCTGGAAAACACAAAAGTAATTATTTCGAATTGTGGAATAGTTTTAAAAGATTCTTCGATAAACAATTGCTTTAGATTGGGGAGAAGAAAGGGCAAAACACGTTCAAGACCGATAATACAGAGTTAGAAAAATTATTTTTTTTAGTTTTTAAAGAGAGAAATCGATACTTAAAACGGACGTTCAACACCAATAATACAGAATTAGAAAATTAATTTTTTTTTAAGGAGAGAAACAATACTTAAAACGGCATAATGGAAAAAACAATTGTGTTCTGTTTAATGTTCCTGAGGTTGAAGGTGAGTCTGTTCTGGAAAACACAAAAGAAATAATTTCGAATTGTGGAATAGTTTTAAAAGATTCTTCGATAAACAATTGCTTTAGATTGGGGAGAAGAAAGGGCAAAACACGTTCAAGACCGATAATACAGAATTAGAAAAATTATTTTTTTTAGTTTTTAAAGAGAGAAATCAATACTTAAAACGGATGTTTAAGACCGTAAATACAGAATTAGAAAATTAATATTTTTTTAAAGAGAGAACTTCAATACTTAAATCGGCATAATGGAAAAAACAATTGTGAATTAGAAAAATTATTTTTTTTGTTTTTATAGAGAGAAATCAATACTTAAAACGGACGTTTAAGGCCGTAAATACAGAATTAGAAAATTTATTTTTTTTTAAAGAGAGGAATTCAATACTTAAAACGGCATAATGGAAAAAACAATTGTGAATTAGAAAAATTTTTTTATTTTGTTTTTATAGAGAGAAACCAATACTTAAAACGGACGTTTAAGACCGTAAATACAGAATTAGAAAATTAAATTTTTTTTAAAGAGAGAAATTCAATACTTAAAAAGGCATAATGGAAAAAAAAATTGTGTTCAGATTAATGTTCCTGAGATTGACGGTGAGTCTGTTCTGGAAAACACAAAAGTAATTATTTCGAATTGTGGAATAGTTTTAAAAGATTCTTCGATAAACAATTGCTTTAGATTGGGGAGAAGAAAGGGCAAAACACGTTCATGACCGATAATACAGAATTAGAAAATGATATTTTTTTTAAAAAAAGAGAAATTCAAAACTTAAAACGGCTTAATGGAAAAAACAATTGTGTTCTTGCGAAACACGTTCAAGACCGATAATACAAAATTAGAAAATTAATTTTTTTTTAAAGAGAGAAATTTAATAATTAAATCGGCATAATGGAAAAAACAATTGTGAATTAGAAAAATTATTTTTTTTAGTTTTTAAAGAGAGAAATCAATACTTAAAACGGACGATAAAGACCGTAAATACAGAATTAGAAAATTAATTTGTTTTTAAAGAGAGAAATTCAATATTTAAAACGGCACAATGGAAAAAACAATTGTGTTCAGATTAATGTTCCTGAGATTGACGGTGAGTCTGTTCTGGAAAACACAAAAGTAATTATTTCGAATTGTGGAATAGTTTTAAAAGATTCTTCGATAAACAATTGCTTTAGATTGGGGAGAAGAAAGGGCAAAACACGTTCAAGACCGATAATACAGAATTAGAAAAATTATTATTTTTTTAAAGAGAGAAATTCAATTCTTAAAACGTCATAATGGAAAAAACAATTGTGAATTAGAAAAATTATTTTTTTTGTTTTTATAGGGGGAAATCAATACTTAAAACGGACGTTTAAGACCGTAAATACAGAATTAGAAAATTAAATTTTTTTTAAAGAGAGAAATTCAATACTTAAAAAGGCATAATGGAAAAAAAAATTGTGTTCCTGAGATTGACGATGAGTCTGTTCTGGAAAACACAAAAGTAATTATTTCGAATTGTGGAATAGTTTTAAAAGATTCTTCGATAAACAATTGCTTTAGATTAGGGAGAAGAAAAGGCAAAACACGTTTAAGACCGATAATACAGAATGAGAAAAATTATTTTTTTTTTAAAGAGAGAAATTCAATTCTTAAAACGGCATAATGGAAAAAACAATTGTGTTCTGATCAATGTTCCTGAGATTGACTGGGAGTCTGTTCTGGAAAACACAAAAGTAATTATTTCGAATTATGGAATAGTTTTAAAAGATTCTTCGATAAACAATTGCTTTAGATTGGGGAGAAGAAAGGGCAAAACACGTTCATGACCGATAATACAGAATTAGAAAATGAAATTTTTTTTTTAAAAAGAGAAGTTCAAAACTTAAAACGGCTTAATGGAAAAAACAATTGTGTTCTTGCGAAACACGTTCAAGACCGATAATACAAAATTAGAAAATTAATTTTTTTTTTAAAGAGAGAAATTTAATAATTAAATCGGCATAATGGAAAAAACAATTGTGAATTAGAAAAATTATTTTTTTTAGTTTTTAAAGAGAGAAATCAATACTTAAAACGGACGATAAAGACCGTAAATACAGAATTAGAAAATTAATTTGTTTTTAAAGAGAGAAATTCAATACTTAAAACGGCACAATGGAAAAAACAATTGTGTTCAGATTAATGTTCCTGAGATTGACGGTGAGTCTGTTCTGGAAAACACAAAAGTAATTATTTCGAATTGTGGAATAGTTTTAAAAGATTCTTCGATAAACAATTGCTTTAGATTGGGGAGAAGAAAGGGCAAAACACGTTCAAGACCGATAATACAGAATTAGAAAAATTATTTTTTTTAGTTTTTAAAGAGAGAAATCGATACTTAAAACGGACGTTTAAGACCGTAAATACAGAATTAGAAAATTAATTTTTTTTTAAAGAGAGAAATTCAATACTTAAAACGGCATAATGGAAAAAACAATTGTGAATTAGAAAAATTATTATTTAAATGAGAGAAATCAATACTTAAAGCGGACGTTTAAGACCGTAAATAAAGGATTAGAAAATTAATTTGTTTTTAAAGAGAGAAATTCAATACTTAAAACGCCACAATGGAAAAAACAATTGTGTTCAGATTAATGTTCCTGAGATTGACGGTGAGTCTGTTCTGGAAAACACAAAAGTAATTATTTCGAATTGTGGAATAGTTTTAAAAGATTCTTCGATAAACAATTGCTTTAGATTGGGGAGAAGAAAGGGCAAAACACGTTCAAGACCGATAATACAGAGTTAGAAAAATTATTTTTTTTAGTTTTTAAAGAGAGAAATCGATACTTAAAACGGACGTTCAACACCAATAATACAGAATTAGAAAATTAATTTTTTTTTAAGGAGAGAAACAATACTTAAAACGGCATAATGGAAAAAACAATTGTGTTCTGTTTAATGTTCCTGAGGTTGAAGGTGAGTCTGTTCTGGAAAACACAAAAGAAATAATTTCGAATTGTGGAATAGTTTTAAAAGATTCTTCGATAAACAATTGCTTTAGATTGGGGAGAAGAAAGGGCAAAACACGTTCAAGACCGATAATACAGAATTAGAAAAATTATTTTTTTTAGTTTTTAAAGAGAGAAATCAATACTTAAAACGGATGTTTAAGACCGTAAATACAGAATTAGAAAATTAATATTTTTTTAAAGAGAGAACTTCAATACTTAAATCGGCATAATGGAAAAAACAATTGTGAATTAGAAAAATTATTTTTTTTGTTTTTATAGAGAGAAATCAATACTTAAAACGGACGTTTAAGGCCGTAAATACAGAATTAGAAAATTTATTTTTTTTTAAAGAGAGGAATTCAATACTTAAAACGGCATAATGGAAAAAACAATTGTGAATTAGAAAAATTTTTTTATTTTGTTTTTATAGAGAGAAACCAATACTTAAAACGGACGTTTAAGACCGTAAATACAGAATTAGAAAATTAAATTTTTTTTAAAGAGAGAAATTCAATACTTAAAAAGGCATAATGGAAAAAAAAATTGTGTTCAGATTAATGTTCCTGAGATTGACGGTGAGTCTGTTCTGGAAAACACAAAAGTAATTATTTCGAATTGTGGAATAGTTTTAAAAGATTCTTCGATAAACAATTGCTTTAGATTGGGGAGAAGAAAGGGCAAAACACGTTCATGACCGATAATACAGAATTAGAAAATGATATTTTTTTTAAAAAAAGAGAAATTCAAAACTTAAAACGGCTTAATGGAAAAAACAATTGTGTTCTTGCGAAACACGTTCAAGACCGATAATACAAAATTAGAAAATTAATTTTTTTTTAAAGAGAGAAATTTAATAATTAAATCGGCATAATGGAAAAAACAATTGTGAATTAGAAAAATTATTTTTTTTAGTTTTTAAAGAGAGAAATCAATACTTAAAACGGACGATAAAGACCGTAAATACAGAATTAGAAAATTAATTTGTTTTTAAAGAGAGAAATTCAATATTTAAAACGGCACAATGGAAAAAACAATTGTGTTCAGATTAATGTTCCTGAGATTGACGGTGAGTCTGTTCTGGAAAACACAAAAGTAATTATTTCGAATTGTGGAATAGTTTTAAAAGATTCTTCGATAAACAATTGCTTTAGATTGGGGAGAAGAAAGGGCAAAACACGTTCAAGACCGATAATACAGAATTAGAAAAATTATTATTTTTTTAAAGAGAGAAATTCAATTCTTAAAACGTCATAATGGAAAAAACAATTGTGAATTAGAAAAATTATTTTTTTTGTTTTTATAGAGGGAAATCAATACTTAAAACGGACGTTTAAGACCGTAAATACAGAATTAGAAAATTAAATTTTTTTTAAAGAGAGAAATTCAATACTTAAAAAGGCATAATGGAAAAAAAAATTGTGTTCCTGAGATTGACGATGAGTCTGTTCTGGAAAACACAAAAGTAATTATTTCGAATTGTGGAATAGTTTTAAAAGATTCTTCGATAAACAATTGCTTTAGATTAGGGAGAAGAAAAGGCAAAACACGTTTAAGACCGATAATACAGAATGAGAAAAATTATTTTTTTTTTAAAGAGAGAAATTCAATTCTTAAAACGGCATAATGGAAAAAACAATTGTGTTCTGATCAATGTTCCTGAGATTGACTGGGAGTCTGTTCTGGAAAACACAAAAGTAATTATTTCGAATTATGGAATAGTTTTAAAAGATTCTTCGATAAACAATTGCTTTAGATTGGGGAGAAGAAAGGGCAAAACACGTTCATGACCGATAATACAGAATTAGAAAATGAAATTTTTTTTTTAAAAAGAGAAGTTCAAAACTTAAAACGGCTTAATGGAAAAAACAATTGTGTTCTTGCGAAACACGTTCAAGACCGATAATACAAAATTAGAAAATTAATTTTTTTTTCAAAGAGAGAAATTTAATAATTAAATCGGCATAATGGAAAAAACAATTGTGAATAAGAAAAATTATTTTTTTTAGTTTTTAAAGAGAGAAATCAATACTTAAAACGGACGATAAAGACCGTAAATACAGAATTAGAAAATTAATTTGTTTTTAAAGAGAGAAATTCAATACTTAAAACGGCACAATGGAAAAAACAATTGTGTTCAGATTAATGTTCCTGAGATTGACGGTGAGTCTGTTCTGGAAAACACAAAAGTAATTATTTCGAATTGTGGAATAGTTTTAAAAGATTCTTCGATAAACAATTGCTTTAGATTGGGGAGAAGAAAGGGCAAAACACGTTCAAGACCGATAATACAGAATTAGAAAAATTATTTTTTTTAGTTTTTAAAGAGAGAAATCGATACTTAAAACGGACGTTCAAGACCAATAATACAGAATTAGAAAATTAAATTTTTTTTTTAAAGAGAGAAACAATACTTAAAACGGCATAATGGAAAAAACAATTGTGTTCTGTTTAATGTTCCTGAGATTGAAGGTGAGTCTGTTCTGGAAAACACAAAAGAAATAATTTCGAATTGTGTAATAGTTTTAAAAGATTCTTCTATATACAATTGCTTTAGATTGGGGAGAAGAAAGGGCGAAACACTTTCAAGGCCGATAAAACAGAATTAGAAAAATTATTTTTTTTGTTTTTATAGAGAGAAATCAATACTTAAAACGGACATTTAAGACCGTAAATACAGAATTAGAAAATTTATTTTTTTTTAAAGAGAGAAATTCAATACTTAAAACGGCATAATGGAAAAAACAATTGTGAATTAGAAAAATTATTTTTTTTAGTTTTTAATGAGAGAAATCAATACTTAAAACGGACGTTTAAGACCGTAAATACAGAATTAGAAAATTAATTTGTTTTTAAAGAGAGAAATTCAATACTTAAAACGCCACAATGGAAAAAACTATTGTGTTCAGATTAATGTTCCTGAGATTGACGGTGAGTCTGTTCTGGAAAACACAAAAGTAATTATTTCGAATTGTGGAATAGTTTTAAAAGATTCTTCGATAAACAATTGCTTTAGATTGGGGAGAAGAAAGGGCAAAACACGTTCAAGACCGATAATACAGAGTTAGAAAAATTATTTTTTTTAGTTTTTAAAGAGAGAAATCGATACTTAAAACGGACGTTCAACACCAATAATACAGAATTAGAAAATTAATTTTTTTTTTTAAAGAGAGAAACAATACTTAAAACGGCACAATGGAAAAAACAATTGTGTTCAGATTAATGTTCCTGAGATTGACGGTGAGTCTGTTCTGGAAAAAACAAAAGAAATAATTTCGAATTGTGTAATAGTTTTAAAAGATTCTTCTATATACAATTGCTTTAGATTGGGGAGAAGAAAGGGCGAAACACGTTCAAGGCCGATAATACAGAATTAGAAAAATTATTTTTTTTGTTTTTATAGAGAGAAATCAATACTTAAAACGGACGTTTAAGACCGTAAATACAGAATTAGAAAATTAAATTTTTTTTAAAGAGAGAAATTCAATACTTAAAAAGGCATAATGGAAAAAAAAATTGTGTTCAGATTAATGTTCCTGAGATTGACGGTGAGTCTGTTCTGGAAAACACAAAAGTAATTATTACGAATTGTGGAATAGTTTTAAAAGATTCTTCGATAAACAATTGCTTTAGATTGGGGAGAAGAAAGGGCAAAACACGTTCATGACCGATAATACAGAATTAGAAAATGAATTTTTTTTTTTAAAAAGAGAAATTCAAAACTTAAAACGGCTTAATGGAAAAAACAATTGTGTTCTTGCGAAACACGTTCAAGACCGATAATACAAAATTAGAAAATTAATTTTTTTTTTAAAGAGAGAGATTTAATAATTAAATCGGCATAATGGAAAAAACAATTGTGAATTAGAAAAATTATTTTTTTTAGTTTTTAAAGAGAGAAATCAATACTTAAAACGGACGATAAAGACCGTAAATACAGAATTAGAAAATTAATTTGTTTTTAAAGAGAGAAATTCAATACTTAAAACGGCACAATGGAAAAAACAATTGTGTTCAGATTAATGTTCCTGAGATTGACGGTGAGTCTGTTCTGGAAAACACAAAAGTAATTATTTCGAATTGTGGAATAGTTTTAAAAGATTCTTCGATAAACAATTGCTTTAGATTGGGGAGAAGAAAGGGCAAAACACGTTCAAGACCGATAATACAGAATTAGAAAAATTATTTTTTTTAGTTTTTAAAGAGAGAAATCGATACTTAAAACGGACGTTTAAGACCGTAAATACAGAATTAGAAAATTAATTTTTGTTTAAAGGGAGAAATTCAATACTTAAAACGGCATAATGGAAAAAACAATTGTGAATTAGAAAAATTATTATTTAAATGAGAGAAATCAATACTTAAAGCGGACGTTTAAGACCGTAAATAAAGGATTAGAAAATTAAATTTTTTTTAAAGAGAGAAATTCAATACTTAAAAAGGCATAATGGAAAAAAAAATTGTGTTCAGATTAATGTTCCTGAGATTGACGGTGAGTCTGTTCTGGAAAACACAAAAGTAATTATTTCGAATTGTGGAATAGTTTTAAAAGATTCTTCGATAAACAATTGCTTTAGATTGGGGAGAAGAAAGGGCAAAACACGTTCATGACCGATAATACAGAATTAGAAAATGATATTTTTTTTTAAAAAAGAGAAATTCAAAACTTAAAACGGCTTAATGGAAAAAACAATTGTGTTCTTGCGAAACACGTTCAAGACCGATAATACAAAATTAGAAAATTAATTTTTTTTTAAAGAGAGAAATTTAATAATTAAATCGGCATAATGGAAAAAACAATTGTGAATTAGAAAAATTATTTTTTTTAGTTTTTAAAGAGAGAAATCAATACTTAAAACGGACGATAAAGACAGTAAATACAGAATTAGAAAATTAATTTGTTTTTAAAGAGAGAAATTCAATACTTAAAACGGCACAATGGAAAAAGCAATTGTGTTCAGATTAATGTTCCTGAGATTGACGGTGAGTCTGTTCTGGAAAACACAAAAGTAATTATTTCGAATTGTGGAATAGTTTTAAAAGATTCTTCGATAAACAATTGTTTTAGATTGGGGAGAAGAAAGGGCGAAACACGTTCAAGACCGATAATATAGAATTATAAAAAATGAAATTTTTTTGTATATTTTAAAGAGAGAAATCGATACTTAAAACGGACGTTCAAGACCAATAATACAGAATTAGAAAATGAAATTTTTTTTTAAAGAGAGAAACAATACTTAAAACGGCATAATGGAAAAAACAGTTGTGTTCTGTTTAATGTTCCTGAGATTGAAGGTGAGTCTGTTCTGGAAAACACAAAAGAAATAATTTCGAATTGTGGAATAGTTTTAAAAGATTCTTCTATATACAATTGCTTTAGATTGGGGAGAAGAAAGGGCGAAACACGTTCAAGGCCGATAATACAGAATTAGAAAATTAATTTTTTTTTAAAGAGAGAACTTCAATACTTAAATCGGCATAATGGAAAAAACAATTGTGAATTAGAAAAATTATTTTTTTTGTTTTTATAGAGAGAAATCAATACTTAAAACGGACGTTTAAGACCGTAAATACAGAATTAGAAAATTTATTTTTTTTTAAAGAGAGGAATTCAATACTTAAAACGGCATAATGGAAAAAACAATTGTGAATTAGAAAAATTTTTTTATTTTGTTTTTATAGAGAGAAATCAATACTTAAAACGGACGTTTAAGACCGTAAATACAGAATTAGAAAATTAAATTTTTTTTAAAGAGAGAAATTCAATACTTAAAAAGGCATAATGGAAAAAAAATTTGTGTTCAGATTAATGTTCCTGCGATTGACGGTGAGTCTGTTCTGGAAAACACAAAAGTAATTATTTCGAATTGTGGAATAGTTTTAAAAGATTCTTCGATAAACAATTGCTTTAGATTGGGGAGAAGAAAGGGCAAAACACGTTCATGACCGATAATACAGAATTAGAAAATGAAATTTTTTTTTAAAAAAGAGAAATTCAAAACTTAAAACGGCTTAATGGAAAAAACAATTGTGTTCTTGCGAAACACGTTCAAGACCGATAATACAAAATTAGAAAATTAATTTTTTTGTATATTTTAAAGAGAGAAATCGATACTTAAAACGGACGTTCAAGACCAATAATACAGAATTAGAAAATGAAATTTTTTTTTAAAGAGAGAAACAATACTTAAAACGGCATAATGGAAAAAACAGTTGTGTTCTGTTTAATGTTCCTGAGATTGAAGGTGAGTCTGTTCTGGAAAACACAAAAGAAATAATTTCGAATTGTGGAATAGTTTTAAAAGATTCTTCTATATACAATTGCTTTAGATTGGGGAGAAAAAAGGGCGAAACACGTTCAAGGCCGATAATACAGAATTAGAAAAAATATTTTTTTTAGTTTTTAAAGAGAGAAATCAATACTTAAAACGGATGTTTAAGACCGTAAATACAGAATTAGAAAATTAATTTTTTTTTAAAGAGAGAAATTCAATACTTAAATCGGCATAATGGAAAAAACAATTGTGAATTAGAAAAATTATTTTTTTTGTTTTTATAGAGAGAAATCAATACTTAAAACGGACGTTTAAGACCGTAAATACAGAATTAGAAAATTTATTTTTTTTTAAAGAGAGGAATTCAATACTTAAAACGGCATAATGGAAAAAACAATTTTGAATTAGAAAATTTTTTTTTTTTTGTTTTTATAGAGAGAAACCAATACTTAAAACGGACGTTTAAGACCGTAAATACAGAATTAGAAAATTAAATTTTTTTTAAAGAGAGAAATTCAATACTTAAAAAGGCATAATGGAAAAAAAAATTGTGTTCAGATTAATGTTCCTGAGATTGACGGTGAGTCTGTTCTGGAAAACACAAAAGTAATTATTTCGAATTGTGGAATAGTTTTAAAAGATTCTTCGATAAACAATTGCTTTAGATTGGGGAGAAGAAAGGGCAAAACACGTTCATGACCGATAATACAGAATTAGAAAATGATATTTTTTTTTAAAAAAGAGAAATTCAAAACTTAAAACGGCTTAATGGAAAAAACAATTGTGTTCTTGCGAAACACGTTCAAGACCGATAATACAAAATTAGAAAATTAATTTTTTTTTAAAGAGAGAAATTTAATAATTAAATCGGCATAATGGAAAAAACAATTGTGAATTAGAAAAATTATTTTTTTTAGTTTTTAAAGAGAGAAATCAATACTTAAAACGGACGATAAAGACAGTAAATACAGAATTAGAAAATTAATTTGTTTTTAAAGAGAGAAATTCAATACTTAAAACGGCACAATGGAAAAAACAATTGTGTTCAGATTAATGTTCCTGAGATTGACGGTGAGTCTGTTCTGGAAAACACAAAAGTAATTATTTCGAATTGTGGAATAGTTTTAAAAGATTCTTCGATAAACAATTGTTTTAGATTGGGGAGAAGAAAGGGCGAAACACGTTCAAGACCGATAATATAGAATTATAAAAAATGAAATTTTTTTGTATATTTTAAAGAGAGAAATCGATACTTAAAACGGACGTTCAAGACCAATAATACTTAATTAGAAAATGAAATTTTTTTTTAAAGAGAGAAACAATACTTAAAACGGCATAATGGAAAAAACAGTTGTGTTCTGTTTAATGTTCCTGAGATTGAAGGTGAGTCTGTTCTGGAAAACACAAAAGAAATAATTTCGAATTGTGGAATAGTTTTAAAAGATTCTTCTATATACAATTGCTTTAGATTGGGGAGAAGAAAGGGCGAAACACGTTCAAGGCCGATAATACAGAATTAGAAAATTAATTTTTTTTTAAAGAGAGAACTTCAATACTTAAATCGGCATAATGGAAAAAACAATTGTGAATTAGAAAAATTATTTTTTTTGTTTTTATAGAGAGAAATCAATACTTAAAACGGACGTTTAAGACCGTAAATACAGAATTAGAAAATTTATTTTTTTTTAAAGAGAGGAATTCAATACTTAAAACGGCATAATGGAAAAAACAATTGTGAATTAGAAAAATTTTTTTATTTTGTTTTTATAGAGAGAAATCAATACTTAAAACGGACGTTTAAGACCGTAAATACAGAATTAGAAAATTAAATTTTTTTTAAAGAGAGAAATTCAATACTTAAAAAGGCATAATGGAAAAAAAATTTGTGTTCAGATTAATGTTCCTGCGATTGACGGTGAGTCTGTTCTGGAAAACACAAAAGTAATTATTTCGAATTGTGGAATAGTTTTAAAAGATTCTTCGATAAACAATTGCTTTAGATTGGGGAGAAGAAAGGGCAAAACACGTTCATGACCGATAATACAGAATTAGAAAATGAAATTTTTTTTTAAAAAAGAGAAATTCAAAACTTAAAACGGCTTAATGGAAAAAACAATTGTGTTCTTGCGAAACACGTTCAAGACCGATAATACAAAATTAGAAAATTAATTTTTTTGTATATTTTAAAGAGAGAAATCGATACTTAAAACGGACGTTCAAGACCAATAATACAGAATTAGAAAATGAAATTTTTTTTTAAAGAGAGAAACAATACTTAAAACGGCATAATGGAAAAAACAATTGTGTTCTTGCGAAACACGTTCAAGACCGATAATACAAAATTAGAAAATTAATTTTTTTTTTAAAGAGAGAGATTTAATAATTAAATCGGCATAATGGAAAAAACAATTGTGAATTAGAAAAATTATTTTTTTTAGTTTTTAAAGAGAGAAATCAATACTTAAAACGGACGATAAAGACCGTAAATACAGAATTAGAAAATTAATTTGTTTTTAAAGAGAGAAATTCAATACTTAAAACGGCACAATGGAAAAAACAATTGTGTTCAGATTAATGTTCCTGAGATTGACGGTGAGTCTGTTCTGGAAAACACAAAAGTAATTATTTCGAATTGTGGAATAGTTTTAAAAGATTCTTCGATAAACAATTGCTTTAGATTGGGGAGAAGAAAGGGCAAAACACGTTCAAGACCGATAATACAGAATTAGAAAAATTATTTTTTTTAGTTTTTAAAGAGAGAAATCGATACTTAAAACGGACGTTTAAGACCGTAAATACAGAATTAGAAAATTAATTTTTGTTTAAAGGGAGAAATTCAATACTTAAAACGGCATAATGGAAAAAACAATTGTGAATTAGAAAAATTATTATTTAAATGAGAGAAATCAATACTTAAAGCGGACGTTTAAGACCGTAAATAAAGGATTAGAAAATTAAATTTTTTTTAAAGAGAGAAATTCAATACTTAAAAAGGCATAATGGAAAAAAAAATTGTGTTCAGATTAATGTTCCTGAGATTGACGGTGAGTCTGTTCTGGAAAACACAAAAGTAATTATTTCGAATTGTGGAATAGTTTTAAAAGATTCTTCGATAAACAATTGCTTTAGATTGGGGAGAAGAAAGGGCAAAACACGTTCATGACCGATAATACAGAATTAGAAAATGATATTTTTTTTTAAAAAAGAGAAATTCAAAACTTAAAACGGCTTAATGGAAAAAACAATTGTGTTCTTGCGAAACACGTTCAAGACCGATAATACAAAATTAGAAAATTAATTTTTTTTTAAAGAGAGAAATTTAATAATTAAATCGGCATAATGGAAAAAACAATTGTGAATTAGAAAAATTATTTTTTTTAGTTTTTAAAGAGAGAAATCAATACTTAAAACGGACGATAAAGACAGTAAATACAGAATTAGAAAATTAATTTGTTTTTAAAGAGAGAAATTCAATACTTAAAACGGCACAATGGAAAAAGCAATTGTGTTCAGATTAATGTTCCTGAGATTGACGGTGAGTCTGTTCTGGAAAACACAAAAGTAATTATTTCGAATTGTGGAATAGTTTTAAAAGATTCTTCGATAAACAATTGTTTTAGATTGGGGAGAAGAAAGGGCGAAACACGTTCAAGACCGATAATATAGAATTATAAAAAATGAAATTTTTTTGTATATTTTAAAGAGAGAAATCGATACTTAAAACGGACGTTCAAGACCAATAATACAGAATTAGAAAATGAAATTTTTTTTTAAAGAGAGAAACAATACTTAAAACGGCATAATGGAAAAAACAGTTGTGTTCTGTTTAATGTTCCTGAGATTGAAGGTGAGTCTGTTCTGGAAAACACAAAAGAAATAATTTCGAATTGTGGAATAGTTTTAAAAGATTCTTCTATATACAATTGCTTTAGATTGGGGAGAAGAAAGGGCGAAACACGTTCAAGGCCGATAATACAGAATTAGAAAATTAATTTTTTTTTAAAGAGAGAACTTCAATACTTAAATCGGCATAATGGAAAAAACAATTGTGAATTAGAAAAATTATTTTTTTTGTTTTTATAGAGAGAAATCAATACTTAAAACGGACGTTTAAGACCGTAAATACAGAATTAGAAAATTTATTTTTTTTTAAAGAGAGGAATTCAATACTTAAAACGGCATAATGGAAAAAACAATTGTGAATTAGAAAAATTTTTTTATTTTGTTTTTATAGAGAGAAATCAATACTTAAAACGGACGTTTAAGACCGTAAATACAGAATTAGAAAATTAAATTTTTTTTAAAGAGAGAAATTCAATACTTAAAAAGGCATAATGGAAAAAAAATTTGTGTTCAGATTAATGTTCCTGCGATTGACGGTGAGTCTGTTCTGGAAAACACAAAAGTAATTATTTCGAATTGTGGAATAGTTTTAAAAGATTCTTCGATAAACAATTGCTTTAGATTGGGGAGAAGAAAGGGCAAAACACGTTCATGACCGATAATACAGAATTAGAAAATGAAATTTTTTTTTAAAAAAGAGAAATTCAAAACTTAAAACGGCTTAATGGAAAAAACAATTGTGTTCTTGCGAAACACGTTCAAGACCGATAATACAAAATTAGAAAATTAATTTTTTTGTATATTTTAAAGAGAGAAATCGATACTTAAAACGGACGTTCAAGACCAATAATACAGAATTAGAAAATGAAATTTTTTTTTAAAGAGAGAAACAATACTTAAAACGGCATAATGGAAAAAACAGTTGTGTTCTGTTTAATGTTCCTGAGATTGAAGGTGAGTCTGTTCTGGAAAACACAAAAGAAATAATTTCGAATTGTGGAATAGTTTTAAAAGATTCTTCTATATACAATTGCTTTAGATTGGGGAGAAAAAAGGGCGAAACACGTTCAAGGCCGATAATACAGAATTAGAAAAAATATTTTTTTTAGTTTTTAAAGAGAGAAATCAATACTTAAAACGGATGTTTAAGACCGTAAATACAGAATTAGAAAATTAATTTTTTTTTAAAGAGAGAAATTCAATACTTAAATCGGCATAATGGAAAAAACAATTGTGAATTAGAAAAATTATTTTTTTTGTTTTTATAGAGAGAAATCAATACTTAAAACGGACGTTTAAGACCGTAAATACAGAATTAGAAAATTTATTTTTTTTTAAAGAGAGGAATTCAATACTTAAAACGGCATAATGGAAAAAACAATTTTGAATTAGAAAATTTTTTTTTTTTTGTTTTTATAGAGAGAAACCAATACTTAAAACGGACGTTTAAGACCGTAAATACAGAATTAGAAAATTAAATTTTTTTTAAAGAGAGAAATTCAATACTTAAAAAGGCATAATGGAAAAAAAAATTGTGTTCAGATTAATGTTCCTGAGATTGACGGTGAGTCTGTTCTGGAAAACACAAAAGTAATTATTTCGAATTGTGGAATAGTTTTAAAAGATTCTTCGATAAACAATTGCTTTAGATTGGGGAGAAGAAAGGGCAAAACACGTTCATGACCGATAATACAGAATTAGAAAATGATATTTTTTTTTAAAAAAGAGAAATTCAAAACTTAAAACGGCTTAATGGAAAAAACAATTGTGTTCTTGCGAAACACGTTCAAGACCGATAATACAAAATTAGAAAATTAATTTTTTTTTAAAGAGAGAAATTTAATAATTAAATCGGCATAATGGAAAAAACAATTGTGAATTAGAAAAATTATTTTTTTTAGTTTTTAAAGAGAGAAATCAATACTTAAAACGGACGATAAAGACAGTAAATACAGAATTAGAAAATTAATTTGTTTTTAAAGAGAGAAATTCAATACTTAAAACGGCACAATGGAAAAAACAATTGTGTTCAGATTAATGTTCCTGAGATTGACGGTGAGTCTGTTCTGGAAAACACAAAAGTAATTATTTCGAATTGTGGAATAGTTTTAAAAGATTCTTCGATAAACAATTGTTTTAGATTGGGGAGAAGAAAGGGCGAAACACGTTCAAGACCGATAATATAGAATTATAAAAAATGAAATTTTTTTGTATATTTTAAAGAGAGAAATCGATACTTAAAACGGACGTTCAAGACCAATAATACTTAATTAGAAAATGAAATTTTTTTTTAAAGAGAGAAACAATACTTAAAACGGCATAATGGAAAAAACAGTTGTGTTCTGTTTAATGTTCCTGAGATTGAAGGTGAGTCTGTTCTGGAAAACACAAAAGAAATAATTTCGAATTGTGGAATAGTTTTAAAAGATTCTTCTATATACAATTGCTTTAGATTGGGGAGAAGAAAGGGCGAAACACGTTCAAGGCCGATAATACAGAATTAGAAAATTAATTTTTTTTTAAAGAGAGAACTTCAATACTTAAATCGGCATAATGGAAAAAACAATTGTGAATTAGAAAAATTATTTTTTTTGTTTTTATAGAGAGAAATCAATACTTAAAACGGACGTTTAAGACCGTAAATACAGAATTAGAAAATTTATTTTTTTTTAAAGAGAGGAATTCAATACTTAAAACGGCATAATGGAAAAAACAATTGTGAATTAGAAAAATTTTTTTATTTTGTTTTTATAGAGAGAAATCAATACTTAAAACGGACGTTTAAGACCGTAAATACAGAATTAGAAAATTAAATTTTTTTTAAAGAGAGAAATTCAATACTTAAAAAGGCATAATGGAAAAAAAATTTGTGTTCAGATTAATGTTCCTGCGATTGACGGTGAGTCTGTTCTGGAAAACACAAAAGTAATTATTTCGAATTGTGGAATAGTTTTAAAAGATTCTTCGATAAACAATTGCTTTAGATTGGGGAGAAGAAAGGGCAAAACACGTTCATGACCGATAATACAGAATTAGAAAATGAAATTTTTTTTTAAAAAAGAGAAATTCAAAACTTAAAACGGCTTAATGGAAAAAACAATTGTGTTCTTGCGAAACACGTTCAAGACCGATAATACAAAATTAGAAAATTAATTTTTTTGTATATTTTAAAGAGAGAAATCGATACTTAAAACGGACGTTCAAGACCAATAATACAGAATTAGAAAATGAAATTTTTTTTTAAAGAGAGAAACAATACTTAAAACGGCATAATGGAAAAAACAGTTGTGTTCTGTTTAATGTTCCTGAGATTGAAGGTGAGTCTGTTCTGGAAAACACAAAAGAAATAATTACGAATTGTGGAATAGTTTTAAAAGATTCTTCTATATACAATTGCTTTAGATTGGGGAGAAAAAAGGGCGAAACACGTTCAAGGCCGATAATACAGAATTAGAAAAAATATTTTTTTTAGTTTTTAAAGAGAGAAATCAATACTTAAAACGGATGTTTAAGACCGTAAATACAGAATTAGAAAATTAATTTTTTTTTAAAGAGAGAAATTCAATACTTAAATCGGCATAATGGAAAAAACAATTGTGAATTAGAAAAATTATTTTTTTTGTTTTTATAGAGAGAAATCAATACTTAAAACGGACGTTTAAGACCGTAAATACAGAATTAGAAAATTTATTTTTTTTTAAAGAGAGGAATTCAATACTTAAAACGGCATAATGGAAAAAACAATTTTGAATTAGAAAAATTTTTTTTTTTTGTTTTTATAGAGAGAAACCAATACTTAAAACGGACGTTTAAGACCGTAAATACAGAATTAGAAAATTAAATTTTTTTTAAAGAGAGAAATTCAATACTTAAAAAGGCATAATGGAAAAAAAAATTGTGTTCAGATTAATGTTCCTGAGATTGACGGTGAGTCTGTTCTGGAAAGCACAAAAGTAATTATTTCGAATTGTGGAATAGTTTTAAAAGATTCTTCGATAAACAATTGCTTTAGATTGGGGAGAAGAAAGGGCAAAACACGTTCATGACCGATAATACAGAATTAGAAAATGATATTTTTTTTTAAAAAAGAGAAATTCAAAACTTAAAACGGCTTAATGGAAAAAACAATTGTGTTCTTGCGAAACACGTTCAAGACCGATAATACAAAATTAGAAAATTAATTTTTTTTTAAAGAGAGAAATTTAATAATTAAATCGGCATAATGGAAAAAACAATTGTGAATTAGAAAAATTATTTTTTTTAGTTTTTAAAGAGAGAAATCAATACTTAAAACGGACGATAAAGACCGTAAATACAGAATTAGAAAATTAATTTGTTTTTAAAGAGAGAAATTCAATACTTAAAACGGCACAATGGAAAAAACAATTGTGTTCAGATTAATGTTCCCGAGATTGACGGTGAGTCTGTTCTGGAAGACACAAAAGTAATTATTTCGAATTGTGGAATAGTTTTAAAAGATTCTTCGATAAACAATTGCTTTAGATTGGGGAGAAGAAAGGGCGAAACACGTTCAAGACCGATAATATAGAATTATAAAAAATGAAATTTTTTTGTATATTTTAAAGAGAGAAATCGATACTTAAAACGGACGTTCAAGACCAATAATACAGAATTAGAAAATGAAATTTTTTTTTAAAGAGAGAAACAATACTTAAAACGGCATAATGGAAAAAACAGTTGTGTTCTGTTTAATGTTCCTGAGATTGAAGGTGAGTCTGTTCTGGAAAACACAAAAGAAATAATTTCGAATTGTGGAATAGTTTTAAAAGATTCTTCTATATACAATTGCTTTAGATTGGGGAGAAGAAAAGGCGAAACACGTTCAAGGCCGATAATACAGAATTAGAAAAAATATTTTTTTTAGTTTTTAAAGAGAGAAATCAATACTTAAAACGGATGTTTAAGACCGTAAATACAGAATTAGAAAATTAATTTTTTTTTAAAGAGAGAAATTCAATACTTAAAACGGCATAATGGAAAAAACAATTGTGATTTAGAAAAATAATTTTTTTTAGTTTTTAAAGAGAGAAATCAATACTTAAAACGGACGTTTAAGACCGTAAATACAGAATTAGAAAATTAATTTTTTTTTAAAGAGAGAAATTCAATACTTAAAACGGCATAATGCAAAAAACAATTGTGTTCAGATTAATGTTCCTTAGATTGACGGTGAGTCTGTTCTGGAAAACACAAAAGTAATTATTTCGAATTGTGGAATAGTTTTAAAAGATTCTTCGATAAACAATTGCTTTAGATTGGGGAGAAGAAAGGGCAAAACACGTTCAAGACCGATAATACAGAATTAGAAAAATTATTTTTTTTAGTTTTTAAAGAGAGAAATCGATACTTAAAACGGACGTTCAAGACCAATAATACAGAATTAGAAAATGAAATTTTTTTTTTAAAGAGAGAAAAATACTTAAAACGGCATAATGGAAAAAACAATTGTGTTCTGTTTAATGTTCCTGAGATTGAAGGTGAGTCTGTTCTGGAAAACACAGAAGAAATAATTTCGAATTGTGGAATAGTTTTAAAAGATTCTTCTATATACAATTGCTTTAGATTGGGGAGAAGAAATGGCGAAACACGTTCAAGACCGATAATACAGAATTAGAAAATTTTTTTTTTTTAAAGAGAGAAATTCAATTCTTAAAACGGATGTTTAAGACCGTAAATACAGAATTAGAAAATTAATTTTTTTTTAAAGAGAGAACTTCAATACTTAAAACGGCATAATGGAAAAAACAATTGTGTTCTGTTTAATGTTCCTGAGATTGAAGGTGAGTCTGTTCTGGAAAACACAGAAGAAATAATTTCGAATTGTGGAATAGTTTTAAAAGATTCTTCTATATACAATTGCTTTAGATTGGGGAGAAGAAAGGGCGAAACACGTTCAAGACCGATAATACAGAATTAGAAAAATTATTTTTTTTAGTTTTTAAAGAGAGAAATCGATACTTAAAACGGACGTTCAAAACCAATAATACAGAATTAGAAAATGAAAATTTTTTTTAAAGAGAGAAACAATACTTAAAACGGCATAATAGAAAAAACAATTGTGAATTAGAAAAATTATTTTTTTTAGTTTTTAAAGAGAGAAATCAATACTTAAAACGGACGTTTAAGACCGTAAATACAGAATTGGAAAATTAATTTTTTTTTAAAGAGAGAAATTCAATACTTAAAACGGCACAATGGAAAAAACAATTGTGTTCAGATTAATGTTCCTGAGATTGACGGTGAGTCTGTTCTGGAAAACACAAAAGTAATTATTTCGAATTGTGGAATAGTTTTAAAAGATTCTTCGATAAACAATTGCTTTAGATTGGGGAGAAGAAAGGGCGAAACACGTTCAAGACCGATAAAACAGAATTAGAAAAATTATTTTTTTTAGTTTTTAAAGAGAGAAATCGATACTTAAAACGGACGTTCAAGACCAATAATACAGAATTAGAAAATAAAATTTTTTTTTTAAAGAGAGAAACAATACTTAAAACGGCATAATGGAAAAAACAATTGTGTTCTGTTTAATGTTCCTGAGATTAAAGGTGAGTCTGTTCTTGAAAACACAAAAGAAATAATTTCGAATTGTGGAATAGTTTTAAAAGATTCTACTATACACAATTGCTTTAGATTGGGGTGAAGAAAGGGCGAAACACGTTCAAGACCGATAAAACAGAATTAGAAAAATTATTTTTTTTAGTTTTTAAAGAGAGAAATCGATACTTAAAACGGACGTTCAAGACCAATAATACAGAATTAGAAAAATTATTTTTTTTTTAAAGAGAGAAATTCATTTCTTAAACCGGCATAATGGAAAAAACAATTGTGTTCTGATCAATGTTCCTGAGATTGACGGGGAGTCTGTTCTGGAAAACACAAAAGAAATAATTTCGAATTGTGGAATAGTTTTAAAAGATTCTTCTATATACAATTGCTTTAGATTGGGGAGAAGAAAGGGCGAAACACGTTCAAGACCGATAATACAGAATTAGAAAAATTATTTTTTTTAGTTTTTAAAGAGAGAAATCGATACTTAAAACGGACGTTCAAGACCAATAATACAGAATTAGAAAATGAAAATTTTTTTTAAAGAGAGAAACAATACTTAAAACGGCATAATGGAAAAAACAATTGTGTTCTGTTTAATGTTCCTGAGATTGAAGGTGAGTCTGTTCTGGAAAACACAAAAGAAATAATTTCGAATTGTGGAATAGTTTTAAAAGATTCTTCTATATACAATTGCTTTAGATTGGGGAGAAGAAAGGTCGAAACACGTTCAAGACCCACAATACAGAATTAGAAAAATTATTTTTTTTAGTTTTTAAAGAGAGAAATCGATACTTAAAACGGACGTTCAAGACCGTAAATACAGAATTGGAAAATTAATTTTTTTTTAAAGAGAGAAATTCAATACTTAAAACGGCATAATGGAAAAAAAAATTGTGTTCCTGAAATTGAAGGTGAGTCTGTTCTGGAAAACACAAAAGAAATAATTTCGAATTGTGGAATAGTTTTAAAAGATTCTTCTATATACAATTGCTTTAGATTGGGGAGAAGAAAGGGCGAAACACGTTCAAGACCGATAATACAGAATTAGAAAAATTATTTTTTTTAGTTTTTAAAGAGAGAAATCGATACTTAAAACGGACGTTCAAAACCAATAATACAGAATTAGAAAATGAAAAATTTTTTATAAAGAGGGAAACAATACTTAAAACGGCATAATGGAAAAAACAATTGTGTTCTGTTTAATGTTCCTGAGATTAAAGGTGAGTCTGTTCTTGAAAACACAAAAGTAATTATTTCGATTTATGGAATAGTTTTAAAAGATTCTTCTATATACAATTGCTTTAGATTGGAGAGAAGAAAGGGCGAAACACGTTCAAGACCGATAATACAGAATTAGAAAAATTATTTTTTTTAGTTTTTAAAGAGAGAAATCGATACTTAAAACGGACGTTCAAGACCAATAATACAGACTAAATAGAGAGAAACAATACTTAAAACGGCATAATGGAAAAAACAATTGTGTTCTGTTTAATGTTCCTGAGATTAAAGGTGAGTCTGTTCTTGAAAACACAAAAGAAATAATTTCGAATTGTGGAATAGTTTTAAAAGATTCTACTATACACAATTGCTTTAGATTGGGGTAAAGAAAGGGCGAAACACGTTCAAGACCGATAAAACAGAATTAGAAAAATTATTTTTTTTAGTTTTTAAAGAGAGAAATCGATACTTAAAACGGACGTTCAAGACCAATAATACAGAATTAGAAAAATTATTTTTTTTTTAAAGAGAGAAATTCAATTCTTAAACCGGCATAATGGAAAAAACAATTGTGTTCTGATCAATGTTCCTGAGATTGACGGGGAGTCTGTTCTGGAAAACACAAAAGAAATAATCTCGAATTGTGGAATAGTTTTAAAAGATTCTTCTATATACAATTGCTTTAGATTGGAGAGAAGAAAGAGCGAAACACGTTCAAGACCGATAATACAGAATTAGAAAAATTATTTTTTTTAGTTTTTAAAGAGAGAAATCGATACTTAAAACGGACGATCAAGACCAATAATACAGAATTAGAAAATGAAAATTTTTTTTAAAGAGAGAAACAATACTTAAAACGGCATAATGGAAAAAACAATTGTGTTCTGTTTAATGTTCCTGAGATTGAAGGTGAGTCTGTTCTGGAAAACACAAAAGAAATAATTTCGAATTGTGGAATAGTTTTAAAAGATTCTTCTATATACAATTGCTTTAGATTGGGGAGAAGAAAGGTCGAAACACGTTCAAGACCCATAATACAGAATTAGAAAAATTATTTTTTTTAGTTTTTTAAAGAGATATCGATACTTAAAACGGACGTTCAAGACCGTAAATACAGAATTGGAAAATTAATTTTTTTTTAAAGAGAGAAATTCAATACTTAAAACGGTATAATGGAAAAAAAAATTGTGTTCCTGAAATTGAAGGTGAGTCTGTTCTGGAAAACACAAAAGAAATAATTTCGAATTGTGGAATAGTTTTAAAAGATTCTTCTATATACAATTGCTTTAGATTGGGGAGAAGAAAGGGCGAAACACGTTCAAGACCGATAATACAGAATTAGAATTTTTTTTTTTTTAAAGAGAGAAATTCAATTCTTAAAACGGCATAATGGAAAAAACAATTGTAAATTAGAAAAATTATTTTTTTTAGTTTTTAAAGGGAGAAGTCAATACTTTAAACGGACGTTTAAGACCGTAAATACAGAATTGGAAAATTAATTTTTTTTTAAAGAGAGAAATTCAATACTTAAAACGGCATAATGGAAAAAAAAATTGTGTTCCTGAAATTGAAGGTGAGTCTGTTCTGGAAAACACAAAAGAAATAATTTCGAATTGTGGAATAGTTTTAAAAGATTCTTCTATATACAATTGCTTTAGATTGGAGAGAAGAAAGGGCGAAACACGTTCAAGACCGATAATACAGAATTAGAAAAATTATTTTTTTTAGTTTTTAAAGAGAGAAATCGATACTTAAAACGGACGTTCAAGACCAATAATACAGAATTAGAAAATAATATTTTTTTTATAAGAGAGAAACAATACTTAAAACGGCATAATGGAAAAAACAATTGTGTTCTGTTTAATGTTCCTGAGATTAAAGGTGAGTCTGTTCTTGAAAACACAAAAGAAATAATTTCGAATTGTGGAATAGTTTTAAAAGATTCTACTATAAACAATTGCTTTAGATTGGGGTGAAGAAAGGGCGAAACACGTTCAAGACCGATAAAACAGAATTAGAAAAATTATTTTTTTTAGTTTTTAAAGAGAGAAATCGATACTTAAAACGGACGTTCAAGACCAATAATACAGAATTAGAAAAATTATTTTTTTTTTAAAGAGAGAAATTCAATTTTTAAACCGGCATAATGGAAAAAACAATTGTGTTCTGATCAATGTTCCTGAGATTGACGGGGAGTCTGTTCTGGAAAATACAAAAGTAATTATTTCGAATTATGGAATAGTTTTAAAAGATTCTTCTATATACAATTGCTTTAGATTGGGGAGAAGAAAGGGCGAAACACGTTCAAGACCGATAATACAGAATTAGAAAAATTATTTTTTTTAGTTTTTAAAGAGAGAAATCGATACTTAAAACGGACGTTCAAAACCAATAATACAGAATTAGAAAATGAAATTTTTTTTTTAAAGAGAGAAACAATACTTAAAACGGCATAATGGAAAAAACAATTGTGTTCAGTTTAATGTTCCTGAAATTGAAGGTGAGTCTGTTCTGGAAAACACAAAAGAAATAATTTCGAATTGTGGAATAGTTTTAAATGATTCTTCTATATACAATTGCTTTAGATTGGGGAGAAGAATGGGCGAAACACGTTCAAGACCGATAATACAGAATTAGAAAAATTATTTTTTTTAGTTTTTAAAGAGAGAAATCGATACTTAAAACGGACTTTCAAGACCAATAATACAGAATTAGAAAAATTATTTTTTTTTTTAAAGAGAGAATTTCAATTCTTAAACCGGCATAATGGAAAAAACAATTGTGTTCTGATCAATGTTCCTGAGATTGACGGGGAGTCTGTTCTGGAAAACACAAAAGAAATAATTTCGAATTGTGGAATAGTTTTAAAAGATTCTTCTATATACAATTGCTTTAGATTGGGGAGAAGAAAGGGCGAAACACGTTCAAGACCCATAATACAGAATTAGAAAAATTATTTTTTTTAGTTTTTTAAAGAGATATCGATACTTAAAACGGACGTTCAAGACCGTAAATACAGAATTGGAAAATTAATTTTTTTTTAAAGAGAGAAATTCAATACTTAAAACGGTATAATGGAAAAAAAAATTGTGTTCCTTAAATTGAAGGTGAGTCTGTTCTGGAAAACACAAAAGAAATAATTTCGAATTGTGGAATAGTTTTAAAAGATTCTTCTATATACAATTGCTTTAGATTGGAGAGAAGAAAGGGCGAAACACGTTCAAGACCGATAATACAGAATTAGAATTTTTTTTTTTTTAAAGAGAGAAATTCAATTCTTAAAACGGCATAATGGAATAAACAATTGTAAATTAGAAAAATTATTTTTTTTAGTTTTTAAAGGGAGAAGTCAATACTTTAAACGGACGTTTAAGACCGTAAATACAGAATTGGAAAATTAATTTTTTTTTAAAGAGAGAAATTCAATACTTAAAACGGCATAATGGAAAAAAAAATTGTGTTCCTGAAATTGAAGGTGAGTCTGTTCTGGAAAACACAAAAGAAATAATTTCGAATTGTGGAATAGTTTTAAAAGATTCTTCTATATACAATTGCTTTAGATTGGGGAGAAGAAAGGGCGAAACACGTTCAAGACCGATAATACAGAATTAGAAAAATTATTTTCTTTAGTTTTTAAAGAGAGAAATCGATACTTAAAACGGACGTTCAAAACCAATAATACAGAATTAGAAAATGAAAATTTTTTTTAAAGAGAGAAACAATACTTAAAACGGCATAATGGAAAAAACAATTGTGTTCTGTTTGATGTTCCTGAGATTGAAAGTGAGTCTGTTCTGGAAAACACAAAAGAAATAATCTCGAATTGTGGAATAGTTTTAAAAGATTCTTCTATATACAATTGCTTTAGATTGGAGAGAAGAAAGAGCGAAACACGTTCAAGACCGATAATACAGAATTAGAAAAATTATTTTTTTTAGTTTTTAAAGAGAGAAATCGATACTTAAAACGGACGATCAAGACCAATAATACAGAATTAGAAAATGAAAATTTTTTTTAAAGAGAGAAACAATACTTAAAACGGCATAATGGAAAAAACAATTGTGTTCTGTTTAATGTTCCTGAGATTGAAGGTGAGTCTGTTCTGGAAAACACAAAAGAAATAATTTCGAATTGTGGAATAGTTTTAAAAGATTCTTCTATATACAATTGCTTTAGATTGGGGAGAAGAAAGGTCGAAACACGTTCAAGACCCATAATACAGAATTAGAAAAATTATTTTTTTTAGTTTTTTAAAGAGATATCGATACTTAAAACGGACGTTCAAGACCGTAAATACAGAATTGGAAAATTAATTTTTTTTTAAAGAGAGAAATTCAATACTTAAAACGGTATAATGGAAAAAAAAATTGTGTTCCTGAAATTGAAGGTGAGTCTGTTCTGGAAAACACAAAAGAAATAATTTCGAATTGTGGAATAGTTTTAAAAGATTCTTCTATATACAATTGCTTTAGATTGGAGAGAAGAAAGGGCGAAACACGTTCAAGACCGATAATACAGAATTAGAAAAATTATTTTTTTTAGTTTTTAAAGAGAGAAATCGATACTTAAAACGGACGTTCAAGACCAATAATACAGAATTAGAAAATAATATTTTTTTTATAAGAGAGAAACAATACTTAAAACGGCATAATGGAAAAAACAATTGTGTTCTGTTTAATGTTCCTGAGATTAAAGGTGAGTCTGTTCTTGAAAACACAAAAGAAAAAATTTCGAATTGTGGAATAGTTTTAAAAGATTCTACTATACACAATTGCTTTAGATTGGGGTGAAGAAAGGGCAAAACACGTTCAAGACCGATAAAACAGAATTAGAAAAATTATTTTTTTTAGTTTTTAAAGAGAGAAATCGATACTTAAAACGGACTCTCAAGACCAATAATACAGAATTAGAAAAATTTTTTTTTTTTTAAAGAGAGAAATTCAATTCTTAAACCGGCATAATGGAAAAAACAATTGTGTTCTGATCAATGTTCCTGAGATTGACGGGGAGTCTGTTCTGGAAAACACAAAAGTAATTATTTCGAATTATGGAATAGTTTTAAAAGATTCTTCTATATACAATAGCTTTAGTTTGGGGAGAAGAAAGGGCGAAACACGTTCAAGACCGATAATACAGAATTAGAAAAATTATTTTTTTTTGTTTTTAAAGAGAAAAATCGATACTTAAAACGGACGTTCAAAACCAATAATACAGAATTAGAAAATGAAATTTTTTTTTTAAAGAGAGAAACAATATTTAAAACGGCATAATGGAAAAAACAATTGTGTTCAGTTTAATGTTCCTGAAATTGAAGGTGAGTCTGTTCTGGAAAACACAAAAGAAATAATTTCGAATTGTGGAATAGTTTTAAATGATTCTTCTATATACAATTGCTTTAGATTGGGGAGAAGAATGGGCTAAACACGTTTAAGACCGATAATACAGAATTAGAAAAATTATTTTTTTTAGTTTTTAAAGAGAGAAATCGATACTTAAAACGGACTTTCAAGACCAATAATACAGAATTAGAAAAAATTTTTTTGTTTTTAAAGAGAGAAATTCAATTCTTAAACCGGCATAATGGAAAAAACAATTGTGTTCTGATCAATGTTCCTGAGATTGACGGGGAGTCTGTTCTGGAAAACACAAAAGAAATAATTTCGAATTGTGGAATAGTTTTAAAAGATTCTTCTATATACAATTGCTTTAGATTGGGGAGAAGAAAGGGCGAAACACGTTCAAAACCGATAATACAGAATTAGAAAAATTATTTTTTTTAGTTTTTAAAGAGAGAAATCGATACTTAAAACGGACGTTCAAGACCAATAATACAGAATTAGAAAATGAAAATTTTTTTTAAAGAGAGAAACAATACTTAAAACGGCATAATGGAAAAAACAATTGTGTTCTGTTTAATGTTCCTGAGATTGAAGGTGAGTCTGTTCTGGAAAACACAAAAGAAATAATTTCGAATTGTGGAATAGTTTTAAAAGATTCTTCTATAAACATTTGTTTTATATTGGGGAGTAGAAAGGGCGAAACACGTTTAAGACCGTAAATACAGAATTAGAATTTTTTTTTTTTAAAGAGAGAAATTCAATTCTTAAAACGGCATAATGGAAAAAACAATTGTGAATTAGAAAAATTATTTTTTTTAGTTTTTAAAGGGAGAAATCAATACTTTAAACGGACGTTTAAGACCGTAAATACAGAATTGGAAAATTAATTTTTTTTTAAAGAGAGAAATTCAATACTTAAAACGGCATAATGGAAAAAAAAATTGTGTTCCTGAAATTGAAGGTGAGTCTGTTCTGGAAAACACAAAAGAAATAATTTCGAATTGTGGAATAGTTTAAAAAGATTCTTCTATATACAATTGCTTTAGATTGGGGAGAAGAAAGGGCGAAACACGTTCAAGACCGATAATACAGAATTAGAAAAATTATTTTCTTTAGTTTTTAAAGAGAGAAATCGATACTTAAAACGGACGTTCAAAACCAATAATACAGAATTAGAAAATGAAATTTTTTTTTAAAGAGAGAAACAATACTTAAAACGGCATAATGGAAAAAACAATTGTGTTCTGTTTGATGTTCCTGAGATTGAAGGTGAGTCTGTTCTGGAAAACACAAAAGAAATAATCTCGAATTGTGGAATAGTTTTAAAAGATTCTTCTATATACAATTGCTTTAGATTGGAGAGAAGAAAGGGCGAAACACGTTCAAGACCGATAATACAGAATTAGAAAAATTATTTTTTTTAGTTTTTAAAGAGAGAAATCGATACTTAAAACGGACGTTCAAGACCAATAATACAGACTAAATAGAGAGAAACAATACTTAAAACGGCATAATGGAAAAAACATTTGTGTTCTGTTTAATGTTTCTGAGATTAAAGGTGAGTCTGTTCTTGAAAACACAAAAGAAATAATTTCGAATTGTGGAATAGTTTTAAAAGATTCTACTATACACAATTGCTTTCGATTGGGGTGAAGAAAGGGCGAAACACGTTCAAGACCGATAAAACAGAATTAGAAAAATTATTTTTTTTAGTTTTTAAAGAGAGAAATCGATACTTAAAACGGACGTTCAAGACCAATAATACAGAATTAGAAAAATTATTTTTTTTTTAAAGAGAGAAATTCAATTCTTAAACCGGCATAATGGAAAAAACAATTGTGTTCTGATCAATGTTCCTGAGATTGACGGGGAGTCTGTTCTGGAAAACACAAAAGTGATTATTTCGAATTATGGAATAGTTTTAAAAGATTCTTCTATATACAATAGCTTTAGATTGGGGAGAAGAAAGGGCGAAACACGTTCAAGACCGATAATACAGAATTAGAAAAATTATTTTTTTTAGTTTTTAAAGAGAGAAATCGAAACTTAAAACGGACGTTCAAAACCAATAATACAGAATTAGAAAATGAAATTATTTTTTTTAAAGAGAGAAACAATACTTAAAACGGCATAATGGAAAAAACAATTGTGTTCAGTTTAATGTTCCTGAAATTGAAGGTGAGTCTGTTCTGGAAAACACAAAAGAAATAATTTCGAATTGTGGAATAGTTTTAAATGATTCTTCTATATACAATTGCTTTAGATTGGGGAGAAGAATGGGCGAAACACGTTTAAGACCGATAATACAGAATTAGAAAAATTATTTTTTTTAGTTTTTAAAGAGAGAAATCGATACTTAAAACGGACTTTCAAGACCAATAATACAGAATTAGAAAAATTATTTTTGTTTTTAAAGAGAGAAATTCAATTCTTAAACCGGCATAATGGAAAAAACAATTGTGTTCTGATCAATGTTCCTGAGATTGACGGGGAGTCTGTTCTGGAAAACACAAAAGAAATAATTTCGAATTGTGGAATAGTTTTAAAAGATTCTTCTATATACAATTGCTTTAGATTGGGGAGAAGAAAGGGCAAAACACGTTCAAGACCGATAATACAGAATTAGAAAAATTATTTTTTTTAGTTTTTAAAGAGAGAAATCGATACATAAAACGGACGTTCAAGACCAATAATACAGAATTAGAAAATGAAAATTTTTTTTAAAGAGAGAAACAATACTTAAAACGGCATAATGGAAAAAACAATTGTGTTCTGTTTAATGTTCCTGAGATTGAAGGTGAGTCTGTTCTGGAAAACACAAAAGAAATAATTTCGAATTGTGGAATAGTTTTAAAAGATTCTTCTATATACAATTGCTTTAGATTGGGGAGAAGAAAGGGCGAAACACGTTCAAGACCGATAATACAGAATTAGAAAAATTATTTTTTTTAGTTTTTAAAGAGAGAAATCGATACTTAAAACGGACGTTCAAAACCAATAATACAGAATTAGAAAATGAAAAATTTTTTATAAAGAGAGAAACAATACTTAAAACGGCATAATGGAAAAAACAATTGTGTTCTGTTTAATGTTCCTGATTTTGAAGGTGAGTCTGTTCTGGAAAACACAAAAGAAATAATTTCGAATTGTGGAATAGTTTTAAAAGATTCTTCTATATACAATTGCTTTAGATTGGGGAGAAGAAAGGGCGAAATACGTTCAAGACCGATAATACAGAATTAGAAAAATTATTTTTTTAGTTTTTAAAGAGAGAAATCGATATTTAAACCGGACGTTCAAGACCAATAATACAGAATTAGAAAATGAAATTTTTTTTTTAGGAGAGAAACAATACTTAAAACGGCATAATGGAAAAAACAATTGTGTTCTGTTTAATGTTCCTGAGGTTGAAGGTGAGTCTGTTCCGGAAAACACAAAAGAAATAATTTCGAATTGTGTGATAGTTTTAAAAGATTCTTCTATATACAATTGCTTTACCTGGGGGAGAAGAAAGGGCGAAACACGTTCAAGGCCGATAATACAGAATTAGAAAAATTATTTTTTTTAGTTTTTAAAGAGAGAAATCAATACTTAAAACGGACGTTGAAGACCGTAAATACAGAATTGGAAAATTAATTTTTTTTTAAAGAGAGAAATTCAATACTTAAAACGGCATAATGGAAAAAAAAATTGTGTTCCTGAAATTGTAGGTGAGTCTGTTCTGGAAAACAGAAAAGAAATTATTTCGAATTGTGGAATAGTTTTAAAAGATTCTTCTATATACAATTGCTTTAGATTGGGGAGAAGAAAGGGCGAAACACGTTCAAGACCGATAATACAGAATTAGAAAAATTATTTTTTTTAGTTTTTAAAGAGAGAAATCGATACTTAGAACGGACGTTCAAAACCAATAATACAGAATTAGAAAATGAAATTTTTTTTTTTAAGAGAGAAACAATACTTAAAACGGCATAATGGAAAAAAAAATTGTGTTCCTGAAATTGTAGGTGAGTCTGTTCTGGAAAACAGAAAAGAAATTATTTCGAATTGTGGAATAGTTTTAAAAGATTCTTCTATATACAATTGCTTTAGATTGGGGAGAAGAAAGGGCGAAACACGTTCAAGACCGATAATACAGAATTAGAAAAATTATTTTTTTTAGTTTTTAAAGAGAGAAATCGATACTTAAAACGGACGTTCAAAACCAATAATACAGAATTAGAAAATGATTTTTTTTTTTTAAAGAGAGAAACAATACTTAAAACGGCATAATGGAAAAAACAATTGTGTTCTGTTTAATGTTCCTGAGATTGAAGGTGAGTCTGTTCTGGAAAACACAGAAGAAATAATTTCGAATTGTGGAATAGTTTTAAAAGATTCTTCTATAAACATTTGTTTTAGATTGGGGAGTAGAAAGGGCGAAACACGTTTAAGACCGTAAATACAGAATTAGAAATCTTTTTTTTTTTAAAGAGAGAAATTCAATTCTTAAAACGGCATAATGGAAAAAACAATTGTGTTCTGATCAATGTTCCTTAGATTGACTGAGAGTCAGTTCTGGAAAAAACAAAAGTAATTATTTCGAATTGTGGAATAGTTTTAAAAGATTCTTCGATAAACCATTGATTTAGATTGGGGAGAAGAAAGGGCAAAACACGTTCAAGACCGATAATACAGAATTAAAAAATGAAATTTTTTTTATATTTTAAAGAGAGATATCGATACTTAAAACGGACGTTCAAGACCAATAATACAGAATTAGAAAATAAATTTTTTTTTAAAGAGAGAAACAATACTTAAAACGGCATAATGGAAAAAACAGTTGTTCTGTTTAATGTTCCTGAGATTGAAAGTGAGTCTGTTCTGGAAAACACAAAAGAAATAATTTCGAATTGTGGAATAGTTTTAAAAGATTCTTCTATATACAATTGCTTTAGATTGGGGAGAAGAAAGGGCGAAACACGTTCAAGACCGATAATACAGAATTAGAAAAAAATTTTTTTTTAGTTTTTAAAGAGAGTAATCGATACTTAAAACGGACGTTCAAAACCAATAATACAGAAGTAGAAAATGAAAATTTTTTTTAAAGAGAGAAACAATACTTAAAACGGCATAATGGAAAAAACAATTGTGTTCTGTTTGATGTTCCTGAGATTGAAGGTGAGTCTGTTCTGGAAATCACAAAAGAAATAATCTCGAATTGTGGAATAGTTTTAAAAGATTCTTCTATATACAATTGCTTTAGATTGGAGAGAAGAAAGGGCGAAACACGTTCAAGACCGATAATACAGAATTAGAAAAATTATTTTTTTTAGTTTTTAAAGAGAGAAATCGATACTTAAAACGGACGTTCAAGACCAATAATACAGAATTAGAAAATAAATTTTTTTTTTTAAAGAGAGAAACAATACTTAAAACGGTATAATGGAAAAAACAATTGTGTTCTGTTTAATGTTCCTGAGATTAAAGGTGAGTCTGTTCTTGAAAACACAAAAGAAATAATTTCGAATTGTGGAATAGTTTTAAAAGATTCTACTATACACAATTGCTTTAGATTGGGGTGAAGAAAGGGCGAAACACGTTCAAGACCGATAAAACAGAATTAGAAAAATTATTTTTTTTAGTTTTTAAAGAGAGAAATCGATACTTAAAACGGACGTTCAAGACCAATAATACAGAATTAGAAAAATTATTTTTTTTTTAAAGAGAGAAATTCAATTCTTAAACCGGCATAATGGAAAAAACAATTGTGTTCTGATCAATGTTCCTGAGATTGAAGGTGAGTCTGTTCTGGAAAACACAGAAGAAATAATTTCGAATTGTGGAATAGTTTTAAAAGATTCTTCTATAAACATTTGTTTTAGATTGGGGAGTAGAAAGGGCGAAACAAGTTTAAGACCGTAAATACAGAATTAGAATTTTTTTTTTTTTAAAGAGAGAAATTCAATTCTTAAAACGGCATAATGGAAAAAACAATTGTGTTCTGTTTAATGTTCCTGAGATTGAAGGTGAGTCTGTTCTGGAAAACACAGAAGAAATAATTTCGAATTCTGGAATAGTTTTAAAAGATTCTTCAATATACAATTGATTTAGATTGGGGAGAAGAAAGGGCGATACACGTTCAAGACCGATAATACAGAATTAGAAAAATTATGAGAAATTCAAGACTTAAAACGGCTTAATGGAAAAAACAATTGTGCTCTGTTTAATGTTCCTGAGATTGAAGATGAGTCTGTTCTGGAAAACACAAAAGAAATAATTTCGAATTGTGGAATAGTTTTAAAAGATTCTTCTATATACAATTGCTTTAGATTGGGGAGAAGAAAGGGCGAAACATGTTCAAGACCGATAATACAGAATTGGAAAAATTATTTTTTTTAGTTTTTAAAGAGAGAAATCGATACTTAAAACGGACATTCAAGACCAATAATACAGAATTAGAAAATGAAAAATTTTTTTTAAAGAGAGAAACAATACTTTTAAAACGGCATAATGGAAAAAACAATTGTGTTCTGTTTAATGTTCCTGAGATTGAATGTGAGTCTGTTCTGGAAAACACAAAAGAAATAATTTCGAATTGTGGAATAGTTTTAAATGATTCTTCTATATACAATTGCTTTAGATTGGGGAGAAGAAAGGGCGAAACACTTTCAAGGCCGATAAAACAGAATTAGAAAATTTTTTTTTTGTTTTTATAGAGAGAAATCAATACTTAAAACGGACGTTTAAGACCGTAAATACAGAATTAGAAAATTTATTTTTTTTTAAAGAGAGAAATTCAATACTTAAAACGGCATAATGGAAAAAACAATTGTGAATTAGAATAATTATTTTTTTTAGTTTTTAAAGAGAGAAATCAATACTTAAAACGGACGTTTAAGACCGTAAATACAGAATTAGAAAATTAATTTGTTTTTAAAGAGAGAAATTCAATACTTAAAACGGCACAATGGAAAAAACAATTGTGTTCAGATTAATGTTCCTGAGATTGACGGTGAGTCTGTTCTGGAAAACACAAAAGAAATAATTTCGAATTGTGGAATAAATTTAAAAGATTCTTCTATATACAATTGCTTTAGATTGGGGAGAAGAAAGGGCGAAACACGTTCAAGACCGATAATACAGAATTGGAAAAATTATTTTTTTTAGTTTTTAAAGAGAGAAATCGATACTTAAACCGGACGTTCAAGACCAATAATACAG
Source organism: Troilus luridus (assembly GCA_964056705.1). Lineage (NCBI taxonomy): Eukaryota > Metazoa > Arthropoda > Insecta > Hemiptera > Pentatomidae > Troilus > Troilus luridus. Next base: position 190,533,652 of record OZ057412.1, on the reverse strand, counting down.
TATTAGAAAATGCAATTTTTTTTTAAGGAAAGAAACAATACTTAAAACGGCATAATGGAAAAAACAATTGTGTTCTGTTTAATGTTTCTGAGGTTGAAGGTGAGTCTGTTCTGGAAAACACAAAAGAAATAATTTCGAATTGTGTAATAGTTTTAAAAGATTCTTCTATATACAATTGCTTTAGATTGGGGAGAAGAAAGGGCGAAACACGTTCAAGACCGATAATACAGAATTAGAAAAATTATTTTTTTTAGTTTTTAAAGAGAGAAATCGATACTTAAAACGGACGTTCAAAACCAATAATACAGAATTAGAAAATGAAATTTTTTTTTTAAAGAGAGAAACAATACTTAAAACGGCATAATGGAAAAAACAATTGTGTTCAGTTTAATGTTCCTGAAATTGAAGGTGAGTCTGTTCTGGAAAACACAAAAGAAATAATTTCGAATTGTGGAATAGTTTTAAATGATTCTTCTATATACAATTGCTTTAGATTGGGGAGAAGAATGGGCGAAACACGTTCAAGACCGATAATACAGAATTAGAAAAATTATTTTTTTTAGTTTTTAAAGAGAGAAATCGATACTTAAAACGGACTTTCAAGACCAATAATACAGAATTAGAAAAATTATTTTTTTTTTTAAAGAGACAAATTCAATTCTTAAACCGGCATAATGGAAAAAACAATTGTGTTCTGATCAATGTTCCTGAGATTGACGGGGAGTCTGTTCTGGAAAACACAAAAGAAATAATTTCGAATTGTGGAATAGTTTTAAAAGATTATTCTATATACAATTGCTTTAGATTGGGGAAAAGAAAGGGCGAAACACGTTCAAGACCGATAATACAGAATTAGAAAAATTATTTTTTTTAGTTTTTAAAGAGAGAAATCGATACTTAAAACGGACGTTCAAGACCAATAATACAAAATTAGAAAATGAAAATTTTTTTTAAAGAGAGAAACAATACTTAAAACGGCATAATGGAAAAAACAATTGTGTTCTGTTTAATGTTCCTGAGATTGAAGGTGAGTCTGTTCTGGAAAACTCAAAAGAAATAATTTCGAATTGTGGAATAGTTTTAAAAGATTCTTCTATATACAATTGCTTTAGATTGGGGAGAAGAAAGGTCGAAACACGTTCAAGACCCATAATACAGAATTAGAAAAATTATTTTTTTTAGTTTTTAAAGAGAGAAATCGATACTTAAAACGGACGTTCAAGACCGTAAATACAGAATTGGAAAATTAATTTTTTTTTAAAGAGAGAAATTCAATACTTAAAACGGCATAATGGAAAAAAAAACTGTGTTCCTGAAATTGAAGGTGAGTCTGTTCTGGAAAACACAAAAGAAATAATTTCGAATTGTGGAATAGTTTTAAAAGATTCTTCTATATACAATTGCTTTAGATTGGGGAGAAGAAAGGGCGAAACACGTTCAAGACCGATAATACAGAATTAGAAAAATTATTTTTTTTAGTTTTTAAAGAGAGAAATCGATATTTAAACCGGACGTTCAAGACCAATAATACAGAATTAGAAAATGAAAACTTTTTTTAAAGAGAGAAACAATACTTAAAACGGCATAATGGAAAAAACAATTGTGTTTTGTTTAATGTTCCTGAGATTGAAGGTGAGTCTGTTCTGGAAAACACAGACGAAATAATTTCGAATTGTGGAATAGTTTTAAAAGATTCTTCTATAAACATTTGTTTTAGATTGGGGAGTAGAAAGGGCGAAACACGTTTAAGACCGTAAATACAGAATTAGAATTTTTTTTTTTTTAAAGAGAGAAATTCAATTCTTAAAACGGCATAATGGAAAAAACAATTGTGTTCTGTTTAATGTTCCTGAGATTGAAGGTGAGTCTGTTCTGGAAAACACAAAAGAAATAATTTCGAATTGTGGAATAGTTTTAAAAGATTCTTCTATATACAATTGCTTTAGATTGGGGAGAAGAAAGGGTGAAAAACGTTCAAGACCGATAATACAGAATTAGAAAAATTATTTTTTTTAGTTTTTAAAGAGAGAAATCGATATTTAAACCGGACGTTCAAGACCAATAATACAGAATTAGAAAATGAAATTTTTTTTTAAGGAGAGAAACAATACTTAAAACGGCATAATGGAAAAAACAATTGTGTTCTGTTTAATGTTCCTGAGGTTGAAGGTGAGTCTGTTCTGGAAAACACAAAAGAAATAATTTCGAATTGTGGAATAGTTTTAAAAGATTCTTCTATATACAATTGCTTTAGATTGGGGAGAAGAAAGGGCGAAACACGTTTAAGGCCGATAATACAGAATTAGAAAAATTATTTTTTTTTAAAGAGAGAAATTCAATTCTTAAAACGGATGTTTAAGACCGTAAATACAGAATTAGAAAATTAATTTTTTTTTAAAGAGAGAACTTCAATACTTAAAACGGCATAATGGAAAAAACAATTGTGTTCTGTTTAATGTTCCTGAGATTGAAGGTGAGTCTGTTCTGGAAAACACAAAAGAAATAATTTCGAATTGTGGAATAGTTTTAAAAGATTCTTCTATATACAATTGCTTTAGATTGGGGAGAAGAAAGGGCGAAACACGTTCAAGACCGATAATACAGAATTAGAAAAATTATTTTTTTTAGTTTTTAAAGAGAGAAATCGATATTTAAACCGGACGTTCAAGACCAATAATACAGAATTAGAAAATGAAAACTTTTTTTAAAGAGAGAAACAATACTTAAAACGGCATAATGGAAAAAACAATTGTGTTTTGTTTAATGTTCCTGAGATTGAAGGTGAGTCTGTTCTGGAAAACACAGACGAAATAATTTCGAATTGTGGAATAGTTTTAAAAGATTCTTCTATAAACATTTGTTTTAGATTGGGGAGTAGAAAGGGCGAAACACGTTTAAGACCGTAAATACAGAATTAGAATTTTTTTTTTTTTAAAGAGAGAAATTCAATTCTTAAAACGGCATAATGGAAAAAACAATTGTGTTCTGTTTAATGTTCCTGAGATTGAAGGTGAGTCTGTTCTGGAAAACACAAAAGAAATAATTTCGAATTGTGGAATAGTTTTAAAAGATTCTTCTATATACAATTGCTTTAGATTGGGGAGAAGAAAGGGTGAAAAACGTTCAAGACCGATAATACAGAATTAGAAAAATTATTTTTTTTAGTTTTTAAAGAGAGAAATCGATATTTAAACCGGACGTTCAAGACCAATAATACAGAATTAGAAAATGAAATTTTTTTTTAAGGAGAGAAACAATACTTAAAACGGCATAATGGAAAAAACAATTGTGTTCTGTTTAATGTTCCTGAGGTTGAAGGTGAGTCTGTTCTGGAAAACACAAAAGAAATAATTTCGAATTGTGGAATAGTTTTAAAAGATTCTTCTATATACAATTGCTTTAGATTGGGAAGAAGAAAGGGCGAAACACGTTTAAGGCCGATAATACAGAATTAGAAAAATTATTTTTTTTTAAAGAGAGAAATTCAATTCTTAAAACGGATGTTTAAGACCGTAAATACAGAATTAGAAAATTAATTTTTTTTTAAAGAGAGAACTTCAATACTTAAAACGGCATAATGGAAAAAACAATTGTGTTCTGTTTAATGTTCCTGAGATTGAAGGTGAGTCTGTTCTGGAAAACACAAAAGAAATAATTTCGAATTGTGGAATAGTTTTAAAAGATTCTTCTATATACAATTGCTTTAGATTGGGGAGAAGAAAGGGTGAAAAACGTTCAAGACCGATAATACAGAATTAGAAAAATTATTTTTTTTAGTTTTTAAAGAGAGAAATCGATATTTAAACCGGACGTTCAAGACCAATAATACAGAATTAGAAAATGAAATTTTTTTTTAAGGAGAGAAACAATACTTAAAACGGCATAATGGAAAAAACAATTGTGTTCTGTTTAATGTTCCTGAGGTTGAAGGTGAGTCTGTTCTGGAAAACACAAAAGAAATAATTTCGAATTGTGGAATAGTTTTAAAAGATTCTTCTATATACAATTGCTTTAGATTGGGGAGAAGAAAGGGCGAAACACGTTTAAGGCCGATAATACAGAATTAGAAAAATTATTTTTTTTTAAAGAGAGAAATTCAATTCTTAAAACGGATGTTTAAGACCGTAAATACAGAATTAGAAAATTAATTTTTTTTTAAAGAGAGAACTTCAATACTTAAAACGGCATAATGGAAAAAACAATTGTGTTCTGTTTAATGTTCCTGAGATTGAAGGTGAGTCTGTTCTGGAAAACACAAAAGAAATAATTTCGAATTGTGGAATAGTTTTAAAAGATTCTTCTATATACAATTGCTTTAGATTGGGGAGAAGAAAGGGTGAAACACGTTCAAGACCGATAATACAGAATTAGAAAAAATTTTTTTTTTAGTTTTTAAAGAGAGAAATCGATATTTAAACCGGACGTTCAAGACCAATAATACAGAATTAGAAAATGAAATTTTTTTTTAAGGAAAGAAACAATACTTAAAACGGCATAAAGGAAAAAACAATTGTGTTCTGTTTAATGTTTCTGAGGTTGAAGGTGAGTCTGTTCTGGAAAACACAAAAGAAATAATTTCGAATTGTGTAATAGTTTTAAAAGATTCTTCTATATACAATTGCTTTAGATTGGGGAGAAGAAAGGGCGAAACACGTTCAAGACCGATAATACAGAATTAGAAAAATTATTTTTTTTAGTTTTTAAAGAGAGAAATCGATACTTAAAACGGACGTTCAAAACCAATAATACAGAATTAGAAAATGAAATTTTTTTTTTAAAGAGAGAAACAATACTTAAAACGGCATAATGGAAAAAACAATTGTGTTCAGTTTAATGTTCCTGAAATTGAAGGTGAGTCTGTTCTGGAAAACACAAAAGAAATAATTTCGAATTGTGGAATAGTTTTAAATGATTCTTCTATATACAATTGCTTTAGATTGGGGAGAAGAATGGGCGAAACACGTTCAAGACCGATAATACAGAATTAGAAAAATTATTTTTTTTAGTTTTTAAAGAGAGAAATCGATACTTAAAACGGACTTTCAAGACCAATAATACAGAATTAGAAAAATTATTTTTTTTTTTAAAGAGACAAATTCAATTCTTAAACCGGCATAATGGAAAAAACAATTGTGTTCTGATCAATGTTCCTGAGATTGACGGGGAGTCTGTTCTGGAAAACACAAAAGAAATAATTTCGAATTGTGGAATAGTTTTAAAAGATTCTTCTATATACAATTGCTTTAGATTGGGGAAAAGAAAGGGCGAAACACGTTCAAGACCGATAATACAGAATTAGAAAAATTATTTTTTTTAGTTTTTAAAGAGAGAAATCGATACTTAAAACGGACGTTCAAGACCAATAATACAGAATTAGAAAATGAAAATTTTTTTTAAAGAGAGAAACAATACTTAAAACGCCATAATGGAAAAAACAATTGTGTTCTGTTTAATGTTCCTGAGATTGAAGGTGAGTCTGTTCTGGAAAACTCAAAAGAAATAATTTCGAATTGTGGAATAGTTTTAAAAGATTCTTCTATATACAATTGCTTTAGATTGGGGAGAAGAAAGGTCGAAACACGTTCAAGACCCATAATACAGAATTAGAAAAATTATTTTTTTTAGTTTTTAAAGAGAGAAATCGATACTTAAAACGGACGTTCAAGACCGTAAATACAGAATTGGAAAATTAATTTTTTTTTAAAGAGAGAAATTCAATACTTAAAACGGCATAATGGAAAAAAAAACTGTGTTCCTGAAATTGAAGGTGAGTCTGTTCTGGAAAACACAAAAGAAATAATTTCGAATTGTGGAATAGTTTTAAAAGATTCTTCTATATACAATTGCTTTAGATTGGGGAGAAGAAAGGGCGAAACACGTTCAAGACCGATAATACAGAATTAGAAAAATTATTTTTTTTAGTTTTTAAAGAGAGAAATCGATATTTAAACCGGACGTTCAAGACCAATAATACAGAATTAGAAAATGAAAACTTTTTTTAAAGAGAGAAACAATACTTAAAACGGCATAATGGAAAAAACAATTGTGTTTTGTTTAATGTTCCTGAGATTGAAGGTGAGTCTGTTCTGGAAAACACAGACGAAATAATTTCGAATTGTGGAATAGTTTTAAAAGATTCTTCTATAAACATTTGTTTTAGATTGGGGAGTAGAAAGGGCGAAACACGTTTAAGACCGTAAATACAGAATTAGAATTTTTTTTTTTTTAAAGAGAGAAATTCAATTCTTAAAACGGCATAATGGAAAAAACAATTGTGTTCTGTTTAATGTTCCTGAGATTGAAGGTGAGTCTGTTCTGGAAAACACAAAAGAAATAATTTCGAATTGTGGAATAGTTTTAAAAGATTCTTCTATATACAATTGCTTTAGATTGGGGAGAAGAAAGGGCGAAACACGTTCAAGACCGATAATACAGAATTAGAAAAATTATTTTTTTTAGTTTTTAAAGAGAGAAATCGATATTTAAACCGGACGTTCAAGACCAATAATACAGAATTAGAAAATGAAATTTTTTTTTAAGGAGAGAAACAATACTTAAAACGGCATAATGGAAAAAACAATTGTGTTCTGTTTAATGTTCCTGAGGTTGAAGGTGAGTCTGTTCTGGAAAACACAAAAGAAATAATTTCGAATTGTGTGATAGTTTTAAAAGATTCTTCTATATACAATTGCTTTACAGGGGGGAGAAGAAAGGGCGAAACACGTTCAAGGCCGATAATACAGAATTAGAAAAATTATTTTTTTTAGTGTTTAAAGAGAGAAATCAATACTTAAAACGGATGTTTCAGACCGTAAATACAGAATTAGAAAATTAATTTTTTTTTAAAGAGAGAACTTATATACTTAAAACGGCATAATGGAAAAAACAATTGTGAATTAGAAAAATTATTTTTTTTAGTTTTTAAAGGGAGAAATCAATACTTAAAACGGAAGTTTAAGACCGTAAATACAGAATTGGAAAATTAATTTTTTTTTAAAGAGAGAAATTCAATACTTAAAACGGCATAATGGAAAAAACAATTGTGTTCTGTTTGATGTTCCTGAGATTGAAGGTGAGTCTGTTCTGGAAAACACAAAAGAAATAATCTCGAATTGTGGAATAGTTTTAAAAGATTCTTCTATATACAATTGCTTTAGATTGGAGAGAAGAAAGGGCGAAACACGTTCAAGACCGATAATACAGAATTAGAAAAATTATTTTTTTTAGTTTTTAAAGAGAGAAATCGATACTTAAAACGGACGTTCAAGACCGTAAATACAGAATTGGAAAATTAATTTTTTTTGAAAGAGAGAAATTCAATACTTAAAACGGCATAATGGAAAAAAAAACTGTGTTCCTGAAATTGAAGGTGAGTCTGTTCTGGAAAACACAAAAGAAATAATTTCGAATTGTGTAATAGTTTTAAAAGATTCTTCTATATACAATTGCTTTAGATTGGGGAGAAGAAAGGGCGAAACACGTTCAAGACCGATAATACAGAATTAGAAAAATTATTTTTTTTAGTTTTTAAAGAGAGAAATCGATACTTAAAACGGACGTTCAAAACCAATAATACAGAATTAGAAAATGAAATTTTTTTTTAAAGAGAGAAACAATACTTAAAACGGCATAATGGAAAAAACAATTGTGTTCAGTTTAATGTTCCTGAAATTGAAGGTGAGTCTGTTCTGGAAAACACAAAAGAAATAATTTCGAATTGTGGAATAGTTTTAAATGATTCTTCTATATACAATTGCTTTAGATTGGGGAGAAGAATGGGCGAAACACGTTCAAGACCGATAATACAGAATTAGAAAAATTATTTTTTTTAGTTTTTAAAGAGAGAAATCGATACTTAAAACGGACTTTCAAGACCAATAATACAGAATTAGAAAAATTATTTTTTTTTTTAAAGAGACAAATTCAATTCTTAAACCGGCATAATGGAAAAAACAATTGTGTTCTGATCAATGTTCCTGAGATTGACGGGGAGTCTGTTCTGGAAAACACAAAAGAAATAATTTCGAATTGTGGAATAGTTTTAAAAGATTCTTCTATATACAATTGCTTTAGATTGGGGAAAAGAAAGGGCGAAACACGTTCAAGACCGATAATACAGAATTAGAAAAATTATTTTTTTTAGTTTTTAAAGAGAGAAATCGATACTTAAAACGGACGTTCAAGACCAATAATACAGAATTAGAAAATGAAAATTTTTTTTAAAGAGAGAAACAATACTTAAAACGGCATAATGGAAAAAACAATTGTGTTCTGTTTAATGTTCCTGAGATTGAAGGTGAGTCTGTTCTGGAAAACTCAAAAGAAATAATTTCGAATTGTGGAATAGTTTTAAAAGATTCTTCTATATACAATTGCTTTAGATTGGGGAGAAGAAAGGTCGAAACACGTTCAAGACCCATAATACAGAATTAGAAAAATTATTTTTTTTAGTTTTTAAAGAGAGAAATCGATACTTAAAACGGACGTTCAAGACCGTAAATACAGAATTGGAAAATTAATTTTTTTTTAAAGAGAGAAATTCAATACTTAAAACGGCATAATGGAAAAAAAAACTGTGTTCCTGAAATTGAAGGTGAGTCTGTTCTGGAAAACACAAAAGAAATAATTTCGAATTGTGGAATAGTTTTAAAAGATTCTTCTATATACAATTGCTTTAGATTGGGGAGAAGAAAGGGCGAAACACGTTCAAGACCGATAATACAGAATTAGAAAAATTATTTTTTTTAGTTTTTAAAGAGAGAAATCGATATTTAAACCGGACGTTCAAGACCAATAATACAGAATTAGAAAATGAAAACTTTTTTTAAAGAGAGAAACAATACTTAAAACGGCATAATGGAAAAAACAATTGTGTTTTGTTTAATGTTCCTGAGATTGAAGGTGAGTCTGTTCTGGAAAACACAGACGAAATAATTTCGAATTGTGGAATAGTTTTAAAAGATTCTTCTATAAACATTTGTTTTAGATTGGGGAGTAGAAAGGGCGAAACACGTTTAAGACCGTAAATACAGAATTAGAATTTTTTTTTTTTTAAAGAGAGATATTCAATTCTTAAAACGGCATAATGGAAAAAACAATTGTGTTCTGTTTAATGTTCCTGAGATTGAAGGTGAGTCTGTTCTGGAAAACACAAAAGAAATAATTTCGAATTGTGTGATAGTTTTAAAAGATTCTTCTATATACAATTGCTTTACATGGGGGAGAAGAAAGGGCGAAACACGTTCAAGGCCGATAATACAGAATTAGAAAAATTATTTTTTTTAGTGTTTAAAGAGAGAAATCAATACTTAAAACGGATGTTTAAGACCGTAAATACAGAATTAGAAAATTAATTTTTTTTTAAAGAGAGAACTTATATACTTAAAACGGCATAATGGAAAAAACAATTGTGAATTAGAAAAATTATTTTTTTTAGTTTTTAAAGGGAGAAATCAATACTTAAAACGGAAGTTTAAGACCGTAAATACAGAATTGGAAAATTAATTTTTTTTTAAAGAGAGAAATTCAATACTTAAAACGGCATAATGGAAAAAAAATTGTGTTCCTGAAATTGAAAGTGAGTCTGTTCTGGAAAACACAAAAGAAATAATTTCGAATTGTGGAATAGTTTTAAAAGATTCTTCTATATACAATTGCTTTAGATTGGGGAGAAGAAAGGGCGAAACACGTTCAAGACCGATAATACAGAATTAGAAAAATTATTTTTTTTAGTTTTTAAAGAGAGAAATCGATACTTAAAACGGACGTTCAAAACCAATAATACAGAATTAGAAAATGAAATTTTTTTTTAAAGAGAGAAACAATACTTAAAACGGCATAATGGAAAAAACAATTGTGTTCTGTTTGATGTTCCTGAGATTGAAGGTGAGTCTGTTCTGGAAAACACAAAAGAAATAATCTCGAATTGTGGAATAGTTTTAAAAGATTCTTCTATATACAATTGCTTTAGATTGGAGAGAAGAAAGGGCGAAACACGTTCAAGACCGATAATACAGAATTAGAAAAATTATTTTTTTTAGTTTTTAAAGAGAGAAATCGATACTTAAAACGGACGTTCAAGACCAATAATACAGAAATAGAAAATAATTTTTTTTTTTTAAAGAGAGAAACAATACTTAAAACGGTATAATGGAAAAAACAATTGTGTTCTGTTTAATGTTCCTGAGATTAAAGGTGAGTCTGTTCTTGAAAACACAAAAGAAATAATTTCGAATTGTGGAATAGTTTTAAAAGATTCTACTATACACAATTGCTTTAGATTGGGGTGAAGAAAGGGCGAAACACGTTCAAGACCGATAAAACAGAATTAGAAAAATTATTTTTTTTAGTTTTTAAAGAGAGAAATCGATACTTAAAACGGACGTTCAAGACCAATAATACAGAATTAGAAAAATTATTTTTTTTTTAAAGAGAGAAATTCAATTCTTAAACCGGCATAATGGAAAAAACAATTGTGTTCTGTTTAATGTTCCTGAGATTGAAGGTGAGTCTGTTCTGGAAAACACAGAAGAAATAATTTCGAATTGTGGAATAGTTTTAAAAGATTCTTCTATATACAATTGCTTTAGATTGGGGAGAAGAAAGGGGAAACACTTTCAAGGCCGATAAAACAGAATTAGAAAAATTATGAGAAATTCAAGACTTAAAACGGCTTAATGGAAAAAACAATTGTGCTCTGTTTAATGTTCCTGAGATTGAAGATGAGTCTGTTCTGGAAAACACAAAAGAAATAATTTCGAATTGTGGAATAGTTTTAAAAGATTCTTCTATATACAATTGCTTTAGATTGGGGAGAAGAAAGGGGAAACAATTTCAAGGCCGATAAAACAGAATTAGAAAAATTATTTTTTTTGTTTTTATAGAGAGAAATCAATACTTAAAACGGACGTTTAAGACCGTAAATACAGAATTAGAAAATTTATTTTTTTTTAAAGAGAGAAATTCAATACTTAAAACGGCATAATGGAAAAAACAATTGTGAATTAGAATAATTATTTTTTTTAGTTTTTAAAGAGAGAAATCAATACTTAAAACGGACGTTTAAGACCGTAAATACAGAATTAGAAAATTAATTTGTTTTTAAAGAGAGAAATTCAATACTTAAAACGGCACAATGGAAAAAACAATTGTGTTCAGATTAATGTTCCTGAGATTGACGGTGAGTCTGTTCTGGAAAACACAAAAGAAATAATTTCGAATTGTGGAATAGTTTTAAAAGATTCTTCTATATACAATTGCTTTAGATTGGGGAGAAGAAAGGGCGAAACACGTTCAAGACCGATAATACAGAATTAGAAAAATTATTTTTTTTAGTGTTTAAAGAGAGAAATCAATACTTAAAACGGATGTTTAAGACCGTAAATACAGAATTAGAAAATTAATTTTTTTTTAAAGAGAGAACTTATATACTTAAAACGGCATAATGGAAAAAACAATTGTGAATTAGAAAAATTATTTTTTTTAGTTTTTAAAGGGAGAAATCAATACTTAAAACGGACGTTTAAGACCGTAAATACAGAATTGGAAAATTAATTTTTTTTTAAAGAGAGAAATTCAATACTTAAAACGGCATAATGGAAAAAAAAATTGTGTTCCTGAAATTGAAAGTGAGTCTGTTCTGGAAAACACAAAAGAAATAATTTCGAATTGTGGAATAGTTTTAAAAGATTCTACTATACACAATTGCTTTAGATTGGGGTAAAGAAAGGGCGAAACACGTTCAAGACCGATAAAACAGAATTAGAAAAATTATTTTTTTTAGTTTTTAAAGAGAGAAATCGATACTTGAAACGGACGTTCAAAACCAATAATACAGAATTAGAAAATAAAATTTTTTTTTAAAGAGAGAAACAATACTTAAAACGGCATAATGGAAAAAACAATTGTGTTCTGTTACATGTTCCTGAGATTAAAGGTGAGTCTGTTCTTGAAAACACAAAAGAAATAATTTCGAATTGTGGAATAGTTTTAAAAGATTCTACTATACACAATTGCTTTAGATTGGGGTAAAGAAAGGGCGAAACACGTTCAAGACCGATAAAACAGAATTAGAAAAATTATTTTTTTTAGTTTTTAAAGAGAGAAATCGATACTTAAAACGGACGTTCAAAACCAATAATACAGAATTAGAAAATGAAAATTTTTTTTTTAAGAGAGAAACAATACTTAAAACGGGATAATGGAAAAAACAATTGTGTTCTGTTTAATGTTCCTGAGATTGAAGGTGAGTCTGTTCTGGAAAACACAAAAGAAATAATTTCGAATTGTGGAATAGTTTTAAAAGATTCTTCTAAATACAATTGCTTTAGATTGGGGAGAAGAAAGGGCGAAACACGTTCAAGACCGATAATACAGAATTAGAAAATGAAATTTTTTTTAGTTTTTAAAGAGAGAAATCGATACTTGAAACGGACGTTCAAAACCAATAATACAGAATTAGAAAATGAAATTTTTTTTTAAAGAGAGAAACAATACTTTAAACGGCATAATGGAAAAAACAATTGTGTTCTGTTTAATGTTCCTGAGATTGAAGGTAAGTCTGTTCTGGAAAACACAAAAGAAATAATTTCGAATTGTGTAATAGTTTTAAAAGATTCTTCTATATACAATTGCTTTACATGGGGGAGAAAAAAGGGCGAAACACGTTCAAGGCCGATAATACAGAATTAGAAAATTAATTTTTTCTTAAAGAGAGAACTTATATACTTAAAACGGCATAATGGAAAAAACAATTGTGAATTAGAAAAATTATTTTTTTTAGTTTTTAAAGGGAGAAATCAATACTTAAAACGGACGTTTAAGACCGTAAATACAGAATTGGAAAATTAATTTTTTTTTAAAGAGAGAAATTCAATACTTAAAACGGCATAATGGAAAAAAAAATTGTGTTCCTGAAATTGAAAGTGAGTCTGTTCTGGAAAACACAAAAGAAATAATTTCGAATTGTGGAATAGTTTTAAAAGATTCTTCTATATACAATCGCTTTAGATTGGGGAGAAGAAAGGGCGAAACACGTTCAAGACCGATAATACAGAATTAGAAAAATTATTTTTTTTAGTTTTTAAAGAGAGAAATCGATACTTAAAACGGACGTTCAAAACCAATAATACAGAATTAGAAAATGAAATTTTTTTTTAAAGAGAGAAACAATACTTAAAACGGCATAATGGAAAAAACATTTGTGTTCTGTTTGATGTTCCTGAGATTGAAGGTGAGTCTGTTCTGGAAAACACAAAAGAAATAATCTCGAATTGTGGAATAGTTTTAAAAGATTCTTCTATATACAATTGCTTTAGATTGGAGAGAAGAAAGGGCGAAACACGTTCAAGACCGATAATACAGAATTAGAAAAATTATTTTTTTTTGTTTTTAAAGAGAGAAATCGATACTTAAAACGGACGTTCAAGACCAATAATACAGAATTAGAAAATAAAAATTTTTTTTTAAAGAGAGAAACAATACTTAAAACGGTATAATGGAAAAAACAATTGTGTTCTGTTTAATGTTCCTGAGATTAAAGGTGAGTCTGTTCTTGAAAACACAAAAGAAATAATTTCGAATTGTGGAATAGTTTTAAAAGATTCTACTATACACAATTGCTTTAGATTGGGGTGAAGAAAGGGCGAAACACGTTCAAGACCGATAAAACAGAATTAGAAAAATTATTTTTTTTAGTTTTTAAAGAGAGAAATCGATACTTAAAACGGACGTTCAAGACCAATAATACAGAATTAGAAAAATTATTTTTTTTTTAAAGAGAGAAATTCAATTCTTAAACCGGCATAATGGAAAAAACAATTGTGTTCTGTTTAATGTTCCTGAGATTGAAGGTGAGTCTGTTCTGGAAAACACAGAAGAAATAATTTCGAATTGTGGAATAGTTTTAAAAGATTCTTCTATAAACATTTGTTTTAGATTGGGGAGTAGAAAGGGCGAAACACGTTTAAGACCGTAAATACAGAATTAGAATTTTTTTTTTTTTAAAGAGAGAAATTCAATTCTTAAAACGGCATAATGGAAAAAACAATTGTGTTCTGTTTAATGTTCCTGAGATTGAAGGTGAGTCTGTTCTGGAAAACACAAAAGAAATAATTTCGAATTCTGGAATAGTTTTAAAAGATTCTTCAATATACAATTGATTTAGATTGGGGAGAAGAAAGGGCGATACACGTTCAAGACCGATAATACAGAATTAAAAAAATTATGAGAAATTCAAGACTTAAAACGGCTTAATGGAAAAAAAAATTGTGCTCTGTTTAATGTTCCTGAGATTGAAGATGAGTCTGTTCTGGAAAACACAAAAGAAATAATTTCGAATTGTGGAATAGTTTTAAAAGATTCTTCTATATACAATTGCTTTAGATTGGGGAGAAGAAAGGGCGAAACACTTTCAAGGCCGATAAAACAGAATTAGAAAAATTATTTTTTTTGTTTTTATAGAGAGAAATCAATACTTAAAACGGACGTTTAAGACCGTAAATACAGAATTAGAAAATTTATTTTTTTTTAAAGAGAGAAATTTAATACTTAAAACGGCATAATGGAAAAAACAATTGTGTTCTGTTTAATGTTCCTGAGATTGAAGGTAAGTCTGTTCTGGAAAACACAAAAGAAATAATTTCGAATTGTGGAATAGTTTTAAAAGATTCTTCTATATACAATTGCTTTAGATTGGGGAGAAGAAAGGGCGAAACACGTTCAAGACCGATAATACAGAATTAGAAAAATTATTTTTTTTAGTTTTTAAAGAGAGAAATCGATACTTAAAACGGACGTTCAAAACCAATAATACAGAATTAGAAAATGAAAATTTTTTTTAAAGAGAGAAACAATACTTAAAACGGCATAATGGAAAAAACAATTGTGTTCTGTTTAATGTTCCTGAGATTGAAGGTAAGTCTGTTCTGGAAAACACAAAAGAAATAATTTCGAATTGTGGAATAGTTTTAAAAGATTCTTCTATATACAATTGCTTTAGATTGGGGAGAAGAAAGGGCGAAACACGTTCAAGACCGATAATACAGAATTAGAAAAATTATTTTTTTTAGTTTTTAAAGAGAGAAATCGATACTTAAAACGGACGTTCAAGACCAATAATACAGAATTAGAAAATGAAAATTTTTTTTAAAGAGAGAAACAATACTTAAAACGGCATAATGGAAAAAACAATTGTGTTCTGTTTAATGTTCCTGAGATTGAAGGTGAGTCTGTTCTGGAAAACACAAAAGAAATAATTTCGAATTGTGGAATAGTTTTAAAAGATTCTTCTATATACAATTGCTCTAGATTGGGGAGAAGAAAGGGCGAAACACGTTCAAGACCGATAATACAGAATTAGAAAAATTATTTTTTTTAGTTTTTAAAGAGAGAAATCGATACTTAAAACGGGATAATGGAAAAAACAATTGTGTTCAGATTAATGTTCCTGAGATTGACGGTGAGTCTGCTCTGGAAAACACAAAAGTAATTATTTCGAATTGTGGAATAGTTTTAAAAGATTCTTCGATAAACAGTTGCTTTAGATTGGGGAGAAGAAAGGGCGAAACACGTTCAAGACCGATAATACAGAATTAGAAAAATGAATTTTTTTTTTTTAAGAGAGAAACAATACTTAAAACGGGATAATGGAAAAAACAATTGTGTTCTGTTTAATGTACAGAATTAGAAAAATTATTTTTTTTAGTTTTTAAAGAGAGAAATCGATACTTAAAACGGACATTCAAGACCAATAATACAGAATTAGAAAATGAAAAATTTTTTTTAAAGAGAGAAACAATACTTTTAAAACGGCATAATGGAAAAAACAATTGTGTTCTGTTTAATGTTCCTGAGATTGAATGTGAGTCTGTTCTGGAAAACACAAAAGAAATAATTTCGAATTGTGGAATAGTTTTAAAAGATTCTTCTATATACAATTGCTTTAGATTGGGGAGAAGAAAGGGCGAAACACGTTCAAGACCGATAATACAGAATTAGAAAAATTATTTTTTTTAGTTTTTAAAGAGAGAAATCGATACTTAAAACGGACGTTCAAGACCAATAATACAGAATTAGAAAATGAAAATTTTTTTTAAAGAGAGAAACAATACTTAAAACGGCATAATGGAAAAAACAATTGTGTTCTGTTTAATGTTCCTGAGATTGAAGGTGAGTCTGTTCTGGAAAACACAAAAGAAATAATTTCGAATTGTGGAATAGTTTTAAAAGATTCTTCTATATACAATTGCTTTAGATTGGGGAGAAGAAAGGGCGAAACACGTTCAAGACCGATAATACAGAATTAGAAAAATTATTTTTTTTAGTTTTTAAAGAGAGAAATCGATACTTGAAACGGACGTTCAAAACCAATAATACAGAATTAGAAAATGAAATTTTTTTTTAAAGAGAGAAACAATACTTAAAACGGCATAATGGAAAAAACAATTGTGTTCTGTTTAATGTTCCTGAGATTAAAGGTGAGTCTGTACTTGAAAACACAAAAGAAATAATTTCGAATTGTGGAATAGTTTTAAAAGATTCTACTATACACAATTGCTTTAGATTGGGGTAAAGAAAGGGCGAAACACGTTCAAGACCGATAAAACAGAATTAGAAAAATTATTTTTTTTAGTTTTTAAAGAGAGAAATCGATACTTAAAACGGACGTTCAAAACCAATAATACAGAATTAGAAAATGAAATTTTTTTTTTTAAGAGAGAAACAATACTTAAAACGGGATAATGGAAAAAACAATTGTGTTCTGTTTAATGTTCCTGAGATTGAAGGTGAGTCTGTTCTGGAAAACACAAAAGAAATAATTTCGAATTGTGGAATAGTTTTAAAAGATTCTTCTAAATACAATTGCTTTAGATTGGGGAGAAGAAAGGGCGAAACACGTTCAAGACCGATAATACAGAATTAGAAAAATTATTTTTTTTAGTTTTTAAAGAGAGAAATCGATACTTAAAACGGACGTTCAAAACCAATAATACAGAATTAGAAAATGAAAATTTTTTTTAAAGAGAGAAACAATACTTAAAACGGCATAATGGAAAAAACAATTGTGTTCTGTTTAATGTTCCTGAGATTGAAGGTAAGTCTGTTCTGGAAAACACAAAAGAAATAATTTCGAATTGTGGAATAGTTTTAAAAGATTCTTCTATATACAATTGCTTTAGATTGGGGAGAAGAAAGGGCGAAACACGTTCAAGACCGATAATACAGAATTAGAAAAATTATTTTTTTTAGTTTTTAAAGAGAGAAATCGATACTTAAAACGGACGTTCAAAACCAATAATACAGAATTAGAAAATGAAATTTTTTTTTTTAAGAGAGAAACAATACTTAAAACGGGATAATGGAAAAAACAATTGTGTTCTGTTTAATGTTCCTGAGATTGACGGTGAGTCTGCTCTGGAAAACACAAAAGTAATTATTTCGAATTGTGGAATAGTTTTAAAAGATTCTTCGATAAACAGTTGCTTTAGATTGGGGAGAAGAAAGGGCGAAACACGTTCAAGACCGATAATACAGAATTAGAAAAATGAATTTTTTTTTTTTTAAGAGAGAAACAATACTTAAAACGGGATAATGGAAAAAACAATTGTGTTCTGTTTAATGTACAGAATTAGAAAAATTATTTTTTTTAGTTTTTAAAGAGAGAAATCGATACTTAAATCGGACATTCAAGACCAATAATACAGAATTAGAAAATGAAAAATTTTTTTTAAAGAGAGAAACAATACTTTTAAAACGGCATAATGGAAAAAACAATTGTGTTCTGTTTAATGTTCCTGAGATTGAATGTGAGTCTGTTCTGGAAAACACAAAAGAAATAATTTCGAATTGTGGAATAGTTTTAAAAGATTCTTCTATATACAATTGCT
The DNA here is from genome assembly GCA_964056705.1 of Troilus luridus. NCBI lineage: Eukaryota > Metazoa > Arthropoda > Insecta > Hemiptera > Pentatomidae > Troilus > Troilus luridus. Next base: position 190,515,767 of record OZ057412.1, on the reverse strand, counting down.
TTAGATTGGGGAGAAGAAAGGGCGAAACACGTTCAAGACCGATAATACAGAATTAGAAAAATTATTTTTTTTAGTTTTTAAAGAGAGAAATCGATACTTAAAACGGACGTTCAAGACCAATAATACAGAATTAGAAAATGAAAATTTTTTTTAAAGAGAGAAACAATACTTAAAACGGCATAATGGAAAAAACAATTGTGTTCTGTTTAATGTTCCTGAGATTGAAGGTGAGTCTGTTCTGGAAAACACAAAAGAAATAATTTCGAATTGTGGAATAGTTTTAAAAGATTCTTCTATATACAATTGCTTTAGATTGGGGAGAAGAAAGGGCGAAACACGTCCAAGACCGATAATACAGAATTAGAAAAATTATTTTTTTTAGTTTTTAAAGAGAGAAATCGATACTTGAAACGGACGTTCAAAACCAATAATACAGAATTAGAAAATGAAATTTTTTTTTAAAGAGAGAAACAATACTTAAAACGGCATAATGGAAAAAACAATTGTGTTCTGTTTAATGTTCCTGAGATTAAAGGTGAGTCTGTACTTGAAAACACAAAAGAAATAATTTCGAATTGTGGAATAGTTTTAAAAGATTCTACTATACACAATTGCTTTAGATTGGGGTAAAGAAAGGGCGAAACACGTTCAAGACCGATAAAACAGAATTAGAAAAATTATTTTTTTTAGTTTTTAAAGAGAGAAATCGATACTTAAAACGGACGTTCAAAACCAATAATACAGAATTAGAAAATGAAATTTTTTTTTTTAAGAGAGAAACAATACTTAAAACGGGATAATGGAAAAAACAATTGTGTTCTGTTTAATGTTCCTGAGATTGAAGGTGAGTCTGTTCTGGAAAACACAAAAGAAATAATTTCGAATTGTGGAATAGTTTTAAAAGATTCTTCTAAATACAATTGCTTTAGATTGGGGAGAAGAAAGGGCGAAACACGTTCAAGACCGATAATACAGAATTAGAAAAATTATTTTTTTTAGTTTTTAAAGAGAGAAATCGATACTTAAAACGGACGTTCAAAACCAATAATACAGAATTAGAAAATGAAAATTTTTTTTAAAGAGAGAAACAATACTTAAAACGGCATAATGGAAAAAACAATTGTGTTCTGTTTAATGTTCCTGAGATTGAAGGTAAGTCTGTTCTGGAAAACACAAAAGAAATAATTTCGAATTGTGGAATAGTTTTAAAAGATTCTTCTATATACAATTGCTTTAGATTTGGGAGAAGAAAGGGCGAAACACGTTCAAGACCGATAATACAGAATTAGAAAAATTATTTTTTTTAGTTTTTAAAGAGAGAAATCGATACTTAAAACGGACGTTCAAGACCAATAATACAGAATTAGAAAATGAAAATTTTTTTTAAAGAGAGAAACAATACTTAAAACGGCATAATGGAAAAAACAATTGTGTTCTGTTTAATGTTCCTGAGATTGAAGGTGAGTCTGTTCTGGAAAACACAAAAGAAATAATTTCGAATTGTGGAATAGTTTTAAAAGATTCTTCTATATACAATTGCTCTAGATTGGGGAGAAGAAAGGGCGAAACACGTTCAAGACCGATAATACAGAATTAGAAAAATTATTTTTTTTAGTTTTTAAAGAGAGAAATCGATACTTAAAACGGCATAATGGAAAAAACAATTGTGTTCTGTTTAATGTTCCTGAGATTGAAGGTGAGTCTGTTCTGGAAAACACAAAAGAAATAATTTCGAATTGTGGAATAGTTTTAAAAGATTCTTCTATATACAATTGCTCTAGATTGGGGAGAAGAAAGGGCGAAACACGTTCAAGACCGATAATACAGAATTAGAAAAATTATTTTTTTTAGTTTTTAAAGAGAGAAATCGATACTTAAAACGGACGTTCAAAACCAATAATACAGAATTAGAAAATGAAAATTTTTTTTAAAGAGAGAAACAATACTTAAAACGGCATAATGGAAAAAACAATTGTGTTCTGTTTAATGTTCCTGAGATTGAAGGTAAGTCTGTTCTGGAAAACACAAAAGAAATAATTTCGAATTGTGGAATAGTTTTAAAAGATTCTTCTATATACAATTGCTTTAGATTTGGGAGAAGAAAGGGCGAAACACGTTCAAGACCGATAATACAGAATTAGAAAAATTATTTTTTTTAGTTTTTAAAGAGAGAAATCGATACTTAAAACGGGAGTTCAAGACCAATAATACAGAATTAGAAAATGAAAATTTTTTTTAAAGAGAGAAACAATACTTAAAACGGCATAATGGAAAAAACAATTGTGTTCTGTTTAATGTTCCTGAGATTGAAGGTAAGTCTGTTCTGGAAAACACAAAAGAAATAATTTCGAATTGTGGAATAGTTTTAAAAGATTCTTCTATATACAATTGCTTTAGATTTGGGAGAAGAAAGGGCGAAACACGTTCAAGACTGATAATACAGAATTAGAAAAATTATTTTTTTTAGTTTTTAAAGAGAGAAATCGATACTTAAAACGGACGTTCAAGACCAATAATACAGAATTAGAAAATGAAAATTTTTTTTAAAGAGAGAAACAATACTTAAAACGGCATAATGGAAAAAACAATTGTGTTCTGTTTAATGTTCCTGAGATTGAAGGTGAGTCTGTTCTGGAAAACACAAAAGAAATAATTTCGAATTGTGGAATAGTTTTAAAAGATTCTTCTATATACAATTGCTCTAGATTGGGGAGAAGAAAGGGCGAAACACGTTCAAGACCGATAATACAGAATTAGAAAAATTATTTTTTTTAGTTTTTAAAGAGAGAAATCGATACTTAAAACGGCATAATGGAAAAAACAATTGTGTTCTGTTTAATGTTCCTGAGATTGAAGGTGAGTCTGTTCTGGAAAACACAAAAGAAATAATTTCGAATTGTGGAATAGTTTTAAAAGATTCTTCTAAATACAATTGCTTTAGATTGGGGAGAAGAAAGGGCGAAACACGTTCAAGACCGATAATACAGAATTAGAAAAATTATTTTTTTTAGTTTTTAAAGAGAGAAATCGATACTTAAAACGGACGTTCAAAACCAATAATACAGAATTAGAAAATGAAAATTTTTTTTAAAGAGAGAAACAATACTTAAAACGGCATAATGGAAAAAACAATTGTGTTCTGTTTAATGTTCCTGAGATTGAAGGTAAGTCTGTTCTGGAAAACACAAAAGAAATAATTTCGAATTGTGGAATAGTTTTAAAAGATTCTTCTATATACAATTGCTTTAGATTTGGGAGAAGAAAGGGCGAAACACGTTCAAGACCGATAATACAGAATTAGAAAAATTATTTTTTTTAGTTTTTAAAGAGAGAAATCGATACTTAAAACGGACGTTCAAGACCAATAATACAGAATTAGAAAATGAAAATTTTTTTTAAAGAGAGAAACAATACTTAAAACGGCATAATGGAAAAAACAATTGTGTTCTGTTTAATGTTCCTGAGATTGAAGGTGAGTCTGTTCTGGAAAACACAAAAGAAATAATTTCGAATTGTGGAATAGTTTTAAAAGATTCTTCTATATACAATTGCTCTAGATTGGGGAGAAGAAAGGGCGAAACACGTTCAAGACCGATAATACAGAATTAGAAAAATTATTTTTTTTAGTTTTTAAAGAGAGAAATCGATACTTAAAACGGCATAATGGAAAAAACAATTGTGTTCTGTTTAATGTTCCTGAGATTGAAGGTGAGTCTGTTCTGGAAAACACAAAAGAAATAATTTCGAATTGTGGAATAGTTTTAAAAGATTCTTCTTAATACAATTGCTTTAGATTGGGGAGAAGAAAGGGCGAAACACGTTCAAGACCGATAATACAGAATTAGAAAAATTATTTTTTTTAGTTTTTAAAGAGAGAAATCGATACTTAAAACGGACGTTCAAGACCAATAATACAGAATTAGAAAATGAAAAATTTTTTTTAAAGAGAGAAACAATACTTAAAACGGCATAATGGAAAAAACAGTTGTGTTCTGTTTAATGTTCCTGAGATTGAAGGTGAGTCTGTTCTGGAAAACACAAAAGAAATAATTTCGAATTGTGGAATAGTTTTAAAAGATTCTTCTATATACAATTGCTCTAGATTGGGGAGAAGAAAGGGCGAAACACGTTCAAGACCGATAATACAGAATTAGAAAAATTATTTTTTTTAGTTTTTAAAGAGAGAAATCGATACTTAAAACGGCATAATGGAAAAAACAATTGTGTTCTGTTTAATGTTCCTGAGATTGAAGGTGAGTCTGTTCTGGAAAACACAAAAGAAATAATTTCGAATTGTGGAATAGTTTTAAAAGATTCTTCTAAATACAATTGCTTTAGATTGGGGAGAAGAAAGGGCGAAACACGTTCAAGACCGATAATACAGAATTAGGAAAATTATTTTTTTTAGTTTTTAAAGAGAGAAATCGATACTTAAAACGAACGTTCAAAACCAATAATACAGAATTAGAAAATGAAAATTTTTTTTAAAGAGAGAAACAATACTTAAAACGGCATAATGGAAAAAACAATTGTGTTCTGTTTAATGTTCCTGAGATTGAAGGTAAGTCTGTTCTGGAAAACACAAAAGAAATAATTTCGAATTGTGGAATAGTTTTAAAAGATTCTTCTATATACAATTGCTTTAGATTTGGGAGAAGAAAGGGCGAAACACGTTCAAGACCGATAATACAGAATTAGAAAAATTATTTTTTTTAGTTTTTAAAGAGAGAAATCGATACTTAAAACGGACGTTCAAGACCAATAATACAGAATTAGAAAATGAAAATTTTTTTTAAAGAGAGAAACAATACTTAAAACGGCATAATGGAAAAAACAATTGTGTTCTGTTTAATGTTCCTGAGATTGAAGGTGAGTCTGTTCTGGAAAACACAAAAGAAATAATTTCGAATTGTGGAATAGTTTTAAAAGATTCTTCTATATACAATTGCTCTAGATTGGGGAGAAGAAAGGGCGAAACACGTTCAAGACCGATAATACAGAATTAGAAAAATTATTTTTTTTAGTTTTTAAAGAGAGAAATCGATACTTAAAACGGCATAATGGAAAAAACAATTGTGTTCTGTTTAATGTTCCTGAGATTGAAGGTGAGTCTGTTCTGGAAAACACAAAAGAAATAATTTCGAATTGTGGAATAGTTTTAAAAGATTCTTCAATATACAATTGCTTTAGATTGGGGAGAAGAAAGGGCGAAACACGTTCAAGACCCATAATACAGAATTAGAAAAATTATTTTTTTTAGTTTTTAAAGAGAGAAATCGATACTTAAAACGGACGTTCAAGACCAATAATACAGAATTAGAAAATGAAATTTTTTTTTTTAAGAGAGAAACAATACTGTTACGGTCAGAGCAGGGACGAGAACCGGCTGAGAAGATTAGGCAAACAATGGGATTAAGCGGAAGGGATTATAGAATGGCGTAGAAGCTTCTAGATCGGGCTCGATGGGACTAGGTGGTCTTCTTCCGAGAAATCCCCACCCCGACCGGCCTTGCCTATATAAAAAGGACAGCTGTTCGGGCCGCGAGTCAGTAGTAATAAGAGTAGTAATAAGACGAGTCTGTAATAAGCCAGTGAGTAGCAGCCGTTAACTAGTGGCAGTGTGTGTGAGTTAGTTAGTATTAGTATCAGTCTGTAATAAGTGCTTAGTGAGCAACAGTGACAATTAGTGACCGTGTAATAAGTGTAATAAACTGTGTGGCAGTTAGTCATATTTGAAGAGTCTTACGGTCGGTGGACTTTAGTTAGTGAACTGTAAGTGTTAATTTGTAATTGTAAACTATAGTGTAATATTATTGTATTTGTACACATTTATATATAAATAGTTTAGTTATTTAGTATTACCAATATCTTATATTATTTGTATATTATTTTAGAAATAGATAACATTTAGTAGAATATTGTTATTGTAAATTGATATTAGTTTAATAATTTAGTTGTTTTTATTAATCTCATTGTATTCTTTCTAATTTGTTAATAAATATTAGATTCTTGAATTAAGTAATAGTTTAGTCCATTTTACACCCAGTAGCCCGTAACAAATTGGTGTCAGAAGTGGGATCTTGTGTAATTGTTATTTTGTCTTGTTTTTTTGTAATAATTGGGCTACTGTTTGAAAAATGGCTTCTCAAAGTCTTAAATTGATGGATTTAAAAGTTGCGGATTTAAAACGGGAATTAGAAGAACGTGATCTGGATTCTTCCGGAAATAAAAGTGTACTGCAACATCGCTTGCGTCAATTTTTTGTAGAGTTAGGGGAAAATCCAGATGACGTTCTGTTTGAAACTGATTTAAGCAAGTTGTCTGCAACTTTTAAAAATGAATTAGGTACTGTAAAAAATGAGTTAAGCAATGTAGAAAATAAGCTAGGTAATGAATTAAGCAATGTTAAAAATGAGCTAGGTAATGAGTTAAGCAATGTAGAAAATAAGCTAGGTAATTTACAAAATGAGTTAAGCAATGTAGAAAATAAACTAGAGTCTAAATTAGGTACATTAGAGACTAAGTTAATGGAAAGTGTTGAGAATAAGTTAGCCGATGTAGATAATAAAGTAGCTGATGTAGAATCTAGGTTAGGAGAAAAATTGAATTCAATTGAAAGCAAACTTAGGCAAAGAGTGGAAGCTATAGAGGGACTTATGAGCAACCCACCGACGAACAACACCGACTGTCTCCCCGTAGACCTTAACACCTATTAACACCGAGCATGACAATCTGGCGCGAGCATGACAATCTTGAACTCCAAGACACTTCCAGCTGAGAAGATCTTACCAACAACTTGGGCATTACGGACTGCCACGGGACAGCCAGCCAAGGTCTACGGGGAGACAGTTGCCACCTTCATCATCGGGGGTCAACATCTGAAGCACCGCGCTCTCGTGGCAGAGATCGATGAAGATGTCATATTGGGCATGGACTTCATGATGGCATACGGGATCAAGCTGGACATGTCGAGAGGTGTGATGACGCTGGGAGACGAGGAAGTCATACTTCGGCAGGAAAAGGACTTCTGCGCACGAGTGCTGCTACCAGAAGACACCACTTTACCGGCACGGAGCCAAATCGTGACGCATGGGACGGTCGAAGGCCATCTACCCGCGGGTCAATGTGCACTACTCGAACCTGGAAGGCACGAAGAACAAGAGGTTGGACGCGGCGTACTGGTTGCTAGGTCTCTCATCAAGATCGGACCTACCACTCCAATTCGGCTAATGAACCTGAACAGCTTCCCGGTAACGCTAAAGAAAGGAACACCGGTCGGGGAGTGTACCACCGCTACCTCAGTGGTTCGTCAGCTGCAACGTCATCCCACCGAGCTTCAAGGGCTCCCAGAGGAACTAAAAGGATTTGTGGATGAATCATGTCGCGACCTCTCACCTGAACAGAGCGAGGAGGTAAAAAACATGATTACCCGATGGCATGACGTCTTCGAGATCGGCCCAGGACCACGGGGTAGAACGGATATCGTCCAGCACAGGATTGACACCGGGGATGCGAAGCCCATCCGACAGGTCCCGCGGAGGCTGCCGTTAGCCAAACGGGAGGACGCCGAGAAGATCATAAAGGAGATGGCGGCTGATGGTGTCATTGAGCCTTCGAGTAGCCCCTGGATGTCTCCTGTCGTATTGGTGAAGAAGAAAGACGGCACAACGAGGTTCTGCATAGACTACCGTCTTCTGAACAACGTCACCAAGAAGGACAGTTATCCGCTTCCCAGGATTGACGATACGCTGGACACCCTGGAGGGGTGTAAACTCTTCTCTACCTTGGATCTCCGCAGTGGATATTGGCAGGTTGGATTGGCACCTGAAGATAAAGAGAAAACGGCGTTTTCAATTGGCACTGGGCTCTGGCAGTTTACAGTAATGCCGTTCGGGCTTTGCAATGCTCCTGCCACATTCGAGAGGCTGATGGAAAATGTGTTAAGAGGTCTCTCTTGGGAGGTATGCCTGGTGTACCTAGATGACATCATTGTGCTGGGAAAGACCTTCTCTCACCATCTGAAGAATCTGGAGAAGGTCTTCGAACGACTGCGTGCAGCGAACCTTAAGTTGAACCCGAAGAAGTGTAATCTCTTCCGAAGGCAAGTCAACTACCTGGGGCATATTGTGTCAGACAACGGAGTTGCTGTCGACCCAGAGAAGGTAGCAGCGATCACCGACTGGCCGGTACCTCGAGATAAGCACCAGGTGAGAAGTTTTCTCGGGCTCTGCACCTATTACCGGAGGTACGTGAAAGGATTTGCTAACATCGCAAAACCGCTTACCAGGCTAACCGAGGAGAAAAGGACTTTCCATTGGGATCACGAGTGCCAGGCATCCTTCGAGGAGCTGAAGAGCAAATTGAGTAATGCTCCTATTCTGAGCTATCCACGTCCCGAGGGCAAGTTCATACTTGACACAGATGCCAGCAACATCGCCATTGGAAGTGTCCTCTCTCAGCTCCAAGACGGAGAAGAAAGGGTGATTGGATATTTCAGCAAAGCACTCTCAGCTCCGGAACGAAACTACTGTGTCACAAGGAAAGAGCTTCTGGCAGTAGTAAAGTCCATAGAGCATTTTCATAAATACCTATACGGAAGAAGGTTCCTGCTGAGAACGGACCACGCGGCTCTAATGTGGCTGCTGCGATTTAAGTCACCTGAGGGACAAGTGGCGAGGTGGATTGAGCGCCTTCAAGAGTATGACTTTGAATCTGCTCATCGTTCTGGAACGAGCCACAGGAATGCGGATGCACTGTCAAGAAGACCTTGTGAAGAAGGCTGCAAGCATTGTTCTCGACAAGAAGAGAAGCAGGCAGCGGTATTGAGGACTACAGTTGTCATCGACAGTTGGCAAGATGCAGAGGTGTCAAAGGAACAGGACGAGGACCCGGACTTAAAACAAATAAAGGAATGGAAAATATCAGGGCGAGGAAGACCGGCCTGGCAGGATGTTGCTCCAATGTCGAAGAATGCAAAAACGTACTGGGCCCAATGGAACTCCATTTTAGTGGACAACGGGCTGCTGAAACGGGCATTGGAGAACGCGGAAGGAGATCAGCGCAGGCTACAGCTCATCGTTCCAAGGAATAAAGTGCCCGAAGTGCTTAGGGAACTACATGACGGTGTAACTGGCGGCCATCTTGGAGTTCACCGTACATTGGAAAAAGTTCGTGAACGCTTTTACTGGGCAAACCTTAAGGACGATGTGTTGGACTGGTGCAGGCGTTGTGCGACTTGTGCGGCTTCTAACGGACCAACAAGAAGAAAGAAGGCCCCTATGAAGAAGTACAACGTGGGAGCACCGTTCGAGAGGATAGCAATCGACATCGCTGGCCCTTTCCCTGTGACGGACGAAGGCAACCGATATATTCTCGTGGCCATGGACTACTTTTCTAAGTGGGTGGAAGCGTATGCCCTTCCGAATCAAGAGGCAGTCACGGTTGCTGACGTACTTGTGAAGCAGCTCGTCAGCCGGTTTGGAGTACCCATGGAACTTCACGCTGACCAGGGAAGAAACTTTGAGTCTGCAGTCTTCTCCGGAATGTGCGAAGCACTGGGGATACGGAAGACCAGGACGACGCCTCTTCACCCTCAATCGGATGGCATGGTGGAGCGCATGAACAGGACAATGGGTCGATATTTGTCTAAAGTGGTCTCCGACCATCAGCGGGACTGGGACCAATATCTTCACTTGTTCCTGTTAGCCTACCGCAGTTCAGTCCATGAAGCAACGGGGCAGACCCCCGCAAATGTGGTGTTCGGCCGAGAACTTCGTTTGCCTTGTGATCTGAAATTCGGGTTCAAGCCTAATGAGGAAGTGGCCGGAGAGGAATACGTCACGAATCTACGGAAGCGGATGGATAATATCCATGAGAAGGTTCGTGCAAACATCCAGGGAGCCAGTGACAGAATGAAGGAGCGTTACGACATCAGGGCAGAGAAAGGTGGATTCCAACCTGGAGATTTGGTCTGGCTACATGATCCTCGAAGAAGGCGAGGCTACTCACCTAAACTTCAAAACTCCTGGGATGGCCCGTTTGAGATCATCAATAGGATAAACGACGTCATCTATAGGATCAGAAAGCAGCCAAAAGGAAAACCCAGGGTAGTCCATTTTAATAGACTGGCCCCATACAAAGGAGACCATGGCCCGACAATAGACCAGCAAGTCAGGTATCTCAACAACGTGGAGACCAGTAAGGTATCAGTTGCACAACCTAAGGTACAAGGTTCCCGTGGAGTAACTCAGACAGTATACAGAGATATCTTCTCGTTACCCGCGGACTATTCTCTGGCCCATTGTGTCGCCGAAGATCTGAGGACTTCCCGAGGGATTGCAACGGTCTTCAGGAAGAAGTTTGCTGGAACTGAGGAACTGGAACGCCAAGGACCACGCGTCGGGAAAGCACTCCACCATACGCACGAAGGACGACACCTGTTCTACTTAGTCACCAAGTGCGCTACTGATCAGAAGCCCACATATGACGCACTGCGGCGAAGCCTCGACGACCTGCGGAGTAAACTTCTGAGACTGCGTTTCACCAAGCTCGCGATCCCTAAGTTGGGCTGTGGATATGACGGCCTGGAGTGGGAGGTTGTCAGGAACATGCTTGAACAGATATTCGCCAACTCTGGAGTCGCCATATTGGTGTGCACATTCAACCCCTGGAAAGGAAATGCGTCTCCATCGAGGGAAGCTCATAACCGCCCGATTTCTCCGGACTATGCTCTGGGGCAGAGCACTTTTAAGGAGGGGGCAGTGTTACGGTCAGAGCAGGGACGAGAACCGGCTGAGAAGATTAGGCAAACAATGGGATTAAGCGGAAGGGATTATAGAATGGCGTAGAAGCTTCTAGATCGGGCTCGATGGGACTAGGTGGTCTTCTTCCGAGAAATCCCCACCCCGACCGGCCTTGCCTATATAAAAAGGACAGCTGTTCGGGCCGCGAGTCAGTAGTAATAAGAGTAGTAATAAGACGAGTCTGTAATAAGCCAGTGAGTAGCAGCCGTTAACTAGTGGCAGTGTGTGTGAGTTAGTTAGTATTAGTATCAGTCTGTAATAAGTGCTTAGTGAGCAACAGTGACAATTAGTGACCGTGTAATAAGTGTAATAAACTGTGTGGCAGTTAGTCATATTTGAAGAGTCTTACGGTCGGTGGACTTTAGTTAGTGAACTGTAAGTGTTAATTTGTAATTGTAAACTATAGTGTAATATTATTGTATTTGTACACATTTATATATAAATAGTTTAGTTATTTAGTATTACCAATATCTTATATTATTTGTATATTATTTTAGAAATAGATAACATTTAGTAGAATATTGTTATTGTAAATTGATATTAGTTTAATAATTTAGTTGTTTTTATTAATCTCATTGTATTCTTTCTAATTTGTTAATAAATATTAGATTCTTGAATTAAGTAATAGTTTAGTCCATTTTACACCCAGTAGCCCGTAACAATACTTAAAACGGGATAATGGAAAAAACAATTGTGTTCAGATTAATGTTCCTGAGATTGACGGTGAGTCTGCTCTGGAAAACACAAAAGTAATTATTTCGAATTGTGGAATAGTTTTAAAAGATTCTTCGATAAACAGTTGCTTTAGATTGGGGAGAAGAAAGGGCGAAACACGTTCAAGACCGATAATACAGAATTAGAAAAATGAATTTTTTTTTTTTAAGAGAGAAACAATACTTAAAACGGGATAATGGAAAAAACAATTGTGTTCTGTTTAATGTACAGAATTAGAAAAATTATTTTTTTTAGTTTTTAAAGAGAGAAATCGATACTTAAAACGGACATTCAAGACCAATAATACAGAATTAGAAAATGAAAAATTTTTTTTAAAGAGAGAAACAATACTTTTAAAACGGCATAATGGAAAAAACAATTGTGTTCTGTTTAATGTTCCTGAGATTGAAGGTGAGTCTGTTCTGGAAAACACAAAAGAAATAATTTCGAATTGTGGAATAGTTTTAAAAGATTCTTCTATATACAATTGCTTTAGATTGGGGAGAAGAAAGGGCGAAACACGTTCAAGACCGATAATACAGAATTAGAAAAATTATTTTTTTTAGTTTTTAAAGAGAGAAATCGATACTTGAAACGGACGTTCAAAACCAATAATACAGAATTAGAAAATGAAATTTTTTTTTAAAGAGAGAAACAATACTTAAAACGGCATAATGGAAAAAACAATTGTGTTCTGTTTAATGTTCCTGAGATTAAAGGTGAGTCTGTACTTGAAAACACAAAAGAAATAATTTCGAATTGTGGAATAGTTTTAAAAGATTCTACTATACACAATTGCTTTAGATTGGGGTAAAGAAAGGGCGAAACACGTTCAAGACCGATAAAACAGAATTAGAAAAATTATTTTTTTTAGTTTTTAAAGAGAGAAATCGATACTTAAAACGGACGTTCAAAACCAATAATACAGAATTAGAAAATGAAATTTTTTTTTTTAAGAGAGAAACAATACTTAAAACGGGATAATGGAAAAAACAATTGTGTTCTGTTTAATGTTCCTGAGATTGAAGGTGAGTCTGTTCTGGAAAACACAAAAGAAATAATTTCGAATTGTGGAATAGTTTTAAAAGATTCTTCTAAATACAATTGCTTTAGATTGGGGAGAAGAAAGGGCGAAACACGTTCAAGACCGATAATACAGAATTAGAAAAATTATTTTTTTTAGTTTTTAAAGAGAGAAATCGATACTTAAAACGGACGTTCAAAACCAATAATACAGAATTAGAAAATGAAAATTTTTTTTAAAGAGAGAAACAATACTTAAAACGGCATAATGGAAAAAACAATTGTGTTCTGTTTAATGTTCCTGAGATTGAAGGTAAGTCTGTTCTGGAAAACACAAAAGAAATAATTTCGAATTGTGGAATAGTTTTAAAAGATTCTTCTATATACAATTGCTTTAGATTGGGGAGAAGAAAGGGCGAAACACGTTCAAGACCGATAATACAGAATTAGAAAAATTATTTTTTTTAGTTTTTAAAGAGAGAAATCGATACTTAAAACGGACGTTCAAAACCAATAATACAGAATTAGAAAATGAAATTTTTTTTTTTAAGAGAGAAACAATACTTAAAACGGGATAATGGAAAAAACAATTGTGTTCTGTTTAATGTTCCTGAGATTGACGGTGAGTCTGCTCTGGAAAACACAAAAGTAATTATTTCGAATTGTGGAATAGTTTTAAAAGATTCTTCGATAAACAGTTGCTTTAGATTGGGGAGAAGAAAGGGCGAAACACGTTCAAGACCGATAATACAGAATTAGAAAAATGAATTTTTTTTTTTTTAAGAGAGAAACAATACTTAAAACGGGATAATGGAAAAAACAATTGTGTTCTGTTTAATGTACAGAATTAGAAAAATTATTTTTTTTAGTTTTTAAAGAGAGAAATCGATACTTAAATCGGACATTCAAGACCAATAATACAGAATTAGAAAATGAAAAATTTTTTTTAAAGAGAGAAACAATACTTTTAAAACGGCATAATGGAAAAAACAATTGTGTTCTGTTTAATGTTCCTGAGATTGAATGTGAGTCTGTTCTGGAAAACACAAAAGAAATAATTTCGAATTGTGGAATAGTTTTAAAAGATTCTTCTATATACAATTGCTTTAGATTGGGGAGAAGAAAGGGCGAAACACGTTCAAGACCGATAATACAGAATTAGAAAAATTATTTTTTTTAGTTTTTAAAGAGAGAAATCGATACTTAAAACGGACGTTCAAGACCAATAATACAGAATTAGAAAATGAAAATTTTTTTTAAAGAGAGAAACAATACTTAAAACGGCATAATGGAAAAAACAATTGTGTTCTGTTTAATGTTCCTGAGATTGAAGGTGAGTCTGTTCTGGAAAACACAAAAGAAATAATTTCGAATTGTGGAATAGTTTTAAAAGATTCTTCTATATACAATTGCTTTAGATTGGGGAGAAGAAAGGGCGAAACACGTCCAAGACCGATAATACAGAATTAGAAAAATTATTTTTTTTAGTTTTTAAAGAGAGAAATCGATACTTGAAACGGACGTTCAAAACCAATAATACAGAATTAGAAAATGAAATTTTTTTTTAAAGAGAGAAACAATACTTAAAACGGCATAATGGAAAAAACAATTGTGTTCTGTTTAATGTTCCTGAGATTAAAGGTGAGTCTGTACTTGAAAACACAAAAGAAATAATTTCGAATTGTGGAATAGTTTTAAAAGATTCTACTATACACAATTGCTTTAGATTGGGGTAAAGAAAGGGCGAAACACGTTCAAGACCGATAAAACAGAATTAGAAAAATTATTTTTTTTAGTTTTTAAAGAGAGAAATCGATACTTAAAACGGACGTTCAAAACCAATAATACAGAATTAGAAAATGAAATTTTTTTTTTTAAGAGAGAAACAATACTTAAAACGGGATAATGGAAAAAACAATTGTGTTCTGTTTAATGTTCCTGAGATTGAAGGTGAGTCTGTTCTGGAAAACACAAAAGAAATAATTTCGAATTGTGGAATAGTTTTAAAAGATTCTTCTAAATACAATTGCTTTAGATTGGGGAGAAGAAAGGGCGAAACACGTTCAAGACCGATAATACAGAATTAGAAAAATTATTTTTTTTAGTTTTTAAAGAGAGAAATCGATACTTAAAACGGACGTTCAAAACCAATAATACAGAATTAGAAAATGAAAATTTTTTTTAAAGAGAGAAACAATACTTAAAACGGCATAATGGAAAAAACAATTGTGTTCTGTTTAATGTTCCTGAGATTGAAGGTAAGTCTGTTCTGGAAAACACAAAAGAAATAATTTCGAATTGTGGAATAGTTTTAAAAGATTCTTCTATATACAATTGCTTTAGATTTGGGAGAAGAAAGGGCGAAACACGTTCAAGACCGATAATACAGAATTAGAAAAATTATTTTTTTTAGTTTTTAAAGAGAGAAATCGATACTTAAAACGGACGTTCAAGACCAATAATACAGAATTAGAAAATGAAAATTTTTTTTAAAGAGAGAAACAATACTTAAAACGGCATAATGGAAAAAACAATTGTGTTCTGTTTAATGTTCCTGAGATTGAAGGTGAGTCTGTTCTGGAAAACACAAAAGAAATAATTTCGAATTGTGGAATAGTTTTAAAAGATTCTTCTATATACAATTGCTCTAGATTGGGGAGAAGAAAGGGCGAAACACGTTCAAGACCGATAATACAGAATTAGAAAAATTATTTTTTTTAGTTTTTAAAGAGAGAAATCGATACTTAAAACGGCATAATGGAAAAAACAATTGTGTTCTGTTTAATGTTCCTGAGATTGAAGGTGAGTCTGTTCTGGAAAACACAAAAGAAATAATTTCGAATTGTGGAATAGTTTTAAAAGATTCTTCTATATACAATTGCTCTAGATTGGGGAGAAGAAAGGGCGAAACACGTTCAAGACCGATAATACAGAATTAGAAAAATTATTTTTTTTAGTTTTTAAAGAGAGAAATCGATACTTAAAACGGACGTTCAAAACCAATAATACAGAATTAGAAAATGAAAATTTTTTTTAAAGAGAGAAACAATACTTAAAACGGCATAATGGAAAAAACAATTGTGTTCTGTTTAATGTTCCTGAGATTGAAGGTAAGTCTGTTCTGGAAAACACAAAAGAAATAATTTCGAATTGTGGAATAGTTTTAAAAGATTCTTCTATATACAATTGCTTTAGATTTGGGAGAAGAAAGGGCGAAACACGTTCAAGACCGATAATACAGAATTAGAAAAATTATTTTTTTTAGTTTTTAAAGAGAGAAATCGATACTTAAAACGGGAGTTCAAGACCAATAATACAGAATTAGAAAATGAAAATTTTTTTTAAAGAGAGAAACAATACTTAAAACGGCATAATGGAAAAAACAATTGTGTTCTGTTTAATGTTCCTGAGATTGAAGGTAAGTCTGTTCTGGAAAACACAAAAGAAATAATTTCGAATTGTGGAATAGTTTTAAAAGATTCTTCTATATACAATTGCTTTAGATTTGGGAGAAGAAAGGGCGAAACACGTTCAAGACTGATAATACAGAATTAGAAAAATTATTTTTTTTAGTTTTTAAAGAGAGAAATCGATACTTAAAACGGACGTTCAAGACCAATAATACAGAATTAGAAAATGAAAATTTTTTTTAAAGAGAGAAACAATACTTAAAACGGCATAATGGAAAAAACAATTGTGTTCTGTTTAATGTTCCTGAGATTGAAGGTGAGTCTGTTCTGGAAAACACAAAAGAAATAATTTCGAATTGTGGAATAGTTTTAAAAGATTCTTCTATATACAATTGCTCTAGATTGGGGAGAAGAAAGGGCGAAACACGTTCAAGACCGATAATACAGAATTAGAAAAATTATTTTTTTTAGTTTTTAAAGAGAGAAATCGATACTTAAAACGGCATAATGGAAAAAACAATTGTGTTCTGTTTAATGTTCCTGAGATTGAAGGTGAGTCTGTTCTGGAAAACACAAAAGAAATAATTTCGAATTGTGGAATAGTTTTAAAAGATTCTTCTAAATACAATTGCTTTAGATTGGGGAGAAGAAAGGGCGAAACACGTTCAAGACCGATAATACAGAATTAGAAAAATTATTTTTTTTAGTTTTTAAAGAGAGAAATCGATACTTAAAACGGACGTTCAAAACCAATAATACAGAATTAGAAAATGAAAATTTTTTTTAAAGAGAGAAACAATACTTAAAACGGCATAATGGAAAAAACAATTGTGTTCTGTTTAATGTTCCTGAGATTGAAGGTAAGTCTGTTCTGGAAAACACAAAAGAAATAATTTCGAATTGTGGAATAGTTTTAAAAGATTCTTCTATATACAATTGCTTTAGATTTGGGAGAAGAAAGGGCGAAACACGTTCAAGACCGATAATACAGAATTAGAAAAATTATTTTTTTTAGTTTTTAAAGAGAGAAATCGATACTTAAAACGGACGTTCAAGACCAATAATACAGAATTAGAAAATGAAAATTTTTTTTAAAGAGAGAAACAATACTTAAAACGGCATAATGGAAAAAACAATTGTGTTCTGTTTAATGTTCCTGAGATTGAAGGTGAGTCTGTTCTGGAAAACACAAAAGAAATAATTTCGAATTGTGGAATAGTTTTAAAAGATTCTTCTATATACAATTGCTCTAGATTGGGGAGAAGAAAGGGCGAAACACGTTCAAGACCGATAATACAGAATTAGAAAAATTATTTTTTTTAGTTTTTAAAGAGAGAAATCGATACTTAAAACGGCATAATGGAAAAAACAATTGTGTTCTGTTTAATGTTCCTGAGATTGAAGGTGAGTCTGTTCTGGAAAACACAAAAGAAATAATTTCGAATTGTGGAATAGTTTTAAAAGATTCTTCTTAATACAATTGCTTTAGATTGGGGAGAAGAAAGGGCGAAACACGTTCAAGACCGATAATACAGAATTAGAAAAATTATTTTTTTTAGTTTTTAAAGAGAGAAATCGATACTTAAAACGGACGTTCAAGACCAATAATACAGAATTAGAAAATGAAAAATTTTTTTTAAAGAGAGAAACAATACTTAAAACGGCATAATGGAAAAAACAATTGTGTTCTGTTTAATGTTCCTGAGATTGAAGGTGAGTCTGTTCTGGAAAACACAAAAGAAATAATTTCGAATTGTGGAATAGTTTTAAAAGATTCTTCTATATACAATTGCTCTAGATTGGGGAGAAGAAAGGGCGAAACACGTTCAAGACCGATAATACAGAATTAGAAAAATTATTTTTTTTAGTTTTTAAAGAGAGAAATCGATACTTAAAACGGCATAATGGAAAAAACAATTGTGTTCTGTTTAATGTTCCTGAGATTGAAGGTGAGTCTGTTCTGGAAAACACAAAAGAAATAATTTCGAATTGTGGAATAGTTTTAAAAGATTCTTCTAAATACAATTGCTTTAGATTGGGGAGAAGAAAGGGCGAAACACGTTCAAGACCGATAATACAGAATTAGGAAAATTATTTTTTTTAGTTTTTAAAGAGAGAAATCGATACTTAAAACGAACGTTCAAAACCAATAATACAGAATTAGAAAATGAAAATTTTTTTTAAAGAGAGAAACAATACTTAAAACGGCATAATGGAAAAAACAATTGTGTTCTGTTTAATGTTCCTGAGATTGAAGGTAAGTCTGTTCTGGAAAACACAAAAGAAATAATTTCGAATTGTGGAATAGTTTTAAAAGATTCTTCTATATACAATTGCTTTAGATTTGGGAGAAGAAAGGGCGAAACACGTTCAAGACCGATAATACAGAATTAGAAAAATTATTTTTTTTAGTTTTTAAAGAGAGAAATCGATACTTAAAACGGACGTTCAAGACCAATAATACAGAATTAGAAAATGAAAATTTTTTTTAAAGAGAGAAACAATACTTAAAACGGCATAATGGAAAAAACAATTGTGTTCTGTTTAATGTTCCTGAGATTGAAGGTGAGTCTGTTCTGGAAAACACAAAAGAAATAATTTCGAATTGTGGAATAGTTTTAAAAGATTCTTCTATATACAATTGCTCTAGATTGGGGAGAAGAAAGGGCGAAACACGTTCAAGACCGATAATACAGAATTAGAAAAATTATTTTTTTTAGTTTTTAAAGAGAGAAATCGATACTTAAAACGGCATAATGGAAAAAACAATTGTGTTCTGTTTAATGTTCCTGAGATTGAAGGTGAGTCTGTTCTGGAAAACACAAAAGAAATAATTTCGAATTGTGGAATAGTTTTAAAAGATTCTTCAATATACAATTGCTTTAGATTGGGGAGAAGAAAGGGCGAAACACGTTCAAGACCCATAATACAGAATTAGAAAAATTATTTTTTTTAGTTTTTAAAGAGAGAAATCGATACTTAAAACGGACGTTCAAGACCAATAATACAGAATTAGAAAATGAAATTTTTTTTTTTAAGAGAGAAACAATACTTAAAACGGGATAATGGAAAAAACAATTGTGTTCAGATTAATGTTCCTGAGATTGACGGTGAGTCTGCTCTGGAAAACACAAAAGTAATTATTTCGAATTGTGGAATAGTTTTAAAAGATTCTTCGATAAACAGTTGCTTTAGATTGGGGAGAAGAAAGGGCGAAACACGTTCAAGACCGATAATACAGAATTAGAAAAATGAATTTTTTTTTTTTAAGAGAGAAACAATACTTAAAACGGGATAATGGAAAAAACAATTGTGTTCTGTTTAATGTACAGAATTAGAAAAATTATTTTTTTTAGTTTTTAAAGAGAGAAATCGATACTTAAAACGGACATTCAAGACCAATAATACAGAATTAGAAAATGAAAAATTTTTTTTAAAGAGAGAAACAATACTTTTAAAACGGCATAATGGAAAAAACAATTGTGTTCTGTTTAATGTTCCTGAGATTGAATGTGAGTCTGTTCTGGAAAACACAAAAGAAATAATTTCGAATTGTGGAATAGTTTTAAAAGATTCTTCTATATACAATTGCTTTAGATTGGGGAGAAGAAAGGGCGAAACACTTTCAAGGCCGATAAAACAGAATTAGAAAAATTATTTTTTTTTGTTTTTATAGAGAGAAATCAATACTTAAAACGGACGTTTAAGACCGTAAATACAGAATTAGAAAATTTATTTTTTTTTTTAGAGAGAAATTCAATATTTAAAACGGCATAATGGAAAAAACAATTGTGAATTAGAAAAATTATTTTTTTTAGTTTTTAAAGAGAGAAATCAATACTTAAAACGGACGTTTAAGACCGTAAATACAGAATTAGAAAATTAATTTGTTTTTAAAGAGAGAAATTCAATACTTAAAACGGCACAATGGAAAAAACAATTGTGTTCAGATTAATGTTCCTGAGATTGACGGTGAGTCTGTTCTGGAAAACACAAAAGTAATTATTTCGAATTGTGGAATAGTTTTTAAAAGATTCTTCGATAAACAATTGCTTTAGAGTTTGTGTTTAGAATCGGTCGAGTGAAGACGTATGGTTTTAGAGCTCCTGCGGATTAGCTGAATACAACAAACTAACTGATAAGTTTTCTTTTATATATATTTCTATTGTAAATTCTCTATTATTTTATAGTTTTAAACTTTATTTAAAAGGTTTTTCTTTTTGTTTTTCTTTTCTCTTTTTCATATAATTGCATGATTAAGCCTAAAAAATGGCTGAATCCCCAAAAGAAAGAAAGGTAGATTTAAGTTTGCAACTATAGGGAATAATGAACAAAGAAAGAACTGTGTCAAGTTTTTAATTATAAAAAGGCTTGAAACAGAAAATGATAGTAATGGCTCAGATTTTAAAAAGGTTTCACCTTTTTTAATACAGAAAAGTTTAAAAGCTATAATAGGTGAGGCTAAGTTAATAAAAAAATTGAAAGACGGAACACTTTTAGTGGAAATATTTTCTGACACTCAATCGGAAAAACTTTTAAAATGTAACAACTTATGTTATAATTTTCCTATAAAAGTAGAGCCACATGCAAGATTAAATTTAAGTAAAGGGATTGTGTGGTGCCCGGGTTTGAATTATGTTGACATAGATGAAATAAAAGATGAGCTGAAGCCCCAAAATGTTATTGACGTAAAAAGATTAACTTTTTTTAGAAATAATGAAAAACTAAACAGTCACAACTATCTATTAACTTTCGATAATCCCTCTTTACCCTCTGAAATTAAACTTGGTTTCCATAATGTTGTAGTAAGACAATTCATTTCCAATCCAATACGGTGTTACGTCTGTCTAAAATTTGGCCATACAAAAAGAAACTGCAATAAAGAAGCATTGTGCAAATTTTGTGGAAAAACAAAACATGAGGGGTCAGAGTGCAACAATCCGGTAACTTGTGTTAATTGTTCTAGTAATCACGAGGCTTTTTCAAAAAATTGCCCCGTTTTTATTAAAGAGAAGGAAATAAAAAGAATTCAAGAGGCAGAAAAAGTAACATACTTCGATGCAAAGAAAAAATACGATCTTTTGCACCCAATAACAACTCAAATATCTTTCGCTAATATTGCTAAAAATAAAAAATCTGTTAGTGTACAAACTGAACCAATTATCGAAAATCAATTAGTATTTAGAAAATATGTAGCAACAGCTACGTCTAGTAAGACAACTACGCCTATTGGCAGCACCAGCATTACTGATATCTCTGTTCCCCCCACCCTTGTCCCAAATCCCACCACACCTCCTTCACCTCCTCAACCAACTTCCTCCTTAATTTCCTTACCATCCGTTTCAAAAATCCCAACTTCCCAAAACTCCCGATCCTCTGGTGGGATATCCGAAAAAAATTCGGAAGCCCATTCCTCCAAGTTCGAAGTCGCCTCTGAACCGAGGATTTTACCCTCGGTACAGAAGTCGTCTGAAGAATCTTCCAACCCTCACAAGTGTCCTGAAGGTCAACAGACCGAATGGACAAAAGTAAAGGGAAGAAGAACTAGAAGTACGACCAGGAAAAAATCACCAAATAGTGAACAAAGTGTAGAAAAAATGGAAAGCAATTAGTAGGTAGTTTTTGATTTTATTATAGGTTTTCCATTTTATTTATACTTAATAAATTTACTCTAATCAACGATATTCTAACCTATTTACATTTTCTTTTTTACTATGACAACTCCAACCAACATAATACAATGGAACTGTAATGGTATAACGGGAAAATATGAGGAACTAAAACTTATAATTAATAAATACCAACCGGTAGTTCTATGTATACAAGAGAGTAAATTACCCCTTAATAAAACTTTTACCCTGAAGGATTATAATATTTATAGAAAAGATTTTGATTATAGAAGTAGAGCATGTGGTGGGGTTTTGATTGCCGTAAATAAAAGGGTTGTATCTGAGTTAATTCAGATTAATACCTCCCTCCAAGCAGTGGTAGTCAAGGTCATTCTTCACATTCCCATTTTTGTTTATAATGTTTATCTTCCCCCTGATAATTTTGATGAGGTAGAATTAGTTAATCTTCTGAATAATACCCGTTCTCCTTTTATAGTTATGAGCGACGTAAACGGCCATCATACCTCGTGGGGTTCTTCGCACTGCACAACACGAGGAAATACTATTAGGCGAATTATAGATGGTACCGACTCGATAGTTTTAAACTCAGGACAACCAACATATTTAAGTCCAGCATACCATTCATTCTCGTGCATCGACCTGACATGGTGCTCACCTAGTTTATATACTCATTTGGATTGGCAAGTTTCTCAAGACCAATATTCTAGCGATCATTTCCCCATAATAATCACTTTCCCATACATTAATACCCGGGTAACAAAACATGCTAGATGGATAACAGAAAAATCCGACTGGACAACATTTCAAAACAATATACTGATATCTACCTCTGATACATCAACCACAAACAATAGTGATGAAAGCAATCATCAAATTACAAAATCTATTTTAGCAGCTGCGGAACTTTCAATCCCAAAAAGCTCCACTATTGTTAAATCGAAAAGAGTCCCTTGGTATGACAATGAATGCAAACTAGCGATTAAGAAGAGAAGAAAGGCTCTTAAAGTCTTCCAAAGGGAACCAACTCTTCAGAATCTAATAAACTATAAAATGAACCGCTCGCTATCTCGCAGAATAATCAAGGAAAAGAAGAAAGAATCATGGGAACAATTTTTGAACACCATTACATCAAATACCCTACCCAGAATTTTTTGGAAAAAGATAAATAATATTATGGGAAGATTTGTTGACTATCAACCGACCCTTCTAATCAATGACAAAATAGAGCAAAATCCCGATTTATTGGTCGAGCATTTTGTTGAATATTACTCAAATATTTACTCCACCCAACCACAACCGACAATAGAAACCGAGACAGATAGTATTGACGATCAGAAAGAAAACTCTTTTAACTTACCATTTACCAAAGCAGAATTACTTTCCTGTTTAAAAGAGCTGAAACCATCCTCACCAGGGGTGGATGAAATACATAATGATATGTTGAAAAATCTACCAATACCGGCAATAGACGCGCTTCTTGCATTCTATAACCAGATTTGGAGCACAGGGAACTTTCCTGAGATATGGAGGAGATCAATTATTATACCAGTCTTAAAAACTGGAAAAAATAAGTTGTTTCCTTCAAGTTACCGGCCCATCTCACTCACAAGCTGCATATGCAAGTTGCTAGAAAAGATGGTTTTAAAAAGGCTAAGTTGGGTACTAGAAAAAAATAATTTACTATCGAACGTACAAAGTGGCTTCAGAATAGGACGCTCTACAATAGATCATCTGGTAACAATGGAATATGAAATTCTCAACAGCTTTGCCGAGAAAAAAGAATGTATAGGTATATATTTCGACATCGAAAAAGCCTTTGATAATTTGAAAAGATCTCTCGTCCTGCAACAGCTACGTGAATGGGGAATTGGAGGTCGGCTACTCATGCTGATCTGTAACTTTTTACGAAATCGGACCTTCCAAGTTAGAATAGGTAATCACCTGTCTTCAGTAAAAGAAATGACCAACGGAATCCCACAAGGAAGTGTCTTAAGCTGTGCTCTCTTTGCAATAGCTATAAACAAAGTTACAGAGATTATTCCTAAACAAATCAAAACATTTTTATTTGTAGACGATCTTGCTCTGTTACTGTCATTTAAAAATGTAAATAGAATGCAAATATTACTACAAAATTGTTTAGCGAATTTAGAAGCATGGTCTATGAAATCTGGTCTAAATTTCTCCACCGAAAAAACTAAATGTCTACTTTTTTCTAAACGCAGGACGCCTACTCCTTTTCCAACGCTAACCTACAGGGGCATGAAATTAAGTTTCGAAACAAAAGTTAAATTTCTAGGGCTAACTCTTGATTGTAAACTTAACTGGAAAGAGCATATTAGATGTCTAAAAGAAGAAACACTTAAGAGACTGAATATTTTAAAAGTTCTGGCTGGACGTTCATGGGGAGCGGATAGATCAGGCATGCTTAAGGTATATACCAGTCTGATAAGATCAAAGCTAGACTATGGTAGCTTTGTTTACTCATCGTCGAATCAAAATCTGCTTTCAGCTCTTGATTCAGTCCACCATGCAGGCATCCGTCTTGCTACTGGAGCCTTCAGAACCAGTCCAGTGATTAGTTTATGTGTTGAATCTGGTATTGCTCCTCTCGCTTTGAGAAGACACCAACTCGCCTGTGGATACATTGGAAGGCTAAAAAATAGTAATAACAACCCAGCATGGAAACCCATTTTCAAACCGAAGAATAGACGATTTCAAGAAAACCGTAGACTACCTGCTCCATTAGGTATTAGGGCTGGTAAATATATAGAAAAAATCAGCTGCTTGGAACCAACAACTAATGAACTTAATTACCCACCTTGGACTACAAAACTACCTGCAATAGATTTAACGCTTAAAAAATTCCCTAAAAATACCACTGCAGGACCCATGTACTTAGCAGAATATAAAAAAATTAAGGGAAAATATAGTAATAGAAAACAATTTTATACAGATGGTTCTAAATTAAATAATAATGTTGGTTGTTCATTTGTATCAGACTCCAGGATTGGCAAGTATAAACTTCCTTCCCTGGCCAGCAACTTCACTGCCGAAAGTTATGCGATTTGCGCGGCACTCTATTATATTATGCAATGCGAAGAAGAAAACTTCGTAATATACACGGACTCCCTATCTGCTCTTATGGCACTTAAAAACATTTATAGTAAAGACCAACTTATAAGGAAGGCACAAGTTTATGCATCAATGTTAAAAGATATGAATAAGAACATATCTTTGGTTTGGATTCCATCACACGTGGGGATTAAAGGTAACGAAGCAGCAGACAGGGCTGCCAAGGAAGCAGCATTGTCATCGATTGATATTACAAGTATCTACACCTCATCAGATATATGCCACTTTTTAAAATATGGAGTAACACAAGATTGGATCCAGCTTTGGGAAAACACCGAGGAACGAAATAAGCTTAAAGCTGTAAAAAAGGAATTAAAAATATGGAAAAGTTCCAACCGCAGTAACAGAAGGGAAGAGGTAGTTGTAACAAGACTTAGAATAGGCCACACCCGACTTACCCATGGTTACCTTATAACAAAGGACAGTCCACCGAAGTGCACAACATGTAATAACGCACAACTAACAATTAGACACATACTGGAGGACTGCCCCCTCTGGGATAGTTATTTTCAGGAAGCTCAATTACAAAGATTCCTCCCAACTATACTAGGAGATAATAATAAAAATATAGACACAGCCATAAAGTTTCTAAAAAAATATAACCTTTTTGACAAAATTTAAAAAATGACAAAGGACAAAGGACAAATAAATAAAGAAATAATATAGATTGAACTACGGACACTGAAGACCCTTGATGTTGAGTGTCCATAAGCAATTCTACCTACCTACCTAACAATTGCTTTAGATTGGGGAGAAGAAAGGGCAAAACACGTTCAAGACCGATAATACAGAGTTGGAAAAATTATTTTTTTTAGTTTTTAAAGAGAGAAATCGATACTTAAAACGGACGTTCAAGACCAATAATACAGAATTAGAAAATTAATTTTTTTTTTTAAAGAGAGAAACAATACTTAAAACGGCATAATGGAAAAAACAATTGTGTTCTGTTTAATGTTCCTGAGATTGAAGGTGAGTCTGTTCTGGAAAACACAAAAGAAATAATTTCGAATTGTGGAATAGTTTTAAAAGATTCTTCTATAAACATTTGTTTTAGATTGGGGAGTAGAAAGGGCGAAACACGTTTAAGACCGTAAATACAGAATTAGAAATTTTTTTTTTTTTTTAAAGAGAGAAATTCAATTCTTAAAACGGCATAATGGAAAAAACAATTGTGTTCTGATCAATGTTCCTTAGATTGACTGAGAGTCAGTTCTAGAAAAAACAAAAGTAATTATTTCGAATTGTGGAATAGTTTTAAAAGATTCTTCGATAAACAATTGCTTTAGATTGGGGAGAAGAAAGGGCAAAACACGTTCAAGACCGATAATACAGAATTAAAAAATGAAATTTTTTTTATATTTTAAAGAGAGAAATCGATACTTAAAACGGACGTTCAAGACCAATAATACAGAATTAGAAAATGAATTTTTTTTTAAAGAGAGAAACAATACTTAAAACGGCATAATGGAAAAAACAGTTGTTCTGTTTAATGTTCCTGAGATTGAAGGTGAGTCTGTTCTGGAAAACACAAAAGAAATAATTTCGAATTGTGGAATAGTTTTAAAAGATTCTTCTATATACAATTGCTTTAGATTGGGGAGAAGAAAGGGCGAAACACGTTGAAGACCGATAATACAGAATTAGAAAAATTATTTTTTTTTAAAGAGAGAAATTCAATTCTTAAAACGGACGTTCAAGACCAATAATACAGAATTAGAAAATGAAAATTTTTTTTAAAGAGAGAAACAATACTTAAAACGGCATAATGGAAAAAACAATTGTGTTCTGTTTAATGTTCCTGAGATTGAAGGTGAGTCTGTTCTGGAAAACACAAAAGAAATAATTTCGCATTGTGGAATAGTTTTAAAAGATTCTTCTATATACAATTGCTTTAGATTGGGGAGAAGAAAGGGTGAAACACGTTCAAGGCCGATAATACAGAATTAGAAAAATTATTTTTTTTTAAAGAGAGAAATTCAATTCTTAAAACGGATGTTTAAGACCGTAAATACAGAATTAGAAAATTAATTTTTTTTTAAAGAGAGAAACAATACTTAAAACGGCATAATGGAAAAAACAATTGTGTTCTGTTTAATGTTCCTGAGATTGAAGTTGAGTCTGTTCTGGAAAACACAAAAGAAATAATTTCGAATTGTGGAATAGTTTTAAAAGATTCTTCTATATACAATTGCTTTAGATTGGGGAGAAGAAAGGGCGAAACACGTTCAAGACCGATAATACAGAATTAGAAAAATTATTTTTTTTAGTTTTTAAAGAGAGAAATCGATACTTAAAACGGACGTTCAAGACCAATAATACAGAATTAGAAAATGAAATTTTTTTTTAAAGAGAGAAACAATACTTAAAACGGCATAATGGAAAAAACAATTGTGTTCTGTTTAATGTTCCTGAGATTGAAGGTGAGTCTGTTCTGGAAAACACAAAAGAAATAATTTCGAATTGTGGAATAGTTTTAAAAGATTCTTCAATATACAATTGCTTTAGATTGGGGAGAAGAAAGGGCGATACACGTTCAAGACCGATAATACAGAATTAGAAAAATTATTTTTTTTAGTTTTTAAAGAGAGAAATCAATACTTAAAACGGATGTTTAAGACCGTAGATACAGAATTAGAAAATTAATTTTTTTTTAAAGAGAGAACTTCAATACTTAAAACGGCATAATGGAAAAAACAATTGTGAATTAGAAAAATTATTTTTTTTAGTTTTTAAAGAGAGAAATCAATACTTAAAACGGACGTTTAAGACCGTAAATACAGAATTAGAAAATTAATTTTTTTTTAAAGAGAGAAATTCAATACTTAAAACGGCACAATGGAAAAAAAATTGTGTTCCTGAGATTGACGGTGAGTCTGTTCTGGAAAACACAAAAGTAATTATTTCGAATTGTGGAATAGTTTTAAAAGATTCTTCGATAAACATTTGCTTTAGATTGGGGAGAAGAAAGGGCGAAACACGTTCAAGACCGATGATACAGAATTAGAAAAATTATTTTTTTTAGTTTTTAAAGAGAGAAATCGATACTTAAAACGGACATTCAAGACCAATAATACAGAATTAGAAAATGAAAAATTTTTTTTAAAGAGAGAAACAATACTTTTAAAACGGCATAATGGAAAAAACAATTGTGTTCTGTTTAATGTTCCTGAGATTGAAGGTGAGTCTGTTCTGGAAAACACAAAAGAAATAATTTCGAATTGTGGAATAGTTCTAAAAGATTCTTCAATATACAATTGATTTAGATTGGGGAGAAGAAAGGGCGATACACGTTCAAGACCGATAATACAGAATTAGAAAAATTATGAGAAATTCAAGACTTAAAACGGCCTAATGGAAAAAACAATTGTGCTCTGTTTAATGTTCATGAGATTAAAGATGAGTGAGTATGTTCTGGAAAACACAAAAGAAATAATTTCGAATTGTGGAATAGTTTTAAAATATTCTTCTATATACAATTGCTTTAGATTGGGGAGAAGAAAGGGCGAAACACGTTCAAGACCGATAATACAGAATTAGAAAAATTTTTTTTTTAGTTTTTAAAGAGAGAAATCGATACTTAAAACGGACGTTCAAAACCAATAATACAGAATTAGAAAATGAAATTATTTTTTTTAAGAGAGAAACAATACTTAAAACGGCATAATGGAAAAAACAATTGTGTTCTGTTTAATGTTCCTGAGATTGAAGATGAGTCTGTTCTGGAAAACACAAAAGAAATAATTTCGAATTGTGGAATAGTTTTAAAAGATTCTTCTATATACAATTGCTTTAGATTGGGGAGAAGAAAGGGCGAAACACGTTCAAGACCGATAATACAGAATTAGAAAAATTATTTTTTTTAGTTTTTAAAGAGAGAAATCGATACTTAAAACGGACATTCAAGACCAATAATACAGAATTAGAAAATGAAAAATTTTTTTTAAAGAGAGAAACAATACTTTTAAAACGGCATAATGGAAAAAACAATTGTGTTCTGTTTAATGTTCCTGAGATTGAAGGTGAGTCTGTTCTGGAAAACACAAAAGAAATAATTTCGAATTGTGGAATAGTTCTAAAAGATTCTTCAATATACAATTGATTTAGATTGGGGAGAAGAAAGGGCGATACACGTTCAAGACCGATAATACAGAATTAGAAAAATTATGAGAAATTCAAGACTTAAAACGGCTTAATGGAAAAAACAATTGTGCTCTGTTTAATGTTCATGAGATTAAAGGTGAGTGAGTCTGTTCTGGAAAACACAAAAGAAATAATTTCGAATTGTGGAATAGTTTTAAAATATTCTTCTATACACAATTGCTTTAGATTGGGGAGAAGAAAGGGCAAAATACGTTCAAGACCGATAATACAGAATTAGAAAAATTATTTTTTTTTAAAGAGAGAAATCGATACTTAAAACGGACGTTCAAGACCAATAATACAGAATTAGAAAATGAAAATTTTTTTTAAAGAGAGAAACAATACTTAAAACGGCATAATGGAAAAAACAATTGTGTTCTGTTTAATGTTCCTGAGATTGAAGGTGAGTCTGTTCTGGAAAACACAAAAGAAATAATTTCGCATTGTGGAATAGTTTTAAAAGATTCTTCTATATACAATTGCTTTAGATTGGGGAGAAGAAAGGGTGAAACACGTTCAAGGCCGATAATACAGAATTAGAAAAATTATTTTTTTTTAAAGAGAGAAATTCAATTCTTAAAACGGATGTTTAAGACCGTAAATACAGAATTAGAAAATTAATTTTTTTTTAAAGAGAGAAACAATACTTAAAACGGCATAATGGAAAAAACAATTGTGTTCTGTTTAATGTTCCTGAGATTGAAGGTGAGTCTGTTCTGGAAAACACAAAAGAAATAATTTCGAATTGTGGAATAGTTTTAAAAGATTCTTCTATATACAATTGCTTTAGATTGGGGAGAAGAAAGGGCGAAACACGTTCAAGACCGATAATACAGAATTAGAAAAATTATTTTTTTTAGTTTTTAAAGAGAGAAATCGATACTTAAAACGGACGTTCAAGACCAATAATACAGAATTAGAAAATGAAATTTTTTTTTAAAGAGAGAAACAATACTTAAAACGGCATAATGGAAAAAACAATTGTGTTCTGTTTAATGTTCCTGAGATTGAAGGTGAGTCTGTTCTGGAAAACACAAAAGAAATAATTTCGAATTGTGGAATAGTTTTAAAACATTCTTCAATATACAATTGCTTTAGATTGGGGAGAAGAAAGGGCGATACACGTTCAAGACCGATAATACAGAATTAGAAAAATTATTTTTTTTAGTTTTTAAAGAGAGAAATCAATACTTAAAACGGATGTTTAAGACCGTAAATACAGAATTAGAAAATTAATTTTTTTTTAAAGAGAGAACTTCAATACTTAAAACGGAATAATGGAAAAAACAATTGTGAATTAGAAAAATTATTTTTTTTAGTTTTTAAAGAGGGAAATCAATACTTAAAACGGACGTTTAAGACCGTAAATACAGAATTAGAAAATTAATTTTTTTTTAAAGAGAGAAATTCAATACTTAAAACGGCATAATGGAAAAAAAATTGTGTTCCTGAGATTGACGGTGAGTCTGTTCTGGAAAACACAAAAGTAATTATTTCGAATTGTGGAATAGTTTTAAAAGATTCTTCGATAAACATTTGCTTTAGATTGGGGAGAAGAAAGGGCGAAACACGTTCAAGACCGATAATACAGAATTAGAAAATTTATTTTTTTTAGTTTTTAAAGAGAGAAATCGATACTTAAAACGGACGTTCAAGACCAATAATACAGAATTAGAAAATGAAAATTTTTTTTAAAGAGAGAAACAATACTTAAAACGGCATAATGGAAAAAACAATTGTGTTCTGTTTAATGTTCCTGAGATTGAAGGTGAGTCTGTTCTGGAAAACACAAAAGAAATAATTTCGAATTGTGGAATAGTTTTAAAAGATTCTTCTATATACAATTGCTTTAGATTGGGGAGAAGAAAGGGCGAAACACGTTCAAGACCGATGATACAGAATTAGAAAAATTATTTTTTTTAGTTTTTAAAGAGAGAAATCGATACTTAAAACGGACATTCAAGACCAATAATACAGAATTAGAAAATGAAAAATTTTTTTTAAAGAGAGAAACAATACTTTTAAAACGGCATAATGGAAAAAACAATTGTTTTCTGTTTAATGTTCCTGAGATTGAAGGTGAGTCTGTTCTGGAAAACACAAAAGAAATAATTTCGAATTGTGGAATAGTTTTAAAAGATTCTTCTATATACAATTGCTTTAGATTGGGGAGAAGAAAGGGCGAAACACGTTCAAGACCGATGATACAGAATTAGAAAAATTATTTTTTTTAGTTTTTAAAGAGAGAAATCGATACTTAAAACGGACATTCAAGACCAATAATACAGAATTAGAAAATGAAAAATTTTTTTTAAAGAGAGAAATAATACTTTTAAAACGGCATAATGGAAAAAACAATTGTTTTCTGTTTAATGTTCCTGAGATTGAAGGTGAGTCTGTTCTGGAAAACACAAAAGAAATAATTTCGAATTGTGGAATAGTTTTAAAAGATTCTTCTATATACAATTGCTTTAGATTGGGGAGAAGAAAGGGCGAAACACGTTCAAGACCGATAATACAGAATTAGAAAAATTATTTTTTTTAGTTTTTAAAGAGAGAAATCGATACTTAAAACGGACATTCAAGACCAATAATACAGAATTAGAAAATGAAAAATTTTTTTTAAAGAGAGAAACAATACTTTTAAAACGGCATAATGGAAAAAACAATTGTTTTCTGTTTAATGTTCCTGAGATTGAAGGTGAGTCTGTTCTGGAAAACACAAAAGAAATAATTTCGAATTGTGGAATAGTTTTAAAAGATTCTTCAATATACAATTGATTTAGATTGGGGAGAAGAAAGGGCGATACACGTTCAAGACCGATAATACAGAATTAGAAAAATTATGAGAAATTCAAGACTTAAAACGGCCTAATGGAAAAAACAATTGTGCTCTGTTTAATGTTCATGAGATTAAAGATGAGTGAGTATGTTCTGGAAAACACAAAAGAAATAATTTCGAATTGTGGAATAGTTTTAAAATATTCTTCTATATACAATTGCTTTAGATTGGGGAGAAGAAAGGGCGAAACAAGTTCAAGACCGATAATACAGAATTAGAAAAATTTTTTTTTAGTTTTTAAAGAGAGAAATCGATGCTTAAAACGGACGTTCAAAACCAATAATACAGAATTAGAAAATGAAATTTTTTTTTTTAAGAGAGAAACAATACTTAAAACGGCATAATGGAAAAAACAATTGTGTTCTGTTTAATGTTCCTGAGATTGAAGATGAGTCTGTTCTGGAAAACACAAAAGAAATAATTTCGAATTGTGGAATAGTTTTAAAAGATTCTTCTATATACAATTGCTTTAGATTGGGGAGAAGAAAGGGCGAAACACGTTCAAGACCGATAATACAGAATTAGAAAAATTATTTTTTTTAGTTTTTAAAGAGAGAAATCGATACTTAAAACGGACATTCAAGACCAAATAATACAGAATTAGAAAATGTAAAATTTTTTTTAAAGAGAGAAACAATACTTTTAAAACGGCATAATGGAAAAAACAATTGTGTTCTGTTTAATGTTCCTGAGATTGAAGGTGAGTCTGTTCTAAAAAACACAAAAGAAATAATTTCGAATTGTGGAATAGTTCTAAAAGATTCTTCAATATACAATTGATTTAGATTGGGGAGAAGAAAGGGCGATACACCTTCAAGACCGATAATACAGAATTAGAAAAATTATGAGAAATTCAAGACTTAAAACGGCCTAATGGAAAAAACAATTGTGCTCTGTTTAATGTTCATGAGATTAAAGATGAGTGAGTATGTTCTGGAAAACACAAAAGAAATAATTTCGAATTGTGGAATAGTTTTAAAATATTCTTCTATATACAATTGCTTTAGATTGGGGAGAAGAAAGGGCGAAACACGTTCAAGACCGGTAATACAGAATTAGAAAATTTTTTTTTTTAGTTTTTAAAGAGAGAAATCGATACTTAAAACGGACGTTCAAAACCAATAATACAGAATTAGAAAATGAAATTTTTTTTTTTAAGAGAGAAACAATACTTAAAACGGCATAATGGAAAAAACAATTGTGTTCTGTTTAATGTTCCTGAGATTGAAGATGAGTCTGTTCTGGAAAACACAAAAGAAATAATTTCGAATTGTGGAATAGTTTTAAAAGATTCTTCTATATACAATTGCTTTAGATTGGGGAGAAGAAAGGGCGAAACACGTTCAAGACCGATAATACAGAATTAGAAAAATTATTTTTTTTAGTTTTTAAAGAGAGAAATCGATACTTAAAACGGACGTTCAAAACCAATAATACAGAATTAGAAAATGAAAAATTTTTTTTAAAGAGAGAAACAATACTTAAAACGGCATAATGGAAAAAACAATTGTGTTCTGTTTAATGTTCCTGAGATTGAAGATGAGTCTGTTCTGGAAAACACAAAAGAAATAATTTCGAATTGTGGAATAGTTTTAAAAGATTCTTCTATATACAATTGCTTTAGATTGGGGAGAAGAAAGGGCGAAACACGTTCAAGACCGATAATACAGAATTAGAAAAATTATTTTTTTTAGTTTTTAAAGAGAGAAATCGATACTTAAAACGGACATTCAAGACCAATAATACAGAATTAGAAAATGAAAAAATTTTTTTAAAGAGAGAAACAATACTTTTAAAACGGCATAATGGAAAAAACAATTGTGTTCTGTTTAATGTTCCTGAGATTGAAGGTGAGTCTGTTCTGGAAAACACAAAAGAAATAATTTCGAATTGTGGAATAGTTCTAAAAGATTCTTCAATATACAATTGATTTAGATTGGGGAGAAGAAAGGGCGATACACGTTCAAGACCGATAATACAGAATTAGATAAATTATGAGAAATTCAAGACTTAAAACGGCTTAATGGAAAAAACAATTGTGCTCTGTTTAATGTTCATGAGATTAAAGGTGAGTGAGTCTGTTCTGGAAAACACAAAAGAAATAATTTCGAATTGTGGAATAGTTTTAAAATATTCTTCTATACACAATTGCTTTAGATTGGGGAGAAGAAAGGGCAAAATACGTTCAAGACCGATAATACAGAATTAGAAAATTTATTTTTTTTAGTTTTTAAAGAGAGAAATCGATACTTAAAACGGACGTTCAAGACCAATAATACAGAATTAGAAAATGAAAATTTTTTTTAAAGAGAGAAACAATACTTAAAACGGCATAATGGAAAAAACAATTGTGTTCTGTTTAATGTTCCTGAGATTGAAGGTGAGTCTGTTCTGGAAAACACAAAAGAAATAATTTCGAATTGTGGAATAGTTTTAAAAGATTCTTCTATATACAATTGCTTTAGATTGGGGAGAAGAAAGGGCGAAACACGTTCAAGGCCGATGATAATACAGAATTAGAAAATTATTTAGTTTTTAAAGAGAGAAATCGATACTTAAAACGGACGTTCAAGACCAATAATACAGAATTAGAAAATGAAATTTTTTTTTAAAGAGAGAAACAATACTTAAAACGGCGTAATGGAAAAAACAATTGTGTTCTGTTTAATGTTCCTGAGATTGACGGTGAGTCAGTTTTGGAAAACACAAAAGTAATTATTTCGAATTGCGGAATAGTTTTAAAAGATTCTTCGATAAACATTTGCTGTAGATTGGGGAGAAGAAAGGGCAAAACACGTTCAAGACCGATAATACAGAATTAGAAAATAAAATTTGTTTTTTAAAGAGAGAAATCAATACGTAGAACGGCATAATGGAAAAAAAATTGTGTAATGGCGAAACACGTTCAAGACCGATAATACAGAATTATAAAAATTATTTTTTTTAGTTTTTAAAGAGAGAAATCGATACTTAAAACGGACGTTCAAAACCAATAATACAGAATTAGAAAATGAAAAATTTTTTTTAAAGAGAGAAACAATACTTAAAACGGCATAATGGAAAAAACAATTGTGTTCTGTTTAATGTTCCTGAGATTGAAGGTGAGTCTGTTCCGGAAAACACAAAAGAAATAATTTCGAATTGTGGAATAGTTTTAAAAGATTCTTCTATATACAATTGCTTTAGATTGGGGAGAAGAAAGGGCGAAACACGTTCAAGACCGATAATACCGAATTAGAAAAATTAGTTTTTTTAGTTTTTAAAGAGAGTAATCGATACTTAAAACGGACGTTCAAGACCAATAATACAGAATTAGAAAATGAAAAATTTTTTTTAAAGAGAGAAACAATACTTAAAACGGCATAATGGAAAAAACAATTGTGTTCTGTTTAATGTTCCTGAGATTGAAGGTGAGTCTGTTCTGGAAAACACAAAAGAAATAATTTCGAATTGTGGAATAGTTTTAAAAGATTCTTCTATATACAACTGCTTTAGATTGGGGAGAAGAAAGGGCGAAACACGTTCAAGACCGATAATACAGAATTAGAACATTATTTAGTTTTTAAAGAGAGAAATCGATACTTAAAACGGACGTTAAAGACCAATAATACAGAATTATAAAATGAAATTTTTTTTTAAAGAGAGAAACAATACTTAAAACGGCATAATGGGAAAAACAATTGTGTTCTGATTAATGTTCTTGAGATTGACGGTGAGTCAGTTCTGGAAAACACAAGTAATTATTTCGAATTGTGGAATAGTTTTAAAAGATTCTTCAATATACAATTGATTTAGATTTGGGAGAAGAAAGGGCGATACACCTTCAAGACCGATAATACAGAATTAGAAAAATTATGAGAAATTCAAGACTTAAAACGGCCTAATGGAAAAAACAATTGTGCTCTGTTTAATGTTCATGAGATTAAAGATGAGTGAGTATGTTCTGGAAAACACAAAAGAAATAATTTCGAATTGTGGAATAGTTTTAAAATATTCTTCTATATACAATTGCTTTAGATTGGGGAGAAGAAAGGGCGAAACACGTTCAAGACCGGTAATACAGAATTAGAAAATTTTTTTTTTTAGTTTTTAAAGAGAGAAATCGATACTTAAAACGGACGTTCAAAACCAATAATACAGAATTAGAAAATGAAATTTTTTTTTTTAAGAGAGAAACAATACTTAAAACGGCATAATGGAAAAAACAATTGTGTTCTGTTTAATGTTCCTGAGATTGAAGATGAGTCTGTTCTGGAAAACACAAAAGAAATAATTTCGAATTGTGGAATAGTTTTAAAAGATTCTTCTATATACAATTGCTTTAGATTGGGGAGAAGAAAGGGCGAAACACGTTCAAGACCGATAATACAGAATTAGAAAAATTATTTTTTTTAGTTTTTAAAGAGAGAAATCGATACTTAAAACGGACGTTAAAGACCAATAATACAGAATTATAAAATGAAATTTTTTTTTAAAGAGAGAAACAATACTTAAAACGGCATAATGGGAAAAACAATTGTGTTCTGATTAATGTTCTTGAGATTGACGGTGAGTCAGTTCTGGAAAACACAAGTAATTATTTCGAATTGTGGAATAGTTTTAAAAGATTCTTCAATATACAATTGATTTAGATTGGGGAGAAGAAAGGGCGATACACCTTCAAGACCGATAATACAGAATTAGAAAAATTATGAGAAATTCAAGACTTAAAACGGCCTAATGGAAAAAACAATTGTGCTCTGTTTAATGTTCATGAGATTAAAGATGAGTGAGTATGTTCTGGAAAACACAAAAGAAATAATTTCGAATTGTGGAATAGTTTTAAAATATTCTTCTATATACAATTGCTTTAGATTGGGGAGAAGAAAGGGCGAAACACGTTCAAGACCGGTAATACAGAATTAGAAAATTTTTTTTTTTAGTTTTTAAAGAGAGAAATCGATACTTAAAACGGACGTTCAAAACCAATAATACAGAATTAGAAAATGAAATTTTTTTTTTTAAGAGAGAAACAATACTTAAAACGGCATAATGGAAAAAACAATTGTGTTCTGTTTAATGTTCCTGAGATTGAAGATGAGTCTGTTCTGGAAAACACAAAAGAAATAATTTCGAATTGTGGAATAGTTTTAAAAGATTCTTCTATATACAATTGCTTTAGATTGGGGAGAAGAAAGGGCGAAACACGTTCAAGACCGATAATACAGAATTAGAAAAATTATTTTTTTTAGTTTTTAAAGAGAGAAATCGATACTTAAAACGGACATTCAAGACCAATAATACAGAATTAGAAAATGAAAAATTTTTTTTAAAGAGAGAAACAATACTTATAAAACGGCATAATGGAAAAAACAATTGTGTTCTGTTTAATGTTCCTGAGATTGAAGATGAGTCTGTTCTGGAAAACACAAAAGAAATAATTTCGAATTGTGGAATAGTTTTAAAAGATTCTTCTATATACAATTGCTTTAGATTGGGGAGAAGAAAGGGCGAAACACGTTCAAGACCGGTAATACAGAATTAGAAAATTTTTTTTTTTAGTTTTTAAAGAGAGAAATCGATACTTAAAACGGACGTTCAAAACCAATAATACAGAATTAGAAAATGAAATTTTTTTTTTTAAGAGAGAAACAATACTTAAAACGGCATAATGGAAAAAACAATTGTGTTCTGTTTAATGTTCCTGAGATTGAAGATGAGTCTGTTCTGGAAAACACAAAAGAAATAATTTCGAATACACGTTCAAGACCGATAATACAGAATTAGAAAAATTATTTTTTTTAGTTTTTAAAGAGAGAAATCGATACTTAAAACGGACGTTCAAGACCAATAATACAGAATTAGAAAATGAAATTTTTTTTTAAAGAGAGAAACAATACTTAAAACGGCATAATGGAAAAAACAATTGTGTTCTGATTAATGTTCCTGAGATTGAAGATGAGTCTGTTCTGGAAAACACAAAAGAAATAATTTCGAATTGTGGAATAGTTTTAAAAGATTCTTCTATATACAATTGCTTTAGATTGGGGAGAAGAAAGGGCGAAACACGTTGAAGACCGATAATACAGAATTAGAAAAATTATTTTTTTTTAAAGAGAGAAATTCAATTCTTAAAACGGACGTTCAAGACCAATAATACAGAATTAGAAAATGAAAATTTTTTTTAAAGAGAGAAACAATACTTAAAACGGCATAATGGGAAAAACAATTGTGTTCTGATTAATGTTCCTGAGATTGACGGTGAGTCTGTTCTGGAAAACACAAAAGAAATAATTTCGCATTGTGGAATAGTTTTAAAAGATTCTTCTATATACAATTGCTTTAGATTGGGGAGAAGAAAGGGTGAAACACGTTCAAGGCCGATAATACAGAATTAGAAAAATTATTTTTTTTTAAAGAGAGAAATTCAATTCTTAAAACGGATGTTTAAGACCGTAAATACAGAATTAGAAAATTAATTTTTTTTTAAAGAGAGAAACAATACTTAAAACGGCATAATGGAAAAAACAATTGTGTTCTGTTTAATGTTCCTGAGATTGAAGTTGAGTCTGTTCTGGAAAACACAAAAGAAATAATTTCGAATTGTGGAATAGTTTTAAAAGATTCTTCTATATACAATTGCTTTAGATTGGGGAGAAGAAAGGGCGAAACACGTTCAAGACCGATAATACAGAATTAGAAAAATTATTTTTTTTAGTTTTTAAAGAGAGAAATCGATACTTAAAACGGACGTTCAAGACCAATAATACAGAATTAGAAAATGAAATTTTTTTTTAAAGAGAGAAACAATACTTAAAACGGCATAATGGAAAAAACAATTGTGTTCTGTTTAATGTTCCTGAGATTGAAGGTGAGTCTGTTCTGGAAAACACAAAAGAAATAATTTCGAATTGTGGAATAGTTTTAAAAGATTCTTCAATATACAATTGCTTTAGATTGGGGAGAAGAAAGGGCGATACACGTTCAAGACCGATAATACAGAATTATAAAAATTATTTTTTTTAGTTTTTAAAGAGAGAAATCGATACTTAAAACGGACGTTCAAAACCAATAATACAGAATTAGAAAATGAAAAATTTTTTTTAAAGAGAGAAACAATACTTAAAACGGCATAATGGAAAAAACAATTGTGTTCTGTTTAATGTTCCTGAGATTGAAGGTGAGTCTGTTCCGGAAAACACAAAAGAAATAATTTCGAATTGTGGAATAGTTTTAAAAGATTCTTCTATATACAATTGCTTTAGATTGGGGAGAAGAAAGGGCGAAACACGTTCAAGACCGATAATACAGAATTAGAACATTATTTAGTTTTTAAAGAGAGAAATCGATACTTAAAACGGACGTTAAAGACCAATAATACAGAATTATAAAATGAAATTTTTTTTTAAAGAGAGAAACAATACTTAAAACGGCATAATGGGAAAAACAATTGTGTTCTGATTAATGTTCTTGAGATTGACGGTGAGTCAGTTCTGGAAAACACAAGTAATTATTTCGAATTGTGGAATAGTTTTAAAAGATTCTTCAATATACAATTGATTTAGATTGGGGAGAAGAAAGGGCGATACACCTTCAAGACCGATAATACAGAATTAGAAAAATTATGAGAAATTCAAGACTTAAAACGGCCTAATGGAAAAAACAATTGTGCTCTGTTTAATGTTCATGAGATTAAAGATGAGTGAGTATGTTCTGGAAAACACAAAAGAAATAATTTCGAATTGTGGAATAGTTTTAAAATATTCTTCTATATACAATTGCTTTAGATTGGGGAGAAGAAAGGGCGAAACACGTTCAAGACCGGTAATACAGAATTAGAAAATTTTTTTTTTTAGTTTTTAAAGAGAGAAATCGATACTTAAAACGGACGTTCAAAACCAATAATACAGAATTAGAAAATGAAATTTTTTTTTTTAAGAGAGAAACAATACTTAAAACGGCATAATGGAAAAAACAATTGTGTTCTGTTTAATGTTCCTGAGATTGAAGATGAGTCTGTTCTGGAAAACACAAAAGAAATAATTTCGAATTGTGGAATAGTTTTAAAAGATTCTTCTATATACAATTGCTTTAGATTGGGGAGAAGAAAGGGCGAAACACGTTCAAGACCGATAATACAGAATTAGAAAAATTATTTTTTTTAGTTTTTAAAGAGAGAAATCGATACTTAAAACGGACATTCAAGACCAATAATACAGAATTAGAAAATGAAAAATTTTTTTTAAAGAGAGAAACAATACTTATAAAACGGCATAATGGAAAAAACAATTGTGTTCTGTTTAATGTTCCCGAGATTGAAGATGAGTCTGTTCTGGAAAACACAAAAGAAATAATTTCGAATTGTGGAATAGTTTTAAAAGATTCTTCTATATACAATTGCTTTAGATTGGGGAGAAGAAAGGGCGAAACACGTTCAAGACCGATAATACAGAATTAGAAAAATTATTTTTTTTAGTTTTTAAAGAGAGAAATCGATACTTAAAACGGACATTCAAGACCAATAATACAGAATTAGAAAATGAAAAATTTTTTTTAAAGAGAGAAACAATACTTTTAAAACGGCATAATGGAAAAAACAATTGTGTTCTGATTAATGTTCCTGAGATTGAAGATGAGTCTGTTCTGGAAAACACAAAAGAAATAATTTCGAATTGTGGAATAGTTTTAAAAGATTCTTCTATATACAATTGCTTTAGATTGGGGAGAAGAAAGGGCGAAACACGTTGAAGACCGATAATACAGAATTAGAAAAATTATTTTTTTTTAAAGAGAGAAATTCAATTCTTAAAACGGACGTTCAAGACCAATAATACAGAATTAGAAAATGAAAATTTTTTTTAAAGAGAGAAACAATACTTAAAACGGCATAATGGAAAAAACAATTGTGTTCTGTTTAATGTTCCTGAGATTGAAGGTGAGTCTGTTCTGGAAAACACAAAAGAAATAATTTCGCATTGTGGAATAGTTTTAAAAGATTCTTCTATATACAATTGCTTTAGATTGGGGAGAAGAAAGGGTGAAACACGTTCAAGGCCGATAATACAGAATTAGAAAAATTATTTTTTTTTAAAGAGAGAAATTCAATTCTTAAAACGGATGTTTAAGACCGTAAATACAGAATTAGAAAATTAATTTTTTTTTAAAGAGAGAAACAATACTTAAAACGGCATAATGGAAAAAACAATTGTGTTCTGTTTAATGTTCCTGAGATTGAAGTTGAGTCTGTTCTGGAAAACACAAAAGAAATAATTTCGAATTGTGGAATAGTTTTAAAAGATTCTTCTATATACAATTGCTTTAGATTGGGGAGAAGAAAGGGCGAAACACGTTCAAGACCGATAATACAGAATTAGAAAAATTATTTTTTTTAGTTTTTAAAGAGAGAAATCGATACTTAAAACGGACGTTCAAGACCAATAATACAGAATTAGAAAATGAAATTTTTTTTTAAAGAGAGAAACAATACTTAAAACGGCATAATGGAAAAAACAATTGTGTTCTGTTTAATGTTCCTGAGATTGAAGGTGAGTCTGTTCTGGAAAACACAAAAGAAATAATTTCGAATTGTGGAATAGTTTTAAAAGATTCTTCAATATACAATTGCTTTAGATTGGGGAGAAGAAAGGGCGATACACGTTCAAGACCGATAATACAGAATTAGAAAAATTATTTTTTTTAGTTTTTAAAGAGAGAAATCAATACTTAAAACGGATGTTTAAGACCGTAGATACAGAATTAGAAAATTAATTTTTTTTTAAAGAGAGAACTTCAATACTTAAAACGGCATAATGGAAAAAACAATTGTGAATTAGAAAAATTATTTTTTTTAGTTTTTAAAGAGAGAAATCAATACTTAAAACGGACGTTTAAGACCGTAAATACAGAATTAGAAAATTAATTTTTTTTTAAAGAGAGAAACAATACTTAAAACGGCATAATGGAAAAAACAATTGTGTTCTGTTTAATGTTCCTGAGATTGAAGATGAGTCTGTTCTGGAAAACACAAAAGAAATAATTTCGAATTGTGGAATAGTTTTAAAAGATTCTTCTATATACAATTGCTTTAGATTGGGGAGAAGAAAGGGCGAAACACGTTCAAGACCGATAATACAGAATTAGAAAAATTATTTTTTTTAGTTTTTAAAGAGAGAAATCGATACTTAAAACGGACATTCAAGACCAATAATACAGAATTAGAAAATGAAAAATTTTTTTTAAAGAGAGAAACAATACTTTTAAAACGGCATAATGGAAAAAACAATTGTGTTCTGTTTAATGTTCCTGAGATTGAAGGTGAGTCTGTTCTGGAAAACACAAAAGAAATAATTTCGAATTGTGGAATAGTTCTAAAAGATTCTTCAATATACAATTGATTTAGATTGGGGAGAAGAAAGGGCGATACACGTTCAAGACCGATAATACAGAATTAGAAAAATTATGAGAAATTCAAGACTTAAAACGGCTTAATGGAAAAAACAATTGTGCTCTGTTTAATGTTCATGAGATTAAAGGTGAGTGAGTCTGTTCTGGAAAACACAAAAGAAATAATTTCGAATTGTGGAATAGTTTTAAAATATTCTTCTATACACAATTGCTTTAGATTGGGGAGAAGAAAGGGCATATACGTTCAAGACCGATAATACAGAATTAGAAAAATTATTTTTTTTTAAAGAGAGAAATCGATACTTAAAACGGACGTTCAAGACCAATAATACAGAATTAGAAAATGAAAATTTTTTTTAAAGAGAGAAACAATACTTAAAACGGCATAATGGAAAAAACAATTGTGTTCTGTTTAATGTTCCTGAGATTGAAGGTGAGTCTGTTCTGGAAAACACAAAAGAAATAATTTCGCATTGTGGAATAGTTTTAAAAGATTCTTCTATATACAATTGCTTTAGATTGGGGAGAAGAAAGGGTGAAACACGTTCAAGGCCGATAATACAGAATTAGAAAAATTATTTTTTTTTAAAGAGAGAAATTCAATTCTTAAAACGGATGTTTAAGACCGTAAATACAGAATTAGAAAATTAATTTTTTTTTAAAGAGAGAAACAATACTTAAAACGGCATAATGGAAAAAACAATTGTGTTCTGTTTAATGTTCCTGAGATTGAAGGTGAGTCTGTTCTGGAAAACACAAAAGAAATAATTTCGAATTGTGGAATAGTTTTAAAAGATTCTTCTATATACAATTGCTTTAGATTGGGGAGAAGAAAGGGCGAAACACGTTCAAGACCGATAATACAGAATTAGAAAAATTATTTTTTTTAGTTTTTAAAGAGAGAAATCGATACTTAAAACGGACGTTCAAGACCAATAATACAGAATTAGAAAATGAAATTTTTTTTTAAAGAGAGAAACAATACTTAAAACGGCATAATGGAAAAAACAATTGTGTTCGGTTTAATGTTCCTGAGATTGAAGGTGAGTCTGTTCTGGAAAACACAAAAGAAATAATTTCGAATTGTGGAATAGTTTTAAAACATTCTTCAATATACA
Source organism: Troilus luridus (assembly GCA_964056705.1). Lineage (NCBI taxonomy): Eukaryota > Metazoa > Arthropoda > Insecta > Hemiptera > Pentatomidae > Troilus > Troilus luridus. The sequence continues at coordinate 190,472,573 of OZ057412.1, read as the reverse complement.
ATTGCTTTAGATTGGGGAGAAGAAAGGGCGATACACGTTCAAGACCGATAATACAGAATTAGAAAAATTATTTTTTTTAGTTTTTAAAGAGAGAAATCAATACTTAAAACGGATGTTTAAGACCGTAAATACAGAATTAGAAAATTAATTTTTTTTTAAAGAGAGAACTTCAATACTTAAAACGGAATAATGGAAAAAACAATTGTGAATTAGAAAAATTATTTTTTTTAGTTTTTAAAGAGAGAAATCAATACTTAAAACGGACGTTTAAGACCGTAAATACAGAATTAGAAAATTAATTTTTTTTTAAAGAGAGAAATTCAATACTTAAAACGGCATAATGGAAAAAAAATTGTGTTCCTGAGATTGACGGTGAGTCTGTTCTGGAAAACACAAAAGTAATTATTTCGAATTGTGGAATAGTTTTAAAAGATTCTTCGATAAACATTTGCTTTAGATTGGGGAGAAGAAAGGGCGAAACACGTTCAAGACCGATAATACAGAATTAGAAAATTTATTTTTTTTAGTTTTTAAAGAGAGAAATCGATACTTAAAACGGACGTTCAAGACCAATAATACAGAATTAGAAAATTAAATTTTTTTTAAAGAGAGAAACAATACTTAAAACGGCATAATGGAAAAAACAATTGTGTTCTGTTTAATGTTCCTGAGATTGAAGGTGAGTCTGTTCTGGAAAACACAAAAGAAATAATTTCGAATTGTGGAATAGTTTTAAAAGATTCTTCTATATACAATTGCTTTAGATTGGGGAGAAGAAAGGGCGAAACACGTTCAAGACCGATGATACAGAATTAGAAAAATTATTTTTTTTAGTTTTTAAAGAGAGAAATCGATACTTAAAACGGACATTCAAGACCAATAATACAGAATTAGAAAATGAAAAATTTTTTTTAAAGAGAGAAACAATACTTTTAAAACGGCATAATGGAAAAAACAATTGTTTTCTGTTTAATGTTCCTGAGATTGAAGGTGAGTCTGTTCTGGAAAACACAAAAGAAATAATTTCGAATTGTGGAATAGTTTTAAAAGATTCTTCTATATACAATTGCTTTAGATTGGGGAGAAGAAAGGGCGAAACACGTTCAAGACCGATGATACAGAATTAGAAAAATTATTTTTTTTAGTTTTTAAAGAGAGAAATCGATACTTAAAACGGACATTCAAGACCAATAATACAGAATTAGAAAATGAAAAATTTTTTTTAAAGAGAGAAATAATACTTTTAAAACGGCATAATGGAAAAAACAATTGTTTTCTGTTTAATGTTCCTGAGATTGAAGGTGAGTCTGTTCTGGAAAACACAAAAGAAATAATTTCGAATTGTGGAATAGTTTTAAAAGATTCTTCTATATACAATTGCTTTAGATTGGGGAGAAGAAAGGGCGAAACACGTTCAAGACCGATAATACAGAATTAGAAAAATTATTTTTTTTAGTTTTTAAAGAGAGAAATCGATACTTAAAACGGACATTCAAGACCAATAATACAGAATTAGAAAATGAAAAATTTTTTTTAAAGAGAGAAACAATACTTTTAAAACGGCATAATGGAAAAAACAATTGTTTTCTGTTTAATGTTCCTGAGATTGAAGGTGAGTCTGTTCTGGAAAACACAAAAGAAATAATTTCGAATTGTGGAATAGTTTTAAAAGATTCTTCAATATACAATTGATTTAGATTGGGGAGAAGAAAGGGCGATACACGTTCAAGACCGATAATACAGAATTAGAAAAATTATGAGAAATTCAAGACTTAAAACGGCCTAATGGAAAAAACAATTGTGCTCTGTTTAATGTTCATGAGATTAAAGATGAGTGAGTATGTTCTGGAAAACACAAAAGAAATAATTTCGAATTGTGGAATAGTTTTAAAATATTCTTCTATATACAATTGCTTTAGATTGGGGAGAAGAAAGGGCGAAACAAGTTCAAGACCGATAATACAGAATTAGAAAAATTTTTTTTTTAGTTTTTAAAGAGAGAAATCGATACTTAAAACGGACGTTCAAAACCAATAATACAGAATTAGAAAATGAAATTTTTTTTTTTAAGAGAGAAACAATACTTAAAACGGCATAATGGAAAAAACAATTGTGTTCTGTTTAATGTTCCTGAGATTGAAGATGAGTCTGTTCTGGAAAACACAAAAGAAATAATTTCGAATTGTGGAATAGTTTTAAAAGATTCTTCTATATACAATTGCTTTAGATTGGGGAGAAGAAAGGGCGAAACACGTTCAAGACCGATAATACAGAATTAGAAAAATTATTTTTTTTAGTTTTTAAAGAGAGAAACCGATACTTAAAACGGACATTCAAGACCAATAATACAGAATTAGAAAATGTAAAATTTTTTTTAAAGAGAGAAACAATTCTTTTAAAACGGCATAATGGAAAAAACAATTGTGTTCTGTTTAATGTTCCTGAGATTGAAGGTGAGTCTGTTCTAAAAAACACAAAAGAAATAATTTCGAATTGTGGAATAGTTCTAAAAGATTCTTCAATATACAATTGATTTAGATTGGGGAGAAGAAAGGGCGATACACCTTCAAGACCGATAATACAGAATTAGAAAAATTATGAGAAATTCAAGACTTAAAACGGCCTAATGGAAAAAACAATTGTGCTCTGTTTAATGTTCATGAGATTAAAGATGAGTGAGTATGTTCTGGAAAACACAAAAGAAATAATTTCGAATTGTGGAATAGTTTTAAAATATTCTTCTATATACAATTGCTTTAGATTGGGGAGAAGAAAGGGCGAAACACGTTCAAGACCGGTAATACAGAATTAGAAAATTTTTTTTTTTAGTTTTTAAAGAGAGAAATCGATACTTAAAACGGACGTTCAAAACCAATAATACAGAATTAGAAAATGAAATTTTTTTTTTTAAGAGAGAAACAATACTTAAAACGGCATAATGGAAAAAACAATTGTGTTCTGTTTAATGTTCCTGAGATTGAAGATGAGTCTGTTCTGGAAAACACAAAAGAAATAATTTCGAATTGTGGAATAGTTTTAAAAGATTCTTCTATATACAATTGCTTTAGATTGGGGAGAAGAAAGGGCGAAACACGTTCAAGACCGATAATACAGAATTAGAAAAATTATTTTTTTTAGTTTTTAAAGAGAGAAATCGATACTTAAAACGGACATTCAAGACCAATAATACAGAATTAGAAAATGAAAAATTTTTTTTAAAGAGAGAAACAATACTTATAAAACGGCATAATGGAAAAAACAATTGTGTTCTGTTTAATGTTCCTGAGATTGAAGATGAGTCTGTTCTGGAAAACACTAAAGAAATAATTTCGAATTGTGGAATAGTTTTAAAAGATTCTTCTATATACAATTGCTTTAGATTGGGGAGAAGAAAGGGCGAAACACGTTCAAGACCGATAATACAGAATTAGAAAAATTATTTTTTTTAGTTTTTAAAGAGAGAAATCGATACTTAAAACGGACATTCAAGACCAATAATACAGAATTAGAAAATGAAAAATTTTTTTTAAAGAGAGAAACAATACTTTTAAAACGGCATAATGGAAAAAACAATTGTGTTCTGTTTAATGTTCCTGAGATTGAAGGTGAGTCTGTTCTGGAAAACACAAAAGAAATAATTTCGAATTGTGGAATAGTTCTAAAAGATTCTTCAATATACAATTGATTTAGATTGGGGAGAAGAAAGGGCGATACACGTTCAAGACCGATAATACAGAATTAGATAAATTATGAGAAATTCAAGACTTAAAACGGCTTAATGGAAAAAACAATTGTGCTCTGTTTAATGTTCATGAGATTAAAGGTGAGTGAGTCTGTTCTGGAAAACACAAAAGAAATAATTTCGAATTGTGGAATAGTTTTAAAATATTCTTCTATACACAATTGCTTTAGATTGGGGAGAAGAAAGGGCAAAATACGTTCAAGACCGATAATACAGAATTAGAAAATTTATTTTTTTTAGTTTTTAAAGAGAGAAATCGATACTTAAAACGGACGTTCAAGACCAATAATACAGAATTAGAAAATGAAAATTTTTTTTAAAGAGAGAAACAATACTTAAAACGGCATAATGGAAAAAACAATTGTGTTCTGTTTAATGTTCCTGAGATTGAAGGTGAGTCTGTTCTGGAAAACACAAAAGAAATAATTTCGAATTGTGGAATAGTTTTAAAAGATTCTTCTATATACAATTGCTTTAGATTGGGGAGAAGAAAGGGCGAAACACGTTCAAGGCCGATGATAATACAGAATTAGAAAATTATTTAGTTTTTAAAGAGAGAAATCGATACTTAAAACGGACGTTCAAGACCAATAATACAGAATTAGAAAATGAAATTTTTTTTTAAAGAGAGAAACAATACTTAAAACGGCGTAATGGAAAAAACAATTGTGTTCTGTTTAATGTTCCTGAGATTGACGGTGAGTCAGTTTTGGAAAACACAAAAGTAATTATTTCGAATTGCGGAATAGTTTTAAAAGATTCTTCGATAAACATTTGCTGTAGATTGGGGAGAAGAAAGGGCAAAACACGTTCAAGACCGATAATACAGAATTAGAAAATAAAATTTGTTTTTTAAAGAGAGAAATCAATACGTAGAACGGCATAATGGAAAAAAAATTGTGTAATGGCGAAACACGTTCAAGACCGATAATACAGAATTATAAAAATTATTTTTTTTAGTTTTTAAAGAGAGAAATCGATACTTAAAACGGACGTTCAAAACCAATAATACAGAATTAGAAAATGAAAAATTTTTTTTAAAGAGAGAAACAATACTTAAAACGGCATAATGGAAAAAACAATTGTGTTCTGTTTAATGTTCCTGAGATTGAAGGTGAGTCTGTTCCGGAAAACACAAAAGAAATAATTTCGAATTGTGGAATAGTTTTAAAAGATTCTTCTATATACAATTGCTTTAGATTGGGGAGAAGAAAGGGCGAAACACGTTCAAGACCGATAATACCGAATTAGAAAAATTAGTTTTTTTAGTTTTTAAAGAGAGTAATCGATACTTAAAACGGACGTTCAAGACCAATAATACAGAATTAGAAAATGAAAAATTTTTTTTAAAGAGAGAAACAATACTTAAAACGGCATAATGGAAAAAACAATTGTGTTCTGTTTAATGTTCCTGAGATTGAAGGTGAGTCTGTTCTGGAAAACACAAAAGAAATAATTTCGAATTGTGGAATAGTTTTAAAAGATTCTTCTATATACAACTGCTTTAGATTGGGGAGAAGAAAGGGCGAAACACGTTCAAGACCGATAATACAGAATTAGAACATTATTTAGTTTTTAAAGAGAGAAATCGATACTTAAAACGGACGTTAAAGACCAATAATACAGAATTATAAAATGAAATTTTTTTTTAAAGAGAGAAACAATACTTAAAACGGCATAATGGGAAAAACAATTGTGTTCTGATTAATGTTCTTGAGATTGACGGTGAGTCAGTTCTGGAAAACACAAGTAATTATTTCGAATTGTGGAATAGTTTTAAAAGATTCTTCAATATACAATTGATTTAGATTGGGGAGAAGAAAGGGCGATACACCTTCAAGACCGATAATACAGAATTAGAAAAATTATGAGAAATTCAAGACTTAAAACGGCCTAATGGAAAAAACAATTGTGCTCTGTTTAATGTTCATGAGATTAAAGATGAGTGAGTATGTTCTGGAAAACACAAAAGAAATAATTTCGAATTGTGGAATAGTTTTAAAATATTCTTCTATATACAATTGCTTTAGATTGGGGAGAAGAAAGGGCGAAACACGTTCAAGACCGGTAATACAGAATTAGAAAATTTTTTTTTTTAGTTTTTAAAGAGAGAAATCGATACTTAAAACGGACGTTCAAAACCAATAATACAGAATTAGAAAATGAAATTTTTTTTTTTAAGAGAGAAACAATACTTAAAACGGCATAATGGAAAAAACAATTGTGTTCTGTTTAATGTTCCTGAGATTGAAGATGAGTCTGTTCTGGAAAACACAAAAGAAATAATTTCGAATTGTGGAATAGTTTTAAAAGATTCTTCTATATACAATTGCTTTAGATTGGGGAGAAGAAAGGGCGAAACACGTTCAAGACCGATAATACAGAATTAGAAAAATTATTTTTTTTAGTTTTTAAAGAGAGAAATCGATACTTAAAACGGACATTCAAGACCAATAATACAGAATTAGAAAATGAAAAATTTTTTTTAAAGAGAGAAACAATACTTATAAAACGGCATAATGGAAAAAACAATTGTGTTCTGTTTAATGTTCCTGAGATTGAAGATGAGTCTGTTCTGGAAAACACAAAAGAAATAATTTCGAATTGTGGAATAGTTTTAAAAGATTCTTCTATATACAATTGCTTTAGATTGGGGAGAAGAAAGGGCGAAACACGTTCAAGACCGATAATACAGAATTAGAAAAATTATTTTTTTTAGTTTTTAAAGAGAGAAATCGATACTTAAAACGGACATTCAAGACCAATAATACAGAATTAGAAAATGAAAAATTTTTTTTAAAGAGAGAAACAATACTTTTAAAACGGCATAATGGAAAAAACAATTGTGTTCTGATTAATGTTCCTGAGATTGAAGATGAGTCTGTTCTGGAAAACACAAAAGAAATAATTTCGAATTGTGGAATAGTTTTAAAAGATTCTTCTATATACAATTGCTTTAGATTGGGGAGAAGAAAGGGCGAAACACGTTCAAGACCGATAATACAGAATTAGAAAAATTATTTTTTTTAGTTTTTAAAGAGAGAAATCGATACTTAAAACGGACATTCAAGACCAAATAATACAGAATTAGAAAATGTAAAATTTTTTTTAAAGAGAGAAACAATACTTTTAAAACGGCATAATGGAAAAAACAATTGTGTTCTGTTTAATGTTCCTGAGATTGAAGGTGAGTCTGTTCTGGAAAACACAAAAGAAATAATTTCGAATTGTGGAATAGTTCTAAAAGATTCTTCAATATACAATTGATTTAGATTGGGGAGAAGAAAGGGCGAAACACCTTCAAGACCGATAATACAGAATTAGAAAAATTATGAGAAATTCAAGACTTAAAACGGCCTAATGGAAAAAACAATTGTGCTCTGTTTAATGTTCATGAGATTAAAGATGAGTGAGTATGTTCTGGAAAACACAAAAGAAATAATTTCGAATTGTGGAACAGTTTTAAAATATTCTTCTATATACAATTGCTTTAGATTGGGGAGAAGAAAGGGCGAAACACGTTCAAGACCGGTAATACAGAATTTGAAATTTTTTTTTTTTAGTTTTTAAAGAGAGAAATCGATACTTAAAACGGACGTTCAAAACCAATAATACAGAATTAGAAAATGAAATTTTTTTTTTTAAGAGAGAAACAATACTTAAAACGGCATAATGGAAAAAACAATTGTGTTCTGTTTAATGTTCCTGAGATTGAAGATGAGTCTGTTCTGGAAAACACAAAAGAAATAATTTCGAATTGTGGAATAGTTTTAAAAGATTCTTCTATATACAATTGCTTTAGATTGGGGAGAAGAAAGGGCGAAACACGTTCAAGACCGATAATACAGAATTAGAAAAATTATTTTTTTTAGTTTTTAAAGAGAGAAATCGATACTTAAAACGGACATTCAAGACCAAATAATACAGAATTAGAAAATGTAAAATTTTTTTTAAAGAGAGAAACAATACTTTTAAAACGGCATAATGGAAAAAACAATTGTGTTCTGTTTAATGTTCCTGAGATTGAAGGTGAGTCTGTTCTGGAAAACACAAAAGAAATAATTTCGAATTGTGGAATAGTTCTAAAAGATTCTTCAATATACAATTGATTTAGATTGGGGAGAAGAAAGGGCGAAACACCTTCAAGACCGATAATACAGAATTAGAAAAATTATGAGAAATTCAAGACTTAAAACGGCCTAATGGAAAAAACAATTGTGCTCTGTTTAATGTTCATGAGATTAAAGATGAGTGAGTATGTTCTGGAAAACACAAAAGAAATAATTTCGAATTGTGGAATAGTTTTAAAATATTCTTCTATATACAATTGCTTTAGATTGGGGAGAAGAAAGGGCGAAACACGTTCAAGACCGGTAATACAGAATTTGAAATTTTTTTTTTTTAGTTTTTAAAGAGAGAAATCGATACTTAAAACGGACGTTCAAAACCAATAATACAGAATTAGAAAATGAAATTTTTTTTTTTAAGAGAGAAACAATACTTAAAACGGCATAATGGAAAAAACAATTGTGTTCTGTTTAATGTTCCTGAGATTGAAGGTGAGTCTGTTCTGGAAAACACAAAAGAAATAATTTCGAATTGTGGAATAGTTTTAAAAGATTCTTCTATATACAACTGCTTTAGATTGGGGAGAAGAAAGGGCGAAACACGTTCAAGACCGATAATACAGAATTAGAACATTATTTAGTTTTTAAAGAGAGAAATCGATACTTAAAACGGACGTTAAAGACCAATAATACAGAATTATAAAATGAAATTTTTTTTTAAAGAGAGAAACAATACTTAAAACGGCATAATGGGAAAAACAATTGTGTTCTGATTAATGTTCTTGAGATTGACGGTGAGTCAGTTCTGGAAAACACAAGTAATTATTTCGAATTGTGGAATAGTTTTAAAAGATTCTTCAATATACAATTGATTTAGATTGGGGAGAAGAAAGGGCGATACACCTTCAAGACCGATAATACAGAATTAGAAAAATTATGAGAAATTCAAGACTTAAAACGGCCTAATGGAAAAAACAATTGTGCTCTGTTTAATGTTCATGAGATTAAAGATGAGTGAGTATGTTCTGGAAAACACAAAAGAAATAATTTCGAATTGTGGAATAGTTTTAAAATATTCTTCTATATACAATTGCTTTAGATTGGGGAGAAGAAAGGGCGAAACACGTTCAAGACCGGTAATACAGAATTAGAAAATTTTTTTTTTTAGTTTTTAAAGAGAGAAATCGATACTTAAAACGGACGTTCAAAACCAATAATACAGAATTAGAAAATGAAATTTTTTTTTTTAAGAGAGAAACAATACTTAAAACGGCATAATGGAAAAAACAATTGTGTTCTGTTTAATGTTCCTGAGATTGAAGATGAGTCTGTTCTGGAAAACACAAAAGAAATAATTTCGAATTGTGGAATAGTTTTAAAAGATTCTTCTATATACAATTGCTTTAGATTGGGGAGAAGAAAGGGCGAAACACGTTCAAGACCGATAATACAGAATTAGAAAAATTATTTTTTTTAGTTTTTAAAGAGAGAAATCGATACTTAAAACGGACATTCAAGACCAATAATACAGAATTAGAAAATGAAAAATTTTTTTTAAAGAGAGAAACAATACTTATAAAACGGCATAATGGAAAAAACAATTGTGTTCTGTTTAATGTTCCTGAGATTGAAGATGAGTCTGTTCTGGAAAACACAAAAGAAATAATTTCGAATTGTGGAATAGTTTTAAAAGATTCTTCTATATACAATTGCTTTAGATTGGGGAGAAGAAAGGGCGAAACACGTTCAAGACCGATAATACAGAATTAGAAAAATTATTTTTTTTAGTTTTTAAAGAGAGAAATCGATACTTAAAACGGACATTCAAGACCAATAATACAGAATTAGAAAATGAAAAATTTTTTTTAAAGAGAGAAACAATACTTTTAAAACGGCATAATGGAAAAAACAATTGTGTTCTGATTAATGTTCCTGAGATTGAAGATGAGTCTGTTCTGGAAAACACAAAAGAAATAATTTCGAATTGTGGAATAGTTTTAAAAGATTCTTCTATATACAATTGCTTTAGATTGGGGAGAAGAAAGGGCGAAACACGTTCAAGACCGATAATACAGAATTAGAAAAATTATTTTTTTTAGTTTTTAAAGAGAGAAATCGATACTTAAAACGGACATTCAAGACCAAATAATACAGAATTAGAAAATGTAAAATTTTTTTTAAAGAGAGAAACAATACTTTTAAAACGGCATAATGGAAAAAACAATTGTGTTCTGTTTAATGTTCCTGAGATTGAAGGTGAGTCTGTTCTGGAAAACACAAAAGAAATAATTTCGAATTGTGGAATAGTTCTAAAAGATTCTTCAATATACAATTGATTTAGATTGGGGAGAAGAAAGGGCGAAACACCTTCAAGACCGATAATACAGAATTAGAAAAATTATGAGAAATTCAAGACTTAAAACGGCCTAATGGAAAAAACAATTGTGCTCTGTTTAATGTTCATGAGATTAAAGATGAGTGAGTATGTTCTGGAAAACACAAAAGAAATAATTTCGAATTGTGGAACAGTTTTAAAATATTCTTCTATATACAATTGCTTTAGATTGGGGAGAAGAAAGGGCGAAACACGTTCAAGACCGGTAATACAGAATTTGAAATTTTTTTTTTTTAGTTTTTAAAGAGAGAAATCGATACTTAAAACGGACGTTCAAAACCAATAATACAGAATTAGAAAATGAAATTTTTTTTTTTAAGAGAGAAACAATACTTAAAACGGCATAATGGAAAAAACAATTGTGTTCTGTTTAATGTTCCTGAGATTGAAGATGAGTCTGTTCTGGAAAACACAAAAGAAATAATTTCGAATTGTGGAATAGTTTTAAAAGATTCTTCTATATACAATTGCTTTAGATTGGGGAGAAGAAAGGGCGAAACACGTTCAAGACCGATAATACAGAATTAGAAAAATTATTTTTTTTAGTTTTTAAAGAGAGAAATCGATACTTAAAACGGACATTCAAGACCAATAATACAGAATTAGAAAATGAAAAATTTTTTTTAAAGAGAGAAACAATACTTATAAAACGGCATAATGGAAAAAACAATTGTGTTCTGTTTAATGTTCCTGAGATTGAAGATGAGTCTGTTCTGGAAAACACAAAAGAAATAATTTCGAATTGTGGAATAGTTTTAAAAGATTCTTCTATATACAATTGCTTTAGATTGGGGAGAAGAAAGGGCGAAACACGTTCAAGACCGATAATACAGAATTAGAAAAATTATTTTTTTTAGTTTTTAAAGAGAGAAATCGATACTTAAAACGGACATTCAAGACCAATAATACAGAATTAGAAAATGAAAAATTTTTTTTAAAGAGAGAAACAATACTTTTAAAACGGCATAATGGAAAAAACAATTGTGTTCTGTTTAATGTTCCTGATATTGAAGGTGAGTCTGTTCTGGAAAACACAAAAGAAATAATTTCGAATTGTGGAATAGTTCTAAAAGATTCTTCAATATACAATTGATTTAGATTGGGGAGAAGAAAGGGCGATACACGTTCAAGACCGATAATACAGAATTAGAAAAATTATGAGAAATTCAAGACTTAAAACGGCTTAATGGAAAAAACAATTGTGCTCTGTTTAATGTTCATGAGATTAAAGGTGAGTGAGTCTGTTCTGGAAAACACAAAAGAAATAATTTCGAATTGTGGAATAGTTTTAAAATATTCTTCTATACACAATTGCTTTAGATTGGGGAGAAGAAAGGGCAAAATACGTTCAAGACCGATAATACAGAATTAGAAAATTTATTTTTTTTAGTTTTTAAAGAGAGAAATCGATACTTAAAACGGACGTTCAAGACCAATAATACAGAATTAGAAAATGAAAATTTTTTTTAAAGAGAGAAACAATACTTAAAACGGCATAATGGAAAAAACAATTGTGTTCTGTTTAATGTTCCTGAGATTGAAGGTGAGTCTGTTCTGGAAAACACAAAAGAAATAATTTCGAATTGTGGAATAGTTTTAAAAGATTCTTCTATATACAATTGCTTTAGATTGGGGAGAAGAAAGGGCGAAACACGTTCAAGGCCGATGATAATACAGAATTAGAAAATTATTTAGTTTTTAAAGAGAGAAATCGATACTTAAAACGGACGTTCAAGACCAATAATACAGAATTAGAAAATGAAATTTTTTTTTAAAGAGAGAAACAATACTTAAAACGGCGTAATGGAAAAAACAATTGTGTTCTGTTTAATGTTCCTGAGATTGACGGTGAGTCAGTTCTGGAAAACACAAGTAATTATTTCGAATTGTGGAATAGTTTTAAAAGATTCTTCTATATACAATTGCTTTAGATTGGGGAGAAGAAAGGGCGATACACGTTCAAGACCGATAATACAGAATTAGAAAAATTATGAGAAATTCAAGACTTAAAACGGCTTAATGGAAAAAACAATTGTGCTCTGTTTAATGTTCATGAGATTAAAGGTGAGTGAGTCTGTTCTGGAAAACACAAAAGAAATAATTTCGAATTGTGGAATAGTTTTAAAATATTCTTCTATACACAATTGCTTTAGATTGGGGAGAAGAAAGGGCAAAATACGTTCAAGACCGATAATACAGAATTAGAAAAATTATTTTTTTTAGTTTTTAAAAAGAGAAATCGGTACTTAAAACGGACGTTCAAAACCAATAATACAGAATTAGAAAATGAAATTTTTTTTTTAAAGATAGAAACAATACTTAAAACGGCATAATGGGAAAAACAATTGTGTTCTGATTAATGTTCCTGAGATTGACGGTGAGTCAGTTCTGGAAAACACAAAAGTAATTATTTCGAATTGTGGAATAGTTTTAAAAGATTCTTCGTTAAACATTTGCTTTAGATTGGGGAGAAGAAAGGGCAAAACACGTTTAAGATCGATAATACAGAATTAGAAAATAAAATTTGTTTTTTAAAGAGAGAAATCAATACGTAGAACGGCATAATGGAAGAAAAAATTGTGTAATGGGGAAACACGTTCAAGACCAATAATACAGAATTAGAAAATGAATTTTTTTTTTAAAGAGAGAAATTCAAAACTTAAAACGGCTTAATGGAAAAAACAATTTTGTTCTGTTTAATGTTCATGAGATTAAAGGTGAGTGATTCTGTTCTGGAAAACACAAAAGAAATAATTTCGAATTGTGGAATAGTTTTAAAGATTCTTCTATATACAATTGCTTTAGATTGCGGAGAAAAAAGGGCGAAACACGTTCAAGGCCGATGATAATACAGAATTAGAAATATTATTTTTTTTATATTTTAAAGAGAGAAACAATACTTAAAACGGCGTAATGGAAAAAACAATTGTGTTCTGTTTAATGTTCCTGAGATTGACGGTGAGTCAGTTTTGGAAAACACAAAAGTAATTATTTCGAATTGCGGAATAGTTTTAAAAGATTCTTCGATAAACATTTGCTGTAGATTGGGGAGAAGAAAGGGCAAAACACGTTCAAGACCGATAATACAGAATTAGAAAATAAAATTTGTTTTTTAAAGAGAGAAATCAATACGTAGAACGGCATAATGGAAAAAAAATTGTGTAATGGCGAAACACGTTCAAGACCGATAATACAGAATTAGAAAAATTATTTTTTTTAGTTTTTAAAGAGAGAAATCGATACTTAAAACGGACGTTCAAAACCAATAATACAGAATTAGAAAATGAAAAATTTTTTTTAAAGAGAGAAACAATACTTAAAACGGCATAATGGAAAAAACAATTGTGTTCTGTTTAATGTTCCTGAGATTGAAGGTGAGTCTGTTCCGGAAAACACAAAAGAAATAATTTCGAATTGTGGAATAGTTTTAAAAGATTCTTCTATATACAATTGCTTTAGATTGGGGAGAAGAAAGGGCGAAACACGTTCAAGACCGATAATACAGAATTAGAAAAATTAGTTTTTTTAGTTTTTAAAGAGAGAAATCGATACTTAAAACGGACGTTCAAGACCAATAATACAGAATTAGAAAATGAAAAATTTTTTTTAAAGAGAGAAACAATACTTAAAACGGCATAATGGAAAAAACAATTGTGTTCTGTTTAATGTTCCTGAGATTGAAGGTGAGTCTGTTCTGGAAAACACAAAAGAAATAATTTCGAATTGTGGAATAGTTTTAAAAGATTCTTCTATATACAACTGCTTTAGATTGGGGAGAAGAAAGGGCGAAACACGTTCAAGACCGATAATACAGAATTAGAAAAATTAGTTTTTTTAGTTTTTAAAGAGAGAAATCGATACTTAAAACGGACGTTCAAGACCAATAATACAGAATTAGAAAATGAAAAATTTTTTTTAAAGAGAGAAACAATACTTAAAACGGCATAATGGAAAAAACAATTGTGTTCTGTTTAATGTTCCTGAGATTGAAGGTGAGTCTGTTCTGGAAAACACAAAAGAAATAATTTCGAATTGTGGAATAGTTTTAAAAGATTCTTCTATATACAACTGCTTTAGATTGGGGAGAAGAAAGGGCGAAACACGTTCAAGACCGATAATACAGAATTAGAAAAATTTTTTTTTTAGTTTTTAAAGAGAGAAATCGATACTTAAAACGGACGTTCAAAACCAATAATACAGAATTAGAAAATGAAATTTTTTTTTTTAAGAGAGAAACAATACTTAAAACGGCATAATGGAAAAAACAATTGTGTTCTGTTTAATGTTCCTGAGATTGAAGATGAGTCTGTTCTGGAAAACACAAAAGAAATAATTTCGAATTGTGGAATAGTTTTAAAAGATTCTTCTATATACAATTGCTTTAGATTGGGGAGAAGAAAGGGCGAAACACGTTCAAGACCGATAATACAGAATTAGAAAAATTATTTTTTTTAGTTTTTAAAGAGAGAAATCGATACTTAAAACGGATGTTCAAAACCAATAATACAGAATTAGAAAATGAAATTTTTTTTTTTAAGAGAGAAACAATACTTAAAACGGCATAATGGAAAAAACAATTGTGTTCTGTTTAATGTTCATGAGATTAAAGATGAGTGAGTATGTCCTGGAAAACACAAAAGAAATAATTTCGAATTGTGGAATAGTTCTAAAAGATTCTTCAATATACAATTGATTTAGATTGGGGAGAAGAAAGGGCGATACACGTTCAAGACCGATAATACAGAATTAGAAAAATTATTTTTTTTAGTTTTTAAAGAGAGAAATCGATACTTAAAACGGACGTTCAAGACCAAAAATACAGAATTAGAAAATGAAATTTTTTTTTAAAGAGAGAAACAATACTTAAAACGGCATAATGGAAAAAACAATTGTGTTCTGTTTAATGTTCCTGAGATTGAAGGTGAGTCTGTTCTGGAAAACACATAAGAAATAATTTCGAATTGTGGAATAGTTTTAAAAGATTCTTCTATATACAATTGCTTTAGATTGGGGAGAAGAAAGGGCGTAACACGTTCAAGACCGATAATACAGAATTAGAAAAATTATTTTTTTTAGTTTTTAAAGAGAGAAATCGATACTTAAAACGGACGTTCAAAACCAATAATACAGAATTAGAAAATGAAATTTTTTTTTTTAAGAGAGAAACAATACTTAAAACGGCATAATGGAAAAAACAATTGTGTTCTGTTTAATGTTCCTGAGATTGAAGATGAGTCTGTTCTGGAAAACACAAAAGAAATAATTTCGAATTGTGGAATAGTTTTAAAGATTCTTCTATATACAATTGCTTTAGATTGGGGAGAAAAAAGGGCGAAACACGTTCAAGACCGATAATACAGAATTAGAAAAATTATTTTTTTTAGTTTTTAAAGAGAGAAATCGATACTTAAAACGGACATTCAAGACCAATAATACAGAATTAGAAAATGAAAAATTTTTTTTAAAGAGAGAAACGATACTTTTAAAACGGCATAATGGAAAAAACAATTGTTTTCTGTTTAATGTTCCTGAGATTGAAGGTGAGTCTGTTCTGGAAAACACAAAAGAAATAATTTCGAATTGTGGAATAGTTTTAAAAGATTCTTCAATATACAATTGATTTAGATTGGGGAGAAGAAAGGGCGATACACGTTCAAGACCGATAATACAGAATTAGAAAAATTATGAGAAATTCAAGACTTAAAACGGCCTAATGGAAAAAACAATTGTGCTCTGTTTAATGTTCATGAGATTAAAGATGAGTGAGTATGTTCTGGAAAACACAAAAGAAATAATTTCGAATTGTGGAATAGTTTTAAAATATTCTTCTATATACAATTGCTTTAGATTGGGGAGAAAAAAGGGCGAAACACGTTCAAGGCCGATGATAATACAGAATTAGAAATATTATTTTTTTTATATTTTAAAGAGAGAAATCGATACTTAAAACGGACGTTCAAGACCAATAATACAGAATTAGAAAATGAAATTTTTTTTTAAAGAGAGAAACAATACTTAAAACGGCGTAATGGAAAAAACAATTGTGTTCTGTTTAATGTTCCTGAGATTGACGGTGAGTCAGTTTTGGAAAACACAAAAGTAATTATTTCGAATTGCGGAATAGTTTTAAAAGATTCTTCGATAAACATTTGCTGTAGATTGGGGAGAAGAAAGGGCAAAACACGTTCAAGACCGATAATACAGAATTAGAAAATAAAATTTGTTTTTTAAAGAGAGAAATCAATACGTAGAACGTCATAATGGAAAAAAAATTGTGTAATGGCGAAACACGTTCAAGACCGATAATACAGAATTAGAAAAATTATTTTTTTTAGTTTTTAAAGAGAGAAATCGATACTTAAAACGGACGTTCAAAACCAATAATACAGAATTAGAAAATGAAAATTTTTTTTTAAAGAGAGAAACAATACTTAAAACGGCATAATGGAAAAAACAATTGTGTTCTGTTTAATGTTCCTGAGATTGAAGGTGAGTCTGTTCCGGAAAACACAAAAGAAATAATTTCGAATTGTGGAATAGTTTTAAAAGATTCTTCTATATACAATTGCTTTAGATTGGGGAGATGAAAGGGCGAAACACGTTCAAGACCGATAATACAGAATTAGAAAAATTAGTTTTTTTAGTTTTTAAAGAGAGAAATCGATACTTAAAACGGACGTTCAAGACCAATAATACAGAATTAGAAAATGAAAATTTTTTTTTAAAGAGAGAAACAATACTTAAAACGGCATAATGGAAAAAACAATTGTGTTCTGTTTAATGTTCCTGAGATTGAAGGTGAGTCTGTTCTGGAAAACACAAAAGAAATAATTTCGAATTGTGGAATAGTTTTAAAAGATTCTTCTATATACAATTGCTTTAGATTGGGGAGAAGAAAGGGCGAAACACGTTCAAGACCGATAATACAGAATTAGAACATTATTTAGTTTTTAAAGAGAGAAATCGATACTTAAAACGGACGTTCAAGACCAATAATACAGAATTATAAAATGAAATTTTTTTTTAAAGAGAGAAACAATACTTAAAACGGCATAATGGGAAAAACAATTGTGTTCTGATTAATGTTCCTGAGATTGACGGTGAGTCAGTTCTGGAAAACACAAGTAAT
This sequence comes from Troilus luridus, assembly GCA_964056705.1. Lineage (NCBI taxonomy): Eukaryota > Metazoa > Arthropoda > Insecta > Hemiptera > Pentatomidae > Troilus > Troilus luridus. Next base: position 190,455,240 of record OZ057412.1, on the reverse strand, counting down.
TATTTCGAATTGTGGAATAGTTTTAAAAGATTCTTCTATATACAATTGCTTTAGATTGGGGAGAAGAAAGGGCGAAACACGTTCAAGACCGATAATACAGAATTAGAACATTATTTAGTTTTTAAAGAGAGAAATCGATACTTAAAACGGACGTTCAAGACCAATAATACAGAATTATAAAATGAAATTTTTTTTTAAAGAGAGAAACAATACTTAAAACGGCATAATGGGAAAAACAATTGTGTTCTGATTAATGTTCCTGAGATTGACGGTGAGTCAGTTCTGGAAAACACAAGTAATTTTTTCGAATTGTGGAATAGTTTTAAAAGATTCTTCTATATACAACTGCTTTAGATTGGGGAGAAGAAAGGGCGAAACACGTTCAAGACCGATAATACAGAATTAGAAAAATTTTTTTTTTAGTTTTTAAAGAGAGAAATCGATACTTAAAACGGACGTTCAAAACCAATAATACAGAATTAGAAAATGAAATTTTTTTTTTTAAGAGAGAAACAATACTTAAAACGGCATAATGGAAAAAACAATTGTGTTCTGTTTAATGTTCCTGAGATTGAAGGTGAGTCTGTTCTGGAAAACACAAAAGAAATAATTTCGAATTGTGGAATAGTTTTAAAAGATTCTTCTATATACAATTGCTTTAGATTGGGGAGAAGAAAGGGCGAAACACGTTCAAGACCGATAATACAGAATTAGAACATTATTTAGTTTTTAAAGAGAGAAATCGATACTTAAAACGGACGTTCAAGACCAATAATACAGAATTATAAAATGAAATTTTTTTTTAAAGAGAGAAACAATACTTAAAACGGCATAATGGGAAAAACAATTGTGTTCTGATTAATGTTCCTGAGATTGACGGTGAGTCAGTTCTGGAAAACACAAGTAATTATTTCGAATTGTGGAATAGTTTTAAAAGATTCTTCTATATACAATTGCTTTAGATTGGGGAGAAGAAAGGGCGAAACACGTTCAAGACCGATAATACAGAATTAGAACATTATTTAGTTTTTAAAGAGAGAAATCGATACTTAAAACGGACGTTCAAGACCAATAATACAGAATTATAAAATGAAATTTTTTTTTAAAGAGAGAAACAATACTTAAAACGGCATAATGGGAAAAACAATTGTGTTCTGATTAATGTTCCTGAGATTGACGGTGAGTCAGTTCTGGAAAACACAAGTAATTATTTCGAATTGTGGAATAGTTTTAAAAGATTCTTCTATATACAACTGCTTTAGATTGGGGAGAAGAAAGGGCGAAACACGTTCAAGACCGATAATACAGAATTAGAAAAATTTTTTTTTTAGTTTTTAAAGAGAGAAATCGATACTTAAAACGGACGTTCAAAACCAATAATACAGAATTAGAAAATGAAATTTTTTTTTTTAAGAGAGAAACAATACTTAAAACGGCATAATGGAAAAAACAATTGTGTTCTGTTTAATGTTCCTGAGATTGAAGATGAGTCTGTTCTGGAAAACACAAAAGAAATAATTTCGAATTGTGGAATAGTTTTAAAAGATTCTTCTATATACAATTGCTTTAGATTGGGGAGAAGAAAGGGCGAAACACGTTCAAGACCGATAATACAGAATTAGAAAAATTATTTTTTTTAGTTTTTAAAGAGAGAAATCGATACTTAAAACGGACATTCAAGACCAATAATACAGAATTAGAAAATGAAAAATTTTTTTTAAAGAAAGAAACAATACTTTTAAAACGGCATAATGGAAAAAACAATTGTGTTCTGTTTAATGTTCCTGAGATTGAAGGTGAGTCTGTTCTGGAAAACACAAAAGAAATAATTTCGAATTGTGGAATAGTTCTAAAAGATTCTTCAATATACAATTGATTTAGATTGGGGAGAAGAAAGGGCGATACACGTTCAAGACCGATAATACAGAATTAGCAAAAATTATGAGAAATTCAAGACTTAAAACGGCCTAATGGAAAAAACAATTGTGCTCTGTTTAATGTTCATGAGATTAAAGATGAGTGAGTATGTCCTGGAAAACACAAAAGAAATAATTTCGAATTGTGGAATAGTTTTAAAATATTCTTCTATATACAATTGCTTTAGATTGGGGAGAAGAAAGGGCGAAACACGTTCAAGACCGATAATACAGAATTAGAAAAATTATTTTTTTTAGTTTTTAAAGAGAGAAATCGATACTTAAAACGGACGTTCAAAACCAATAATACAGAATTAGAAAATGAATTTTTTTTTTTAAAGAGAGATACAATACTTAAAACGGTATAATGGAAAAAACAATTGTGTTCTGTTTAATGTTCCTGAGATTGAAGGTGAGTCTGTTCCGGAAAACACAAAAGAAATAATTTCGAATTGTGGAATAGTTTTAAAAGATTCTTCTATATACAATTGCTTTAGATTGGGGAGAAGAAAGGGCGATACACGTTCAAGACCGATAATACAGAATTAGAAAAATTAGTTTTTTTAGTTTTTAAAGAGAGAAATCGATACTTAAAACGGACGTTCAAGACCAATAATACAGAATTAGAAAATGAAAATTTTTTTTTAAAGAGAGAAACAATACTTAAAACGGCATAATGGAAAAAACAATTGTGTTCTGTTTAATGTTCCTGAGATTGAAGGTGAGTCTGTTCTGGAAAACACAAAAGAAATAATTTCGAATTGTGGAATAGTTTTAAAAGATTCTTCTATATACAATTGCTTTAGATTGGGGAGAAGAAAGGGCGAAACACGTTCCAGACCGATAATACAGAATTAGAACATTATTTAGTTTTTAAAGAGAGAAATCGATACTTAAAACGGACGTTCAAGACCAATAATACAGAATTATAAAATGAATTTTTTTTTTAAAGAGAGAAACAATACTTAAAACGGCATAATGGGAAAAACAATTGTGTTCTGATTAATGTTCCTGAGATTGACGGTGAGTCAGTTCTGGAAAACACAAGTAATTATTTCGAATTGTGGAATAGTTTTAAAAGATTCTTCTATATACAACTGCTTTAGATTGGGGAGAAGAAAGGGCGAAACACGTTCAAGACCGATAATACAGAATTAGAAAAATTTTTTTTTTAGTTTTTAAAGAGAGAAATCGATACTTAAAACGGACGTTCAAAACCAATAATACAGAATTAGAAAATGAAATTTTTTTTTTTAAGAGAGAAACAATACTTAAAACGGCATAATGGAAAAAACAATTGTGTTCTGTTTAATGTTCCTGAGATTGAAGATGAGTCTGTTCTGGAAAACACAAAAGAAATAATTTCGAATTGTGGAATAGTTTTAAAAGATTCTTCTATATACAATTGCTTTAGATTGGGGAGAAGAAAGGGCGAAACACGTTCAAGACCGATAATACAGAATTAGAAAAATTATTTTTTTTAGTTTTTAAAGAGAGAAATCGATACTTAAAACGGACATTCAAGACCAATAATACAGAATTAGAAAATGAAAAATTTTTTTTAAAGAAAGAAACAATACTGTTACGGTCAGAGCGGGAAGTAGGACCGGCTTCTGATCTGCCTAGAGCGGATTAGGCAAACAATGGGATTAAGCGGAAGGGATTATAGAATGGCGTAGAACCTTCTAGATCGGTCTAGGTGGTCCTCGTCCGTGTTCCGAGTAATGCCCCACCACGACCTACCTTGCCTATATAAAAGGACAGCGTTTTCGGCCGCGGCAGTGAGTAATAAGACGAGTCTGTAATAAGCCAGTGAGTAGCAGTCGTTAACTAGTGGCAGTGTGTGTGAGTTAGTTAGTATTAGTATCAGTCTGTAATAAGTGCTTAGTGAGCAACAGTGACAATTAGTGACCGTGTAATAAGTGTAATAAACTGTGTGGCAGTTTGTCATATTTGAAGAGTCTTACGGTCGGTGGACTTTAGTTAGCGAACTGTAAGTGTTAATTTGTAATTGTAAACTATAGTGTAATATTATTGTATTTGTACAAATTTATATAAATAGTTTAGTTACTTAGTATAAACAATATCTTATATTATTTGTATATTATCTTAGAAATTAGATAACATTTAGTAGAATATTATTATTGTATATTGATATTAGTTTAATAATTTAACTGTTTTAAATAATCTCATTGTATTCTTGTTAATTTGTTAATAAATATTAGATTCTTGAATTAAGTAATAGTTTAGTCCATTTTACACCCAGTAGCCCGTAACAAATTGGTGTCAGAAGTGGGATTTTGTGTAATTGTTGTTATTTTGTCTTGCATTTTGTAATAATTGGGCTACTGTTTGAAAAATGGCTTCTCAAAGTCTCAAATTGATGGATTTAAAAGTTGCGGATTTAAAACGGGAATTAGAAGAACGTGATCTGGATTCTTCCGGAAATAAAAGTGTACTGCAACATCGCTTGCGTCAATTTTTTGTAGAGTTAGGGGAAAATCCAGATGACGTTCTGTTTGAAACTGATTTGAGCAAGTTGTCTGCAACTTTTAAAAATGAATTAGGCAATGTAGAAAATAAGCTAGGTAAGGAATTAAGCACTGTTAAAAATGAGCTAGGTAATGAGTTAAGCACTGTCAAAAATGAACTAGGTAATGAGTTAAGCACTGTTAAAAATGAGCTAGGTACTGTAAAATATGATTTAATGGATACATTAGAGTCTAAGTTAGGCACATTAGAGACTAAGTTAATGGAAAATGTAGATAATAAGCTAGCTAATGTAGATAATAAGTTAGCTAATGTAGATAATAAGTTAGCCGATGTAAATAATAAAGTAGCTGATATAGAATCTAGGCTAGGAGAAAAAGTGAACGAAATTAGGCTAAGAATGGAAGCTCTCGAGGGACGTAAGAGCAACCCACCGACGAACGACACCGACCGTTCATCCGAGGGCAGCCATCGTAATAGCATTCTACCCGCCTATGCTGGGGCGCCACCAACTCACAATACCATTCCAGTATTCGACGGGAAGACGCCGTGGGAAGACTACATGACTCTCTTCGAGACAGCGGCTTCGATCCACGGGTGGTCACAGGAGACCCAAGCTTCAGCGTTGTGCCTGGCCTTGCGGGGAGACGCTTTGAGAGTGCTGCAGGGGATGCCCATGTCGGAGCGGTCTAACTACGTGAAGCTGATTAGAAGACTTGAAATGCGTTTCGGACACCGCCACATGGACCAGCTATATCGCTCACAGTTAAGAAACAGGGTCCAGAAGGACAACGAGACGCTGCAGGAGTTTGAAGCGGATATTGCCCGGCTGGTGAGGAACGCCTACCCATCGGTCACGGACTATGTCTACGAGAGTTTGGCTGTCGACAAATTCCTGGATGGACTTCGGGACCCAGAGACACAACAAGCGGTGAAGCTCGCCCGGCCGAAAACGTTGGGAGACGCAATATCTCAGGCCATGGAGTTTGAAGCTGTCAGACAGTCTGTACGGGGCCATGCGCGAATTCGAGCAGCAGAAGCGGAACCTAATGTGGTCCCTAGCATCGAAGACATTGTGACGAAAGTGTTGGATGCTCTCAGGACCCATAAGAAGGAGATACGCTGTTGGGGCTGCGGCCAGCTTGGACATCCTAGAAGCAAATGTCCAACCCGTAACGTCAAAGCCCCCAGAAAGGCCATCAGAGTTGCGTCGATAGGAAGCAGAACGAACAGTTTCTACGTTGATGGGATGGTGAACGGGCAGCTGCGAAGTCTTCTAGTGGATACCGGAGCGAGCATGACGATCTTGAACTCAAAGACACTTCCAGCTGAAAAGATCATACCGACCACTTGGGCATTACGGACTGCAACGGGACAGCCAGCCAAGGTCTACGGGGAGACAGATGCCACCTTCCACATCGGGGGTCAACATCTGCAGCACCGCGCTCTCGTGGCAGAGATCGATGAAGATGTCATATTGGGCATGGACTTCATGATCGTATACGGGATCAAGCTGGATATGTCGAGAGGTGTGATGACGCTGGGAGACGAGGAAGTCATACTTCGGCAGGAAAAGGATCTCTACGCACGAGTGCTCTTACTAGAAGACACCACTTTACCTGCACAGAGCCAAATCGTGACGCATGGGACGGTCGAAGGACATCTACCAGAGGGTCAATGTGTACTACTGGAACCAGGAACGCACGAAGAACAAGAGATCGGACGCGGCGTACTGGTTGCTAGGTCTCTCATCAAGGTCGGACGGACCACTCCAATCCGGCTTATGAACCTGAACAGCTTCCCGGTAACGCTGAAGAAAGGAACACCGGTCGGGGAGTGTACAACCGCTTCCTCAGTGGTTCGTCAGCTGCAACGTCGTCCCACCGAGCTCCGAGGACTGCCAGAAGAACTAAAAGGATTTGTTAACGAATCATGCCGCGACCTTTCACCTGAACAGAGCGAGGAAGTGAAGGACATGATTATCCGATGGCATGACGTCTTCGAGATCGGACCAGGACCACGGGGCAGAACGGATATCGTCCAGCACAGGATTGACACCGGGGATGCGAAGCCCATCCGACAGGTCCCGCGGAGGCTGCCGTTAGCAAAACGGGAGGACGCCGAGAAGATCATAAAGGAGATGGCGGCTGATGGTGTCATTGAGCCTTCGAGTAGCCCCTGGATGTCTCCCGTTGTATTGGTGAAGAAGAAAGACGGCACAACGAGGTTCTGCGTAGACTACCGTCTTCTGAACAATGTCACCAAGAAGGACAGCTATCCGCTTCCCAGGATTGACGATACGCTGGACACCCTAGAGGGGTGTAAACTCTTCTCTACTTTGGATCTCCGCAGTGGATATTGGCAGGTTGGATTGGCACCTGAGGATAAAGAGAAGACGGCGTTTTCAATTGGCACTGGGCTCTGGCAGTTTACAGTAATGCCATTCGGGCTTTGCAATGCTCCTGCCACATTCGAGAGGCTGATGGAAAACGTGTTAAGAGGTCTCTCTTGGGAGGTATGCCTGGTATACCTAGACGACATTATTGTGCTGGGAAAGTCCTTCGCTCACCATCTGAAGAATCTGGAGAAGGTCTTCGAACGACTGCGCGCAGCAAACCTAAAGTTGAACCCGAAGAAGTGTAATCTCTTCCGAAGGCAAGTCAACTACCTGGGGCATATTGTGTCAGACAACGGAGTTGCTGTTGACCCAGAGAAGATAGCAGCGATCACCGACTGGCCAGTACCTCGAGATAAGCACCAGGTGAGGAGTTTCCTCGGGCTCTGCACCTATTACCGGAGGTACGTGAAAGGATTCGCTAACATCGCAAAACCTCTTACCAGGCTAACCGAGGAGAAAAGGTCTTTCCATTGGGATCACGAGTGCCAGGCATCCTTCGAGGAGCTGAAGAGCAAATTGAGTAGTGCTCCTATTCTGAGCTATCCACGTCCCGAGGGCAAGTTCATACTCGACACAGATGCCAGCAACATCGCCATTGGAAGTGTCCTCTCTCAGCTCCATGACGGAGAAGAAAGGGTGATTGGATATTTCAGCAAGGCACTCTCAGCTCCGGAGCGCAACTACTGTGTCAAAAGGAAAGAGCTTCTGGCAGTAGTAAAATCCATAGAGCACTTCCATAAATATCTATACGGAAGAAGGTTCCTGCTGAGAACGGACCACGCGGCTCTAATGTGGCTGCTGCGATTCAAGTCACCGGAGGGACAAGTGGCGAGGTGGATCGAGCGCCTTCAAGAGTACGACTTTGAATCTGCTCATCGTTCTGGAACGAGCCACAGGAATGCGGATGCGCTGTCAAGAAGACCATGTGAAGATGAAGAATGCAGACATTGTTCCCGACAAGAAGAGAAGCAGGCAACAGTATTGAGGACAACGGTTGTTATCGACAGTTGGCGGGACACAGAGGTGTCAAAGGCGCAAGACGAGGACCCGGACTTGAAACAAATAAAGGAATGGAAAATATCGGGGCGAGGAAGACCGACCTGGCAGGATGTGGCTCCAATGTCGAAGAATGTAAAAACGTACTGGGCCCAATGGAACTCCATTGTAGTGGACAACGGGCTGCTGAAACGGGCATTGGAGAACGCGGAAGGAGATCAGCGTAGGCTACAGCTCATCGTTCCAAGGAATAAAGTGCCCGAAGTGCTTAGGGAACTACATGACGGTGTAACTGGCGGCCATCTTGGAGTTCACCGGACATTGGAAAAAGTTCGTGAACGCTTTTACTGGGCAAACCTTAAGGACGATGTGTTGGACTGGTGCAGGCGTTGTGCGGCTTGTGCGGCTTCTAACGGGCCAACAAGAAGAAAGAGGGCCCCTATGAGGAAGTACAACGTGGGAGCACCGTTCGAGAGGATAGCAATCGACATTGCTGGCCCTTTCCCTGTGACGGACGAAGGCAACCGATATATTCTCGTGGCCATGGACTACTTTTCTAAGTGGGTGGAAGCCTATGCCCTTCCGAATCAAGAGGCAGTCACCGTTGCAGACGTACTTGTGAAGCAGCTCATCAGCCGATTTGGAGTACCCATGGAACTTCACGCTGACCAGGGAAGAAACTTTGAGTCTGCAGTCTTCTCCGGGATGTGCGAAGCACTGGGAATACGGAAAACCAGGACGACACCTCTGCACCCTCAATCGGATGGCATGGTGGAGCGCATGAACAGGACAATGGGTCGATATTTGTCTAAAGTGGTCTCCGAGCATCAGCGAGACTGGGACCAGTATCTTCACTTGTTCTTGTTAGCTTACCGGAGTTCAGTCCATGAAGCAACGGGGCAGACCCCCGCAAATGTGGTCTTCGGCCGAGAACTTCGTTTGCCTTGTGATCTGAAATTCGGGTTCAAGCCTAATGAGGAAGTTGCCGGAGAGGAGTACGTCACGAATCTACGGGAGCGGATGGATAACATCCACGAGAAGGTTCGTGCAAACATCCAGGGAGCCAGTGACAGAATGAAGGAGCGTTACGACATCAGGGCAGAGAAAGGTGGATTCCAACCTGGAGATTTGGTCTGGCTACATGATCCTCGAAGAAGGCGAGGCTACTCACCTAAACTTCAGAACTCCTGGGATGGCCCGTTTGAGATCATCAATAGGATAAACGACGTCATCTATAGGATCAGAAAGCAGCCAAAAGGAAAACCCAGGGTAGTCCATTTTAATAGACTGGCCCCATACAAAGGAGACCATGGCCCGACAAAAGACCAGCAAGTCAGGTACCTCAACAACGTGGAGGCCAGTAAGGTATCAGTTGCACAACCTAAGGTACAAGGTTCCCGTGGAGTAACTCAGGCAGTATACAGAGATATCTTCTCGTTACCCGCGGACTATTCTCTGGCCCATTGTGTAGCCGAAGATCTGAGGAATTCCCGAGGGATTGCAACGGTCTTCAGGAAGAAGTTTGCTGGAACTGAGGAACTGGAACGCCAAGGACCACGCGTCGGGAAAGCACTCCACCATACGCACGAAGGACGACACCTGTTCTACTTAGTTACCAAGTGTGCTACTGATCAGAAGCCCACATATGACGCACTGCGGCGAAGCCTCGACGACCTGCGGAGTAAGCTTCTGAGACTGCGTGTCACCAAGCTCGCGATCCCTAAGTTGGGCTGTGGATATGACGGCCTGGAGTGGAAGGTTGTCAGGAACATGCTTGAACAGATATTCGCCAACTCTGGAGTCGCCATATTGGTGTGCACGTTCAACCCCTGGAAAGGAAATGCGTCTCCATCGAGGGAAGCTCATGATCGCCCGATTTCTCCGGACTATGCTCTGGGGCAGAGCACTTTTAAGGAGGGGGCAGTGTTACGGTCAGAGCGGGAAGTAGGACCGGCTTCTGATCTGCCTAGAGCGGATTAGGCAAACAATGGGATTAAGCGGAAGGGATTATAGAATGGCGTAGAACCTTCTAGATCGGTCTAGGTGGTCCTCGTCCGTGTTCCGAGTAATGCCCCACCACGACCTACCTTGCCTATATAAAAGGACAGCGTTTTCGGCCGCGGCAGTGAGTAATAAGACGAGTCTGTAATAAGCCAGTGAGTAGCAGTCGTTAACTAGTGGCAGTGTGTGTGAGTTAGTTAGTATTAGTATCAGTCTGTAATAAGTGCTTAGTGAGCAACAGTGACAATTAGTGACCGTGTAATAAGTGTAATAAACTGTGTGGCAGTTTGTCATATTTGAAGAGTCTTACGGTCGGTGGACTTTAGTTAGCGAACTGTAAGTGTTAATTTGTAATTGTAAACTATAGTGTAATATTATTGTATTTGTACAAATTTATATAAATAGTTTAGTTACTTAGTATAAACAATATCTTATATTATTTGTATATTATCTTAGAAATTAGATAACATTTAGTAGAATATTATTATTGTATATTGATATTAGTTTAATAATTTAACTGTTTTAAATAATCTCATTGTATTCTTGTTAATTTGTTAATAAATATTAGATTCTTGAATTAAGTAATAGTTTAGTCCATTTTACACCCAGTAGCCCGTAACAATACTTTTAAAACGGCATAATGGAAAAAACAATTGTGTTCTGTTTAATGTTCCTGAGATTGAAGGTGAGTCTGTTCTGGAAAACACAAAAGAAATAATTTCGAATTGTGGAATAGTTCTAAAAGATTCTTCAATATACAATTGATTTAGATTGGGGAGAAGAAAGGGCGATACACGTTCAAGACCGATAATACAGAATTAGAAAAATTATGAGAAATTCAAGACTTAAAACGGCCTAATGGAAAAAACAATTGTGCTCTGTTTAATGTTCATGAGATTAAAGATGAGTGAGTATGTCCTGGAAAACACAAAAGAAATAATTTCGAATTGTGGAATAGTTTTTAAAATATTCTTCTATATACAATTGCTTTAGATTGGGGAGAAGAAAGGGCGAAACACGTTCAAGACCGATAATACAGAATTAGAAAAATTATTTTTTTTAGTTTTTAAAGAGAGAAATCGATACTTAAAACGGACGTTCAAGACCAAAAATACAGAATTAGAAAATGAAATTTTTTTTTAAAGAGAGAAACAATACTTAAAACGGCATAATGGAAAAAACAATTGTGTTCTGTTTAATGTTCCTGAGATTGAAGGTGAGTCTGTTCTGGAAAACACAAAAGAAATAATTTCGAATTGTGGAATAGTTTTAAAAGATTCTTCTATATACAATTGCTTTAGATTGGGGAGAAGAAAGGGCGTAACACGTTCAAGACCGATAATACAGAATTAGAAAAATTATTTTTTTTAGTTTTTAAAGAGAGAAATCGATACTTAAAACGGACGTTCAAAACAAATAATACAGAATTAGAAAATGAAATTTTTTTTTTTAAGAGAGAAACAATACTTAAAACGGCATAATGGAAAAAACAATTGTGTTCTGTTTAATGTTCCTGAGATTGAAGATGAGTCTGTTCTGGAAAACACAAAAGAAATAATTTCGAATTGTGGAATAGTTTTAAAGATTCTTCTATATACAATTGCTTTAGATTGGGGAGAAAAAAGGGCGAAACACGTTCAAGACCGATAATACAGAATTAGAAAAATTATTTTTTTTAGTTTTTAAAGAGAGAAATCGATACTTAAAACGGACATTCAAGACCAATAATACAGAATTAGAAAATGAAAAATTTTTTTTAAAGAGAGAAACGATACTTTTAAAACGGCATAATGGAAAAAACAATTGTTTTCTGTTTAATGTTCCTGAGATTGAAGGTGAGTCTGTTCTGGAAAACACAAAAGAAATAATTTCGAATTGTGGAATAGTTTTAAAAGATTCTTCAATATACAATTGATTTAGATTGGGGAGAAGAAAGGGCGATACACGTTCAAGACCGATAATACAGAATTAGAAAAATTATGAGAAATTCAAGACTTAAAACGGCCTAATGGAAAAAACAATTGTGCTCTGTTTAATGTTCATGAGATTAAAGGTGAGTGAGTCTGTTCTGGAAAACACAAAAGAAATAATTTCGAATTGTGGAATAGTTTTAAAATATTCTTCTATACACAATTGCTTTAGATTGGGGAGAAGAAAGGGCAAAATACGTTCAAGACCGATAATACAGAATTAGAAAAATTATTTTTTTTAGTTTTTAAAGAGAGAAATCGATACTTAAAACGGACGTTCAAAACCAATAATACAGAATTAGAAAATGAATTTTTTTTTTTAAAGAGAGAAACAATACTTAAAACGGCATAATGGGAAAAACAATTGTGTTCTGATTAATGTTCCTGAGATTGACGGTGAGTCAGTTCTGGAAAACACAAAAGTAATTATTTCGAATTGTGGAATAGTTTTAAAAGATTCTTCGTTAAACATTTGCTTTAGATTGGGGAGAAGAAAGGGCAAAACACGTTTAAGACCGATAATACAGAATTAGAAAATAAAATTTGTTTTTTAAAGAGAGAAATCAATACGTAGAACGGCATAATGGAAGAAAAAATTGTGTAATGGCGAAACACGTTCAAGACCGATAATACAGAATTAGAAAATGAATTTTTTTTTTAAAGAGAGAAATTCAAAACTTAAAACGGCTTAATGGAAAAAACAATTGTGTTCTGTTTAATGTTCATGAGATTAAAGGTGTGTGATTCTGTTCTGGAAAACACAAAAGAAATAATTTCGAATTGTGGAATAGTTTTAAAGATTCTTCTATATACAATTGCTTTAGATTGGGGAGAAAAAAGGGCGAAACACGTTCAAGGCCGATGATATTACAGAATTAGAAATATTATTTTTTTTATATTTTAAAGAGAGAAATCGATACTTAAAACGGACGTTCAAGACCAATAATACAGAATTAGAAAATGAAATTTTTTTTTAAAGAGAGAAACAATACTTAAAACGGCGTAATGGAAAAAACAATTGTGTTCTGTTTAATGTTCCTGAGATTGACGGTGAGTCAGTTTTGGAAAACACAAAAGTAATTATTTCGAATTGCGGAATAGTTTTAAAAGATTCTTCGATAAACATTTGCTGTAGATTGGGGAGAAGAAAGGGCAAAACACGTTCAAGACCGATAATACAGAATTAGAAAATAAAATTTGTTTTTTAAAGAGAGAAATCAATACGTAGAACGGCATAATGGAAAAAAAATTGTGTAATGGCGAAACACGTTCAAGACCGATAATACAGAATTAGAAAAATTATTTTTTTTAGTTTTTAAAGAGAGAAATCGATACTTAAAACGGACGTTCAAAACCAATAATACAGAATTAGAAAATGAATTTTTTTTTTTAAAGAGAGAAACAATACTTAAAACGGCATAATGGAAAAAACAATTGTGTTCTGTTTAATGTTCCTGAGATTGAAGGTGAGTCTGTTCCGGAAAACACAAAAGAAATAATTTCGAATTGTGGAATAGTTTTAAAAGATTCTTCTATATACAATTGCTTTAGATTGGGGAGAAGAAAGGGCGAAACACGTTCAAGACCGATAATACAGAATTAGAAAAATTAGTTTTTTTAGTTTTTAAAGAGAGAAATCGATACTTAAAACGGACGTTCAAGACCAATAATACAGAATTAGAAAATGAAAATTTTTTTTTAAAGAGAGAAACAATACTTAAAACGGCATAATGGAAAAAACAATTGTGTTCTGTTTAATGTTCCTGAGATTGAAGGTGAGTCTGTTCTGGAAAACACAAAAGAAATAATTTCGAATTGTGGAATAGTTTTAAAAGATTCTTCTATATACAATTGCTTTAGATTGGGGAGAAGAAAGGGCGAAACACGTTCAAGACCGATAATACAGAATTAGAACATTATTTAGTTTTTAAAGAGAGAAATCGATACTTAAAACGGACGTTCAAGACCAATAATACAGAATTAGAAAAATTATTTTTTTTAGATTTTAAAGAGAGAAATCGATACTTAAAACGGACGTTCAAGACCAATAATACAGAATTAGAAAATGAATAAATTTTTTTAAAGAGAGAAACAATACTTAAAACGGCATAATGGAAAAAACAATTGTTTTCTGTTTAATGTTCCTGAGATTGAAGGTGAGTCTGTTCTGGAAAACACAAAAGAAATAATTTCGAATTGTGGAATAGTTTTAAAGATTCTTCTATATACAATTGCTTTAGATTGGGGAGAAGAAATGGCGAAACACGTTCAAGACCGATTATAACGAATTAGAAAAATTATTTTTTTTATATTTGAAAGAGAGAAATCGATACTTAAAACGGACGTTCAAGACCAATAATACAGAATTATAAAATGAATTTTTTTTTTTAAAGAGAGAAACAATACTTAAAACGGCATAATGGGAAAAACATTTGTGTTCTGATTAATGTTCCTGAGATTGACGGTGAGTCAGTTCTGGAAAACACAAAAGTAATTATTTCGAATTGTGGAATAGTTTTAAAAGATTCTTCTATATACAATTGCTTTTGATTGGGGAGAAAAAAGGGCGAAACACGTTCAAGACCGATGATAATACAGAATTAGAAAAATTATTTTTTTTAGATTTTAAAGAGAGAAATCGATACTTAAAACGGACGTTCAAGACCAATAATACAGAATTAGAAAATGAATAAATTTTTTTAAAGAGAGAAACAATACTTAAAACGGCATAATGGAAAAAACAATTGTTTTCTGTTTAATGTTCCTGAGATTGAAGGTGAGTCTGTTCTGGAAAACACAAAAGAAATAATTTCGAATTGTGGAATAGTTTTAAAGATTCTTCTATATACAATTGCTTTAGATTGGGGAGAAGAAATGGCGAAACACGTTCAAGACCGATTATAACGAATTAGAAAAATTATTTTTTTTATATTTGAAAGAGAGAAATCGATACTTAAAACGGACGTTCAAGACCAATAATACAGAATTAGAAAATAAAATTTTTTTTAAAGAGAGAAACAATACTTAAAACGGCATAATGGAAAAAACAATTGTGTTCTGATTAATGTTCCTGAGATTGACGGTGAGTCTGTTCTGGAAAACACAAAAGTAATTATTTCGAATTGTGGAATAGTTTTAAAAGATTCTTCGTTAAACATTTGCTTTAGATTGGGGAGAAGAAAGGGCAAAACACGTTTAAGACCGATAATACAGAATTAGAAAATAAAATTTGTTTTTTAAAGAGAGAAATCAATACCTAGAACGGCATAATGGAAGAAAAAATTGTGTAATGGCGAAACACGTTCAAGACCGATAATACAGAATTAGAAAATGAATTTTTTTTTTAAAGAGAGAAATTCAAAACTTAAAACGGCTTAATGGAAAAAACAATTGTGTTCTGTTTAATGTTCATGAGATTAAAGGTGAGTGATTCTGTTCTGGAAAACACAAAAGAAATAATTTCGAATTGTGGAATAGTTTTAAAGATTCTTCTATATACAATTGCTTTAGATTGGGGAGAAGAAATGGCGAAACACGTTCAAGACCGATAATACAGAATTAGAAAATGAAATTTGTTTTTTAAAGAGAGAAATTCAAAACTTAAAACGGCATAATGGAAAAAACAATTGTGTTCTGTTTAATGTTCCTGAGATTGACGGTGAGTCAGTTTTGGAAAACACAAAAGTAATTATTTCGAATTGCGGAATAGTTTTAAAAGATTCTTCGATAAACATTTGCTGTAGATTGGGGAGAAGAAAGGGCAAAACACGTTCAAGACCGATAATACAGAATTAGAAAAGAAAATTTGTTTTTTAAAGAGAGAAATCAATACGTAGAACGGCATAATGGAAAAAAAATTGTGTAATGGCGAAACACGTTCAAGACCGATAATACAGAATTAGAAAAATTAGTTTTTTTAGTTTTTAAAGAGAGAAATCGATGCTTAAAACGGACGTTCAAGACCAATAATACAGAATTAGAAAATGAAAAATTTTTTTTAAAGAGAGAAACAATACTTAAAACGGCATAATGGAAAAAACAATTGTGTTCTGTTTAATGTTCCTGAGATTGAAGGTGAGTCTGTTCTGGAAAACACAAAAGAAATAATTTCGAATTGTGGAATAGTTTTAAAAGATTCTTCTATATACAATTGCTTTAGATTGGGGAGAAGAAAGGGCGAAACACGTTCAAGACCGATAATACAGAATTAGAACATTATTTAGTTTTTAAAGAGAGAAATCGATACTTAAAACGGACGTTCAAGACCAATAATACAGAATTATAAAATGAAATTTTTTTTTAAAGAGAGAAACAATACTTAAAACGGCATAATGGGAAAAACAATTGTGTTCTGATTAATGTTCCTGAGATTGCCGGTGAGTCAGTTCTGGAAAACACAAGTAATTATTTCGAATTGTGGAATAGTTTTAAAAGATTCTTCTATATACAATTGCTTTAGATTGGGGAGAAAAAAGGGCGAAACACGTTCAAGGCCGATGATAATACAGAATTAGAAAATTATTTAGTTTTTAAAGAGAGAAATCGATACTTAAAACGGACGTTCAAGACCAATAATACAGAATTAGAAAATGAAAAAATTTTTTTAAAGAGAGAAACAATACTTAAAACGGCATAATGGAAAAAACAATTGTTTTCTGTTTAATGTTCCTGAGATTGAAGGTGAGTCTGTTCTGGAAAACACAAAAGAAATAATTTCGAATTGTGGAATAGTTTTATAGATTCTTCTATATACAATTGCTTTAGATTGGGGAGAAGAAATGGCGAAACACGTTCAAGACCGATAATACAGAATTAGAAAAATTATTTTTTTTAATTTTTAAAGAGAGAAATCGATACTTAAAACGGACGTTCAAAACCAATAATACAGAATTAGAAAATGAAAAATTTTTTTTAAAGAGAGAAACAATACTTAAAACGGCATAATGGAAAAAACAATTGTGTTCTGTTTAATGTTCCTGAGATTGAAGGTGAGTCTGTTCCGGAAAACATAAAAGAAATAATTTCCAATTGTGGAATAGTTTTAAAAGATTCTTCTATATACAATTGCTTTAGATTGGGGAGAAGAAAGGGCGAAACACGTTCAAGACCGATAATACAGAAATAGAAAATGAAATTTATTTTTTAAAGAGAGAAATCAATACGTAGAACGGCATAATGGAAAAAAAAAATTGTGTAATGGCGAAACACGTTCGAGACCGATAATACAGAATTAGAAAATGAATTTTTTTTTTTAAAGAGAGAAATTCAAAACTTAAAACTGCTTAATGGAAAAAACAATTGTGTTCTGTTTAATGTTCATGAGATTAAAGGTGAGTGATTCTGTTCTGGAAAACACAAAAGAAATAATTTCGAATTGTGGAATAGTTTTAAAGATTCTTCTATATACAATTGCTTTAGATTGGGGAGAAGAAATGGCGAAACACGTTCAAGACCGATAATACAGAATTAGAAAATGAAATTTGTTTTTTAAAGAGAGAAATTCAAAACTTAAAACGGCATAATGGAAAAAACAATTGTGTTCTGATTAATGTTCCTGAGATTGACGGTGAGTCTGTTCTGGAAAACACAAAAGTAATTATTTCGAATTGTGGAATAGTTTTAAAAGATTCTTCGTTAAACATTTGCTTTAGATTGGGGAGAAGAAAGGGCAAAACACGTTTAAGACCGCAATACAGAATTAGAAAATAAAATTTGTTTTTTAAAGAGAGAAATCAATACCTAGAACGGCATAATGGAACAAAAAATTGTGTAATGGCGAAACACGTTCAAGACCGATAATACAGAATTAGAAAATGAATTTTTTTTTTAAAGAGAGAAATTCAAAACTTAAAACAGCTTAATGGAAAAAACAATTGTGTTCTGTTTAATGTTCATGAGATTAAAGGTGAGTGATTCTGTTCTGGAAAACACAAAAGAAATAATTTCGAATTGTGGAATAGTTTTAAAGATTCTTCTATATACAATTGCTTTAGATTGGGGAGAAAAAAGGGCGAAACACGTTCAAGGCCGATGATAATACAGAATTAGAAATATTATTTTTTTTATATTTTAAAGAGAGAAATCGATACTTAAAACGGACGTTCAAGACCAATAATACAGAATTAGAAAATGAAATTTTTTTTTAAAGAGAGAAACAATACTTAAAACGGCATAATGGAAAAAACAATTGTGTTCTGTTTAATGTTCCTGAGATTGAAGGTGAGTCTGTTCTGGAAAACACAAAAGAAATAATTTCGAATTGTGGAATAGTTTTAAAAGATTCTTCTATATACAATTGCTTTAGATTGGGGAGAAGAAAGGGCGAAACACGTTCAAGGCCGATGATAATACAGAATTAGAAAATTATTTAGTTTTTAAAGAGAGAAATCGATACTTAAAACTGACGTTCAAGACCAATAATACAGAATTATAAAATGAAATTTTTTTTTAAAGAAAGAAACAATACTTAAAACGGCATAATGGGAAAAACAATTGTGTTCTGATTAATGTTCCTGAGATTGACGGTGAGTCAGTTTTGGAAAACACAAAAGTAATTATTTCGAATTGCGGAATAGTTTTAAAAGATTCTTCGATAAACATTTGCTTTAGATTGGGGAGAAGAAAGGGCAAAACACGTTCAAGACCGATAATACAGAATTAAAAAATAAAATTTGTTTTTTAAAGAGAGAAATCAATACGTAGAACGGCATAATGGAAAAAAAAATTGTGTAATGGCGAAACACGTTCAAGACCGATAATACAGAATTAGAGAAATTATTTTTTTTAGTTTTTAAAGAGAGAAATCAATACTTAAAACGGACGTTAAAGACCAATAATACAAAATTAGAAAATGAAATTTTTTTTTAAAGAAAGAAACAATACTTAAAACGGCATAATGGAAAAAACAATTGTGTTCTGTTTAATGTTCCTGAGATTAAAGGTGAGTGAGTCTGTTCTGGAAAACACAAAAGAAATAATTTCGAATTGTGGAATAGTTTTAAATGATTCTTCTATATACAATTGCTTTAGATTGGGGAGAAGAAAGGGCGAAACACGTTCAATACCGATAATACAGAATTAGAAAAATTATGAGAAATTCAAGACTTAAAACGGCTTAATGGAAAAAACAATTGTGCTCTGTTTAATGTTCATGAGATTAAAGGTGAGTGAGTCTGTTCTGGGAAAACACAAAAGAAATAATTTCGAATTGTGGAATAGTTTTAAATGATTCTTCTATATACAATTGCTTTAGATTGGGGAGAAGAAAGGGCGAAACACGTTCAAGACCGATAATACAGAATTAGAAAAATTATTTTTTTTAGTTTTTAAAGAGAGAAATCGATACTTAAAACGGACGTTCAAGACCAATAATACAGAATTAGAAAATAAAATTTTCTTTTTAAAGAGAGAAACAATACTTAAAACGGCATAATGGATAAAACAATTGTGTTCTGTTTAATGTTCCTGAGATTGAACGTGAGTCTGTTCTGGAAAACACAAAAGAAATAATTTCGAATTGTGGAATAGTTTTAAAAGATTCTTCTATATACAATTGCTTTAGATTGGGGAGAAGAAAGGGCGAAACACGTTCAAGACCGATAATACAGAATTAGAAATATTATTTTTTTTATATTTTAAAGAGAGAAATCGATACTTAAAACGGACGTTCAAGACCAATAGTACAGAATTAGAAAATGAAATTTTTTTTTAAAGAGAGAAACAATACTTAAAACGGCATAATGGAAAAAACAAGTGTGTTCTGTTTAATGTTCCTGAGATTGACGGTGAGTCAGTTTTGGAAAACACAAAAGTAATTATTTCGAATTGCGGAATAGTTTTAAAAGATTCTTCGATAAACATTTGCTTTAGATTGGGGAGAAGAAAGGGCAAAACACGTTCAAGACCGATAATACAGAATTAGAAAATAAAATTTGTTTTTTAAAGAGAGAAATCAATACGTAGAACGGCATAATGGAAAAAAAAATTGTGTAATGGCGAAACACGTTCAAGACCGATAATACAGAATTAGAAAAATTATTTTTTTTAGTTTTTAAAGAGAGAAATCGATACTTAAAACGGACGTTCAAAACCAATAATACAGAATTAGAAAATGAAAAATTTTTTTTAAAGAGAGAAACAATACTTAAAACGGCATAATGGAAAAAACAATTGTGTTCTGTTTAATGTTCCTGAGATTGAAGGTGAGTCTGTTCCGGAAAACACAAAAGAAATAATTTCGAATTGTGGAATAGTTTTAAAAGATTCTTCTATATACAATTGCTTTAGATTGGGGAGAAGAAAGGGCGAAACACGTTCAAGACCGATAATACAGAATCAGAAAAATTATTTTTTTTAGTTTTTAAAGAGAGAAATCGATACTTAAAACGGACGTTCAAAACCAATAATACAGAATTAGAAAATGAAAAATTTTTTTTAAAGAGAGAAACAATACTTAAAACGGCATAATGGAAAAAACAATTGTGTTCTGTTTAATGTTCCTGAGATTGAAGGTGAGTCTGTTCCGGAAAACACAAAAGAAATAATTTCGAATTGTGGAATAGTTTTAAAAGATTCTTCTATATACAATTGCTTTAGATTGGGGAGAAGAAAGGGCGAAACACGTTCAAGACCGATAATACAGAATTAGAAAAATTAGTTTTTTTAGTTTTTAAAGAGAGAAATCGATACTTAAAACGGACGTTCAAGACCAATAATACAGAATTAGAAAATGAAAAATTTTTTTTAAAGAGAGAAACAATACTTAAAACGGCATAATGGAAAAAACAATTGTGTTCTGTTTAATGTTCCTGAGATTGAAGGTGAGTCTGTTCTGGAAAACACAAAAGAAATAATTTCGAATTGTGGAATAGTTTTAAAAGATTCTTCTATATACAATTGCTTTAGATTGGGGAGAAGAAAGGGCGAAACACGTTCAAGACCGATAATACAGAATCAGAAAAATTATTTTTTTTAGTTTTTAAAGAGAGAAATCGATACTTAAAACGGACGTTCAAAACCAATAATACAGAATTAGAAAATGAAAAATTTTTTTTAAAGAGAGAAACAATACTTAAAACGGCATAATGGAAAAAACAATTGTGTTCTGTTTAATGTTCCTGAGATTGAAGGTGAGTCTGTTCCGGAAAACACAAAAGAAATAATTTCGAATTGTGGAATAGTTTTAAAAGATTCTTCTATATACAATTGCTTTAGATTGGGAGAAGAAAGGGCGAAACACGTTCAAGACCGATAATACAGAATTAGAAAAATTAGTTTTTTTAGTTTTTAAAGAGAGAAATCGATACTTAAAACGGACGTTCAAGACCAATAATACAGAATTAGAAAATGAAAAATTTTTTTTAAAGAGAGAAACAATACTTAAAACGGCATAATGGAAAAAACAATTGTGTTCTGTTTAATGTTCCTGAGATTGAAGGTGAGTCTGTTCTGGAAAACACAAAAGAAATAATTTCGAATTGTGGAATAGTTTTAAAAGATTCTTCTATATACAATTGCTTTAGATTGGGGAGAAGAAAGGGCGAAACACGTTCAAGACCGATAATACAGAATTAGAAAAATTATTTTTTTTAGTTTTTAAAGAGAGAAATCGATACTTAAAACGGACGTTCAAACCCAATAATACAGAATTAGAAAATGAAATTTTTTTTTTAAAGAGAGAAACAATACTTAAAACGGCATAATGGAAAAAACAATTGTGTTCTGTTTAATGTTCCTGAGATTGAAGGTGAGTCTGTTCTGGAAAACACAAAAGAAATAATTTCGAATTGTGGAATAGTTTTAAAAGATTCTTCTATATACAATTGCTTTAGATTGGGGAGAAGAAAGGGCGAAACACGTTCAAGACCGATAATACAGAATTAGAACTTTATTTAGTTTTTAAAGAGAGAAATCGATACTTAAAACGGACGTTAAAGACCAATAATACAAAATTATAAAATGAAATTTTTTTTTAAAGAGAGAAACAATACTTAAAACGGCATAATGGGAAAAACAATTGTGTTCTGATTAATGTTCCTGAGATTGACGGTGAGTCAGTTCTGGAAAACACAAGTAATTATTTCGAATTGTGGAATAGTTTTAAAAGATTCTTCTATATACAATTGCTTTAGATTGGGGAGAAAAAAGGGCGAAACACGTTCAAGGCCGATGATAATACAGAATTAGAAAATTATTTAGTTTTTAAAGAGAGAAATCGATACTTAAAACGGACGTTCAAGACCAATAATACAGAATTAGAAAATGAAATTTTTTTTTAAAGAGAGAAACAATACTTAAAACGGCATAATGGGAAAAACATTTGTGTTCTGATTAATGTTCCTGAGATTGACGATGAGTCAGTTCTGGAAAACACAAAAGTAATTATTTCGAATTGTGGAATAGTTTTAAAAGATTCTTCTATATACAATTGCTTTAGATTGGGGAGAAAAAAGGGCGAAACACGTTCAAGACCGATAATACAGAATTAGAAAAATTATTTTTTTTAGTTTTTAAAGAGAGAAATCGATACTTAAAACGGACGTTCAAGACCAATAATACAGAATTAGAAAATGATATTTTTTTTTTAATGAGAGAAACAATTCTTAAAACGGCATAATGGAAAAAACAATTCTGTTCTGTTTAATGTTCATGAGATTGAAGGTGAGTCTGTTCTGGAAAACACAAAAGAAATAATTTCGAATTGTGGAATAGTTTTAAATGTTCTTCTATATACAACTGCTTTAGATTGGGGAGAAGAAATGGCGAAACACGTTCAAGACCGATAATACAGAATTAGAAAAATTATTTTTTTTAGTTTTTAAAGAGAGAAATCGATACTTAAAACGGACGTTCAAGACCAATAATATAGAATTAGAAAAAAAAATTTTCTTTTTAAAGAGAGAAACAATACTTAAAACGGCATAATGGAAAAAACCATTGTGTTCTGTTTAATGTTCCTGAGATTAAAGGTGAGTCTGTTCTGGAAATCACAAAAGAAATAATTTCGAATTGTAGAGTACTTTTAAAAGATTCTTCGATAAACAATTGCTTTAGATTGGGGGGAAGAAAGGGCGAAACACGTTCAAGACCGTAAATACAGAATTAGAAAATTAATTTTTTTTAAAGAGAGAAATTCAATACTTAAAACGGCATAAAGGAAAAAACAATTGTGAATTAGAAAAATTATTTTTTTTAGTTTTTAAAGAGAGAAATCAATACTTAAAACGGACGTTTAAGACCGTAAATACAGAATTAGAAAATTATTTTTTTTTTAAAGAGAGAAATTCAATACTTAAAACGGCATAATGGAAAAAACAATTGTGAATTAGAAAAATTATTTTTTTTAGTTTTTAAAGAGAGAAATCGATACTTAAAACGGACGTTTAAGACCGTAAATACAGAATTAGAAAATTAATTTTTTTTTAAAGAGAGAAATTCAATACTTAAAACGGCATAATGGAAAAAACAATTGTGTTCCTGAAATTGACAGATGAGTCGGTTCTGGAAAACACAAAAGTAATTATTTCGAATTGTGGAATAGTTTTAAAAGAGTCTTCTATGTACAATTGCTTTAGATTGGGGAGAAGAAATGGCGAAACACGTTCAAGACCGATTATACAGAATTAGAAAAATATTTTTTTTTATATTTTAAAGAGAGAAATCGATACTTAAAACGGACGTTCAAGACCAATAATACAGAATTAGAAAATGAAATTTTGTTTTAAAGAGAGAAACAATACTTAAGACGGCATAATGGAAAAAACAATTGTGTTCTGTTTAATGTACCTGAGATTGAAGGTGAGTCTGTTCTGGAAAACACAAAAGAAATAATTTCGAATTGTGGAATAGTTTTAAAAGATTCTTCTATATACAATTGCTTTAGATTGGGGAGAAGAAAGGGCGAAACACGTTCAAGACCGATAATACAGAAATAGAAAATGAAATTTATTTTTTAAAGAGAGAAATCAATACGTAGAACGGCATAATGGAAAAAAAAATTGTGTAATGGCGAAACACGTTGGAGACCGATAATACAGAATTAGAAAATGAATTTTTTTTTTTAAGAGAGAAATTCAAAACTTCAAACTGCTTAATGGAAAAAACAATTGTGTTCTGTTTAATGTTCATGAGATTAAAGGTGAGTGATTCTGTTCGGGAAAACACAAAAGAAATAATTTCGAATTGTGGAATAGTTTTAAAGATTCTTCTATATACTATTGCTTTAGATTGGGGAGAAGAAATGGCGAAACACGTTCAAGACCGATAATGCAGAATTAGAAAATGAATTTTGTTTTTTAAAGAGAGAAATTCAAAACTTAAAACGGCATAATGGAAAAAACAATTGTGTTCTGATTAATGTTCCTGAGATTGACGGTGAGTCTGTTCTGGAAAACACAAAAGTAATTATTTCGAATTGTGGAATAGTTTTAAAAGATTCTTCTATATACAATTGCTTTAGATTGGGGAGAAGAAAGGGCGAAACACGTTCAAGACCGATAATACAGAATTAGAAAAATTATTTTTTTTAATTTTTAAAGAGAGAAATCGATACTTAAAACGGACGTTCAAGACCAATAATACAGAATTAGAAAATGATATTTTTTTTTTAATGAGAGAAACAATTCTTAAAACGGCATAATGGAAAAAACAATTCTGTTCTGTTTAATGTTCATGAGATTGAAGGTGAGTCTGTTCTGGAAAACACAAAAGAAATAATTTCGAATTGTGGAATAGTTTTAAATGTTCTTCTATATACAACTGCTTTAGATTGGGGAGAAGAAATGGCGAAACACGTTCAAGACCGATAATACAGAATTAGAAAAATTATTTTTTTTATATTTTAAAGAGAGAAATCGATACTTAAAACGGACGTTCAAGACCAATAATACAGAATTAGAAAATGAAATTTTTTTTTAAAGAGAGAAACAATACTTAAAACTGCATAATGGTAAAAACTATTGTGTTCTGTTTAATGTACCTGAGATTGAAGGTGAGTCTGTTCTGGAAAACACAAAAGAAATAATTTCGAATTGTGGAATAGTTTTAAAAGATTCTACTATATAAAATTGCTTTAGAATGGGGAGAAGAAAGAGCGAAACACGTTCAAGACCGATAATACAGAATTAGAAAATGAATTTGTTTTTTAAAGAGAGAAATTCAAAACTTAAAACGGCATAATGGAAAAAACAATTGTGTTCTGATTAATGTTCCTGAGATTGACGGTGAGTCTGTTCTGGAAAACACAAAAGCAATAATTTCGAATTGTGGAATAGTTTTAAAGATTCTTCTATATACAATTGCTTTAGATTGGGGAGAAGAAATGGCGAATTACGTTCAAGACCGATAATACAGAATTAGAAAAATTATTTTTTTTATATTTTAAAGATAGAAATCGATACTTAAACGGACGTTCAAAACCAATAATACAGAATTAGAAAATGAAATTTTTTTTTTAAAGAGAGAAACAATACTTAAAACGGCATAATGGAAAAAACAATTGTTTTCTGTTTAATGTTCCTGAGATTGAAGGTGAGTCTATTCTGGAAAACACAAAAGAAATAATTTCGAATTGTGGAATAGTTTTAAAAGATTCTTCTATATACAATTGCTTTAGATTGGGGAGAAGAAAGGGCGAAACACGTTCAAGACCGATAATACAGAATTAGAAAAATTATGAGAAATTCAATACTTAAAACGGCTTAATGGAAAAAACAATTGTGTTCTGTTTAATGTTCATGAGATTAAAGGTGAGTGAGTCTGTTCTGGAAAATACAAAAGTTATTATTTCGAATTGTGGAATAGTTTTAAAAGATTCTTCGATAAACATTTGCTTTAGATTGGGGAGAAGAAAGGGCAAAACACGTTCAAGACCGATAATAACATATTAGAAAATGAAATTTGTTTTTTAAAGAGAGAAATCAATACGTAGAACGGCATAATGGAAAAAAAAATTGTGTAATGGCGAAACACGTTCAAGACCGATATTACAGAATTAGAAAATGAATTTTTTTTTTAAAGAGAGAAATTCAAAACTTAAAACGGCTTAATGGAAAAAACAATTGTGTTCTGTTTAATGTTCATGAGATTAAAGGTGAGTGATTCTGTTCTGGAAAACACAAAAGCAATAATTTCGAATTGTGGAATAGTTTTAAAGATTCTTCTATATACAATTGCTTTAGATTGGGGAGAAGAAATGGCGAAACACGTTCAAGACCGATAATACAGAATTAGAAAAATTATTTTTTTTATATTTTAAAGAGAGAAATTGATACTTAAACGGACGTTCAAGACCAATAATACATAATTAGAAAATGAAATTTTTTTTAAAGAGAGAAACAATACTTAAAACGGCATAATGGAAAAAACCATTGTTTTCTGTTTAATGTACCTGAGATTGAAGGTGAGTCTGTTCTGGAAAAATCAAAAGAAATAATTTCGAATTGTGGAATAGTTTTAAAAGATTCTTCTATATACAATTGCTTTAGATTGGGGAGAAGAAAGGGCGAAACACGTTCAAGACCGATAATACAGAATTAGAAAAATTATTTTTTTTATATTTTAAAGAGAGAAATCGATACTTAAACGGACGTTAAAGACCAATAATACAGAATTAGAAAATGAAATTTTTTTTAAAGAGAGAAACAATACTTAAAACGGCATAATGGAAAAAACAATTGTGTTCTGTTTAATGTACCTGAGATTGAAGGTGAGTCTGTTCTGGAAAAATCAAAAGAA
The DNA here is from genome assembly GCA_964056705.1 of Troilus luridus. Taxonomy (NCBI): domain Eukaryota; kingdom Metazoa; phylum Arthropoda; class Insecta; order Hemiptera; family Pentatomidae; genus Troilus; species Troilus luridus. The sequence goes on along the minus strand of OZ057412.1, from coordinate 190,428,736 downwards.
ATAATTTCGAATTGTGGAATAGTTTTAAAAGATTCTTCTATATACAATTGCTTTAGATTGGGGAGAAGAAAGGGCGAAACACGTTCAAGACCGATAATACAGAATTAGAAAAATCATTTTTTTTAGTTTTTAAAGAGAGAAATCGATACTTAAAACGGACGTTCAAAACCAATAATACAGAATTAGAAAATGAAATTTTTTTTTTAAAGAGAGAAACAATACTTAAAACGGCATAATGGAAAAAACAATTGTGTTCTGTTTAATGTTCATGAGATTAAAGGTGAGTGAGTCTGTTCTGGAAAACACAAAAGAATAAATTTCGGAAATTTTTTTTTAAAGATAGAAATCCAATACTTAAAACGGCATAATAGAAACAACAATTTTGTTCTGTTTAATGTTCCTGAGATTAAAGGTGAGTCTGTTCTGGAAAACACAAAAGAAATAATTTCGAATTGTGGAATAGTTTTAAAGATTCTTCTATATACAATTGCTTTAGATTGGGGAGAAGAAATGGCGAAACACGTTCAAGACCGATTATACAGAATTAGAAAAATTATTTTTTTTATATTTTAAAGAGAGAAATCGATACTTAAAACGGACGTTCAAGACCAATAATACAGAATTAGAAAATGAAATTTATTTTTTAAAGAGAGAAATCAATACGTAGAACGGCATAATGGAAAAAAAAAATTGTGTAATGGCGAAACACGTTCAAGACCGATAATAACATATTAGAAAATGAAATTTGTTGGTGGGTGAGCGATAATACAGAATTAGAAAATGAAATTTATTTTTTAAAGAGAGAAATCAATACGTAGAACGGCATAATGGAAAAAAAAAATTGTGTAATGGCGAAACACGTTCGAGACCGATAATACAGAATTAGAAAATGAATTTTTTTTTTTTAGAGAGAAATTCAAAACTTAAAACTGCTTAATGGAAAAAACAATTGTGTTCTGTTTAATGTTCATGAGGTTAAAGGTGAGTGATTCTGTTCTGGAAAACACAAAAGAAATAATTTCGAATTGTGGAATAGTTTTATAAATCTGCTATATACAATTGCTTTAGATTGGGGAGAAGAAAGGGCAAAACACGTTCAAGACCGATTATACAGAATTAGAAAAATTATTTTTTTTATATTTTAAAGAGAGAAATCGATACTTAAAACGGACGTTCAAGACCAATAATACAGAATTAGAAAATGAAATTTTTTTTAAAGAGAGAAACAATACTTAAAACGGCATAATGGAAAAAACAATTGTGTTCTGTTTAATGTACCTGAGATTGAAGGTGAGTCTGTTCTGGAAAACACAAAAGAAATAATTTCGAATTGTGGAATAGTTTTAAAAGATTCTTCTATATACAATTGCTTTAAATGGGGGAGAAGAAAGGGCGAAACACGTTCAAGACCGATAATACAGAATTAGAAAAATTATTTTTTTTAGTTTTTAAAGAGAGAAATCGATACATAAAACGGACGTTCAAGACCAATAATACAGAATTAGAAAATGACATTTTTTTTTTAATGAGAGAAACAATTCTTAAAACGGCATAATGGAAAAAACAATTGTGTTCTGTTTAATGTTCATGAGATTGAAGGTGAGTCTGTTCCGGAAAACACAAAAGTAATTATTTCGAATTGTGGAATAGTTTTAAAAGATTCTTCTATATACAATTGCTTTAGATTGGGGAGAAGAAAGGGCGAAACACGTTCAAGACCGATAATACAGAATTAGAAAATGAAATTTGTTTTTTAAAGAGAGAAATTCAAAACTTAAAACGGCATAATGGAAAAAACAATTGTGTTCTGATTAATGTTCCTGAGATTGACGGTGAGTCTGTTCTGGAAAACACAAAAGTAATTATTTCGAATTGTGGAATAGTTTTAAAAGATTCTTCTATATACAATTGCTTTAGATTGGGGAGAAGAAAGGGCGAAACACGTTCAAGACCGATAATACAGAATTAGAAAAATTATTTTTTTTAGTTTTTAAAGAGAGAAATCGATACTTAAAACGGACGTTCAAGACCAATAAATTGTTTTCTGATTAATGTTCCTGAGATTGACGGTGAGTCTGTTCTGGAAAACACAAAAGTAATTACTTCGAATTGTGGAATAGTTTTAAAAGATTCTTTGATAAACATTTGCTTTAGATTGGGGAGAAGAAAGGGCAAAACACGTTTAAGACCGATAATACAGAATTAGAAAATGAAATTTGTTTTTTAAAGAGAGAAATCAATACGTAGAACGGCATAATGGAAAAAAAAAATTGTGTAATGGCGAAACACGTTCGAGACCGATAATACAGAATTAGAAAATGAATTTTTTTTTTAAAGAGAGAAATTCAAAACTTAAAACTGCTTAATGGAAAAAACAATTGTGTTCTGTTTAATGTTCATGAGATTAAAGGTGAGTGATTCTGTTCTGGAAAACACAAAAGAAATAATTTCGAATTGTGAAATAGTTTTAAAGATTCTTCTATATACAATTGCTTTAGATTGGGGAGAAGAAATGGCGAAACACGTTCAAGACCGATAATACAGAATTAGAAAATGAAATTTGTTTTTTAAAGAGAGAAATTCAAAACTTAAAACGGCATAATGAAAAAAACAATTGTGTTCTGATTAATGTTCCTGAGATTGACGGTGAGTCTGTTCTGGAAAACACAAAAGTAATTACTTCGAATTGTGGAATAGTTTTAAAAGATTCTTCGATAAACATTTGCTTTAGATTGGGGAGAAGAAAGGGCAAAACACGTTTAAGACCGATAATACAGAATTAGAAAATGAAATTTGTTTTTTAAAGAGAGAAATCAATACGTAGAACGGCATAATGGAAAAAAAAAATGTGTAATAGCGAAACACGTTCAAGACTGATAATACAGAATTAGAAAATGAATTTTTTTTTTAAAGAGAGAAATTCAAAACTTAAAACGGCTTAATGGAAAAAACAATTGTGTTCTGTTTAATGGTCATGAGATTAAAGGTGAGTGATTCTGTTCTGGAAAACACAAAAGAAATAATTTCGAATTGTGAAATAGTTTTAAAGATTCTTCTATATACAATTGCTTTAGATTGGGGAGAAGAAATGGCGAAACACGTTCAAGACCGATAATACAGAATTAGAAAAATTATTTTTTTTATATTTTAAAGAGAGAAATCGATACTTAAACGGACGTTCAAGACCAATAATACAGAATTAGAAAATGAAATTTTTTTTTAAGAGAGAAACAATACTTAAAACGGCATAATGGAAAAAACAATTGTGTTCTGTTTAATGTACCTGAGATTGAAGGTGAGTCTGTTCTGGAAAAATCAAAAGAAATAATTTCGAATTGTGGAATAGTTTTAAAAGATTCTTCTATATACAATTGCTTTAGATTGGGGAGAAGAAAGGGCGAAACACGTATTTAGTTTTTAAAGAGAGAAATCGATACTTAAAACGGACGTTCAAGACCAATAATACAGAATTAGAAAATGATATTTGTTTTTTAAAGAGAGAAATCAATACGTAGAACGGCATAATGGAAAAAAAAAATGTGTAATGGCGAAACACGTTCAAGACCGATAATACAGAATTAGAAAATAAATTTTTTTTTTAAAGAGAGAAATTCAAAACTTAAAACGGCTTAATGGAAAAAACAATTGTGTTCTGTTTAATGTTCATGAGATTAAAGGTGAGTGATTCTGTTCTGGAAAATACAAAAGCAATAATTTCGAATTGTGGAATAGTTTTAAAGATTCTTCTATATACAATTGCTTTAGATTGGGGAGAAGAAATGGCGAAACACGTTCAAGACCGATAATACAGAATTAGAAAAATTATTTTTTTTAAAGAGAGAAACAATACTTAAAACGGCATAATGGAAAAAACAATTGTGTTTTGTTTAATGTACCTGAGATTGAAGGTGAGTCTGTTCTGGAAAACACAAAAGAAATAATTTCGAATTGTGGAATAGTTTTAAAAGATTCTTCTATATACAATTGCTTTAGATTGGGGAGAAGAAAGGGCGAAACACGTTCAAGACCGATAATACAGAATTAGAAAAATTATGAGAAATTCAATACTTAAAACGGCTTAATGGAAAAAACAATTGTGTTCTGTTTAATGTTCATGAGGTTAAAGGTGAGTGAGTCTGTTCTGGAAAACACAAAAGAATAAATTTCGGAAATTTTTTTTTAAAGATAGAAATTCAATACTTAAAACGGCATAATAGAAAAAACAATTGTGTTCTGTTTAATGTTCCTGAGATTGAAGGTGAGTCTGTTCTGGAAAACACAAAAGAAATAATTTCAAATTGTGGAATAGTTTTAAAAGATTCTTCTATATACAATTGCTTTAGATTGGGGAGAAGAAAGGGCGAAACACGTTCAAGACCGATAATACAGAATTAGCAAAATCATTTTTTTTAGTTTTTAAAGAGAGAAATCGATACTTAAAACGGACGTTCAAGACCAATAATACAGAATTAGAAAATGAAATTTTTTTTAAAGAGAGAAACAATACTTAAAACGGCATAATGGAAAAAACAATTGTGTTCTGTTTAATGTACCTGAGATTGAAGGTGAGTCTGTTCTGGAAAACACAAAAGAAATAATTTCGAATTGTGGAATAGTTTTAAAAGATTCTTCTATATACAATTGCTTTAGATTGGGGAGAAGAAAGGGCGAAACACGTTCAAGACCGATAATACAGAATTAGAAAAATTATGAGAAATTCAATACTTAAAACGGCTTAATGGAAAAAACAATTGTGTTCTGTTTAATGTTCATGAGATTAAAGGTGAGTGAGTCTGTTCTGGAAAACACAAAAGAATAAATTTCGGAAATTTTTTTTTAAAGATAGAAATTCAATACTTAAAACGGCATAATAGAAAAAACAATTGTGTTCTGTTTAATGTTCCTGAGATTGAAGGTGAGTCTGTTCTGGAAAACACAAAAGAAATAATTTCGAATTGTGGAATAGTTTTAAAAGATTCTTCTATATACAATTTCTTTAGATTGGGGAGAAAAAAGGGCGAAACACGTTCAAGGCCGATGATAATACAGAATTAGAAAATTATTTAGTTTTTAAAGAGAGAAATCGATACTTAAAACGGACGTTCAAGACCAATAATACAGAATTAAAAAATGATATTCTTTTTTTAATGAGAGAAACAATTCTTAAAACGGCATAATGGAAAAAACAATTGTGTTCTGTTTAATGTTCATGAGATTAAAGGTGAGTGAGTCTGTTCTGGAAAAGACAAAAGAATAAATTTCGTAAATTTTTTTTTAAAGATAGAAATTCAATACTTGAAACGGCATAATAGAAAAAACAATTGTGTTCTGTTTAATGTTCCTGAGATTGAAGGTGAGTCTGTTCTGGAAAACACAAAAGAAATAATTTCGAATTGTGGAATAGTTTTAAAAGATTCTTCTATATACAATTTCTTTAGATTGGGGAGAAAAAAGGGCGAAACACGTTCAAGGCCGATGATAATACAGAATTAGAAAATTATTTAGTTTTTAAAGAGAGAAATCGATACTTAAAACGGACGTTCAAGACCAATAATACAGAATTAGAAAATGATATTCTTTTTTTAATGAGAGAAACAATTCTTAAAACGGCATAATGGAAAAAACAATTGTGTTCTGTTTAATGTTCATGAGATTGAAGGTGAGTCTGTTCTGGAAAACACAAAAGAAATAATTTCGAATTGTGGAATAGTTTTAAAGATTCTTCTATATACAATTGCTTTAGATTGGGGAGAAGAAATGGCGAAACACGTTCAAGACTGATTATACAGAATTAGAAAAATTATTTTTTTTATATTTTAAAGAGAGAAATCGATACTTAAAACGGACGTTCAAGACCAATAATACAGAATTAGAAAATGAAATTTTTTTTAAAGAGAGAAACAATACTTAAAACGGCATAATGGAAAAAACAATTGTGTTCTGTTTAATGTACCTGAGATTGAAGGTGAGTCTGTTCTGGAAAACACAAAAGAAATAATTTCGAATTGTGGAATAGTTTTAAAAGATTCTTCTATATACAATTGCTTTAGATTGGGGAGAAGAAAGGGCGAAACACGTTCAAGACCGATAATACAGAATTAGAAAATGAAATTTATTTTTTAAAGAGAGAAATCAATACGTAGAACGGCATAATGGAAAAAAAAAATTGTGTAATGGCGAAACACGTTCGAGATCGATAATACAGAATTAGAAAATGAATTTTTTTTTTAAAGAGAGAAGTTCAAAACTTAAAACTGCTTAATGGAAAAAACAATTGTGTTCTGTTTAATGTTCATGAGATTAAAGGTGAGTGATTCTGTTCTGGAAAACACAAAAGAAATAATTTCGAATTGTGGAATAGTTTTAAAGATTCTTCTATATAAAATTGCTTTAGATTGGGGAAAAGAAATGGCGAAACACGTTCAAGACCGATAATACTGAATTAGAAAATGAAATTTGTTTTTTAAAAAGAGAAATTCAAAACTTAAAACGGCATAATGAAAAAAACAATTGTGTTCTGATTAATGTTCCTGAGATTGACGGTGAGTCTGTTCTGGAAAACACAAAAGTAATTATTTCGAATTGTGGAATAGTTTTAAAGGATTCTTCTATATAAAATTGCTTTAGATTGGGGAAAAGAAATGGCGAAACACGTTCAAGACCGTAAATACAGAATTAGAAAATTATTTTTTTTTTAAAGAGAGAAATTCAAAACATAAAACGGCATAATAGAAAAAAACAATTGTGTTCTGTTTAATGTTCCTGAGATTGACGGTGAGTCTGTTCTGGAAAACACAAAAGTAATAATTGCGAATTGTGGAATAGTTTTAAAAGATTCTTTCTTCTATAAACAATTGCTTTAGTATGGGGAGAAGAAATAGCGAAACACGTTCAAGACCGATAATACAGAATTAGAAAATTCAATTTTTTTTTAAAAGAGGGAAATCGATACTTAAAACGGAATAATTGAAAAAACAATTGTGTTCTGTTTAATGTTCCTGAGATTAAAGGTGAGTCTGTTCTGGAAAACACAAAAGAATAACTCTACTAATAAAGAGTCTCAATTAAGCCTTGAGGAAGTCAGCAGCATGTCTGGCGAAACGTTGGCAGAAAATTCACCGACACGGTCTAAACCAGAAGAAATAACTGAAGTTTTTTGTATAAATAGTGGCCGTGGAAACTTGAAAGAGTACAAAAGAATAAATTTCGAATTGTGAAATAGTTTTAAAAGATTCTTCGATAAACATTTGCTTTAGATTGGGGAGAAGAAAGGGCAAAACACGTTTAAGACCGATAATACAGAATTAGAAAATGAAATTTGTTTTTTAAAGAGAGAAATCAATACGTAGAACGGCATAATGGAAAAAAAAATTGTGTAATGGCGAAACACGTTCAAGACCGATAATACAGAATTAGAAAATGAATTTTTTTTTTAAAGAGAGAAATTCAAAACTTAAAACGGCTTAATGGAAAAAACAATTGTGTTCTGTTTAATGTTCATGAGATTAAAGGTGAGTGATTCTGTTCTGGAAAATACAAAAGCAATAATTTCGAATTGTGGAATAGTTTTAAAGATTCTTCTATATACAATTGCTTTAGATTGGGGAGAAGAAATGGCGAAACACGTTCAAGACCGATAATACAGAATTAGAAAAATTATTTTTTTTATATTTTAAAGAGAGAAATCGATACTTAAACGGACGTTCAAGACCAATAATACAGAATTAGAAAATGAAATTTTTTTTTAAGAGGGAAACAATACTTAAAACGGCATAATGGAAAAAACAATTGTGTTCTGTTTAATGTACCTGAGATTGAAGGTGAGTCTGTTCTGGAAAAATCAAAAGAAATAATTTCGAATTGTGGAATAGTTTTAAAAGATTCTTCTATATACAATTGCTTTAGATTGGGGAGAAGAAAGGGTGAAACACGTTGAAGACCGATAATACAGAATTAGAAAAATCATTTTTTTTAGTTTTTAAAGAGAGAAATCGATACTTAAAACGGACGTTCAAAACCAATAATACAGAATTAGAAAATGAAATTTTTTTTTTAAAGAGAGAAACGATACTTAAAACGGCATAATGGAAAAAACAATTGTGTTCTGTTTAATGTTCCTGAGATTGAAGGTGAGTCTGTTCTGGAAAACACAAAAGAAATAATTTCGAATTGTGGAATAGTTTTAAAAGATTCTTCTATATACAATTGCTTTAGATTGGGGAGAAGAAAGGGCGAAACCCGTTCAAGACCGATAATACAGAATTAGAAAAATTATGAGAAATTCAATACTTAAAACGGCTTAATGGAAAAAACAATTGTGTTCTGTTTAATGTTCATGAGATTAAAGGTGAGTGAGTCTGTTCTGGAAAACACAAAAGAATAAATTTCGGAAATTTTTTTTTAAAGATAGAAATTCAATACTTAAAACGGCATAATAGAAACAACAATTTTGTTCTGTTTAATGTTCCTGAGATTAAAGGTGAGTCTGTTCTGGAAAACACAAAAGAAATAATTTCGAATTGTGGAACAGTTTTAAAAGATTCTACTATACACAATTGCTTTAGATTGGGGTGAAGAAAGGGCGAAACACGTTCAAGACCGATAATACAGAATTAGAAAAATTATTTTTTTTCGTTATTAAAGAGAGAAATCGATACTTAAAACGGACGTTCAAGACCAATAATACAGAATTATAAAATGAAATTATTTTTTTAAAGAGAGAAACAATACTTAAAACGGCATAATGGGAAAAACATTTGTGTTCTGTTTAATGTTCCTGAGATTGAAGGTGAGTCTGTTCTGGAAAACACAAAAGAAATAATTACGAATTGTGGAATAGTTTTAAAAGATTCTTCTATATACAATTGCTTTAGATTGGGGAGAAGAAAGGGCGAAACACGTTCAAGACCGATAATACAGAATTAGAAAAATTATTTTTTTTAGTTTTTAAAGAGAGAAATCGATACTTAAAACGGACGTTCAAGACCAATAATACAGAATTAGAAAATGATATTTTTTTTTTAATGAGAGAAACAAAACTTTAAACGGCATAATGGGAAAAACAATTGTGTTCTGTTTAATGTTCCTGAGATTGAAGGTGAGTCTGTTCTGGAAAACACAAAAGAAATAATTTCGAATTGTGGAATAGTTTTAAAAGATTCTACTTTACACAATTGCTTTAGATTGAGGTGAAGAAAGGGCGAAACACGTTCAAGACCGATTGTACAGAATTAGAAAAATTATTTTTTTTAGTTTTTAAAGAGAGAAATCGATACTTAAAACGGACGTTCAAGACAAATAATACAGAATTATAAAATGAATTTTTTTTTTTAAAGAGAGAAACAATACTTAAAACGGCATAATGGAAAAAACAATGTTCCTGAGATTGAAGGTCAGTCTGTTCTGGAAAACACAAAAGAAATAATTTCGAATTGTGGAATAGTTTTAAAAGATTCTTCTATATTCAATTGCTTTAGATTGGGGAGAAGAAAGGGCAAAACACGCTCAAGACCGATAATACAGAATTAGAAAATGAAAAATTTTTTTTAAAGAGAGAAACAATACTTAAAACGGCATAATGGAAAAAACAATTGTGTTCTGATTAATGTTTCTGAGATTGAAGGTCAGTCTGTTCTGGAAAACACAAAAGAAATAATTTCGAATTGTGGAATAGTTTTAAAAGATTCTTCTATATACAATTGCTTTAGATTGGGGAGAAAAAAGGGCGAAACACGTTCAAGGCCGATGATAATACAGAATTAGAATATTATTTAGTTTTTAAAGAGAGAAATCGATACTTAAAACGGACGTTCAAGACCAATAATACAGAATTTTAAAATGAATTTTTTTTTTTAAAGAAAGAAACAATACTTAAAACGGCATAATGGAAAAAACAATTGTGTTCTGTTTAATGTTCCTGAGATTGAAGGTGAGTCTGTTCTGGAAAACACAAAAGAAATAATTTCGAATTGTGGAATAGTTTTAAAAGATTCTTCTATATACAATTGCTTTAGTTTGGGGAGAAAAAAGGGCGAAACACGTTCAAGGCCGATGATAATACAGAATTAGAAAATTATTTAGTTTTTAAAGAGAGAAATCGATACTTAAAACGGACGTTCAAGACCAATAATACAGAATTATAAAATGAAATTATTTTTTTAAAGAGAGAAACAATACTTAAAACGGCATAATGGGAAAAACAATTGTGTTCTGTTTAATGTTCCTGAGATTGAAGGTGAGTCTCTTCTGAAAAACACAAAAGAAATAATTACGAATTGTGGAATAGTTTTAAAAGATTCTTCTATATACAATTGCTTTAGATTGGGGAGAAGAAAGGGCGAAACACGTTCAAGACCGATAATACAGAATTAGAAAAATTATTTTTTTTAGTTTTTAAAGAGAGAAATCGATACTTAAAACGGACGTTCAAGACCAATAATACAGAATTATAAAATGAATTTTTTTTTTTAAAGAGAGAAACAATACTTAAAACGGCATAATGGAAAAAACAATTGTGTTCTGTTTAATGTTCCTGAGATGGAAGGTCAGTCTGTTCTGGAAAACACAAAAGAAATAATTACGAATTGTGGAATAGTTTTAAAAGATTCTTCTATATTCAATTGCTTTAGATTGGAGAGAAGAAAGGGCAAAACACGTTCAAGACCGATAATACAGAATTAGAAAATGAAAAATTTTTTTTAAAGAGAGAAACAATACTTAAAACGGCATAATGGAAAAAACAATTGTGTTCTGATTAATGTTTCTGAGATTGAAGGTCAGTCTGTTCTGGAAAACACAAAAGAAATAATTTCGAATTGTGGAATAGTTTTAAAAGATTCTTCTATATACAATTGCTTTAGATTGGGGAGAAGAAAGGGCGAAACACGTTCAAGACCGATAGTACAGAATTAGAAAAATTATTTTTTTTAGTTTTTAAAGAGAGAAATCGATACTTAAAACGGACGTTCAAGACAAATAATACAGAATTATAAAATGAATTTTTTTTTTTAAAGAGAGAAACAATACTTAAAACGGCATAATGGAAAAAACAATGTTCCTGAGATTGAAGGTCAGTCTGTTCTGGAAAACACAAAAGAAATAATTTCGAATTGTGGAATAGTTTTAAAAGATTCTTCTATATTCAATTGCTTTAGATTGGGGAGAAGAAAGGGCAAAACACGTTCAAGACCGATAATACAGAATTAGAAAATGAAAAATTTTTTTTAAAGAGAGAAACAATACTTAAAACGGCATAATGGAAAAAACAATTGTGTTCTGATTAATGTTCCTGAGATTGAAGGTGAGTCTGTTCTGGAAAACACAAAAGAAATAATTTCGAATTGTGGAATAGTTTTAAAAGATTCTTCTATATACAATTGCTTTAGATTGGGGAGAAAAAAGGGCGAAACACGTTCAAGGCCGATGATAATACAGAATTAGAAAATTATTTAGTTTTTAAAGAGAGAAATCGATACTTAAAACGGACGTTCAAGACCAATAATACAGAATTATAAAATGAAATTATTTTTTTAAAGAGAGAAACAATACTTAAAACGGCATAATGGGAAAAACAATTGTGTTCTGTTTAATGTTCCTGAGATTGAAGGTGAGTCTGTTCTGAAAAACACAAAAGAAATAATTACGAATTGTGGAATAGTTTTAAAAGATTCTTCTATATACAATTGCTTTAGATTGGGGAGAAGAAAGGGCGAAACACGTTCAAGACCGATAATACAGAATTAGAAAAATTATTTTTTTTAGTTTTTAAAGAGAGAAATCGATACTTAAAACGGACGTTCAAGACCAATAATACAGAATTATAAAATGATTTTTTTTTTTTAAAGAGAGAAACAATACTTAAAACGGCATAATGCAAAAAACAATTGTGTTCTGTTTAATGTTCCTGAGATGGAAGGTCAGTCTGTTCTGGAAAACACAAAAGAAATAATTTCGAATTGTGGAATAGTTTTAAAAGATTCTTCTATATTCAATTGCTTTAGATTGGGGAGAAGAAAGGGCAAAACACGTTCAAGACCGATAATACAGAATTAGAAAATGAAAAATTTTTTTTAAAGAGAGAAACAATACTTAAAACGGCATAATGGAAAAAACAATTGTGTTCTGATTAATGTTCCTGAGATTGAAGGTGAGTCTGTTCTGGAAAACACAAAAGAAATAATTTCGAATTGTGGAATAGTTTTAAAAGATTCTTCTATATACAATTGCTTTAGATTGGGGAGAAAAAAGGGCGAAACACGTTCAAGGCCGATGATAATACAGAATTAGAAAATTATTTAGTTTTTAAAGAGAGAAATCGATACTTAAAACGGACGTTCAAGACCAATAATACAGAATTATAAAATGAAATTATTTTTTTAAAGAGAGAAACAATACTTAAAACGGCATAATGGGAAAAACAATTGTGTTCTGTTTAATGTTCCTGAGATTGAAGGTGAGTCTGTTCTGAAAAACACAAAAGAAATAATTACGAATTGTGGAATAGTTTTAAAAGATTCTTCTATATACAATTGCTTTAGATTGGGGAGAAGAAAGGGCGAAACACGTTCAAGACCGATAATACAGAATTAGAAAAATTATTTTTTTTAGTTTTTAAAGAGAGAAATCGATACTTAAAACGGACGTTCAAGACCAATAATACAGAATTATAAAATGATTTTTTTTTTTTAAAGAGAGAAACAATACTTAAAACGGCATAATGCAAAAAACAATTGTGTTCTGTTTAATGTTCCTGAGATGGAAGGTCAGTCTGTTCTGGAAAACACAAAAGAAATAATTACGAATTGTGGAATAGTTTTAAAAGATTCTTCTATATTCAATTGCTTTAGATTGGGGAGAAGAAAGGGCAAAACACGTTCAAGACCGATAATACAGAATTAGAAAATGAAAAATTTTTTTTAAAGAGAGAAACAATACTTAAAACGGCATAATGGAAAAAACAATTGTGTTCTGATTAATGTTTCTGAGATTGAAGGTCAGTCTGTTCTGGAAAACACAAAAGAAATAATTTCGAATTGTGGAATAGTTTTAAAAGATTCTTCTATATACAATTGCTTTAGATTGGGGAGAAGAAAGGGCGAAACACGTTCAAGACCGATAATACAGAATTAGAAAAATCATTTTTTTTAGTTTTTAAAGAGAGAAATCGATACTTAAAACGGACGTTCAAAACCAATAATACAGAATTAGAAAATGAAATTATTTTTTTAAAGAGAGAAACGATACTTAAAACGGCATAATGGAAAAAACAATTGTGTTCTGTTTAATGTTCCTGAGATTGAAGGTGAGTCTGTTCTGGAAAACACAAAAGAAATAATTTCGAATTGTGGAATAGTTTTAAAAGATTCTTCTATATACAATTGCTTTAGATTGGGGAGAAAAAAGGGCGAAACACGTTCAAGGCCGATGATAATACAGAATTAGAAAATTATTTAGTTTTTAAAGAGAGAAATCGATACTTAAAACGGACGTTCAAGACCAATAATACAGAATTATAAAATGAAATTATTTTTTTAAAGAGAGAAACAATACTTAAAACGGCAAAATGGGAAAAACAATTGTGTTCTGTTTAATGTTCCTGAGATGGAAGGTCAGTCTGTTCTGGAAAACACAAAAGAAATAATTACGAATTGTGGAATAGTTTTAAAAGATTCTTCTATATTCAATTGCTTTAGATTGGGGAGAAGAAAGGGCAAAACACGTTCAAGACCGATAATACAGAATTAGAAAATGAAAAATTTTTTTTAAAGAGAGAAACAATACTTAAAACGGCATAATGGAAAAAACAATTGTGTTCTGATTAATGTTTCTGAGATTGAAGGTCAGTCTGTTCTGGAAAACACAAAAGAAATAATTTCGAATTGTGGAATAGTTTTAAAAGATTCTTCTATATACAATTGCTTTAGATTGGGGAGAAGAAAGGGCGAAACACGTTCAAGACCGATAATACAGAATTAGAAAAATCATTTTTTTTAGTTTTTAAAGAGAGAAATCGATACTTAAAACGGACGTTCAAAACCAATAATACAGAATTAGAAAATGAAATTATTTTTTTAAAGAGAGAAACGATACTTAAATCGGCATAATGGAAAAAACAATTGTGTTCTGTTTAATGTTCCTGAGATTGAAGGTGAGTCTGTTCTGGAAAACACAAAAGAAATAATTTCGAATTGTGGAATAGTTTTTACAGATTCTTCTATATTCAATTGCTTTAGATTGGGGAGAAGAAAGGGCAAAACACGTTCAAGACCGATAATACAGAATTAGAAAATGAAAAATTTTTTTTAAAGAGAGAAACAATACTTAAAACGGCATAATGGAAAAAACAATTGTGTTCTGATTAATGTTCCTGAGATTGACGGTGAGTCTGTTTCGGAAAACACAAAAGTAATTATTTCGAATTGTGGAATAGTTTTAAAGGATTCTTCGATAAACACTTGCTTTAGATTGGGGAGAAGAAAGGGCGAAACACGTTCAAGACCGTAAATACAGAATTAGAAAATTATTTTTTTTTTAAAGAGAGAAATTCAAAACATAAAACGGCATAATAGAAAAAAACAATTGTGTTCTGTTTAATGTTCCTGAGATTGACGGTGAGTCTGTTCTGGAAAACACAAAAGTAATAATTGCGAATTGTGGAATAGTTTTAAAAGATTCTTTCTTCTATAAACAATTGCTTTAGTATGGGGAGAAGAAATAGCGAAACACGTTCAAGACCGATAATACAGAATTAGAAAATGCAATTTTTTTTTAAAAGAGGGAAATCGATACTTAAAACGGAATAATTGAAAAAACAATTGTGTTCTGTTTAATGTTCCTGAGATTAAAGGTGAGTCTGTTCTGGAAAACACAAAAGAATAACTCTACTAATAAAGAGTCTCAATTAAGCCTTGAGGAAGTCAGCAGCATGTCTGGCGAAACGTTGGCAGAAAATTCACCGACACGGTCTAAACCAGAAGAAATAACTGAAGTTTTTTGTATAAATAGTGGTCGTGGAAACTTGAAAGAGTACAAAAGAATAAATTTCGAATTGTGAAATAGTTTTAAAAGATTCTTCTGCTTTAGAATGGGGAGAAGAAAGGGCGAAACAAGTTCAAGACCAATAATACAGAATTAGAAAAATTATTTTTTTTCGTTTTTAAAGAGAGAAGTCGATACTTAAAACGGACGTTCAAGACCAATAATACAGAATTAGAAAATGAATTTTTTTTTTTTAAAGAGAGAAACAATACTTAAAACGGCATAATGGAAAAAACAATTGTGTTCTGTTTAATGTTCCTTAATTGAAGGTGAGTCTGTTCTGGAAAACACAAAAGAAATAATTTCGAATTGTGGAATAGTTTTAAAAGATTCTTCTATATACAATTGCTTTAGATTGGGGAGAAAAAAGGGCGAAACACGTTCAAGGCCGATGATAATACAGAATTAGAAAATTATTTAGTTTTTAAAGAGAGAAATCGATACTTAAAACGGACGCTCAAGACCAATAATACAGAATTAGAAAATGAAATTATTTTTTTAAAGAGAGAAACAATACTCTAACGGCATAATGGGAAAAACAATTGCGTTCTGTTTAATGTTCCTGAGATTGAAGGTGAGTCTGTTCTGGAAAACACAAAAGAAATAATTACGAATTGTGGAATAGTTTTAACAGATTCTTCTATATACAATTGCTTTAGATTGGGGAGAAGAAAGGGCGAAACACGTTCAAGACCGATAATACAGAATTAGAAAAATTATTTTTTTTAGTTTTTAAAGAGAGAAATCGATACTTAAAACGGACGTTCAAGACCAATAATACAGAATTAGAAAATGATATTTTTTTTTTAAAGAGAGAAATTCAAAACTTAAAACGGCATAATGAAAAAAACAATAGTGTTCTGATTAATGTTCCTGAGATTGACGGTGAGTCTGTTCTGGAAAACACAAAAGTAATTATTTCGAATTGTGGAATAGTTTTAAAAGATTCTTCGATAATCATTTGCTTTAGATTGGGGAGAAGAAAGGGCAAAACACGTTTAAGACCGATAATACAGAATTAGAAAATGAAATTTGTTTTTTAAAGAGAGCAATTCAAAACTTAAAACGGCTTAATGGAAAAAACAATTGTGTTCTGTTTAATGTTCATGAGATTAAAGGTGAGTGATTCTGTTCTGGAAAATACAAAAGCAATAATTTCGAATTGTGGAATAGTTTTAAAGATTCTTCTATATACAATTGCTTTAGATTGCGGAGAAGAAATGGCGAAACACGTTCAAGACCGATAATACAGAATTAGAAAAATTATTTTTTTTATATTTTAAAGAGAGAAATCGATACTTAAACGGACGTTCAAGACCAATAATACAGAATTAGAAAATGAAATTTTTTTTTAAGAGAGAAACAATACTTAAAACGGCATAATGGAAAAAACAATTGTGTTCTGTTTAATGTACCTGAGATTGAAGGTGAGTCTGTTCTGGAAAAATCAAAAGAAATAATTTCGAATTGTGGAATAGTTTTAAAAGATTCTTCTATATACCATTGCTTTAGATTGGGGAGAAGAAAGGGCGAAACACGTTCAAGACCGATAATACAGAATTAGAAAAATCATTTTTTTTAGTTTTTAAAGAGATAAATCGATACTTAAAACGGACGTTCAAAACCAATAATACAGAATTAGAAAATGAAATTTTTTTTTTAAAGAGAGAAACAATACTTAAAACGGCATAATGGAAAAAACAATTGTGTTCTGTTTAATGTTCCTGAGATTGAAGGTGAGTCTGTTCTGGAAAACACAAAAGAAATAATTTCGAATTGTGGAATAGTTTTAAAAGATTCTTCTATATACAATTGCTTTAGATTGGGGAGAAGAAAGGGCGAAACACGTTCAAGACCGATAATACAGAATTAGAAAAATCATTTTTTTTAGTTTTTAAAGAGAGAAATCGATACTTAAAACGGACGTTCAAAACCAATAATACAGAATTAGAAAATGAAATTATTTTTTTAAAGAGAGAAACGATACTTAAAACGGCATAATGGAAAAAACAATTGTGTTCTGTTTAATGTTCCTGAGATTGAAGGTGAGTCTGTTCTGGAAAACACAAAAGAAATAATTTCGAAATGTGGAATAGTTTTAAAAGATTCTTCTATATACAATTGCTTTAGATTGGGGAGAAGAAAGGGCAAAACACGTTCAAGACCGATAATACAGAATTAGAAAATGAAAATTTTTTTTTAAAGAGAGAAACAATACTTAAAACGGCATAATGGAAAAAACAATTGTGTTCTGATTAATGTTTCTGAGATTGAAGGTCAGTCTGTTCTGGAAAACACAAAAGAAATAATTTCGAATTGTGGAATAGTTTTAAAAGATTCTTCTATATACAATTGCTTTAGATTGGGGAGAAGAAAGGGCAAAACACGTTCAAGGCCGATGATAATACAGAATTAGAATATTATTTAGTTTTTAAAGAGATAAATCGATACTTAAAACGGACGTTCAAGACCAATAATACAGAATTTTAAAATGAAATTTTTTTTTTAAAGAGAGAAACAATACTTAAAACGGCATAATGGAAAAAACAATTGTGTTCTGTTTAATGTTCCTGAGATTGAAGTCGAGTCTGTTCTGGAAAACACAAAAGAAATAATTTCGAAATGTGGAATAGTTTTTACAGATTCTTCTATATACAATTGCTTTAGATTGGGGAGAAGAAAGGGCAAAACACGTTCAAGACCGATAATACAGAATTAGAAAATGAAAATTTTTTTTTAAAGAGAGAAACAATACTTAAAACGGCATAATGGAAAAAACAATTGTGTTCTGATTAATGTTTCTGAGATTGAAGGTCAGTCTGTTCTGGAAAACACAAAAGAAATAATTTCGAATTGTGGAATAGTTTTAAAAGATTCTTCTATATACAATTGCTTTAGATTGGGGAGAAGAAAGGGCGAAACACGTTCAAGACCGATAATACAGAATTAGAAAAATCATTTTTTTTAGTTTTTAAAGAGAGAAATCGATACTTAAAACGGACGTTCAAAACCTATAATACAGAATTAGAAAATGAAATTATTTTTTTAAAGAGAGAAACGATACTTAAAACGGCATAATGGAAAAAACAATTGTGTTCTGTTTAATGTTCCTGAGATTGAAGGTGAGTCTGTTCTGGAAAACACAAAAGAAATAATTTCGAATTGTGGAATAGTTTTAAAAGATTCTTCTATATACAATTGCTTTAGATTGGGGAGAAAAAAAGGGCGAAACACGTTCAAGACCGATAATACAGAATTAGAAAATGAAAAATTTTTTTTAAAGAGAGAAACAATACTTAAAACGGACGTTCAAAACCAATAAAACAGAATTTTAAAATGAAATTTTTTTTTTAAAGAGAGAAACAATACTTAAAACGGCATAATGGAAAAAACAATTGTGTTCTGTTCAATGTTCCTGAGATTGAAGTCGAGTCTGTTCTGGAAAACACAAAAGAAATAATTTCGAATTGTGGAATAGTTTTTACAGATTCTTCTATATTCAATTGCTTTAGATTGGGGAGAAGAAAGGGCAAAACACGTTCAAGACCGATAATACAGAATTAGAAAATGAAAAATTTTTTTTAAAGAGAGAAACAATACTTAAAACGGCATAATGGAAAAAACAATTGTGTTCTGATTAATGTTCCTGAGATTGACGGTGAGTCTGTTCTGGAAAACACAAAAGTAATTATTTCGAATTGTGGAATAGTTTTAAAGGATTCTTCGATAAACACTTGCTTTAGATTGGGGAGAAGAAAGGGCGAAACACGTTCAAGACCGTAAATACAGAATTAGAAAATTATTTTTTTTTTAAAGAGAGAAATTCAAAACATAAAACGGCATAATAGAAAAAAACAATTGTGTTCTGTTTAATGTTCCTGAGATTGACGGTGAGTCTGTTCTGGAAAACACAAAAGTAATAATTGCGAATTGTGGAATAGTTTTAAAAGATTCTTTCTTCTATAAACAATTGCTTTAGTATGGGGAGAAGAAATAGCGAAACACGTTCAAGACCGATAATACAGAATTAGAAAATGCAATTTTTTTTTAAAAGAGGGAAATCGATACTTAAAACGGAATAATTGAAAAAACAATTGTGTTCTGTTTAATGTTCCTGAGATTAAAGGTGAGTCTGTTCTGGAAAACACAAAAGAATAACTCTACTAATAAAGAGTCTCAATTAAGCCTTGAGGAAGTCAGCAGCATGTCTGGCGAAACGTTGGCAGAAAATTCACCGACACGGTCTAAACCAGAAGAAATAACTGAAGTTTTTTGTATAAATAGTGGCCGTGGAAACTTGAAAGAGTACAAAAGAATAAATTTCGAATTGTGAAATAGTTTTAAAAGATTCTTCTGCTTTAGAATGGGGAGAAGAAAGGGCGAAACAAGTTCAAGACCGATAATACAGAATTAGAAAAATTATTTTTTTTCGTTTTTAAAGAGAGAAGTCGATACTTAAAACGGACGTTCAAGACCAATAATACAGAATTAGAAAATGAATTTTTTTTTTAAAAGAGATAAACAATACTTAAAACGGCATAATGGAAAAAACAATTGTGTTCTGTTTAATGTTCCTGAGATTGAAGGTGAGTCTGTTCTGGAAAACACAAAAGAAATAATTTCGAATTGTGGAATAGTTTTAAAAGATTCTTCTATATACAATTGCTTTAGATTGGGGAGAAAAAAGGGCGAAACACGTTCAAGGCCGATGATAATACAGAATTAGAAAATTATTTAGTTTTTAAAGAGAGAAATCGATACTTAAAACGGACGTTGAAGACCAATAATACAGAATTATAAAATGAAATTATTTTTTTAAAGAGAGAAACAATACTTAAAACGGCATAATGGGAAAAACAATTGCGTTCTGTTTAATGTTCCTGAGATTGACGGTGAGTCTATTCTGGAAAAAACAAAAGAAATATTTTCGAATTGTGGAATAGTTTTAAAAGATTCTTCTATATACAATAGCTTTAGATTGTGGAGAAGAAAGGGCGAAACACGTTCAAGACCGATAATACAGAATTAGAAAAATCATTTTTTTTAGTTTTTAAAGAGAGAAATCGATACTTAAAACGGACGTTCAAAACCAATAATACAGAATTAGAAAATGAAATTATTTTTTTAAAGAGAGAAACGATACTTAAAACGGCATAATGGAAAAAACAATTGTGTTCTGTTTAATGTTCCTGAGATTGAAGGTGAGTCTGTTCTGGAAAACACAAAAGAAATAATTTCGAATTGTGGAATAGTTTTAAAAGATTCTTCTATATACAATTGCTTTAGATTGGGGAGAAGAAAGGGCGAAACACGTTCAAGACCGATAATACAGAATTAGAAAAATTATTTTTTTTAGTTTTTAAAGAGAGAAATCGATACTTAAAACGGACGTTCAAGACCAATAATACAGAATTATAAAATGAATTTTTTTTTTAAAAGAGAGAAACAATACTTAAAACGGCATAATGGAAAAAACAATTGTGTTCTGTTTAATGTTCCTGAGATTGAAGTCGAGTCTGTTCTGGAAAACACAAAAGAAATAATTTCGAAATGTGGAATAGTTTTTACAGATTCTTCTATATACAATTGCTTTAGATTGGGGAGAAGAAAGGGCAAAACACGTTCAAGACCGATAATACAGAATTAGAAAATGAAATTTTTTTTTTAAAGAGAGAAACAATACTTAATACGGCATAATGGAAAAAACAATTGTGTTCTGTTTAATGTTCCTGAGATTGAAGGTGAGTCTGTTCTGGAAAACACAAAAGAAATAATTTCGAATTGTGGAATAGTTTTAAAAGATTCTTCTATATACAATTGCTTTAGATTGGGGAGAAAAAAGGGCGAAACACGTTCAAGGCCGATGATAATACAGAATTAGAATATTATTTAGTTTTTAAAGAGAGAAATCGATACTTAAAACGGACGTTCAAGACCAATAAAACAGAATTTTAAAATGAAATTTTTTTTTTAAAGAGAGAAACAATACTTAAAACGGCATAATGGAAAAAACAATTGTGTTCTGTTTAATGTTCCTGAGATTGAAGTCGAGTCTGTTCTGGAAAACACAAAAGAAATAATTTCGAATTGTGGAATAGTTTTTACAGATTCTTCTATATTCAATTGCTTTAGATTGGGGAGAAGAAAGGGCAAAACACGTTCAAGACCGATAATACAGAATTAGAAAATGAAAAATTTTTTTTAAAGAGAGAAACAATGCTTAAAACGGCATAATGGAAAAAACAATTGTGTTCTGATTAATGTTCCTGAGATTGACGGTGAGTCTGTTCTGGAAAACACAAAAGTAATTATTTCGAATTGTGGAATAGTTTTAAAGGATTCTTCGATAAACACTTGCTTTAGATTGGGGAGAAGAAAGGGCGAAACACGTTCAAGACCGTAAATACAGAATTAGAAAATTATTTTTTTTTTAAAGAGAGAAATTCAAAACATAAAACGGCATAATAGAAAAAAACAATTGTGTTCTGTTTAATGTTCCTGAGATTGACGGTGAGTCTGTTCTGGAAAACACAAAAGTAATAATTGCGAATTGTGGAATAGTTTTAAAAGATTCTTTCTTCTATAAACAATTGCTTTAGTATGGGGAGAAGAAATAGCGAAACACGTTCAAGACCGATAATACAGAATTAGAAAATGCAATTTTTTTTTAAAAGAGGGAAATCGATATTTAAAACGGAATAATTGAAAAAACAATTGTGTTCTGTTTAATGTTCCTGAGATTAAAGGTGAGTCTGTTCTGGAAAACACAAAAGAATAACTCTACTAATAAAGAGTCTCAATTAAGCCTTGAGGAAGTCAGCAGCATGTCTGGCGAACCGTTGGCAGAAAATTCACCGACACGGTCTAAACCAGAAGAAATAACTGAAGTTTTTTGTATAAATAGTGGCCGTGGAAACTTGAAAGAGTACAAAAGAATAAATTTCGAATTGTGAAATAGTTTTAAAAGATTCTTCTGCTTTAGAATGGGGAGAAAAAAGGGCGAAACACGTTCAAGGCCGATGATAATACAGAATTAGAAAATTATTTAGTTTTTAAAGAGAGAAATCGATACTTAAAACGGACGTTCAAGACCAATAATACAGAATTATAAAATGAAATTATTTTTTTAAAGAGAGAAACAATACTTAAAACGGCATAATGGGAAAAACAATTGCGTTCTGTTTAATGTTCCTGAGATTGAAGGTGAGTCTGTTCTGGAAAACACAAAAGAAATAATTACGAATTGTGGAATAGTTTTAAAAGATTCTTCTATATACAATTGCTTTAGATTGGGGAGAAGAAAGGGCGAAACACGTTCAAGACCGATAATACAGAATTAGAAAAATTATTTTTTTTAGTTTTTAAAGAGAGAAATCGATACTTAAAACGGACGTTCAAGACCAATAATACAGAATTAGAAAATGATATTTTTTTTTTAAAGAGAGAAATTCAAAACTTAAAACGGCATAATGAAAAAAACAATTGTGTTCTGATTAATGTTCCTGAGATTGACGGTGAGTCTGTTCTGGAAAACACAAAAGTAATTATTTCGAATTGTGGAATAGTTTTAAAAGATTCTTCGATAAACATTTGCTTTAGATTGGGGAGAAGAAAGGGCAAAACACGTTTAAGACCTATAATACAGAATTAGAAAATGAAATTTGTTTTTTAAAGAGAGAAATCAATACGTAGAACGGCATAATGGAAAAAAAAATTGTGTAATGGCGAAACACGTTCAAGACCGATAATACAGAATTAGAAAATGAATTTTTTTTTAAAGAGAGCAATTCAAAACTTAAAACGGCTTAATGGAAAAAACAATTGTGTTCTGTTTAATGTTCATGAGATTAAAGGTGAGTGATTCTGTTCTGGAAAATACAAAAGCAATAATTTCGAATTGTGGAATAGTTTTAAAGATTCTTCTATATACAATTGCTTTAGATTGCGGAGAAGAAATGGCGAAACACGTTCAAGACCGATAATACAGAATTAGAAAAATTATTTTTTTTATATTTTAAAGGGAGAAATCGATACTTAAACGGACGTTCAAGACCAATAATACAGAATTAGAAAATGAAATTTTTTTTTAAGAGAGAAACAATACTTAAAACGGCATAATGGAAAAAACAATTGTGTTCTGTTTAATGTACCTGAGATTGAAGGTGAGTCTGTTCTGGAAAAATCAAAAGAAATAATTTCGAATTGTGGAATAGTTTTAAAAGATTCTTCTATATACAATTGCTTTAGATTGGGGAGAAGAAAGGGCGAAACACGTTCAAGACCGATAATACAGAATTAGAAAAATCATTTTTTTTAAAGAGAGAAACAATACTTAAAACGGCATAATGGAAAAAACAATTGTGTTCTGATTAATGTTCCTGAGATTGACGGTGAGTCTGTTCTGGAAAACACAAAAGTAATTATTTCGAATTGTGGAATAGTTTTAAAGGATTCTTCGATAAACATTTGCTTTAGATTGGGGAGAAGAAAGGGCGAAACACGTTCAAGACCGTAAATACAGAATTAGAAAATTATTTTTTTTTTAAAGAGAGAAATTCAAAACATAAAACGGCATAATAGAAAAAAAACAATTGTGTTCTGTTTAATGTTCCTGAGATTGACGGTGAGTCTGTTCTGGAAAACACAAAAGTCATAATTTCGAATTGTGGAATAGTTTTAAAAGATTCTTCTATATACAATTGCTTTTGATTGGGGAGAAGAAAGGGCGAAACACGTTCAAGACCGATAATACAGAATTAGAAAATGAAATTTTTTTTTTAAAGAGAGAAATCAATACTTCTTTAAACGGCATAATAGAAAAGAAGTAATTTCGAATTGTGGAATAGTTTTAAAAGAGTCTTCTATATACAATTGCTTTAGATTGGGGAGCAGAAAGGGCGAAACACGTTCAAGACCGATAATAAAGAATCAGAAAAATTATTTTTTTTAGTTTTTAAAGAGAGAAATCCATACTTAAAACGGACGTTCAAGACCAATAATACAGAATTAGAAAATGATTTTTTTTTTTTAAAGAGAGAAATTCAATACTTAAAACGGCATAATAGAAACAACAATTGTGTTCTGTTTAATGTTCCTGAGATTAAAGGTGAGTCTGTTCTGGAAATCACAAAAGAAATGATTTCGAATTGTGGAATAGTTTTAAAAGATTCTTCTATATACAATTGCTTTTGATTGGGGAGAAGAAAGGGCGAAACACGTTCAAGACCGATAATACAGAATTAGAAAATTATTTTTTTTTTAAAGAGAGAAATTCAATACTCTAAACGGCATAATGGAAAAAACAATTGTGTTCTGGCCAATGTTCCTGAGATTGACGGGGAGTCTGTTCTGGAAAACACAAAAGTAATTATTTCGAATTGTGGAATAGTTTTAAAAGATTCTTCTATATACAATTGCTTTTGATTGGGGGGAAGAAAGGGCGAATCACGTTCAAGACCGATAATACAAAATTGGAAAATGAAATTTTTTTTTTAAAGAGAGAAATCAATACTTCTTTTAACGGCATAATAGAAAAAAAAATTGTGTTCTGGCGAAACACGTTCAAGACCGACAATACAGAATTAGAAAATGAAATTTTTTTTTTAAAGAGAGAAACATTACTTAAAACAGCATAATGGAAAAATCAATTGTGTTCTGTTTAATGTACCTGAGATTGAAGGTGAGTCTGTTCTGGAAAAATCAAAAGAAATAATTTCGAATTGTGGAATAGTTTTAAAAGATTCTTCTATATACAATTGCTTTAGATTGGGGAGAAGAAAGGGCGAAACACGTTCAAGACCGATAATACAGAATTAGAAAAATCATTTTTTTTAAAGAGAGAAACAATACTTAAAACGGCATAATGGAAAAAACAATTGTGTTCTGATTAATGTTCCTGAGATTGACGGTGAGTCTGTTCTGGAAAACACAAAAGTAATTATTTCGAATTGTGGAATAGTTTTAAAGGATTCTTCGATAAACATTTGCTTTAGATTGGGGAGAAGAAAGGGCGAAACACGTTCAAGACCGTAAATACAGAATTAGAAAATTATTTTTTTTTTAAAGAGAGAAATTCAAAACATAAAACGGCATAATAGAAAAAAAACAATTGTGTTCTGTTTAATGTTCCTGAGATTGACGGTGAGTCTGTTCTGGAAAACACAAAAGTCATAATTTCGAATTGTGGAATAGTTTTAAAAGATTCTTCTATATACAATTGCTTTTGATTGGGGAGAAGAAAGGGCGAAACACGTTCAAGACCGATAATACAGAATTAGAAAATGAAATTTTTTTTTTAAAGAGAGAAATCAATACTTCTTTAAACGGCATAATAGAAAAGAAGTAATTTCGAATTGTGGAATAGTTTTAAAAGAGTCTTCTATATACAATTGCTTTAGATTGGGGAGCAGAAAGGGCGAAACACGTTCAAGACCGATAATAAAGAATCAGAAAAATTATTTTTTTTAGTTTTTAAAGAGAGAAATCCATACTTAAAACGGACGTTCAAGACCAATAATACAGAATTAGAAAATGATTTTTTTTTTTTAAAGAGAGAAATTCAATACTTAAAACGGCATAATAGAAACAACAATTGTGTTCTGTTTAATGTTCCTGAGATTAAAGGTGAGTCTGTTCTGGAAATCACAAAAGAAATGATTTCGAATTGTGGAATAGTTTTAAAAGATTCTTCTATATACAATTGCTTTTGATTGGGGAGAAGAAAGGGCGAAACACGTTCAAGACCGATAATACAGAATTAGAAAATTATTTTTTTTTTAAAGAGAGAAATTCAATACTCTAAACGGCATAATGGAAAAAACAATTGTGTTCTGGCCAATGTTCCTGAGATTGACGGGGAGTCTGTTCTGGAAAACACAAAAGTAATTATTTCGAATTGTGGAATAGTTTTAAAAGATTCTTCTATATACAATTGCTTTTGATTGGGGGGAAGAAAGGGCGAATCACGTTCAAGACCGATAATACAAAATTAGAAAATGAAATTTTTTTTTTAAAGAGAGAAATCAATACTTCTTTTAACGGCATAATAGAAAAAAAAATTGTGTTCTGGCGAAACACGTTCAAGACCGACAATACAGAATTAGAAAATGAAATTTTTTTTTTAAAGAGAGAAACATTACTTAAAACAGCATAATGGAAAAATCAATTGTGTTCTGTTTAATGTTCCTGAGATTGACGGGGAGTCTGTTCTGGAAAACACAAAAGAAGTAATTTCGAATTGTGGAATAGTTTTAAAAGAGTCTTCTATATACAATTGCTTTAGATTGGGGAGCAGAAAGGGCGAAACACGTTCAAGACCGATAATAAAGAATCAGAAAAATTATTTTTTTTAGTTTTTAAAGAGAGAAATCCATACTTAAAACGGACGTTCAAGACCAATAATACAGAATTATAAAATGATTTTTTTTTTTTAAAGAGAGAAATTCAATACTCAAAACGGCATAATAGAAACAACAATTGTGTTCTGTTTAATGTTCTGAGATTAAAGGTGAGTCTGTTCTGGAAATCACAAAAGAAATGATTTCGAATTGTGGAATAGTTTTAAAAGATTCTTCTATATACAATTGCTTTTGATTGGGGAGAAGAAAGGGCGAAACACGTTCAAGACCGATAATACAGAATTAGAAAATTATTTTTTTTTTAAAGAGAGAAATTCAATACTCTAAACGGCATAATGGAAAAAACAATTGTGTTCTGGCCAATGTTCCTGAGATTGACGGGGAGTCTGTTCTGGAAAACACAAAAGTAATTATTTCGAATTGTGGAATAGTTTTAAAAGATTCTTCTATATACAATTGCTTTTGATTGGGGGGAAGAAAGGGCGAATCACGTTCAAGACCGATAATACAAAATTAGAAAATGAAATTTTTTTTTTAAAGAGAGAAATCAATACTTCTTAAAACGGCATAATAGAAAAAACAATTGTGTTCTGGCGAAACACGTTCAAGACCGACAATACAGAATTAGAAAATGAAATTATTTTTTTTAAAGAGAGAAACATTACTTAAAACGGCATAATGGAAAAATCAAATGTGTTCTGTTTAATGTTCCTGAGATTGACGGGGAGTCTGTTCTGGAAAACAAAATAGTAATAATTTTGAATTGTGGAATAGTTTTAAAAGATTCTTCGATAAACAATTGCTTTAGATTGGGGAGAAGAAAGGGCAAAACACGTTCAAGACCGATAATACAAAATTAGAAAATGAAATTTTTTTTTTAATGAGAGAAACATTACTTAAAACGGCAAAATGGAAAAATCAAATGTGTTCTGTTTAATGTTCCTGAGATTGACGGGGAGTCTGTTCTGGAAAACAAAATAGTAATAATTTTGAATTGTGGAATAGTTTTAAAAGATTCTTCGATAAACAATTGCTTTAGATTGGGGAGAAGAAAGGGCAAAACACGTTCAAGACCGATACTAAAGAATCAGAAAATGAATTTTTTTTTTAAAGAGAGAAATTAATACTTAAAACGGCATAATGGAAAAAACAATTGTGTTCTTGCGAAACACGTTCAAGACCGATAATACAGAATTAGAAAAAAATTTTTTTTTTTAAAGATAGAAATTCAATACTTAAAACGGCATAATGTAATAAAGAATTGTGTTCTGATCAATGTTCCCGAGATTGACGGGGAGTCTGTTCTGGAAAACACAAAAGTAATTATTTCGAATTGTGGAATAGTTTTAAAAGATTCTTTTATATACAATAGCTTTAGATTGGGGAGAAGAAAGGGCGAAACACGTTCAAGACCGATAATACAGAATTAGAAAAATTATTTTTTTTAGTTTTTAAAGAGAGAAATCGATACTTAAAACGGACGTTCAAGACCAATAATACAGAATTAGAAACCTGTTTAATGTTCCTGAGATTAAAGGTGAGTCTGTTCTGGAAATCACAAAAGAAATAATTTCGAATTGTAGAGTACTTTTAAAAGATTCTTCTATAAACATTTGCTTTAGATTGGGGAGTAGAAAGGGCGAAACACGTTTAAGACCGTAAATACAGAATTAGAAAATAATTTTTTTTTTAAAGAGAGAAATTCAATACTTAAAACGGCATAATGGAAAAAACGATTGTGTTCTGGTCAATGTTCCTGAGATTGACGGGGAGTCTGTTCTGGAAAACACAAAAGTAATTATTTCGAATTGTTGAATAGTTTTAAAATATTCTTCTATATACAATTGCTTTTGATTGGGGAGAAGAAAGGGCGAAACACGTTCAAGACCGATGATACAAAATTAGAAAATGAATTTTTTTTTTAAAGAGAGAAATCAATACTTCTTAAAACGGCATAATAGAAAAAACAATTGTGTTCTGGCGAAACACGTTCAAGACCGACAATACAGAATTAGAAGATGAAATTTTTTTTTTTAAAGAGAGAAACATTACTTATAACGGCATAATGGAAAAATCAATTGAGTTCTGTTTAATGTTCCTGAGATTGACGGGGAGTCTGTTCTGGAAAACACAATAGTAATAATTTTGAATTGTGGAATCATTTTAAAACATTCTTCGATAAACAATTGCTTTAGATTGGGGAGAAGAAACAAAACACGTTGAAGACCGATAATAAAGAATCAGAAAATGAATTTTTTTTTTAAAGAGAGAAATCAATACTTCTTAAAACGGCATAATAGAAAAAACAATTGTGTTCTGGAAAACACGTTCAAGACCGACAATACAGAATTAGAAAATGAAATTTTTTTTTTTAAAGAGAGAAACATTACTTAAAACGGCATAATGGAAAAATCAATTGTGTTCTGTTTAATGTTCCTGAGATTAACGGGGAGTCTGTTCTGGAAAACACAAAAGTAATTATTTCGAATTGTGGAATAGTTTTAAAAGATTCTTCTATATACAATAGCTTTAGATTGGGGAGAAGAAAGGGCGAAACACGTTCAAGACCGATAATACAGAATTAGAAAAATTATTTTTTTTAGTTTTTAAAGAGAGAAATCGATACTTAAAACGGACGTTCAAGACCAATAATACAGAATTAGAAAATGAAATTTTCTTTTTAAAGAGAGAAATTCAATACTCTAAACGGCATAATGGAAAAAACAATTGTGTTCTGGCCAATGTTCCTGAGATTGACGGGGAGTCTGTTCTGGAAAACACAAAAGTAATTATTTCGAATTGTGGAATAGTTTTAAAAGATTCTTCTATATACAATTGCTTTTGATTGGGGGGAAGAAAGGGCGAATCACGTTCAAGACCGATAATACAAAATTAGAAAATGAAATTTTTTTTTTAAAGAGAGAAATCAATACTTCTTAAAACGGCATAATAGAAAAAACAATTGTGTTCTGGCGAAACACGTTCAAGACCGACAATACAGAATTAGAAAATGAAATTATTTTTTTTAAAGAGAGAAACATTACTTAAAACGGCATAATGGAAAAATCAAATGTGTTCTGTTTAATGTTCCTGAGATTGACGGGGAGTCTGTTCTGGAAAACAAAATAGTAATAATTTTGAATTGTGGAATAGTTTTAAAAGATTCTTCGATAAACAATTGCTTTAGATTGGGGAGAAGAAAGGGCAAAACACGTTCAAGACCGATAATACAAAATTAGAAAATGAAATTTTTTTTTTAATGAGAGAAACATTACTTAAAACGGCAAAATGGAAAAATCAAATGTGTTCTGTTTAATGTTCCTGAGATTGACGGGGAGTCTGTTCTGGAAAACAAAATAGTAATAATTTTGAATTGTGGAATAGTTTTAAAAGATTCTTCGATAAACAATTGCTTTAGATTGGGGAGAAGAAAGGGCAAAACACGTTCAAGACCGATACTAAAGAATCAGAAAATGAATTTTTTTTTTAAAGAGAGAAATTAATACTTAAAACGGCATAATGGAAAAAACAATTGTGTTCTTGCGAAACACGTTCAAGACCGATAATACAGAATTAGAAAAAATTTTTTTTTTTTAAAGATAGAAATTCAATACTTAAAACGGCATAATGTAATAAAGAATTGTGTTCTGATCAATGTTCCCGAGATTGACGGGGAGTCTGTTCTGGAAAACACAAAAGTAATTATTTCGAATTGTGGAATAGTTTTAAAAGATTCTTTTATATACAATAGCTTTAGATTGGGGAGAAGAAAGGGCGAAACACGTTCAAGACCGATAATACAGAATTAGAAAAATTATTTTTTTTAGTTTTTAAAGAGAGAAATCGATACTTAAAACGGACGTTCAAGACCAATAATACAGAATTAGAAACCTGTTTAATGTTCCTGAGATTAAAGGTGAGTCTGTTCTGGAAATCACAAAAGAAATAATTTCGAATTGTAGAGTACTTTTAAAAGATTCTTCTATAAACATTTGCTTTAGATTGGGGAGTAGAAAGGGCGAAACACGTTTAAGACCGTAAATACAGAATTAGAAAATAATTTTTTTTTTAAAGAGAGAAATTCAATACTTAAAACGGCATAATGGAAAAAACGATTGTGTTCTGGTCAATGTTCCTGAGATTGACGGGGAGTCTGTTCTGGAAAACACAAAAGTAATTATTTCGAATTGTTGAATAGTTTTAAAATATTCTTCTATATACAATTGCTTTTGATTGGGGAGAAGAAAGGGCGAAACACGTTCAAGACCGATAATACAAAATTAGAAAATGAATTTTTTTTTTAAAGAGAGAAATCAATACTTCTTAAAACGGCATAATAGAAAAAACAATTGTGTTCTGGCGAAACACGTTCAAGACCGACAATACAGAATTAGAAAATGAAATTTTTTTTTTTAAAGAGAGAAACATTACTTATAACGGCATAATGGAAAAATCAATTGAGTTCTGTTTAATGTTCCTGAGATTGACGGGGAGTCTGTTCTGGAAAACACAATAGTAATAATTTTGAATTGTGGAATCATTTTAAAACATTCTTCGATAAACAATTGCTTTAGATTGGGGAGAAGAAACAAAACACGTTGAAGACCGATAATAAAGAATCAGAAAATGATTTTTTTTTTAAAGAGAGAAATCAATACTTCTTAAAACGGCATAATAGAAAAAACAATTGTGTTCTGGAAAACACGTTCAAGACCGACAATACAGAATTAGAAAATGAAATTTTTTTTTTTAAAGAGAGAAACATTACTTAAAACGGCATAATGGAAAAATCAATTGTGTTCTGTTTAATGTTCCTGAGATTAACGGGGAGTCTGTTCTGGAAAACACAAAAGTAATTATTTCGAATTGTGGAATAGTTTTAAAAGATTCTTCTATATACAATAGCTTTAGATTGGGGAGAAGAAAGGGCGAAACACGTTCAAGACCGATAATACAGAATTAGAAAAATTATTTTTTTTAGTTTTTAAAGAGAGAAATCGATACTTAAAACGGACGTTCAAGACCAATAATACAGAATTAGAAAATGAAATTTTCTTTTTAAAGAGAGAAACAATACTTAAAACGGCATAATGGAAAAAACAATTGTGTTCTGTTTAATGTTCCTGAGATTAAAGGTGAGTCTGTTCTGGAAATCACAAAAGTCATAATTTCGAATTGTGGAATAGTTTTAAAAGATTCTTCTATATACAATTGCTTTTGATTGGGGAGAAGAAAGGGCTAAACACGTTTAAGACCAATAATACAGAATTAGAAAATGATTTTTTTTTTTTAAAGAGAGAAATTCAATACATAAAACGGCATAATAGAAACAACAATTGTGTTCTGTTTAATGTTGCTGAGATTAAAGGTGAGTCTGTTCTGGAAATCACAAAAGAAATGATTTCGAATTGTGGAATAGTTTTAAAAGATTCTTCTATATACAATTGCTTTAGATTGGGGAGAAGAAAGGGCGAAACAAGTTCAAGACCGATAATACAGAATTAGAAAATAATTTTTTTTTTAAAGAGAGAAATTCAATACTTAAAACGGCATAATGGAAAAAACAATTGTGTTCTGGTCAATGTTCCTGAGATTGACGGGGAGTCTTTTCTGGAAAACACAAAAGTAATTATTTCGAATTGTTGAATAATTTTAAAATATTCTTCTATAAACAATTTCTTTAGATTTGGGAGAATAAAGGGCGAAACACGTTCAAGACCGATAATACAAAATTAGAAAATGAATTTTTTTTTTAAAGAGAGAAATCAATACTTCTTAAAACGGCATAATAGAAAAAACAATTGTGTTCTGGCGAAACACGTTCAAGACCGACAATACAGAATTAGAAAATGAAATTTTTTTTTTTAAAGAGAGAAACATTACTTATAACGGCATAATGGAAAAATCAATTGTGTTCTGTTTAATGTTCCTGAGATTGACGGGGAGTCTGTTCTGGAAAACACAATAGTAATAATTTTGAATTGTGGAATCATTTTAAAAGATTCTTCGATAAACAATTGCTTGAGATTGGGGAGAAGAAAGGGCAAAACACGTTGAAGACCGATAATAAAGAATCAGAAAATTAATTTTTTTTTTTAAGAGAGAAATCAATACTTCTTAAAACGGCATAATAGAAAAAACAATTGTGTTCCGGCGAAACACGTTCAAGACCGACAATACAGAATTAGAAAATGAAATTTTTTTTTTTAAAGAGAGAAACATTACTTAAAACGGCATAATGGAAAAAACAATTGTGTTCTGTTTAATGTTCCTGAGATTAAAGGTGAGTCTGTTCTGGAAATCACAAAAGTCATAATTTCGAATTGTGGAATAGTTTTAAAAGATTCTTCTATATACAATTGCTTTTGATTGGGGAGAAGAAAGAGCGAAACACGTTTAAGACCGATAATACAGAATTAGAAAATGAAATGTTTTTTTTAAAGAGAGAGATCAATACTTCTTAAAACGGCATAATAGAAAAAACAATTGTGTTCTGGCGAAACACGTTCAAGACCGACAATACAGAATTAGAAAAATTATTTTTTTTAGTTTTTAAAGAGAGAAATCGATACTTAAAACGGACGTTCAAGACCAATAATACAGAATTAGAAAATGAAATTTTCTTTTTAAAGAGAGAAACAATACTTAAAACGGCATAATGGAAAAAACAATTGTGTTCTGTTTAATGTTCCTGAGATTAAAGGTGAGTCTGTTCTGGAAATCACAAAAGTCATAATTTCGAATTGTGGAATAGTTTTAAAAGATTCTTCTATATACAATTGCTTTTGATTGGGGAGAAGAAAGAGCGAAACACGTTTAAGACCGATAATACAGAATTAGAAAATGAAATGTTTTTTTTAAAGAGAGAGATCAATACTTCTTAAAACGGCATAATGTAATAAAGAATTGTGTTCTGATCAATGTTCCCGAGATTGACGGGGAGTCTGTTCTGGAAAACACAAAAGTAATTATTTCGAATTGTGGAATAGTTTTAAAAGATTCTTTTATATACAATAGCTTTAGATTGGGGAGAAGAAAGGGCGAAACACGTTCAAGACCGATAATACAGAATTAGAAAAATTATTTTTTTTAGTTTTTAAAGAGAGAAATCGATACTTAAAACGGACGTTCAAGACCAATAATACAGAATTAGAAACCTGTTTAATGTTCCTGAGATTAAAGGTGAGTCTGTTCTGGAAATCACAAAAGAAATAATTTCGAATTGTAGAGTACTTTTAAAAGATTCTTCTATAAACATTTGCTTTAGATTGGGGAGTAGAAAGGGCGAAACACGTTTAAGACCGTAAATACAGAATTAGAAAATAATTTTTTTTTTAAAGAGAGAAATTCAATACTTAAAACGGCATAATGGAAAAAACGATTGTGTTCTGGTAAATGTTCCTGAGATTGACGGGGAGTCTGTTCTGGAAAACACAAAAGTAATTATTTCGAATTGTTGAATAGTTTTAAAATATTCTTCTATATACAATTGCTTTTGATTGGGGAGAAGAAAGGGCGAAACACGTTCAAGACCGATAATACAAAATTAGAAAATGAATTTTTTTTTTAAAGAGAGAAATCAATACTTCTTAAAACGGCATAATAGAAAAAACAATTGTGTTCTGGCGAAACACGTTCAAGACCGACAATACAGAATTAGAAAATGAAATTTTTTTTTTTAAAGAGAGAAACATTACTTATAACGGCATAATGGAAAAATCAATTGAGTTCTGTTTAATGTTCCTGAGATTGACGGGGAGTCTGTTCTGGAAAACACAATAGTAATAATTTTGAATTGTGGAATCATTTTAAAAGATTCTTCGATAAACAATTGCTTGAGATTGGGGAGAAGAAAGGGCAAAACACGTTGAAGACCGATAATAAAGAATCAGAAAATTAATTTTTTTTTTTAAGAGAGAAATCAATACTTCTTAAAACGGCATAATAGAAAAAACAATTGTGTTCCGGCGAAACACGTTCAAGACCGACAATACAGAATTAGAAAATGAAATTTTTTTTTTTAAAGAGAGAAACATTACTTAAAACGGCATAATGGAAAAAACAATTGTGTTCTGTTTAATGTTCCTGAGATTAAAGGTGAGTCTGTTCTGGAAATCACAAAAGTCATAATTTCGAATTGTGGAATAGTTTTAAAAGATTCTTCTATATACAATTGCTTTTGATTGGGGAGAAGAAAGAGCAAAACACGTTTAAGACCGATAATACAGAATTAGAAAATGAAATGTTTTTTTAAAGAGAGAGATCAATACTTCTTAAAACGGCATAATAGAAAAAACAATTGTGTTCTGGCGAAACACGTTCAAGACCGACAATACAGAATTAGAAAAATTATTTTTTTTAGTTTTTAAAGAGAGAAATCGATACTTAAAACGGACGTTCAAGACCAATAATACAGAATTAGAAAATGAAATTTTCTTTTTAAAGAGAGAAACAATACTTAAAACGGCATAATGGAAAAAACAATTGTGTTCTGTTTAATGTTCCTGAGATTAAAGGTGAGTCTGTTCTGGAAATCACAAAAGTCATAATTTCGAATTGTGGAATAGTTTTAAAAGATTCTTCTATATACAATTGCTTTTGATTGGGGAGAAGAAAGAGCGAAACACGTTTAAGACCGATAATACAGAATTAGAAAATGAAATGTTTTTTTTAAAGAGAGAGATCAATACTTCTTAAAACGGCATAATAGAAAAAACAATTGTGTTCTGGCGAAACACGTTCAAGACCGACAATACAGAATTAGAAAATGATTTTTTTTTTTTAAAGAGAGAAATTCAATACCTAAAACGGCATAATAGAAACAACAATTGTGTTCTGTTTAATGTTGCTGAGATTAAAGGTGAGTCTGTTCTGGAAATCACAAAAGAAATGATTTCGAATTGTGGAATAGTTTTAAAAGATTCTTCTATATACAATTGCTTTTGATTGGGGAGAAGAAAGGGCGAAACACGTTCAAGACCGATAATACAGAATTAGAAAATGAAATGTTTTTTTAAAAGAGAGAAATCAAAACTTCTTAAAACGGCATAATAGAAAAAACAATTGTGTTCTGATTAATGTTCCTGAGATTGACGGTGAGTCTGTTCTGGAAAACACAAAAGTTATAATTTCGAATTGTGGAATAGTTTTAAAATATTCTTCTATAAACAATTTCTTTAGATTTGGGAGAAGAAAGGGCGAAACACGTTCAAGACCGATAATACAAAATTAGAAAATGAATTTTTTTTTTAAAGAGAGAAATCAATACTTCTTAAAACGGCATAATAGAAAAAACAATTGTGTTCTGGCGAAACACGTTCAAGACCGACAATACAGAATTAGAAAATGAAATTTTTTTTTTTAAAGAGAGAAACATTACTTATAACGGCATAATGGAAAAATCAATTGTGTTCTGTTTAATGTTCCTGAGATTGACGGGGAGTCTGTTCTGGAAAACACAATAGTAATAATTTTGAATTGTGGAATCATTTTAAAAGATTCTTCGATAAACAATTGCTTGAGATTGGGGAGAAGAAAGGGCAAAACACGTTGCAGACCGATAATAAAGAATCAGAAAATTAATTTTTTTTTTTAAGAGAGAAATCAATACTTCTTAAAACGGCATAATAGAAAAAACAATTGTGTTCTGGCGAAACAAGTTCAAGACCGACAATACAGAATTAGAAAATGAAATTTTCTTTTTAAAGAGAGAAACAATACTTAAAACGGCATAATGGAAAAAACAATTGTGTTCTGTTTAATGTTCCTGAGATTAAAGGTGAGTCTGTTCTGGAAATCACAAAAGTCATAATTTCGAATTGTGGAATAGTTTTAAAAGATTCTTCTATATACAATTGCTTTTGATTGGTGAGAAGAAAGAGCGAAACACGTTTAAGACCGATAATACAGAATTAGAAAATGAAATGTTTTTTTTAAAGAGAGAGATCAATACTTCTTAAAACGGCATAATAGAAAAAACAATTGTGTTCTGGCGAAACACGTTCAAGACCGACAATACAGAATTAGAAAATGATTTTTTTTTTTTAAAGAGAGAAATTCAATACCTAAAACGGCATAATAGAAACAACAATTGTGTTCTGTTTAATGTTGCTGAGATTAAAGGTGAGTCTGTTCTGGAAATCACAAAAGAAATGATTTCGAATTGTGGAATAGTTTTAAAAGATTCTTCTATATACAATTGCTTTTGATTGGGGAGAAGAAAGAGCGAAACACGTTTAAGACCGATAATACAGAATTAGAAAATGAAATGTTTTTTTTAAAGAGAGAGATCAATACTTCTTAAAACGGCATAATAGAAAAAACAATTGTGTTCTGGCGAAACACGTTCAAGACCGACAATACAGAATTAGAAAATGATTTTTTTTTTTTAAAGAGAGAAATTCAATACCTAAAACGGCATAATAGAAACAACAATTGTGTTCTGTTTAATGTTGCTGAGATTAAAGGTGAGTCTGTTCTGGAAATCACAAAAGAAATGATTTCGAATTGTGGAATAGTTTTAAAAGATTCTTCTATATACAATTGCTTTTGATTGGGGAGAAGAAAGGGCGAAACACGTTCAAGACCGATAATACAGAATTAGAAAATGAAATGTTTTTTTAAAAGAGAGAATTCAAAACTTCTTAAAACGGCATAATAGAAAAAACAATTGTGTTCTGATTAATGTTCCTGAGATTGACGGTGAGTCTGTTCTGGAAAACACAAAAGTTATAATTTCGAATTGTGGAATAGTTTTAAAAGATTCATCTATAAACAATTTCTTTAGATTTGGGAGAAGAAAGAGCGAAACACGTTCAAGACCGATAATACAAAATTAGAAAATGAAATTTTTTTTTTAAAGAGAGAAACATTACTTTAAACGGCATAATGGAAAAATCAATTGTGTTCTGTTTAATGTTCCTGAGATTAACGGGGAGTCTGTTCTGGAAAACACAAAAGTAATTATTTCGAATTGTGGAATAGTTTTAAAAGATTCTTCTATATACAATAGCTTTAGATTGGGGAGAAGAAAGGGCGAAACACGTTCAAGACCGATAATACAGAATTAGAAAAATTATTTTTTTTAGTTTTTAAAGAGAGAAATCGATACTTAAAACGGACGTTCAAGACCAATAATACAGATTTAGAAAATGAAATTTTCTTTTTAAAGAGAGGAACAATACTTAAAACGGCATAGTGGAAAAAACAATTGTGTTCTGTTTAATGTTCCTGAGATTAAAGGTGAGTCTGTTCTGGAAATCACAAAAGTCATAATTTCGAATTGTGGAATAGTTTTAAAAGATTCTTCTATATACAATTGCTTTTGATTGGATAGAAGAAAGGGCGAAACACGTTTAAGACCGATAATACAGAATTAGAAAATGAAATGTTTTTTTTAAAGAGAGAGATCAATACTTCTTAAAACGGCATAATAGAAAAAACAATTGTGTTCTGGCGAAACACGTTCAAGACCGACAATACAGAATTAGAAAATGAAATTTTTTTTTTTAAAGAGAGAAACATTACTTAAAACGGCATAATGGAAAAAACAATTGTGTTCTGTTTAATGTTCCTGAGATTAAAGGTGAGTCTGTTCTGGAAATCACAAAAGTCATAATTTCGAATTGTGGAATAGTTTTAAAAGATTCTTCTATATACAATTGCTTTTGATTGGGGAGAAGAAAGAGCGAAACACGTTTAAGACCGATAATACAGAATTAGAAAATGAAATGTTTTTTTTAAAGAGAGAGATCAATACTTCTTAAAACGGCATAATAGAAAAAACAATTGTGTTCTGGCGAAACACGTTCAAGACCGACAATACAGAATTAGAAAATGATTTTTTTTTTTTAAAGAGAGAAATTCAATACCTAAAACGGCATAATAGAAACAACAATTGTGTTCTGTTTAATGTTGCTGAGATTAAAGGTGAGTCTGTTCTGGAAATCACAAAAGAAATGATTTCGAATTGTGGAATAGTTTTAAAAGATTCTTCTATATACAATTGCTTTTGATTGGGGAGAAGAAAGGGCGAACCACGTTCAAGACCGATAATACAGAATTAGAAAATGAAATGTTTTTTTAAAAGAGAGAAATCAAAACTTCTTAAAACGGCATAATAGAAAAAACAATTGTGTTCTGATTAATGTTCCTGAGATTGACGGTGAGTCTGTTCTGGAAAACACAAAAGTTATAATTTCGAATTGTGGAATAGTTTTAAAAGATTCATCTATAAACAATTTCTTTAGATTTGGGAGAAGAAAGAGCGAAACACGTTCAAGACCGATAATACAAAATTAGAAAATGAAATTTTTTTTTTAAAGAGAGAAACATTACTTAAAACGGCATAATGGAAAAATCAATTGTGTTCTGTTTAATGTTCCTGAGATTAACGGGGAGTCTGTTCTGGAAAACACAAAAGTAATTATTTCGAATTGTGGAATAGTTTTAAAAGATTCTTCTATATACAATAGCTTTAGATTGGGGAGAAGAAAGGGCGAAACACGTTCAAGACCGATAATACAGAATTAGAAAAATTATTTTTTTTAGTTTTTAAAGAGAGAAATCGATACTTAAAACGGACGTTTAAGACCAATAATACAGATTTAGAAAATGAAATTTTCTTTTTAAAGAGAGAAACAATACTTAAAACGGCATAGTGGAAAAAACAATTGTGTTCTGTTTAATGTTCCTGAGATTAAAGGTGAGTCTGTTCTGGAAATCACAAAAGTCATATTTTCGAATTGTGGAATAGTTTTAAAAGATTCTTCTATATACAATTGCTTTTGATTGGATAGAAGAAAGGGCGAAACACGTTTAAGACCGATAATACAGAATTAGAAAATGAAATGTTTTTTTTAAAGAGAGAGATCAATACTTCTTAAAACGGCATAATAGAAAAAACAATTGTGTTCTGGCGAAACACGTTCAAGACCGACAATACAGAATTAGAAAATGAAATTTTTTTTTTTAAAGAGAGAAACATTACTTAAAACGGCATAATGGAAAAAACAATTGTGTTCTGTTTAATGTTCCTGAGATTAAAGGTGAGTCTGTTCTGGAAATCACAAAAGTCATAATTTCGAATTGTGGAATAGTTTTAAAAGATTCTTCTATATACAATTGCTTTTGATTGGGGAGAAGAAAGAGCGAAACACGTTTAAGACCGATAATACAGAATTAGAAAATGAAATGTTTTTTTTAAAGAGAGAGATCAATACTTCTTAAAACGGCATAATAGAAAAAACAATTGTGTTCTGGCGAAACACGTTCAAGACCGACAATACAGAATTAGAAAATGATTTTTTTTTTTTAAAGAGAGAAATTCAATACCTAAAACGGCATAATAGAAACAACAATTGTGTTCTGTTTAATGTTGCTGAGATTAAAGGTGAGTCTGTTCTGGAAATCACAAAAGAAATGATTTCGAATTGTGGAATAGTTTTAAAAGATTCTTCTATATACAATTGCTTTTGATTGGGGAGAAGAAAGGGCGAACCACGTTCAAGACCGATAATACAGAATTAGAAAATGAAATGTTTTTTTAAAAGAGAGAAATCAAAACTTCTTAAAACGGCATAATAGAAAAAACAATTGTGTTCTGATTAATGTTCCTGAGATTGACGGTGAGTCTGTTCTGGAAAACACAAAAGTTATAATTTCGAATTGTGGAATAGTTTTAAAAGATTCATCTATAAACAATTTCTTTAGATTTGGGAGAAGAAAGAGCGAAACACGTTCAAGACCGATAATACAAAATTAGAAAATGAAATTTTTTTTTTAAAGAGAGAAACATTACTTAAAACGGCATAATGGAAAAATCAATTGTGTTCTGTTTAATGTTCCTGAGATTAACGGGGAGTCTGTTCTGGAAAACACAAAAGTAATTATTTCGAATTGTGGAATAGTTTTAAAAGATTCTTCTATATACAATTGCTTTTGATTGGATAGAAGAAAGGGCGAAACACGTTTAAGACCGATAATACAGAATTAGAAAAATTATTTTTTTTAGTTTTTAAAGAGAGAAATCGATACTTAAAACGGACGTTTAAGACCAATGATACAGATTTAGAAAATGAAATTTTCTTTTTAAAGAGAGAAACAATACTTAAAACGGCATAGTGGAAAAAACAATTGTGTTCTGTTTAATGTTCCTGAGATTAAAGGTGAGTCTGTTCTGGAAATCACAAAAGTCATATTTTCGAATTGTGGAATAGTTTTAAAAGATTCTTCTATATACAATTGCTTTTGATTGGATAGAAGAAAGAGCGAAACACGTTTAAGACCGATAATACAGAATTAGAAAATGAAATGTTTTTTTTAAAGAGAGAGATCAATACTTCTTAAAACGGCATAATAGAAAAAACAATTGTGTTCTGGCGAAACACGTTCAAGACCGACAATACAGAATTAGAAAATGATTTTTTTTTTTTAAAGAGAGAAATTCAATACCTAAAACGGCATAATAGAAACAACAATTGTGTTCTGTTTAATGTTGCTGAGATTAAAGGTGAGTCTGTTCTGGAAATCACAAAAGAAATGATTTCGAATTGTGGAATAGTTTTAAAAGATTCTTCTATATACAATTGCTTTTGATTGGGGAGAAGAAAGGGCGAACCACGTTCAAGACCGATAATACAGAATTAGAAAATGAAATGTTTTTTTAAAAGAGAGAAATCAAAACTTCTTAAAACGGCATAATAGAAAAAACAATTGTGTTCTGATTAATGTTCCTGAGATTGACGGTGAGTCTGTTCTGGAAAACACAAAAGTTACAATTTCGAATTGTGGAATAGTTTTAAAAGATTCATCTATAAACAATTTCTTTAGATTTGGGAGAAGAAAGAGCGAAACACGTTCAAGACCGATAATACAAAATTAGAAAATGAAATTTTTTTTTTAAAGAGAGAAACATTACTTAAAACGGCATAATGGAAAAATCAATTGTGTTCTGTTTAATGTTCCTGAGATTAACTGGGAGTCTGTTCTGGAAAACACAAAAGTAATTATTTCGAATTGTGGAATAGTTTTAAAAGATTCTTCTATATACAATTGCTTTTGATTGGATAGAAGAAAGGGCGAAACACGTTTAAGACCGATAATACAGAATTAGAAAAATTATTTTTTTTAGTTTTTAAAGAGAGAAATCGATACTTAAAACGGACGTTTAAGACCAATAATACAGATTTAGAAAATGAAATTTTCTTTTTAAAGAGAGAAACAATACTTAAAACGGCATAGTGGAAAAAACAATTGTGTTCTGTTTAATGTTCCTGAGATTAAAGGTGAGTCTGTTCTGGAAATCACAAAAGTCATATTTTCGAATTGTGGAATAGTTTTAAAAGATTCTTCTATATACAATTGCTTTTGATTGGATAGAAGAAAGGGCGAAACACGTTTAAGACCGATAATACAGAATTAGAAAATGAAATGTTTTTTTTAAAGAGAGAGATCAATACTTCTTAAAACGGCATAATAGAAAAAACAATTGTGTTCTGGCGAAACACGTTCAAGACCGACAATACAGAATTAGAAAATGAAATTTTTTTTTTTAAAGAGAGAAACATTACTTAAAACGGCATAATGGAAAAAACAATTGTGTTCTGTTTAATGTTCCTGAGATTAAAGGTGAGTCTGTTCTGGAAATCACAAAAGTCATAATTTCGAATTGTGGAATAGTTTTAAAAGATTCTTCTATATACAATTGCTTTTGATTGGGGAGAAGAAAGAGCGAAACACGTTTAAGACCGATAATACAGAATTAGAAAATGAAATGTTTTTTTTAAAGAGAGAGATCAATACTTCTTAAAACGGCATAATAGAAAAAACAATTGTGTTCTGGCGAAACACGTTCAAGACCGACAATACAGAATTAGAAAATGATTTTTTTTTTTTAAAGAGAGAAATTCAATACCTAAAACGGCATAATAGAAACAACAATTGTGTTCTGTTTAATGTTGCTGAGATTAAAGGTGAGTCTGTTCTGGAAATCACAAAAGAAATGATTTCGAATTGTGGAATAGTTTTAAAAGATTCTTCTATATACAATTGCTTTTGATTGGGGAGAAGAAAGGGCGAACCACGTTCAAGACCGATAATACAGAATTAGAAAATGAAATGTTTTTTTAAAAGAGAGA
This sequence comes from Troilus luridus, assembly GCA_964056705.1. Classification (NCBI taxonomy): domain Eukaryota; kingdom Metazoa; phylum Arthropoda; class Insecta; order Hemiptera; family Pentatomidae; genus Troilus; species Troilus luridus. Next base: position 190,386,207 of record OZ057412.1, on the reverse strand, counting down.
AATCAAAACTTCTTAAAACGGCATAATAGAAAAAACAATTGTGTTCTGATTAATGTTCCTGAGATTGACGGTGAGTCTGTTCTGGAAAACACAAAAGTTATAATTTCGAATTGTGGAATAGTTTTAAAAGATTCATCTATAAACAATTTCTTTAGATTTGGGAGAAGAAAGAGCGAAACACGTTCAAGACCGATAATACAAAATTAGAAAATGAAATTTTTTTTTTAAAGAGAGAAACATTACTTAAAACGGCATAATGGAAAAATCAATTGTGTTCTGTTTAATGTTCCTGAGATTAACGGGGAGTCTGTTCTGGAAAACACAAAAGTAATTATTTCGAATTGTGGAATAGTTTTAAAAGATTCTTCTATATACAATTGCTTTTGATTGGATAGAAGAAAGGGCGAAACACGTTTAAGACCGATAATACAGAATTAGAAAAATTATTTTTTTTAGTTTTTAAAGAGAGAAATCGATACTTAAAACGGACGTTTAAGACCAATAATACAGATTTAGAAAATGAAATTTTCTTTTTAAAGAGAGAAACAATACTTAAAACGGCATAGTGGAAAAAACAATTGTGTTCTGTTTAATGTTCCTGAGATTAAAGGTGAGTCTGTTCTGGAAATCACAAAAGTCATATTTTCGAATTGTGGAATAGTTTTAAAAGATTCTTCTATATACAATTGCTTTTGATTGGATAGAAGAAAGGGCGAAACACGTTTAAGACCGATAATACAGAATTAGAAAATGAAATGTTTTTTTTAAAGAGAGAGATCAATACTTCTTAAAACGGCATAATAGAAAAAACAATTGTGTTCTGGCGAAACACGTTCAAGACCGACAATACAGAATTAGAAAATGAAATTTTTTTTTTTAAAGAGAGAAACATTACTTAAAACGGCATAATGGAAAAAACAATTGTGTTCTGTTTAATGTTCCTGAGATTAAAGGTGAGTCTGTTCTGGAAATCACAAAAGTCATAATTTCGAATTGTGGAATAGTTTTAAAAGATTCTTCTATATACAATTGCTTTTGATTGGGGAGAAGAAAGAGCGAAACACGTTTAAGACCGATAATACAGAATTAGAAAATGAAATGTTTTTTTTAAAGAGAGAGATCAATACTTCTTAAAACGGCATAATAGAAAAAACAATTGTGTTCTGGCGAAACACGTTCAAGACCGACAATACAGAATTAGAAAAATTATTTTTTTTAGTTTTTAAAGAGAGAAATCGATACTTAAAACGGGCGTTCAAGACCAATAATACAGATTTAGAAAATGAAATTTTCTTTTTAAAGAGAGAAACAATACTTAAAACGGCATAGTGGAAAAAACAATTGTGTTCTGTTTAATGTTCCTGAGATTAAAGGTGAGTCTGTTCTGGAAATCACAAAAGTCATAATTTCGAATTGTGGAATAGTTTTAAAAGATTCTTCTATATACAATTGCTTTTGATTGGGGAGAAGAAAGGGCGAAACACGTTTAAGACCGATAATACAGAATTAGAAAATGAAATGTTTTTTTTAAAGAGAGAGATCAATACTTCTTAAAACGGCATAATAGAAAAAACAATTGTGTTCTGGCGAAACACGTTCAAGACCGACAATACAGAATTAGAAAATGAAATTTTTTTTTTTAAAGAGAGAAACATTACTTAAAACGGCATAATGGAAAAAACAATTGTGTTCTGTTTAATATTCCTGAGATTAAAGGTGAGTCTGTTCTGGAAATCACAAAAGTCATAATTTCGAATTGTGGAATAGTTTTAAAAGATTCTTCTATATACAATTGCTTTTGATTGGGGAGAAGAAAGAGCGAAACACGTTTAAGACCGATAATACAGAATTAGAAAATGAAATGTTTTTTTTTAAAGAGAGAGATCAATACTTCTTAAAACGGCATAATAGAAAAAACAATTGTGTTCTGGCGAAACACGTTCAAGACCGATAATACAGAATTAGAAAAATTATTTTTTTTAGTTTTTAAAGAGAGAAATCGATACTTAAAACGGACGTTCAAGACCAATAATACAGATTTAGAAAATGAAATTTTCTTTTTAAAGAGAGAAACAATACTTAAAACGGCATAGTGGAAAAAACAATTGTGTTCTGTTTAATGTTCCTGAGATTAAAGGTGAGTCTGTTCTGGAAATCACAAAAGTCATAATTTCGAATTGTGGAATAGTTTTAAAAGATTCTTCTATATACAATTGCTTTTGATTGGGGAGAAGAAAACGCGAAACACGTTTAAGACCGATAATACAGAATTAGAAAATGAAATGTTTTTTTTAAAGAGAGAGATCAATACTTCTTAAAACGGCATAATAGAAAAAACAATTGTGTTCTGGCGAAACACGTTCAAGACCGACAATACAGAATTAGAAAATGATTTTTTTTTTTTAAAGAGAGAAATTCAATACTTAAAACGGCATAATAGAAACAACAATTGTGTTCTGTTTAATGTTGCTGAGATTAAAGGTGAGTCTATTCTGGAAATCACAAAAGAAATGATTTCGAATTGTGGAATAGTTTTAAAAGATTCTTCTATATACAATTGCTTTTGATTGGGGAGAAGAAAGGGCGAAACACGTTCAAGACCGTTAATACAGAATTAGAAAATGAAATTTTTTTTTTTAAAGAGAGAAACATTACTTATAACGGCATAATGGAAAAATCAATTGTGTTCTGTTTAATGTTCCTGAGATTGACGGGGAGTCTGTTCTGGAAAACACAATAGTAATTATTTCGAATTGTGGAATAGTTTTAAAAGATTCTTCTATATACAATAGCTTTAGATTGGGGAGAAGAAAGGGCGAAACACGTTCAAGACCGATAATACAGAATTAGAAAAATTATTTTTTTTAGTTTTTAAAGAGAGAAATCGATACTTAAAACGGACGTTCAAGACCAATAATACAGATTTAGAAAATGAAATTTTCTTTTTAAAGAGAGAAACAATACTTAAAACGGCATAGTGGAAAAAACAATTGTGTTCTGTTTAATGTTCCTGAGATTAAAGGTGAGTCTGTTCTGGAAATCACAAAAGTCATAATTTCGAATTGTGGAATAGTTTTAAAAGATTCTTCTATATACAATTGCTTTTGATTGGGGAGAAGAAAGGGCGAAACACGTTTAAGACCGATAATACAGAATTAGAAAATGAAATGTTTTTTTTAAAGAGAGAGATCAATACTTCTTAAAACGGCATAATAGAAAAAACAATTGTGTTCTGGCGAAACACGTTCAAGACCGATAATACAGAATTAGAAAAATTTTTTTTTTTAGTTTTTAAAGAGAGAAATCGATACTTAAAACGGACGTTCAAGACCAATAATACAGAATTAGAAAATGAAATTTTCTTTTTAAAGAGAGAAACAATACTTAAAACGGCATAATGGAAAAAACAATTGTGTTCTGTTTAATGTTCCTGAGATTAAAGGTGAGTCTGTTCTGGAAATCACAAAAGTCATAATTTCGAATTGTGGAATAGTTTTAAAAGATTCTTCTATATACAATTGCTTTTGATTGGGGAGAAGAAAGGGCAAAACACGTTGCAGACCGATAATAAAGAATCAGAAAATTAATTTTTTTTTTTAAGAGAGAAATCAATACTTCTTAAAACGGCATAATAGAAAAAACAATTGTGTTCTGGCGAAACACGTTCAAGACCGACAATACAGAATTAGAAAATGATTTTTTTTTTTTAAAGAGAGAAATTCAATACCTAAAACGGCATAATAGAAACAACAATTGTGTTCTGTTTAATGTTGCTGAGATTAAAGGTGAGTCTGTTCTGGAAATCACAAAAGAAATGATTTCGAATTGTGGAATAGTTTTAAAAGATTCTTCTATATACAATTGCTTTTGATTGGGGAGAAGAAAGGGCGAAACACGTTCAAGACCGATAATACAGAATTAGAAAATGAAATGTTTTTTTAAAAGAGAGAAATCAAAACTTCTTAAAACGGCATAATAGAAAAAACAATTGTGTTCTGATTAATGTTCCTGAGATTGACGGTGAGTCTGTTCTGGAAAACACAAAAGTTATAATTTCGAATTGTGGAATAGTTTTAAAATATTCTTCTATAAACAATTTCTTTAGATTTGGGAGAAGAAAGGGCGAAACACGTTCAAGACCGATAATACAAAATTAGAAAATGAATTTTTTTTTTAAAGAGAGAAATCAATACTTCTTAAAACGGCATAATAGAAAAAACAATTGTGTTCTGGCGAAACACGTTCAAGACCGACAATACAGAATTAGAAAATGATTTTTTTTTTTTAAAGAGAGAAATAAAAACTTCTTAAAACGGCATAATAGAAAAAACAATTGTGTTCTGATTAATGTTCCTGAGATTGACGGTGAGTCTGTTCTGGAAAACACAAAAGTTATAATTTCGAATTGTGGAATAGTTTTAAAATATTCTTCTATAAACAATTTCTTTAGATTTGGGAGAAGAAAGGGCGAAACACGTTCAAGACCGATAATACAGAATTAGAAAATGAAATTTTTTTTTTTAAAGAGAGAAACATTACTTATAACGGCATAATGGAAAAATCAATTGTGTTCTGTTTAATGTTCCTGAGATTGACGGGGAGTCTGTTCTGGAAAACACAATAGTAATAATTTTGAATTGTGGAATCATTTTAAAAGATTCTTCGATAAACAATTGCTTTAGATTGGGGAGAAGAAAGGGCAAAACACGTTGAAGACCGATAATAAAGAATCAGAAAATGAATTTTTTTTTTAAAGAGAGAAATCAATACTTCTTAAAACGGCATAATAGAAAAAACAATTGTGTTCTGGCGAAACACGTTCAAGACCGACAATACAGAATTAGAAAATGAATTTTTTTTTTTAAAGAGAGAAACATTACTTAAAACGGCATAATGGAAAAATCAATTGTGTTCTGTTTAATGTTCCTGAGATTAATAGAAATCTAATGTAGAAATTTAATGTTCCTGAGCATAATAGAAAAAACAATTGTGTTCTGGCGAAACACGTTCAAGACCGACAATACAGAATTAGAAAATGAAATTTTTTTTTTAAAGAGAGAAACATTACTTAAAACGGCATAATGGAAAAATCAATTGTGTTCTGTTTAATGTTCCTGAGATTAACGGGGAGTCTGTTCTGGAAAACACAAAAGTTATAATTTCGAATTGTGGAATAGTTTTAAAAGATTCTTCTATAAACAATTTCTTTAGATTTGGGAGAAGAAAGGGCGAAACACGTTCAAGACCGATAATACAAAATTAGAAAATGAATTTTTTTTTTAAAGAGAGAAATCAATACTTCTTAAAACGGCATAATAGAAAAAACAATTGTGTTCTGGCGAAACACGTTCAAGACCGACAATACAGAATTAGAAAATGAAATTTTTTTTTTTAAAGAGAGAAACATTACTTATAACGGCATAATGGAAAAATCAATTGTGTTCTGTTTAATGTTCCTGAGATTGACGGGGAGTCTGTTCTGGAAAACACAATAGTAATAATTTTGAATTGTGGAATCATTTTAAAAGATTCTTCGATAAACAATTGCTTGAGATTGGGGAGAAGAAAGGGCAAAACACGTTGAAGACCGATAATAAAGAATCAGAAAATGAATTTTTTTTTTAAAGAGAGAAATCAATACTTCTTAAAACGGCATAATAGAAAAAACAATTGTATTCTGGCGAAACACGTTCAAGACCGACAATACAGAATTAGAAAATGAAATTTTTTTTTTTAAAGAGAGAAACATTACTTAAAACGGCATAATGGAAAAAACAATTGTGTTCTGTTTAATGTTCCTGAGATTAAAGGTGAGTCTGTTCTGGAAATCACAAAAGTCATAATTTCGAATTGTGGAATAGTTTTAAAAGATTCTTCTATATACAATTGCTTTTGATTGGGGAGAAGAAAGAGCGAAACACGTTTAAGACCGATAATACAGAATTAGAAAATGAAATGTTTTTTTTAAAGAGAGAGATCAATACTTCTTAAAACGGCATAATAGAAAAAACAATTGTGTTCTGGCGAAACACGTTCAAGACCGACAATACAGAATTAGAAAAATTATTTTTTTTAGTTTTTAAAGAGAGAAATCGATACTTAAAACGGACGTTCAAGACCAATAATACAGAATTAGAAAATGAAATTTTCTTTTTAAAGAGAGAAACAATACTTAAAACGGCATAATGGAAAAAACAATTGTGTTCTGTTTAATGTTCCTGAGATTAAAGGTGAGTCTGTTCTGGAAATCACAAAAGTCATAATTTCGAATTGTGGAATAGTTTTAAAAGATTCTTCTATATACAATTGCTTTTGATTGGGGAGAAGAAAGAGCGAAACACGTTTAAGACCGATAATACAGAATTAGAAAATGAAATGTTTTTTTTAAAGAGAGAGATCAATACTTCTTAAAACGGCATAATAGAAAAAACAATTGTGTTCTGGCGAAACACGTTCAAGACCGACAATACAGAATTAGAAAATGATTTTTTTTTTTTAAAGAGAGAAATTCAATACTTAAAACGGCATAATAGAAACAACAATTGTGTTCTGTTTAATGTTGCTGAGATTAAAGGTGAGTCTGTTCTGGAAATCACAAAAGAAATGATTTCGAATTGTGGAATAGTTTTAAAAGATTCTTCTATATACAATTGCTTTTGATTGGGGAGAAGAAAGGGCGAAACACGTTCAAGACCGATAATACAGAATTAGAAAATGAAATGTTTTTTTAAAAGAGAGAAATCTAAACTTCTTAAAACGGCATAATAGAAAAAATAATTGTGTTCTGATTAATGTTCCTGAGATTGACGGTGAGTCTGTTCTGGAAAACACAAAAGTTATAATTTCGAATTGTGGAATAGTTTTAAAAGATTCATCTATAAACAATTTCTTTAGATTTGGGAGAAGAAAGAGCGAAACACGTTCAAGACCGATAATACAAAATTAGAAAATGAAATTTTTTTTTTAAAGAGAGAAACATTACTTAAAACGGCATAATGGAAAAATCAATTGTGTTCTGTTTAATGTTCCTGAGATTAACGGGGAGTCTGTTCTGGAAAACACAAAAGTAATTATTTCGAATTGTGGAATAGTTTTAAAAGATTCTTCTATATACAATAGCTTTAGATTGGGGAGAAGAAAGGGCGAAACACGTTCAAGACCGATAATACAGAATTAGAAAAATTATTTTTTTTAGTTTTTAAAGAGAGAAATCGATACTTAAAACGGACGTTCAAGACCAATAATACAGATTTAGAAAATGAAATTTTCTTTTTAAAGAGAGAAACAATACTTAAAACGGCATAGTGGAAAAAACAATTGTGTTCTGTTTAATGTTCCTGAGATTAAAGGTGAGTCTGTTCTGGAAATCACAAAAGTCATAATTTCGAATTGTGGAATAGTTTTAGAAGATTCTTATATATACAATTGCTTTTGATTGGGGAGAAGAAAGAGCAAAACACGTTTAAGACCGATAATACAGAATTAGAAAATGAAATGTTTTTTTTAAAGAGAGAGATCAATACTTCTTAAAACGGCATAATAGAAAAAACAATTGTGTTCTGGCGAAACACGTTCAAGACCGACAATACAGAATTAGAAAATGATTTTTTTTTTTTAAAGAGAGAAATTCAATACCTAAAACGGCATAATAGAAACAACAATTGTGTTCTGTTTAATGTTGCTGAGATTAAAGGTGAGTCTGTTCTGGAAATCACAAAAGAAATGATTTCGAATTGTGGAATAGTTTTAAAAGATTCTTCTATATACAATTGCTTTTGATTGGGGAGAAGAAAGGGCGAAACACGTTCAAGACCGATAATACAGAATTAGAAAATGAAATGTTTTTTTAAAAGAGAGAAATCAAAACTTCTTAAAACGGCATAATAGAAAAAACAATTGTGTTTTGATTAATGTTCCTGAGATTGACGGTGAGTCTGTTCTGGAAAACACAAAAGTTATAATTTCGAATTGTGGAATAGTTTTAAAAGATTCTTCTATATACAATAGCTTTAGATTGGGGAGAAGAAAGGGCGAAACACGTTCAAGACCGATAATACAGAATTAGAAAATGAAATTTTTTTTTTAAAGAGAGAAACATTACTTAAAACGGCATAATGGAAAAATCAATTGTGTTCTGTTTAATGTTCCTGAGATTAACGGGGAGTCTGTTCTGGAAAACACAAAAGTAATTATTTCGAATTGTGGAATAGTTTTAAAAGATTCTTCTATATACAATAGCTTTAGATTGGGGAGAAGAAAGGGCGAAACACGTTCAAGACCGATAATACAGAATTAGAAAAATTATTTTTTTTTGTTTTTAAAGAGAGAAATCGATACTTAAAACGGACGTTCAAGACCAATAATACAGATTTAGAAAATGAAATTTTCTTTTTAAAGAGAGAAACAATACTTAAAACGGCATAGTGGAAAAAACAATTGTGTTCTGTTTAATGTTCCTGAGATTAAAGGTGAGTCTGTTCTGGAAATCACAAAAGTCATAATTTCGAATTGTGGAATAGTTTTAAAAGATTCTTCTATATACAATTGCTTTTGATTGGGGAGAAGAAAGGGCGAAACACGTTTAAGACCGATAATACAGAATTAGAAATAAATGTTTTTTTTAAAGAGAGAGATCAATACTTCTTAAAACGGCATAATAGAAAAAACAATTGTGTTCTGGCGAAACACGTTCAAGACCGACAATACAGAATTAGAAAATGAAATTTTTTTTTTAAAGAGAGAAACATTACTTAAAACGGCATAATGGAAAAATCAATTGTGTTCTGTTTAATGTTCCTGAGATTAACGGGGAGTCTGTTCTGGAAATCACAAAAGTAATTATTTCGAATTGTGGAATAGTTTTAAAAGATTCTTCTATATACAATTGCTTTTGATTGGGGAGAAGAAAGGGCGAAACACGTTTAAGACCGATAATACAGAATTAGAAATAAATGTTTTTTTTAAAGAGAGAGATCAATACTTCTTAAAACGGCATAATAGAAAAAACAATTGTGTTCTGGCGAAACACGTTCAAGACCGACAATACAGAATTAGAAAATGATTTTTTTTTTTTAAAGAGAGAAATTCAATACTTAAAACGGCATAACAGAAACAACAATTGTGTTCTGTTTAATGTTGCTGAGATTAAAGGTGAGTCTATTCTGGAAATCACAAAAGAAATGATTTCGAATTGTGGAATAGTTTTAAAAGATTCTTCTATATACAATTGCTTTTGATTGGGGAGAAGAAAGGGCGAAACACGTTCAAGACCGTTAATACAGAATTAGAAAATGAAATTTTTTTTTTTAAAGAGAGAAACATTACTTATAACGGCATAATGGAAAAATCAATTGTGTTCTGTTTAATGTTCCTGAGATTGACGGGGAGTCTGTTCTGGAAAACACAATAGTAATAATTTTGAATTGTGGAATCATTTTAAAAGATTCTTCGATAAACAATTGCTTTAGATTGGGGAGAAGAAAGGGCAAAACACGTTGAAGACCGATAATAAAGAATCAGAAAATGAATTTTTTTTTTAAAGAGAGAAATCAATACTTCTTAAAACGGCATAATAGAAAAAACAATTGTGTTATGGCGAAACACGTTCAAGACCGATAATACAAAATTAGAAAATGAAATTTTTTATTTAAAGAGAGAAACATTACTTAAAACGGCATAATGGAAAAATCAATTGTGTTCTGTTTAATGTTCCTGAGATTAACGGGGAGTCTGTTCTGGAAAACACAAAAGTAATTATTTCGAATTGTGGAATAGTTTTAAAAGATTCTTCTATATACAATAGCTTTAGATTGGGGAGAAGAAAGGGCGAAACACGTTCAAGACCGATAATACAGAATTAGAAAATGAAATGTTTTTTTTAAAGAGAGAGATCAATACTTCTTAAAACGGCATAATAGAAAAAACAATTGTGTTCTGGCGAAACACGTTCAAGACCGACAATACAGAATTAGAAAATGAAATTTTTTTTTTTAAAGAGAGAAACATTACTTAAAACGGCATAATGGAAAAAACAATTGTGTTCTGTTTAATGTTCCTGAGATTAAAGGTGAGTCTGTTCTGGAAATCACAAAAGTCATAATTTTGAATTGTGGAATAGTTTTAAAAGATTCTTCGATAAACAATTGCTTTAGATTGGGGAGAAGAAAGGGCAAAACACGTTCAAGACCGATAATACAAAATTAGAAAATGAAAATTTTTTTTTTAATGAGAGAAACATTACTTAAAACGGCAAAATGGAAAAATCAAATGTGTTCTGTTTAATGTTCCTGAGATTGACGGGGAGTCTGTTCTGGAAAACAAAATAGTAATAATTTTGAATTGTGGAATAGTTTTAAAAGATTCTTCGATAAACAATTGCTTTAGATTGGGGAGAAGAAAGGGCAAAACACGTTCAAGACCGATACTAAAGAATCAGAAAATGAATTTTTTTTTTAAAGAGAGAAATTAATACTTAAAACGGCATAATGGAAAAAAAAATTGTGTTCTTGCGAAACACGTTCAAGACCGATAATACAGAATTAGAAAAAAAATTTTTTTTTTAAAGATAGAAATTCAATACTTAAAACGGCATAATGTAATAAAGAATTGTGTTCTGATCAATGTTCCCGAGATTGACGGGGAGTCTGTTCTGGAAAACACAAAAGTAATTATTTCGAATTGTGGAATAGTTTTAAAAGAGTCTTCTATATACAATTGCTTTAGATTGGGGAGCAGAAAGGGCGAAACACGTTCAAGACCGATAATAAAGAATCAGAAAAATTATTTTTTTTAGTTTTTAAAGAGAGAAATCCATACTTAAAACGGACGTTCAAGACCAATAATACAGAATTAGAAAATGATTTTTTTTTTTTAAAGAGAGAAATTCAATACTTAAAACGTCATAATAGAAACAACAATTGTGTTCTGTTTAATGTTCCTGAGATTAAAGGTGAGTCTGTTCTGGAAATCACAAAAGAAATAATTTCGAATTGTAGAGTACTTTTAAAAGATTCTTCGATAAACAATTGCTTTAGATTGGGGAGAAGAAAGGGCAAAACACGTTCAAGACCGATAATAAAGAATCAGAAAATGAATTTATTTTTTAAAGAGAGAAATTAATACTTCTTAAAACGGCATAATAGAAAACTAATTGTGTTCTGATTAATGTTCCTGAGATTGACGGTGAGTCTGTTCTGGAAAACACAAAAGTTATAATTTCGAATTGTGGAATAGTTTTAAAAGATTCTTCTATATACAATTGCTTTTGATTGGGGAGAAGAAAGGGCGAAACACGTTCAAGACCGATAATACAGAATTAGAAAATGAAATGTTTTTTTAAAAGAGAGAAATCAAAACTTCTTAAAACGGCATAATAGAAAAAACAATTGTGTTCTGATTAATGTTCCTGAGATTGACGGTGAGTCTGTTCTGGAAAACACAAAAGTTATAATTTCGAATTGTGGAATAGTTTTAAAAGATTCATCTATAAACAATTTCTTTAGATTGGGGAGAAGAAAGAGCGAAACACGTTTAAGACCGATAATACAGAATTAGAAAATGAAATGTTTTTTTTAAAGAGAGAGATCAATACTTCTTAAAACGGCATAATAGAAAAAACAATTGTGTTCTGGCGAAACACGTTCAAGACCGACAATACAGAATTAGAAAATGATTTTTTTTTTTTAAAGAGAGAAATTCAATACTTAAAACGGCATAATAGAAACAACAATTGTGTTCTGTTTAATGTTGCTGAGATTAAAGGTGAGTCTGTTCTGGAAATCACAAAAGAAATGATTTCGAATTGTGGAATAGTTTTAAAAGATTCTTCTATATACAATTGCTTTTGATTGGGGAGAAGAAAGGGCAAAACACGTTCAAGACCGATAATACAGAATTAGAAAATGAAATTTTTTTTTTTAAAGAGAGAAACATTACTTATAACGGCATAATGGAAAAATCAATTGTGTTCTGTTTAATGTTCCTGAGATTGACGGGGAGTCTGTTCTGGAAAACACAATAGTAATAATTTTGAATTGTGGAATCATTTTAAAAGATTCTTCGATAAACAATTGCTTTAGATTGGGGAGAAGAAAGGCCAAACACGTTGAAGACCGATAATAAAGAATCAGAAAATGAATTTTTTTTTTAAAGAGAGAAGTCAATACTTCTTAAAACGGCATAATAGAAAAAACAATTGTGTTCTGGCGAAACACGTTAAAGACCGACAATACAGAATTAGAAAATGAAATTTTTTTTTTAAAGAGAGAAACATTACTTAAAACGGCATAATGGAAAAATCAATTGTGTTCTGTTTAATGTTCCTGAGATTAACGGGGAGTCTGTTCTGGAAAACACAAAAGTAATTATTTCGAATTGTGGAATAGTTTTAAAAGATTCTTCTATATACAATAGCTTTAGATTGGGGAGAAGAAAGGGCGAAACACGTTTAAGACCGATAATACAGAATTAGAAAAATTATTTTTTTTAGTTTTTAAAGAGAGAAATCGATACTTAAAACGGACGTTCAAGACCAATAATACAGAATTAGAAAATGAAATTTTCTTTTTAAAGAGAGAAACAATACTTAAAACGGCATAATGGAAAAAACAATTGTGTTCTGTTTAATGTTCCTGAGATTAAATAAAAATGGACTTTTCTGGAAATCACAAAAGTCATAATTTCGAATTGTGGAATAGTTTTAAAAGATTCTTCTATATACAATTGCTTTTGATTGGGGAGAAGAAAGGGCGAAACACGTTTAAGACCAATAATACAGAATTAGAAAATGAAATGTTTTTTTTAAAGAGAGAGATCAATACTTCTTAAAACGGCATAATAGAAAAAACAATTGTGTTCTGATTAATGTTCCTGAGATTGACGGTGAGTCTGTTCTGGAAAACACAAAAGTTATAATTTCGAATTGTGGAATAGTTTTAAAAGATTCATCTATAAACAATTTCTTTAGATTTGGGAGAAGAAAGGGCGAAACACGTTCAAGACCGATAATACAAAATTAGAAAATGAATTTTTTTTTTTAAAGAGAGAAATCGATACTTCTTAAAACGGCAAAATAGAAAAAACAATTGTGTTCTGGCGAAACACGTTCAAGACCGACAATACAGAATTAGAAAATGTAATTTTTTTTTTTAAAGAGAGAAACATTACTTAAAACGGCATAATGGAAAAATCAATTGTGTTCTGTTTAATGTTCCTGAGATTGACGGGGAGTCTGTTCTGGAAAACACAAAAGAAGTAATTTCGAATTGTGGAATAGTTTTAAAAGAGTCTTCTATATACAATTGCTTTAGATTGGGGAGCAGAAATGGCGAAACACGTTCAAGACCGATAATAAAGAATCAGAAAAATTATTTTTTTTAGTTTTTAAAGAGAGAAATCCATACTTAAAACGGACGTTCAAGACCAATAAAACAGAATTAGAAAATGATTTTTTTTTTTTAAAGAGAGAAATTCAATACTTAAAACGGCATAATAGAAACAACAATTGTGTTCTGTTTAATGTTCCTGAGATTAAAGGTGAGTCTGTTCTGGAAATCACAAAAGAAATAATTTCGAATTGTAGAGTACTTTTAAAAGATTCTTCTATAAACATTTGCTTTAGATTGGGGAGTAGAAAGGGCAAAACACGTTTAAGACCGTAAATACAGAATTAGAAAGTTATTATTTTTTTTAAGAGAGAAATTCAATACTTAAAACGGCATAATAGAAAAAACAATTGTGTTCTGGTCAATGTTCCTGAGATTAAAGGTGAGTCTGTTCTGGAAATCACAAAAGAAATAATTTCGAATTGTAGAGTAGTTTTAAAAGATTCTTCTATAAACATTTGCTTTAGATTGGGGAGTAGAAAGGGCGAAACACGTTTAAGACCGATAATACAGAATTAGAAAAATTATTTTTTTTAGTTTTTAAAGAGAGAAATCCATACTTAAAACGGACGTTCAAGACCAATAATACAGAATTAGAAAATGAAATTTTTTTTTTAAAGAGAGAAATCAATACTTCTTAAAACAGCATAATAGAAAAAACAATTGTGTTCTGGCGAAACACGTTCAAGACCGACAATACAGAATTAGAAAATGAAATTTTTTTTTTTAAAGAGAGAAACATTACTTATAACGGCATAATGGAAAAATCAATTGTGTTCTGTTTAATGTTCCTGAGATTGACGGGGAGTCTGTTCTGGAAAACACAATAGTAATAATTTTGAATTGTGGAATCATTTTTAAAGATTCTTCGATAAACAATTGCTTTAGATTGGGGAGAAGAAAGGGCAAAACACGTTGAAGACCGATAATAAAGAATCAGAAAATGAATTTTTTTTTTAAAGAGAGAAATCAATACTTCTTAAAACGGCATAATAGAAAAAACAATTGTGTTCTGGCGAAACACGTTCAAGACCGACAATACAGAATTAGAAAATGAAATTTTTTTTTTAAAGAGAGAAACATTACTTAAAACGGCATAATGGAAAAATCAATTGTGTTCTGTTTAATGTTCCTGAGATTAACGGGGAGTCTGTTCTGGAAAACACAAAAGTAATTATTTCGAATTGTGGAATAGTTTTAAAAGATTCTTCTATATACAATAGCTTTAGATTGGGGAGAAGAAAGGGCGAAACACGTTCAAGACCGATAATACAGAATTAGAAAAATCATTTTTTTTAGTTTTTAAAGAGAGAAATCGATACTTAAAACGGACGTTCAAGACCAATAATACAGAATTAGAAAATGAAATTTTCTTTTTAAAGAGAGAAACAATACTAAAAACGGCATAATGGAAAAAACAATTGTGTTCTGTTTAATGTTCCTGAGATTAAAGGTGAGTCTGTTCTGGAAAACACAAAAGTTATAATTTCGAATTGTGGAATAGTTTTAAAAGATTCATCTATAAACAATTTCTTTAGATTTGGGAGAAGAAAGAGCGAAACACGTTCAAGACCGATAATACAAAATTAGAAAATGAAATTTTTTTTTTAAAGAGAGAAATCAATATTTCTTAAAACGGCATAATAGAAATACAATTGTGTTCTGGCGAAACACGTTCAAGACCGACAATACAGAATTAGAAAATGAAATTTTTTTTTTAAAGAGAGAAACATTACTTAAAACGGCATAATGGAAAAAACAATTGTGTTCTGTTTAATGTTCCTGAGATTAAAGGTAAGTCTGTTCTGGAAATCACAAAAGAAATAATTTCGAATTGTAGAGTACTTTTAAAAGATTCTTCGATAAACAATTGCTTTAGATTGGGGAGAAGAAAGGGCAAAACACGTTCAAGACTGATAATAAAGAATCAGAAAATGAATTTATTTTTTAAAGAGAGAAATTAATACTTCTTAAAACGGCATAATAGAAAAAACAATTGTGTTCTGATTAATGTTCCTGAGATTGACGGTGAGTCTGTTCTGGAAAACACAACAGTTATAATTTCGAATTGTGGAATAGTTTTAAAAGATTCTTCTATATACAATTGCTTTTGATTGGGGAGAAGAAAGGGCGAAACACGTTCAAGACCGATAATACAGAATTAGAAAATGAAATGTTTTTTTAAAAGAGAGAAATCAATACTTCTTAAAACGGCATAATAGAAAAAACAATTGTGTTCTTATTAATGTTCCTGAGATTGACGGTGAGTCTGTTCTGGAAAACACAAAAGTTATAATTTCGAATTGTGGAATAGTTTTAAAAGATTCATCTATAAACAATTTCTTTAGATTTGGGAGAAGAAAGGGCGAAACACGTTCAAGACCGATAATACAAAATTAGAAAATGAAATTTTTTTTTTAAAGAGAGAAATCGATACTTCTTAAAACGGCAAAATAGAAAAAACAATTGTGTTCTGGCGAAACACGTTCAAGACCGACAATACAGAATTAGAAAATGAAATTTTTTTTTTTAAAGAGAGAAACATTACTTAAAACGGCATAATGGAAAAATCAATTGTGTTCTGTTTAATGTTCCTGAGATTGACGGGGAGTCTGTTCTGGAAAACACAAAAGAAGTAATTTCGAATTGTGGAATAGGTTTAAAAGAGTCTTCTATATACAATTGCTTTAGATTGGGGAGCAGAAAGGGCGAAACACGTTCAA
Organism: Troilus luridus; assembly: GCA_964056705.1. Lineage (NCBI taxonomy): Eukaryota > Metazoa > Arthropoda > Insecta > Hemiptera > Pentatomidae > Troilus > Troilus luridus. The sequence goes on along the minus strand of OZ057412.1, from coordinate 190,370,102 downwards.
GACCGATAATAAAGAATCAGAAAAATTATTTTTTTTAGTTTTTAAAGAGAGAAACCCATACTTAAAACGGACGTTCAAGACCAATAATACAGAATTAGAAAATGATTTTTTTTTTTTAAAGAGAGAAATTCAATACTTAAAACGGCATAATAGAAACAACAATTGTGTTCTGTTTAATGTTCCTGAGATAAAAGGTGAGTCTGTTCTGGAAATCACAAAAGAAATAATTTCGAATTGTAGAGTACTTTTAAAAGATTCTTCTATAAACATTTGCTTTAGATTGGGGAGTAGAAAGGGCGAAACACGTTTAAGACCGTAAATACAGAATTAGAAAATAATTTTTTTTTTAAAGAGAGAAATTCAATACTTAAAACGGCATAATGGAAAAAACAATTGTGTTCTGGTCAATGTTCCTGAGATTGACGGGGAGTCTGTTCTGGAAAACACATAAGTAATAATTTTGAATTGTGGAATCATTTTAAAAGATTCTTCGATAAACAATTGCTTGAGATTTGGGAGAAGAAAGGGCAAAACACGTTGAAGACCGATAATAAAGAATCAGAAAATGAATTTTTTTTTTAAAGAGAGAAATCAATACTTCTTAAAACGGCATAATAGAAAAAAACAATTGTGTTCTGGCGAAACACGTTCAAGACCGACAATACAGAATTAGAAAATGAAATTTTTTTTTTTAAAGAGAGAAACATTACTTAAAACGGCATAATGGAAAAAAACAATTGTGTTCTGTTTAATGTTCCTGAGATTAAAGGTGAGTCTGTTCTGGAAATCACAAAAGTCATAATTTCGAATTGTGGAATAGTTTTAAAAGATTCTTCTATATACAATTGCTTTTGATTGGGGAGAAGAAAGAGCGAAACACGTTTAAGACCGATAATACAGAATTAGAAAATGAAATGTTTTTTTTAAAGAGAGAGATCAATACTTCTTAAAACAGCATAATAGAAAAAACAATTGTGTTCTGGCGAAACACGTTCAAGACCGACAATACAGAATTAGAAAAATTATTTTTTTTAGTTTTTAAAGAGAGAAATCGATACTTAAAACGGACGTTCAAGACCAATAATACAGAATTAGAAAATGAAATTTTCTTTTTAAAGAGAGAAACAATACTTAAAACGGCATAATGGAAAAAACAATTGTGTTCTGTTTAATGTTCCTGAGATTAAAGGTGAGTCTGTTCTGGAAATCACAAAAGTCATAATTTCGAATTGTGGAATAGTTTTAAAAGATTCTTCTATATACAATTGCTTTTGATTGGGGAGAAGAAAGAGCGAAACACATTTAAGACCGATAATACAGAATTAGAAAATGAAATGTTTTTTTTAAAGAGAGAGATCAATACTTCTTAAAACGGCATAATAGAAAAAACAATTGTGTTCTGGCGAAACACGTTCAAGACCGACAATACAGAATTAGAAAATGATTTTTTTTTTTTAAAGAGAGAAATTCAATACCTAAAACGGCATAATAGAAACAACAATTGTGTTCTGTTTAATGTTGCTGAGATTAAAGGTGAGTCTGTTCTGGAAATCACAAAAGAAATGATTTCGAATTGTGGAATAGTTTTAAAAGATTCTTCTATATACAATTGCTTTTGATTGGGGAGAAGAAAGGGCGAAACACGTTCAAGACCGATAATACAGAATTAGAAAATGATTTTTTTTTTTTAAAGAGAGAAATTCAATACTTAAAACGGCATAATAGAAACAACAATTGTGTTCTGTTTAATGTTCCTGAGATAAAAGGTGAGTCTGTTCTGGAAATCACAAAAGAAATAATTTCGAATTGTAGAGTACTTTTAAAAGATTCTTCTATAAACATTTGCTTTAGATTGGGGAGTAGAAAGGGCGAAACACGTTTAAGACCGTAAATACAGAATTAGAAAATAATTTTTTTTTTAAAGAGAGAAATTCAATACTTAAAACGGCATAATGGAAAAAACAATTGTGTTCTGGTCAATGTTCCTGAGATTGACGGGGAGTCTGTTCTGGAAAACACATAAGTAATAATTTTGAATTGTGGAATCATTTTAAAAGATTCTTCGATAAACAATTGCTTGAGATTTGGGAGAAGAAAGGGCAAAACACGTTGAAGACCGATAATAAAGAATCAGAAAATGAATTTTTTTTTTAAAGAGAGAAATCAATACTTCTTAAAACGGCATAATAGAAAAAAACAATTGTGTTCTGGCGAAACACGTTCAAGACCGACAATACAGAATTAGAAAATGAAATTTTTTTTTTTAAAGAGAGAAACATTACTTAAAACGGCATAATGGAAAAAAACAATTGTGTTCTGTTTAATGTTCCTGAGATTAAAGGTGAGTCTGTTCTGGAAATCACAAAAGTCATAATTTCGAATTGTGGAATAGTTTTAAAAGATTCTTCTATATACAATTGCTTTTGATTGGGGAGAAGAAAGAGCGAAACACGTTTAAGACCGATAATACAGAATTAGAAAATGAAATGTTTTTTTTAAAGAGAGAGATCAATACTTCTTAAAACAGCATAATAGAAAAAACAATTGTGTTCTGGCGAAACACGTTCAAGACCGACAATACAGAATTAGAAAAATTATTTTTTTTAGTTTTTAAAGAGAGAAATCGATACTTAAAACGGACGTTCAAGACCAATAATACAGAATTAGAAAATGAAATTTTCTTTTTAAAGAGAGAAACAATACTTAAAACGGCATAATGGAAATAACAATTGTGTTCTGTTTAATGTTCCTGAGATTAAAGGTGAGTCTGTTCTGGAAATCACAAAAGTCATAATTTCGAATTGTGGAATAGTTTTAAAAGATTCTTCTATATACAATTGCTTTTGATTGGGGAGAAGAAAGAGCGAAACACATTTAAGACCGATAATACAGAATTAGAAAATGAAATGTTTTTTTTAAAGAGAGAGATTAATACTTCTTAAAACGGCATAATAGAAAAAACAATTGTGTTCTGGCGAAACACGTTCAAGACCGACAATACAGAATTAGAAAATGATTTTTTTTTTTTAAAGAGAGAAATTCAATACCTAAAACGGCATAATAGAAACAACAATTGTGTTCTGTTTAATGTTGCTGAGATTAAAGGTGAGTCTGTTCTGGAAATCACAAAAGAAATAATTTCGAATTGTAGAGTACTTTTAAAAGATTCTTCTATAAACATTTGCTTTAGATTGGGGAGTAGAAAGGGCGAAACACGTTTAAGACCGTAAATACAGAATTAGAAAATAATTTTTTTTTTAAAGAGAGAAATTCAATACTTAAAACGGCATAATGGAAAAAACAATTGTGTTCTGGTCAATGTTCCTGAGATTGACGGGGAGTCTGTTCTGGAAAACACATAAGTAATAATTTTGAATTGTGGAATCATTTTAAAAGATTCTTCGATAAACAATTGCTTGAGATTTGGGAGAAGAAAGGGCAAAACACGTTGAAGACCGATAATAAAGAATCAGAAAATGAATTTTTTTTTTAAAGAGAGAAATCAATACTTCTTAAAACGGCATAATAGAAAAAAACAATTGTGTTCTGGCGAAACACGTTCAAGACCGACAATACAGAATTAGAAAATGAAATTTTTTTTTTTAAAGAGAGAAACATTACTTAAAACGGCATAATGGAAAAAAACAATTGTGTTCTGTTTAATGTTCCTGAGATTAAAGGTGAGTCTGTTCTGGAAATCACAAAAGTCATAATTTCGAATTGTGGAATAGTTTTAAAAGATTCTTCTATATACAATTGCTTTTGATTGGGGAGAAGAAAGAGCGAAACACGTTTAAGACCGATAATACAGAATTAGAAAATGAAATGTTTTTTTTAAAGAGAGAGATCAATACTTCTTAAAACAGCATAATAGAAAAAACAATTGTGTTCTGGCGAAACACGTTCAAGACCGACAATACAGAATTAGAAAAATTATTTTTTTTAGTTTTTAAAGAGAGAAATCGATACTTAAAACGGACGTTCAAGACCAATAATACAGAATTAGAAAATGAAATTTTCTTTTTAAAGAGAGAAACAATACTTAAAACGGCATAATGGAAAAAACAATTGTGTTCTGTTTAATGTTCCTGAGATTAAAGGTGAGTCTGTTCTGGAAATCACAAAAGTCATAATTTCGAATTGTGGAATAGTTTTAAAAGATTCTTCTATATACAATTGCTTTTGATTGGGGAGAAGAAAGAGCGAAACACATTTAAGACCGATAATACAGAATTAGAAAATGAAATGTTTTTTTTAAAGAGAGAGATCAATACTTCTTAAAACGGCATAATAGAAAAAACAATTGTGTTCTGGCGAAACACGTTCAAGACCGACAATACAGAATTAGAAAATGATTTTTTTTTTTTAAAGAGAGAAATTCAATACCTAAAACGGCATAATAGAAACAACAATTGTGTTCTGTTTAATGTTGCTGAGATTAAAGGTGAGTCTGTTCTGGAAATCACAAAAGAAATGATTTCGAATTGTGGAATAGTTTTAAAAGATTCTTCTATATACAATTACTTTTGATTGGGGAGAAGAAAGGGCGAAACACGTTCAAGACCGATAATACAGAATTAGAAAATGAAATGTTTTTTTAAAAGAGAGAAATCAAAACTTCTTAAAACGGCATAATAGAAAAAACAATTGTGTTCTGATTAATGTTCCTGAGATTGACGGTGAGTCTGTTCTGGAAAACACAAAAGTTATAATTTCGAATTGTGGAATAGTTTTAAAAGATTCATCTATAAACAATTTCTTTAGATTTGGGAGAAGAAAGAGCGAAACACGTTCAAGACCGATAATACAAAATTAGAAAATGAAATTTTTTTTTTAAAGAGAGAAACATTACTTAAAACGGCATAATGGAAAAATCAATTGTGTTCTGTTTAATGTTCCTGAGATTAACGGGGAGTCTGTTCTGGAAAACACAAAAGTAATTATTTCGAATTGTGGAATAGTTTTAAAAGATTCTTCTATATACAATAGCTTTAGATTGGGGAGAAGAAAGGGCGAAACACGTTCAAGACCGATAATAGAGAATTAGAAAAATTATTTTTTTTAGTTTTTAAAGAGAGAAATCGATACTTAAAACGGACGTTCAAGACCAAAAATACAGATTTAGAAAATGAAATTTTCTTTTTAAAGAGAGAAACATTACTTAAAACGGCATAATGGAAAAAACAATTGTGTTCTGGTCAATGTTCCTGAGATTGACGGGGAGTCTGTTCTGGAAAACACATAAGTAATAATTTTGAATTGTGGAATCATTTTAAAAGATTCTTCGATAAACAATTGCTTGAGATTTGGGAGAAGAAAGGGCAAAACACGTTGAAGACCGATAATAAAGAATCAGAAAATGAATTTTTTTTTTAAAGAGAGAAATCAATACTTCTTAAAACGGCATAATAGAAAAAAACAATTGTGTTCTGGCGAAACACGTTCAAGACCGACAATACAGAATTAGAAAATGAAATTTTTTTTTTTAAAGAGAGAAACATTACTTAAAACGGCATAATGGAAAAAAACAATTGTGTTCTGTTTAATGTTCCTGAGATTAAAGGTGAGTCTGTTCTGGAAATCACAAAAGTCATAATTTCGAATTGTGGAATAGTTTTAAAAGATTCTTCTATATACAATTGCTTTTGATTGGGGAGAAGAAAGAGCGAAACACGTTTAAGACCGATAATACAGAATTAGAAAATGAAATGTTTTTTTTAAAGAGAGAGATCAATACTTCTTAAAACAGCATAATAGAAAAAACAATTGTGTTCTGGCGAAACACGTTCAAGACCGACAATACAGAATTAGAAAAATTATTTTTTTTAGTTTTTAAAGAGAGAAATCGATACTTAAAACGGACGTTCAAGACCAATAATACAGAATTAGAAAATGAAATTTTCTTTTTAAAGAGAGAAACAATACTTAAAACGGCATAATGGAAAAAACAATTGTGTTCTGTTTAATGTTCCTGAGATTAAAGGTGAGTCGGTTCTGGAAATCACAAAAGTCATAATTTCGAATTGTGGAATAGTTTTAAAAGATTCTTCTATATACAATTGCTTTTGATTGGGGAGAAGAAAGAGCGAAACACATTTAAGACCGATAATACAGAATTAGAAAATGAAATGTTTTTTTTAAAGAGAGAGATCAATACTTCTTAAAACGGCATAATAGAAAAAACAATTGTGTTCTGGCGAAACACGTTCAAGACCGACAATACAGAATTAGAAAATGATTTTTTTTTTTTAAAGAGAGAAATTCAATACCTAAAACGGCATAATAGAAACAACAATTGTGTTCTGTTTAATGTTGCTGAGATTAAAGGTGAGTCTGTTCTGGAAATCACAAAAGAAATGATTTCGAATTGTGGAATAGTTTTAAAAGATTCTTCTATATACAATTGCTTTTGATTGGGGAGAAGAAAGGGCGAAACACGTTCAAGACCGATAATACAGAATTAGAAAATGAAATGTTTTTTTAAAAGAGAGAAATCAAAACTTCTTAAAACGGCATAATAGAAAAAACAATTGTGTTCTGATTAATGTTCCTGAGATTGACGGTGAGTCTGTTCTGGAAAACACAAAAGTTATAATTTCGAATTGTGGAATAGTTTTAAAAGATTCATCTATAAACAATTTCTTTAGATTTGGGAGAAGAAAGAGCGAAACACGTTCAAGACCGATAATACAAAATTAGAAAATGAAATTTTTTTTTTAAAGAGAGAAACATTACTTAAAACGGCATAATGGAAAAATCAATTGTGTTCTGTTTAATGTTCCTGAGATTAACGGGGAGTCTGTTCTGGAAAACACAAAAGTAATTATTTCGAATTGTGGAATAGTTTTAAAAGATTCTTCTATATACAATAGCTTTAGATTGGGGAGAAGAAAGGGCGAAACACGTTCAAGACCGATAATAGAGAATTAGAAAAATTATTTTTTTTAGTTTTTAAAGAGAGAAATCGATACTTAAAACGGACGTTCAAGACCAATAATACAGATTTAGAAAATGAAATTTTCTTTTTAAAGAGAGAAACAATACTTAAAACGGCATAGTGGAAAAAACAATTGTGTTCTGTTTAATGTTCCTGAGATTAAAGGTGAGTCTGTTCTGGAAATCACAAAAGTCATAATTTCGAATTGTGGAATAGTTTTAAAAGATTCTTCTATATACAATTGCTTTTGATTGGGGAGAAGAAAGAGCGAAACACGTTTAAGACCGATAATACAGAATTAGAAAATGAAATGTTTTTTTTAAAGAGAGAGATTAATACTTCTTAAAACGGCATAATAGAAAAAACAATTGTGTTCTGGCGAAACACGTTCAAGACCGACAATACAGAATTAGAAAAATTATTTTTTTTAGTTTTTAAAGAGAGAAATCGATACTTAAAACGGACGTTCAAGACCAATAATACAGAATTAGAAAATGAAATTTTCTTTTTAAAGAGAGAAACAATACTTAAAACGGCATAATGGAAAAAACAATTGTGTTCTGTTTAATGTTCCTGAGATTAAAGGTGAGTCTGTTCTAGAAATCACAAAAGTCATAATTTCGAATTGTGGAATAGTTTTAAAAGATTCTTCTATATACAATTGCTTTTGATTGGGGAGAAGAAAGAGCGAAACACGTTTAAGACCGATAATACAGAATTAGAAAATGAAATGTTTTTTTTAAAGAGAGAGATCAATACTTCTTAAAACGGTATAATAGAAAAAACAATTGTGTTCTGGCGAAACACGTTCAAGACCGACAATACAGAATTAGAAAATGATTTTTTTTTTTTAAAGAGAGAAATTCAATACTTAAAACGGCATAATAGAAACAACAATTGTGTTCTGTTTAATGTTGCTGAGATTAAAGGTGAGTCTGTTCTGGAAATCACAAAAGAAATGATTTCGAATTGTGGAATAGTTTTAAAAGATTCTTCTATATACAATTGCTTTTGATTGGGGAGAAGAAAGAGCGAAACACGTTCAAGACCGATAATACAAAATTAGAAAATGAAATTTTTTTTTTAAAGAGAGAAACATTACTTAAAACGGCATAATGGAAAAATCAATTGTGTTCTGTTTAATGTTCCTGAGATTAACGGGGAGTCTGTTCTGGAAAACACAAAAGTAATTATTTCGAATTGTGGAATAGTTTTAAAAGATTCTTCTATATACAATAGCTTTAGATTGGGGAGAAGAAAGGGCGAAACACGTTCAAGACCGATAATACAGAATTAGAAAAATAATTTTTTTTAGTTTTTAAAGAGAGAAATCGATACTTAAAACGGACGTTCAAGACCAATAATACAGATTTAGAAAATGAAATTTTCTTTTTAAAGAGAGAAACAATACTTAAAACGGCATAGTGGAAAAAACAATTGTGTTCTGTTTAATGTTCCTGAGATTAAAGGTGAGTCTGTTCTGGAAATCACAAAAGTCATAATTTCGAATTGTGGAATAGTTTTAAAAGATTCTTCTATATACAATTGCTTTTGATTGGGGAGAAGAAAGGGCGAAACACGTTTAAGACCGATAATACAGAATTAGAAAATGAAATGTTTTTTTTAAAGAGAGAGATCAATACTTCTTAAAACGGCATAATAGAAAAAACAATTGTGTTCTGGCGAAACACGTTCAAGACCGACAATACAGAATTAGAAAATGATTTTTTTTTTTTAAAGAGAGAAATTCAATACTTAAAACGGCATAATAGAAACAACAATTGTGTTCTGTTTAATGTTGCTGAGATTAAAGGTGAGTCTGTTCTGGAAATCACAAAAGAAATGATTTCGAATTGTGGAATAGTTTTAAAAGATTCTTCTATATACAATTGCTTTTGATTGGGGAGAAGAAAGGGCGAAACACGTTCAAGACCGATAATACAGAATTAGAAAATGAAATTTTTTTTTTTAAAGAGAGAAACATTACTTATAACGGCATAATGGAAAAATCAATTGTGTTCTGTTTAATGTTCCTGAGATTGACGGGGAGTCTGTTCTGGAAAACACAATAGTAATAATTTTGAATTGTGGAATCATTTTAAAAGATTCTTCGATAAACAATTGCTTTAGATTGGGGAGAAGAAAGGGCAAAACACGTTCAAGACCGACAATACAGAATTAGAAAATGAAATTTTTTTTTTAAAGAGAGAAACATTACTTAAAACGGCATAATGGAAAAATCAATTGTGTTCTGTTTAATGTTCCTGAGATTAATAGAAATCTAATGTAGAAATTTAATGTTCCTGAGCATAATAGAAAAAACAATTGTGTTCTGGCGAAACACGTTCAAGACCGACAATACAGAATTAGAAAATGAAATTTTTTTTTTAAAGAGAGAAACATTACTTAAAACGGCATAATGGAAAAATCAATTGTGTTCTGTTTAATGTTCCTGAGATTAACAGGGAGTCTGTTCTGGAAAACACAAAAGTTATAATTTCGAATTGTGGAATAGTTTTAAAAGATTCTTCTATAAACAATTTCTTTAGATTTGGGAGAAGAAAGGGCGAAACACGTTCAAGACCGATAATACAAAATTAGAAAATGAATTTTTTTTTTAAAGAGAGAAATCAATACTTCTTAAAACGGCATAATAGAAAAAACAATTGTGTTCTGGCGAAACACGTTCAAGACCGACAATACAGAATTAGAAAATGAAATTTTTTTTTTTAAAGAGAGAAACATTACTTATAACGGCATAATGGAAAAATCATTGTGTTCTGTTTAATGTTCCTGAGATTGACGGGGAGTCTGTTCTGGAAAACACAATAGTAATAATTTTGAATTGTGGAATCATTTTAAAAGATTCTTCGATAAACAATTGCTTGAGATTGGGGAGAAGAAAGGGCAAAACACGTTGAAGACCGAATAATAAAGAATCAGAAAATGAATTTTTTTTTTAAAGAGAGAAATCAATACTTCTTAAAACGGCATAATAGAAAAAACAATTGTGTTCTGGCGAAACACGTTCAAGACCGACAATACAGAATTAGAAAATGAAATTTTTTTTTTTAAAGAGAGAAACATTACTTAAAACGGCATAATGGAAAAAACAATTGTGTTCTGTTTAATGTTGCTGAGATTAAAGGTGAGTCTGTTCTGGAAATCACAAAAGAAATGATTTCGAATTGTGGAATAGTTTTAAAAGATTCTTCTATATACAATTGCTTTTGATTGGGGAGAAGAAAGGGCGAAACACGTTCAAGACCGACAATACAGAATTAGAAAATGAAATTTTTTTTTTAAAGAGAGAAACATTACTTAAAACGGCATAATGGAAAAATCAATTGTGTTCTGTTTAATGTTCCTGAGATTAACGGGGAGTCTGTTCTGGAAAACACAAAAGTTATAATTTCGAATTGTGGAATAGTTTTAAAAGATTCTTCTATAAACAATTTCTTTAGATTTGGGAGAAGAAAGGGCGAAACACGTTCAAGACCGATAATACAAAATTAGAAAATGAATTTTTTTTTTAAAGAGAGAAATCAATACTTCTTAAAACGGCATAATAGAAAAAACAATTGTGTTCTGGCGAAACACGTTCAAGACCGACAATACAGAATTAGAAAATGAATTTTTTTTTTTTAAAGAGAGAAACATTACTTATAACGGCATAATGGAAAAATCAATTGTGTTCTGTTTAATGTTCCTGAGATTGACGGGGAGTCTGTTCTGGAAAACACAATAGTAATAATTTTGAATTGTGGAATCATTTTAAAAGATTCTTCGATAAACAATTGCTTGAGATTGGGGAGAAGAAAGGGCAAAACACGTTGAAGACCGATAATAAAGAATCAGAAAATGAATTTTTTTTTTAAAGAGAGAAATCAATACTTCTTAAAACGGCATAATAGAAAAAACAATTGTGTTCTGGCGAAACACGTTCAAGACCGACAATACAGAATTAGAAAATGAAATTTTTTTTTTTAAAGAGAGAAACATTACTTAAAACGGCATAATGGAAAAAACAATTGTGTTCTGTTTAATGTTGCTGAGATTAAAGGTGAGTCTGTTCTGGAAATCACAAAAGAAATGATTTCGAATTGTGGAATAGTTTTAAAAGATTCTTCTATATACAATTGCTTTTGATTGGGGAGAAGAAAGGGCGAAACACGTTCAAGACCGACAATACAGAATTAGAAAATGAAATTTTTTTTTTAAAGAGAGAAGCATTACTTAAAACGGCATAATGGAAAAATCAATTGTGTTCTGTTTAATGTTCCTGAGATTAACGGGGAGTCTGTTCTGGAAAACACAAAAGTTATAATTTCGAATTGTGGAATAGTTTTAAAAGATTCTTCTATAAACAATTTCTTTAGATTTGGGAGAAGAAAGGGCGAAACACGTTCAAGACCGATAATACAAAATTAGAAAATGAATTTTTTTTTTAAAGAGAGAAATCAATACTTCTTAAAACGGCATAATAGAAAAAACAATTGTGTTCTGGCGAAACACGTTCAAGACCGACAATACAGAATTAGAAAATGAATTTTTTTTTTTTAAAGAGAGAAACATTACTTATAACGGCATAATGGAAAAATCAATTGTGTTCTGTTTAATGTTCCTGAGATTGACGGGGAGTCTGTTCTGGAAAACACAATAGTAATAATTTTGAATTGTGGAATCATTTTAAAAGATTCTTCGATAAACAATTGCTTGAGATTGGGGAGAAGAAAGGGCAAAACACGTTGAAGACCGATAATAAAGAATCAGAAAATGAATTTTTTTTTTAAAGAGAGAAATCAATACTTCTTAAAACGGCATAATAGAAAAAACAATTGTGTTCTGGCGAAACACGTTCAAGACCGACAATACAGAATTAGAAAATGAAATTTTTTTTTTTAAAGAGAGAAACATTACTTAAAACGGCATAATGGAAAAAACAATTGTGTTCTGTTTAATGTTCCTGAGATTAAAGGTGAGTCTGTTCTGGAAATCACAAAAGAAATGATTTCGAATTGTGGAATAGTTTTAAAAGATTCTTCTATATACAATTGCTTTTGATTGGGGAGAAGAAAGAGCGAAACACGTTTAAGACCGATAATACAGAATTAGAAAATGAAATGTTTTTTTTAAAGAGAGAGATCAATACTTCGTAAAACGGCATAATAGAAAAAACAATTGTGTTCTGGCGAAACACGTTCAAGACCGACAATACAGAATTAGAAAAATTATTTTTTTTAGTTTTTAAAGAGAGAAATCGATACTTAAAACGGACGTTCAAGACCAATAATACAGATTTAGAAAATGAAATTTTCTTTTTAAAGAGAGAAACAATACTTAAAACGGCATAGTGGAAAAAACAATTGTGTTCTGTTTAATGTTCCTGAGATTAAAGGTGAGTCTGTTCTGGAAATCACAAAAGTCATAATTTCGAATTGTGGAATAGTTTTAAAAGATTCTTCTATGTACAATTGCTTTTGATTGGGGAGAAGAAAGGGCGAAACACGTTTAAGACCGATAATACAGAATTAGAAAATGAAATGTTTTTTTTAAAGAGAGAGATCAATACTTCTTAAAACGGCATAATATAAAAAACAATTGTGTTCTGGCGAAACACGTTCAAGACCGACAATACAGAATTAGAAAATGAAATTTTTTTTTTTAAAGAGAGAGATCAATACTTCTTAAAACGGCATAATAGAAAAAACAATTGTGTTCTGGCGAAACACGTTCAAGACCGACAATACAGAATTAGAAAAATTATTTTTTTTAGTTTTTAAAGAGAGAAATCGATACTTAAACGGACGTTCAAGACCAATAATACAGAATTAGAAAATGAAATTTTCTTTTTAAAGAGAGAAACAATACTTAAAACGGCATAATGGAAAAAACAATTGTGTTCTGTTTAATGTTCCTGAGATTAAAGGTGAGTCTGTTCTGGAAATCACAAAAGTCATAATTTCGAATTGTGGAATAGTTTTAAAAGATTCTTCTATATACAATTGCTTTTGATTGGGGAGAAGAAAGAGCGAAACACGTTTAAGACCGATAATACAGAATTAGAAAATGAAATGTTTTTTTTAAAGAGAGAGATCAATACTTCTTAAAACGGCATAATAGAAAAAACAATTGTGTTCTGGCGAAACACGTTCAAGACCGACAATACAGAATTAGAAAATGATTTTTTTTTTTTAAAGATAGAAATTCAATACTTAAAACGGCATAATAGAAACAACAATTGTGTACTGTTTAATGTTGCTGAGATTAAAGGTGAGTCTGTTCTGGAAATCACAAAAGAAATGATTTCGAATTGTGGAATAGTTTTAAAAGATTCTTCTATATACAATTGCTTTTGATTGGGGAGAAGAAAGGGCGAAACACGTTCAAGACCGATAATACAAAATTAGAAAATGAAATTTTTTTTTTAAAGAGAGAAACATTACTTAAAACGGCATAATGGAAAAATCAATTGTGTTCTGTTTAATGTTCCTGAGATTAACGGGGAGTCTGTTCTGGAAAACACAAAAGTAATTATTTCGAATTGTGGAATAGTTTTAAAAGATTCTTCTATATACAATAGCTTTAGATTGGGGAGAAGAAAGGGCGAAACACGTTCAAGACCGATAATACAGAATTAGAAAAATCATTTTTTTTAGTTTTTAAAGAGAGAAATCGATACTTAAAACGGACGTTCAAGACCAATAATACAGATTTAGAAAATGAAATTTTCTTTTTAAAGAGAGAAACAATACTTAAAACGGCATAGTGGAAAAAACAATTGTGTTCTGTTTAATGTTCCTGAGATTAAAGGTGAGTCTGTTCTGGAAATCACAAAAGTCATAATTTCGAATTGTGGAATAGTTTTAAAAGATTCTTCTATATACAATTGCTTTTGATTGGGGAGAAGAAAGGGCGAAACACGTTCAAGACCGATAATACAGAATTAGAAAATGAAATTTTTTTTTTTAAAGAGAGAAACATTACTTATAACGGCATAATGGAAAAATCAATTGTGTTCTGTTTAATGTTCCTGAGATTGACGGGGAGTCTGTTCTGGAAATCACAAAAGTCATAATTTCGAATTGTGGAATAGTTTTAAAAGATTCTTCTATATACAATTGCTTTTGATTGGGGAGAAGAAAGGGTGAAACACGTTTAAGACCGATAATACAGAATTAGAAAATGAAATGTTTTTTTCAAAGAGAGAGATCAATACTTCTTAAAACGGCATAATAGAAAAAACAATTGTGTTCTGGCGAAACACGTTCAAGACCGACAATACAGAATTAGAAAATGAAATTTTTTTTTTTAAAGAGAGAGATCAATACTTCTTAAAACGGCATAATAGAAAAACCAATTGTGTTCTGGCGAAACACGTTCAAGACCGACAATACAGAATTAGAAAAATTATTTTTTTTAGTTTTTAAAGAGAGAAATCGATACTTAAACGGACGTTCAAGACCAATAATACAGAATTAGAAAATGAAATTTTCTTTTTAAAGAGAGAAACAATACTTAAAACGGCATAATGGAAAAAACAATTGTGTTCTGTTTAATGTTCCTGAGATTAAAGGTGAGTCTGTTCTGGAAATCACAAAAGTCATAATTTCGAATTGTGGAATAGTTTTAAAAGATTCTTCTATATACAATTGCTTTTGATTGGGGAGAAGAAAGAGCGAAACACGTTTAAGACCGATAATACAGAATTAGAAAATGAAATGTTTTTTTTAAAGAGAGAGATCAATACTTCTTAAAACGGCATAATAGAAAAAACAATTGTGTTCTGGCGAAACACGTTCAAGACCGACAATACAGAATTAGAAAATGATTTTTTTTTTTTAAAGATAGAAATTCAATACTTAAAACGGCATAATAGAAACAACAATTGTGTACTGTTTAATGTTGCTGAGATTAAAGGTGAGTCTGTTCTGGAAATCACAAAAGAAATGATTTCGAATTGTGGAATAGTTTTAAAAGATTCTTCTATATACAATTGCTTTTGATTGGGGAGAAGAAAGAGCGAAACACGTTCAAGACCGATAATACAAAATTAGAAAATGAAATTTTTTTTTTAAAGAGAGAAACATTACTTAAAACGGCATAATGGAAAAATCAATTGTGTTCTGTTTAATGTTCCTGAGATTAACGGGGAGTCTGTTCTGGAAAACACAAAAGTAATTATTTCGAATTGTGGAATAGTTTTAAAAGATTCTTCTATATACAATAGCTTTAGATTGGGGAGAAGAAAGGGCAAAACACGTTCAAGACCGATAATACAGAATTAGAAAAATCATTTTTTTTAGTTTTTAAAGAGAGAAATCGATACTTAAAACGGACGTTCAAGACCAATAATACAGATTTAGAAAATGAAATTTTCTTTTTAAAGAGAGAAACAATACTTAAAACGGCATAGTGGAAAAAACAATTGTGTTCTGTTTAATGTTCCTGAGATTAAAGGTGAGTCTGTTCTGGAAATCACAAAAGTCATAATTTCGAATTGTGGAATAGTTTTAAAAGATTCTTCTATATACAATTGCTTTTGATTGGGGAGAAGAAAGGGCGAAACACGTTTAAGACCGATAATACAGAATTAGAAAATGAAATGTTTTTTTCAAAGAGAGAGATCAATACTTCTTAAAACGGCATAATAGAAAAAACAATTGTGTTCTGGCGAAACACGTTCAAGACCGACAATACAGAATTAGAAAATGAAATGTTTTTTTCAAAGAGAGAGATCAATACTTCTTAAAACGGCATAATAGAAAAAACAATTGTGTTCTGGCGAAACACGTTCAAGACCGACAATACAGAATTAGAAAATGATTTTTTTTTTTTAAAGAGAGAAATTCAATACTTAAAACGGCATAATAGAAACAACAATTGTGTTCTGTTTAATGTTCCTGAGATTGACGGGGAGTCTGTTCTGGAAATCACAAAAGTCATAATTTCGAATTGTGGAATAGTTTTAAAAGATTCTTCTATATACAATTGCTTTTGATTGGGGAGAAGAAAGGGCGAAACACGTTCAAGACCGATAATACAGAATTAGAAAATGAAATTTTTTTTTTTAAAGAGAGAAACATTACTTATAACGGCATAATGGAAAAATCAATTGTGTTCTGTTTAATGTTCCTGAGATTGACGGGGAGTCTGTTCTGGAAATCACAAAAGTCATAATTTCGAATTGTGGAATAGTTTTAAAAGATTCTTCTATATACAATTGCTTTTGATTGGGGAGAAGAAAGGGTGAAACACGTTTAAGACCGATAATACAGAATTAGAAAATGAAATGTTTTTTTCAAAGAGAGAGATCAATACTTCTTAAAACGGCATAATAGAAAAAACAATTGTGTTCTGGCGAAACACGTTCAAGACCGACAATACAGAATTAGAAAATGAAATTTTTTTTTTTAAAGAGAGAGATCAATACTTCTTAAAACGGCATAATAGAAAAAACAATTGTGTTCTGGCGAAACACGTTCAAGACCGACAATACAGAATTAGAAAAATTATTTTTTTTAGTTTTTAAAGAGAGAAATCGATACTTAAACGGACGTTCAAGACCAATAATACAGAATTAGAAAATGAAATTTTCTTTTTAAAGAGAGAAACAATACTTAAAACGGCATAATGGAAAAAACAATTGTGTTCTGTTTAATGTTCCTGAGATTAAAGGTGAGTCTGTTCTGGAAATCACAAAAGTCATAATTTCGAATTGTGGAATAGTTTTAAAAGATTCTTCTATATACAATTGCTTTTGATTGGGGAGAAGAAAGAGCGAAACACGTTTAAGACCGATAATACAGAATTAGAAAATGAAATGTTTTTTTTAAAGAGAGAGATCAATACTTCATAAAACGGCATAATAGAAAAAACAATTGTGTTCTGGCGAAACACGTTCAAGACCGACAATACAGAATTAGAAAATGATTTTTTTTTTTTAAAGAGAGAAATTCAATACCTAAAACGGCATAATAGAAACAACAATTGTGTTCTGTTTAATGTTGCTGAGATTAAAGGTGAGTCTGTTCTGGAAAACACAATAGTAATAATTTTGAATTGTGGAATCATTTTAAAAGATTCTTCGATAAACAATTGCTTGAGATTGGGGAGAAGAAAGGGCAAAACACGTTGAAGACCGATAATAAAGAATCAGAAAATGAATTTTTTTTTTAAAGAGAGAAATCAATACTTCTTAAAACGGCATAATAGAAAAAACAATTGTGTTCTGGCGAAACACGTTCAAGACCGACAATACAGAATTAGAAAATGAAATTTTTTTTTTTAAAGAGAGAAACATTACTTAAAACGGCATAATGGAAAAAACAATTGTGTTCTGTTTAATGTTGCTGAGATTAAAGGTGAGTCTGTTCTGGAAATCACAAAAGAAATGATTTCGAATTGTGGAATAGTTTTAAAAGATTCTTCTATATACAATTGCTTTTGATTGGGGAGAAGAAAGGGCGAAACACGTTCAAGACCGACAATACAGAATTAGAAAATGAAATTTTTTTTTTAAAGAGAGAAACATTACTTAAAACGGCATAATGGAAAAATCAATTGTGTTCTGTTTAATGTTCCTGAGATTAACGGGGAGTCTGTTCTGGAAAACACAAAAGTTATAATTTCGAATTGTGGAATAGTTTTAAAAGATTCTTCTATAAACAATTTCTTTAGATTTGGGAGAAGAAAGGGCGAAACACGTTCAAGACCGATAATACAAAATTAGAAAATGAATTTTTTTTTTAAAGAGAGAAATCAATACTTCTTAAAACGGCATAATAGAAAAAACAATTGTGTTCTGGCGAAACACGTTCAAGACCGACAATACAGAATTAGAAAATGAATTTTTTTTTTTTAAAGAGAGAAACATTACTTATAACGGCATAATGGAAAAATCAATTGTGTTCTGTTTAATGTTCCTGAGATTGACGGGGAGTCTGTTCTGGAAAACACAATAGTAATAATTTTGAATTGTGGAATCATTTTAAAAGATTCTTCGATAAACAATTGCTTGAGATTGGGGAGAAGAAAGGGCAAAACACGTTGAAGACCGATAATAAAGAATCAGAAAATGAATTTTTTTTTTAAAGAGAGAAATCAATACTTCTTAAAACGGCATAATAGAAAAAACAATTGTGTTCTGGCGAAACACGTTCAAGACCGACAATACAGAATTAGAAAATGAAATTTTTTTTTTTAAAGAGAGAAACATTACTTAAAACGGCATAATGGAAAAAACAATTGTGTTCTGTTTAATGTTCCTGAGATTAAAGGTGAGTCTGTTCTGGAAATCACAAAAGAAATGATTTCGAATTGTGGAATAGTTTTAAAAGATTCTTCTATATACAATTGCTTTTGATTGGGGAGAAGAAAGAGCGAAACACGTTTAAGACCGATAATACAGAATTAGAAAATGAAATGTTTTTTTTAAAGAGAGAGATCAATACTTCGTAAAACGGCATAATAGAAAAAACAATTGTGTTCTGGCGAAACACGTTCAAGACCGACAATACAGAATTAGAAAAATTATTTTTTTTAGTTTTTAAAGAGAGAAATCGATACTTAAAACGGACGTTCAAGACCAATAATACAGATTTAGAAAATGAAATTTTCTTTTTAAAGAGAGAAACAATACTTAAAACGGCATAGTGGAAAAAACAATTGTGTTCTGTTTAATGTTCCTGAGATTAAAGGTGAGTCTGTTCTGGAAATCACAAAAGTCATAATTTCGAATTGTGGAATAGTTTTAAAAGATTCTTCTATGTACAATTGCTTTTGATTGGGGAGAAGAAAGGGCGAAACACGTTTAAGACCGATAATACAGAATTAGAAAATGAAATGTTTTTTTTAAAGAGAGAGATCAATACTTCTTAAAACGGCATAATATAAAAAACAATTGTGTTCTGGCGAAACACGTTCAAGACCGACAATACAGAATTAGAAAATGAAATTTTTTTTTTTAAAGAGAGAGATCAATACTTCTTAAAACGGCATAATAGAAAAAACAATTGTGTTCTGGCGAAACACGTTCAAGACCGACAATACAGAATTAGAAAAATTATTTTTTTTAGTTTTTAAAGAGAGAAATCGATACTTAAACGGACGTTCAAGACCAATAATACAGAATTAGAAAATGAAATTTTCTTTTTAAAGAGAGAAACAATACTTAAAACGGCATAATGGAAAAAACAATTGTGTTCTGTTTAATGTTCCTGAGATTAAAGGTGAGTCTGTTCTGGAAATCACAAAAGTCATAATTTCGAATTGTGGAATAGTTTTAAAAGATTCTTCTATATACAATTGCTTTTGATTGGGGAGAAGAAAGAGCGAAACACGTTTAAGACCGATAATACAGAATTAGAAAATGAAATGTTTTTTTTAAAGAGAGAGATCAATACTTCTTAAAACGGCATAATAGAAAAAACAATTGTGTTCTGGCGAAACACGTTCAAGACCGACAATACAGAATTAGAAAATGATTTTTTTTTTTTAAAGATAGAAATTCAATACTTAAAACGGCATAATAGAAACAACAATTGTGTACTGTTTAATGTTGCTGAGATTAAAGGTGAGTCTGTTCTGGAAATCACAAAAGAAATGATTTCGAATTGTGGAATAGTTTTAAAAGATTCTTCTATATACAATTGCTTTTGATTGGGGAGAAGAAAGGGCGAAACACGTTCAAGACCGATAATACAAAATTAGAAAATGAAATTTTTTTTTTAAAGAGAGAAACATTACTTAAAACGGCATAATGGAAAAATCAATTGTGTTCTGTTTAATGTTCCTGAGATTAACGGGGAGTCTGTTCTGGAAAACACAAAAGTAATTATTTCGAATTGTGGAATAGTTTTAAAAGATTCTTCTATATACAATAGCTTTAGATTGGGGAGAAGAAAGGGCGAAACACGTTCAAGACCGATAATACAGAATTAGAAAAATCATTTTTTTTAGTTTTTAAAGAGAGAAATCGATACTTAAAACGGACGTTCAAGACCAATAATACAGATTTAGAAAATGAAATTTTCTTTTTAAAGAGAGAAACAATACTTAAAACGGCATAGTGGAAAAAACAATTGTGTTCTGTTTAATGTTCCTGAGATTAAAGGTGAGTCTGTTCTGGAAATCACAAAAGTCATAATTTCGAATTGTGGAATAGTTTTAAAAGATTCTTCTATATACAATTGCTTTTGATTGGGGAGAAGAAAGGGCGAAACACGTTCAAGACCGATAATACAGAATTAGAAAATGAAATTTTTTTTTTTAAAGAGAGAAACATTACTTATAACGGCATAATGGAAAAATCAATTGTGTTCTGTTTAATGTTCCTGAGATTGACGGGGAGTCTGTTCTGGAAATCACAAAAGTCATAATTTCGAATTGTGGAATAGTTTTAAAAGATTCTTCTATATACAATTGCTTTTGATTGGGGAGAAGAAAGGGTGAAACACGTTTAAGACCGATAATACAGAATTAGAAAATGAAATGTTTTTTTCAAAGAGAGAGATCAATACTTCTTAAAACGGCATAATAGAAAAAACAATTGTGTTCTGGCGAAACACGTTCAAGACCGACAATACAGAATTAGAAAATGAAATTTATTTTTTTAAAGAGAGAGATCAATACTTCTTAAAACGGCATAATAGAAAAACCAATTGTGTTCTGGCGAAACACGTTCAAGACCGACAATACAGAATTAGAAAAATTATTTTTTTTAGTTTTTAAAGAGAGAAATCGATACTTAAACGGACGTTCAAGACCAATAATACAGAATTAGAAAATGAAATTTTCTTTTTAAAGAGAGAAACAATACTTAAAACGGCATAATGGAAAAAACAATTGTGTTCTGTTTAATGTTCCTGAGATTAAAGGTGAGTCTGTTCTGGAAATCACAAAAGTCATAATTTCGAATTGTGGAATAGTTTTAAAAGATTCTTCTATATACAATTGCTTTTGATTGGGGAGAAGAAAGAGCGAAACACGTTTAAGACCGATAATACAGAATTAGAAAATGAAATGTTTTTTTTAAAGAGAGAGATCAATACTTCTTAAAACGGCATAATAGAAAAAACAATTGTGTTCTGGCGAAACACGTTCAAGACCGACAATACAGAATTAGAAAATGATTTTTTTTTTTTAAAGATAGAAATTCAATACTTAAAACGGCATAATAGAAACAACAATTGTGTACTGTTTAATGTTGCTGAGATTAAAGGTGAGTCTGTTCTGGAAATCACAAAAGAAATGATTTCGAATTGTGGAATAGTTTTAAAAGATTCTTCTATATACAATTGCTTTTGATTGGGGAGAAGAAAGAGCGAAACACGTTCAAGACCGATAATACAAAATTAGAAAATGAAATTTTTTTTTTAAAGAGAGAAACATTACTTAAAACGGCATAATGGAAAAATCAATTGTGTTCTGTTTAATGTTCCTGAGATTAACGGGGAGTCTGTTCTGGAAAACACAAAAGTAATTATTTCGAATTGTGGAATAGTTTTAAAAGATTCTTCTATATACAATAGCTTTAGATTGGGGAGAAGAAAGGGCAAAACACGTTCAAGACCGATAATACAGAATTAGAAAAATCATTTTTTTTAGTTTTTAAAGAGAGAAATCGATACTTAAAACGGACGTTCAAGACCAATAATACAGATTTAGAAAATGAAATTTTCTTTTTAAAGAGAGAAACAATACTTAAAACGGCATAGTGGAAAAAACAATTGTGTTCTGTTTAATGTTCCTGAGATTAAAGGTGAGTCTGTTCTGGAAATCACAAAAGTCATAATTTCGAATTGTGGAATAGTTTTAAAAGATTCTTCTATATACAATTGCTTTTGATTGGGGAGAAGAAAGGGCGAAACACGTTTAAGACCGATAATACAGAATTAGAAAATGAAATGTTTTTTTCAAAGAGAGAGATCAATACTTCTTAAAACGGCATAATAGAAAAAACAATTGTGTTCTGGCGAAACACGTTCAAGACCGACAATACAGAATTAGAAAATGAAATGTTTTTTTCAAAGAGAGAGATCAATACTTCTTAAAACGGCATAATAGAAAAAACAATTGTGTTCTGGCGAAACACGTTCAAGACCGACAATACAGAATTAGAAAATGATTTTTTTTTTTTAAAGAGAGAAATTCAATACTTAAAACGGCATAATAGAAACAACAATTGTGTTCTGTTTAATGTTCCTGAGATTGACGGGGAGTCTGTTCTGGAAATCACAAAAGTCATAATTTCGAATTGTGGAATAGTTTTAAAAGATTCTTCTATATACAATTGCTTTTGATTGGGGAGAAGAAAGGGCGAAACACGTTCAAGACCGATAATACAGAATTAGAAAATGAAATTTTTTTTTTTAAAGAGAGAAACATTACTTATAACGGCATAATGGAAAAATCAATTGTGTTCTGTTTAATGTTCCTGAGATTGACGGGGAGTCTGTTCTGGAAATCACAAAAGTCATAATTTCGAATTGTGGAATAGTTTTAAAAGATTCTTCTATATACAATTGCTTTTGATTGGGGAGAAGAAAGGGTGAAACACGTTTAAGACCGATAATACAGAATTAGAAAATGAAATGTTTTTTTCAAAGAGAGAGATCAATACTTCTTAAAACGGCATAATAGAAAAAACAATTGTGTTCTGGCGAAACACGTTCAAGACCGACAATACAGAATTAGAAAATGAAATTTTTTTTTTAAAGAGAGAGATCAATACTTCTTAAAACGGCATAATAGAAAAAACAATTGTGTTCTGGCGAAACACGTTCAAGACCGACAATACAGAATTAGAAAAATTATTTTTTTTAGTTTTTAAAGAGAGAAATCGATACTTAAACGGACGTTCAAGACCAATAATACAGAATTAGAAAATGAAATTTTCTTTTTAAAGAGAGAAACAATACTTAAAACGGCATAATGGAAAAAACAATTGTGTTCTGTTTAATGTTCCTGAGATTAAAGGTGAGTCTGTTCTGGAAATCACAAAAGTCATAATTTCGAATTGTGGAATAGTTTTAAAAGATTCTTCTATATACAATTGCTTTTGATTGGGGAGAAGAAAGAGCGAAACACGTTTAAGACCGATAATACAGAATTAGAAAATGAAATGTTTTTTTTAAAGAGAGAGATCAATACTTCATAAAACGGCATAATAGAAAAAACAATTGTGTTCTGGCGAAACACGTTCAAGACCGACAATACAGAATTAGAAAATGATTTTTTTTTTTTAAAGAGAGAAATTCAATACCTAAAACGGCATAATAGAAACAACAATTGTGTTCTGTTTAATGTTGCTGAGATTAAAGGTGAGTCTGTTCTGGAAATCACAAAAGAAATAATTTCGAATTGTAGAGTACTTTTAAAAGATTCTTCGATAAACAATTGCTTTAGATTGGGGAGAAGAAAGGGCAAAACACGTTCAAGACTGATAATAAAGAATCAGAAAATGAATTTATTTTTTAAAGAGAGAAATTAATACTTCTTAAAACGGCATAATAGAAAAAACAATTGTGTTCTGGCGAAACACGTTCAAGACCGACAATACAGAATTAGAAAATGAAATTTTTTTTTTAAAGAGAGAAACATTACTTAAAACGGCATAATGGAAAAATCAATTGTGTTCTGTTTAATGTTCCTGAGATTAACGGGGAGTCTGTTCTGGAAAACACAAAAGTAATTATTTCGAATTGTGGAATAGTTTTAAAAGATTCTTCTATATACAATAGCTTTAGATTGGGGAGAAGAAAGGGCGAAACACGTTCAAGACCGATAATACAGAATTAGAAAAATTATTTTTTTTAGTTTTTAAAGAGAGAAATCGATACTTAAAACGGACGTTCAAGACCAATAATACAGAATTAGAAAATGAAATTTTCTTTTTAAAGAGAGAAACAATACTTAAAACGGCATAATGGAAAAAACAATTGTGTTCTGTTTTATGTTCCTGAGATTAAAGGTGAGTCTGTTCTGGAAATCACAAAAGTCATAATTTCGAATTGTGGAATAGTTTTAAAAGATTCTTCTATATACAATTGCTTTTGATTGGGGAGAAGAAAGGGCGAAACACGTTTAAGACCGATAATACAGAATTAGAAAATGAAATGTTTTTTTCAAAGAGAGAGATCAATACTTCTTAAAACGGCATAATAGAAAAAACAATTGTGTTCTGGCGAAACACGTTCAAGACCGACAATACAGAATTAGAAAATGAAATGTTTTTTCAAAGAGAGAGATCAATACTTCTTAAAACGGCATAATAGAAAAAACAATTGTGTTCTGGCGAAACACGTTCAAGACCGACAATACAGAATTAGAAAATGATTTTTTTTTTTTAAAGAGAGAAATTCAATACTTAAAACGGCATAATAGAAACAACAATTGTGTTCTGTTTAATGTTCCTGAGATTGACGGGGAGTCTGTTCTGGAAATCACAAAAGTCATAATTTCGAATTGTGGAATAGTTTTAAAAGATTCTTCTATATACAATTGCTTTTGATTGGGGAGAAGAAAGGGCGAAACACGTTCAAGACCGATAATACAGAATTAGAAAATGAAATTTTTTTTTTTAAAGAGAGAAACATTACTTATAACGGCATAATGGAAAAATCAATTGTGTTCTGTTTAATGTTCCTGAGATTGACGGGGAGTCTGTTCTGGAAAACACAATAGTAATAATTTTGAATTGTGGAATCATTTTAAAAGATTCTTCGATAAACAATTGCTTTAGATTGGGGAGAAGAAAGGGCAAAACACGTTGAAGACCGATAATAAAGAATCAGAAAATGAATTTTTTTTTTAAAGAGAGAAATCAATACTTCTTAAAACGGCATAATAGAAAAAACAATTGTGTTCTGGCGAAACACGTTCAAGACCGACAATACAGAATTAGAAAATGAAATTTTTTTTTTAAAGAGAGAAACATTACTTAAAACGGCATAATGGAAAAATCAATTGTGTTCTGTTTAATGTTCCTGAGATTAACGGGGAGTCTGTTCTGGAAAACACAAAAGTAATTATTTCGAATTGTGGAATAGTTTTAAAAGATTCTTCTATATACAATTGCTTTTGATTGGGGAGAAGAAAGAGCGAAACACGTTCAAGACCGACAATACAGAATTAGAAAATGAAATTTTTTTTTTAAAGAGAGAAACATTACTTAAAACGGCATAATGGAAAAATCAATTGTGTTCTGTTTAATGTTCCTGAGATTAACGGGGAGTCTGTTCTGGAAAACACAAAAGTTATAATTTCGAATTGTGGAATAGTTTTAAAAGATTCTTCTATATACAATTTCTTTAGATTTGGGAGAAGAAAGGGCGAAACACGTTTAAGACCGATAATACAGAATTAGAAAATGAAATGTTTTTTTTAAAGAGAGAGATCAATACTTCTTAAAACGGCATAATAGAAAAAACAATTGTGTTCTGGCGAAACACGTTCAAGACCGACATAACAGAATTAGAAAATGATTTTTTTTTTTTAAAGAGAGAAATTCAATACTTAAAACGGCATAATAGAAACAACAATTGTGTTCTGTTTAATGTTGCTGAGATTAAAGGTGAGTCTGTTCTGGAAATCACAAAAGAAATGATTTCGAATTGTGGAATAGTTTTAAAAGATTCTTCTATATACAATTGCTTTTGATTGGGGAGAAGAAAGGGCGAAACACGTTCAAGACCGATAATACAGAATTAGAAAATGAAATTTTTTTTTTTAAAGAGAGAAACATTACTTATAACGGCATAATGGAAAAATCAATTGTGTTCTGTTTAATGTTCCTGAGATTGACGGGGAGTCTGTTCTGGAAAACACAATAGTAATAATTTTGAATTGTGGAATCATTTTAAAAGATTCTTCGATAAACAATTGCTTTAGATTGGGGAGAAGAAAGGGCAAAACACGTTGAAGACCGATAATAAAGAATCAGAAAATGAATTTTTTTTTTAAAGAGAGAAATCAATACTTCTTAAAACGGCATAATAGAAAAAACAATTGTGTTCTGGCGAAACACGTTCAAGACCGACAATACAGAATTAGAAAATGAAATTTTTTTTTTAAAGAGAGAAACATCACTTAAAACGGCATAATGGAAAAATCAATTGTGTTCTGTTTAATGTTCCTGAGATTAACGGGGAGTCTGTTCTGGAAAACACAAAAGTTATAATTTCGAATTGTGGAATAGTTTTAAAAGATTCTTCTATAAACAATTTCTTTAGATTTGGGAGAAGAAAGGGCGAAACACGTTCAAGACCGATAATACAAAATTAGAAAATGAATTTTTTTTTTAAAGAGAGAAATCAATACTTCTTAAAACGGCATAATAGAAAAAACAATTGTGTTCTGGCGAAACACGTTCAAGACCGACAATACAGAATTAGAAAATGAAATTTTTTTTTTTAAAGAGAGAAACATTACTTATAACGGCATAATGGAAAAATCAATTGTGTTCTGTTTAATGTTCCTGAGATTGACGGGGAGTCTGTTCTGGAAAACACAATAGTAATAATTTTGAATTGTGGAATCATTTTAAAAGATTCTTCGATAAACAATTGCTTGAGATTGGGGAGAAGAAAGGGCAAAACACGTTGAAGACCGATAATAAAGAATCAGAAAATGAATTTTTTTTTTAAAGAGAGAAATCAATACTTCTTAAAACGGCATAATAGAAAAAACAATTGTGTTCTGGCGAAACACGTTCAAGACCGACAATACAGAATTAGAAAATGAAATTTTTTTTTTTAAAGAGAGAAACATTACTTAAAACGGCATAATGGAAAAAACAATTGTGTTCTGTTTAATGTTCCTGAGATTAAAGGTGAGTCTGTTCTGGAAATCACAAAAGTCATAATTTCGAATTGTGGAATAGTTTTAAAAGATTCTTCTATATACAATTGCTTTTGATTGGGGAGAAGAAAGAGCGAAACACGTTTAAGACCGATAATACAGAATTAGAAAATGAAATGTTTTTTTTAAAGAGAGAGATCAATACTTCTTAAAACGGCATAATAGAAAAAACAATTGTGTTCTGGCGAAACACGTTCAAGACCGACAATACAGAATTAGAAAAATTATTTTTTTTAGTTTTTAAAGAGAGAAATCGATACTTAAAACGGACGTTCAAGACCAATAATACAGAATTAGAAAATGAAATTTTCTTTTTAAAGAGAGAAACAATACTTAAAACGGCATAATGGAAAAAACAATTGTGTTCTGTTTAATGTTCCTGAGATTAAAGGTGAGTCTGTTCTGGAAATCACAAAAGTCATAATTTCGAATTGTGGAATAGTTTTAAAAGATTCTTCTATATACAATTGCTTTTGATTGGGGAGAAGAAAGAGCGAAACACGTTTAAGACCGATAATACAGAATTAGAAAATGTAATGTTTTTTTTAAAGAGAGAGATCAATACTTCTTAAAACGGCATAATAGAAAAAACAATTGTGTTCTGGTTTAACACGTTCAAGACCGACAATACAGAATTAGAAAATGATTTTTTTTTTTTAAAGAGAGAAATTCAATACCTAAAACGGCATAATAGAAACAACAATTGTGTTCTGTTTAATGTTGCTGAGATTAAAGGTGAGTCTGTTCTGGAAATCACAAAAGAAATAATTTCGAATTGTAGAGTACTTTTAAAAGATTCTTCGATAAACAATTGCTTTAGATTGGGGAGAAGAAAGGGCAAAACACGTTCAAGACTGATAATAAAGAATCAGAAAATGAATTTATTTTTTAAAGAGAGAAATTAATACTTCTTAAAACGGCATAATAGAAAAAACAATTGTGTTCTGGCGAAACACGTTCAAGACCGACAATACAGAATTAGAAAATGAAATTTTTTTTTTAAAGAGAGAAACATTACTTAAAACGGCATAATGGAAAAATCAATTGTGTTCTGTTTAATGTTCCTGAGATTAACGGGGAGTCTGTTCTGGAAAACACAAAAGTAATTATTTCGAATTGTGGAATAGTTTTAAAAGATTCTTCTATATACAATAGCTTTAGATTGGGGAGAAGAAAGGGCGAAACACGTTCAAGACCGATAATACAGAATTAGAAAAATTATTTTTTTTAGTTTTTAAAGAGAGAAATCGATACTTAAAACGGACGTTCAAGACCAATAATACAGAATTAGAAAATGAAATTTTCTTTTTAAAGAGAGAAACAATACTTAAAACGGCATAATGGAAAAAACAATTGTGTTCTGTTTTATGTTCCTGAGATTAAAGGTTAGTCTGTTCTGGAAAACACAAAAGTTATAATTTCGAATTGTGGAATAGTTTTAAAAGATTCATCTATAAACAATTTCTTTAGATTTGGGAGAAGAAAGAGCGAAACACGTTCAAGACCGATAATACAAAATTAGAAAATGAAATTTTTTTTTTAAAGAGAGAAATCAATATTTCTTAAAACGGCATAATAGAAATACAATTGTGTTCTGGCGAAACACGTTCAAGACCGACAATACAGAATTAGAAAATGAAATTTTTTTTTTTAAAGAGAGAAACATTACTTAAAACGGCATAATGGAAAAATCAATTGTGTTCTGTTTAATGTTCCTGAGATTGACGGGGAGTCTGTTATGGAAAACACAAAAGAAGTAATTTCGAATTGTGGAATAGTTTTAAAAGAGTCTTCTATATACAATTGCTTTAGATTGGGGAGCAGAAAGGGCGAAACACGTTCAAGACCGATAATAAAGAATCAGAAAAATTATTTTTTTTAGTTTTTAAAGAGAGAAATCCATACTTAAAACGGACGTTCAAGACCAATAATACAGAATTAGAAAATGATTTTTTTTTTTTAAAGAGAGAAATTCAATACTTAAAACGTCATAATAGAAACAACAATTGTGTTCTGTTTAATGTTCCTGAGATTAAAGGTGAGTCTGTTCTGGAAATCACAAAAGAAATAATTTCGAATTGTAGAGTACTTTTAAAAGATTCTTCTATATACAATTGCTTTTGATTGGGGAGAAGAAAGGGCGAAACACGTTCAAGACCGATAATACAGAATTAGAAAATGAAATGTTTTTTTAAAAGAGAGAAATCAAAACTTCTTAAAACGGCATAATAGAAAAAACAATTGTGTTCTGATTAATGTTCCTGAGATTGACGGTGAGTCTGTTCTGGAAAACACAAAAGTTATAATTTCGAATTGTGGAATAGTTTTAAAAGATTCATCTATAAACAATTTCTTTAGATTTGGGAGAAGAAAGAGCGAAACACGTTCAAGACCGATAATACAAAATTAGAAAATGAAATTTTTTTTTTAAAGAGAGAAACATTACTTAAAACGGCATAATGGAAAAATCAATTGTGTTCTGTTTAATGTTCCTGAGATTAACGGGGAGTCTGTTCTGGAAAACACAAAAGTAATTATTTCGAATTGTGGAATAGTTTTAAAAGATTCTTCTATATACAATAGCTTTAGATTGGGGAGAAGAAAGGGCGAAACACGTTCAAGACCGATAATACAGAATTAGAAAAATTATTTTTTTTAGTTTTTAAAGAGAGAAATCGATACTTAAAACGGACGTTCAAGACCAATAATACAGATTTAGAAAATGAAATTTTCTTTTTAAAGAGAGAAACAATACTTAAAACGGCATAATAGAAACAACAATTGTGTTCTGTTTAATGTTGCTGAGATTAAAGGTGAGTCTGTTCTGGAAATCACAAAAGAAATGATTTCGAATTGTGGAATAGTTTTAAAAGATTCTTCTATATACAATTGCTTTTGATTGGGGAGAAGAAAGGGCGAAACACGTTCAAGACCGATAATACAGAATTAGAAAATGAAATTTTTTTTTTTAAAGAGAGAAACATTACTTATAACGGCATAATGGAAAAATCAATTGTGTTCTGTTTAATGTTCCTGAGATTGACGGGGAGTCTGTTCTGGAAAACACAATAGTAATAATTTTGAATTGTGGAATCATTTTAAAAGATTCTTCGATAAACAATTGCTTTAGATTGGGGAGAAGAAAGGGCAAAACACGTTGAAGACCGATAATAAAGAATCAGAAAATGAATTTTTTTTTTAAAGAGAGAAGTCAATACTTCTTAAAACGGCATAATAGAAAAAACAATTGTGTTCTGGCGAAACACGTTCAAGACCGACAATACAGAATTAGAAAATGAAATTTTTTTTTTAAAGAGAGAAACATTACTTAAAACGGCATAATGGAAAAATCAATTGTGTTCTGTTTAATGTTCCTGAGATTAACGGGGAGTCTGTTCTGGAAAACACAAAAGTAATTATTTCGAATTGTGGAATAGTTTTAAAAGATTCTTCTATATACAATAGCTTTAGATTGGGGAGCAGGAAGGGGGAAACACGTTCAAGGCCGATAATACAGAATTAGAAAAATTATTTTTTTTAGTTTTTAAAGAGAGAAATCGATACTTAAAACGGACGTTCAAGACCAATAATACAGAATTAGAAAATGAAATTTTCTTTTTAAAGAGAGAAACAATACTTAAAACGGCATAATGGAAAAAACAATTGTGTTCTGTTTAATGTTCCTGAGATTAAAGGTGAGTCTGTTCTGGAAAACACAAAAGTTATAATTTCGAATTGTGGAATAGTTTTAAAAGATTCATCTATAAACAATTTCTTTAGATTTGGGAGAAGAAAGAGCGAAACACGTTCAAGACCGATAATACAAAATTAGAAAATGAAATTTTTTTTTTAAAGAGAGAAATCAATATTTCTTAAAACGGCATAATAGAAATACAATTGTGTTCTGGCGAAACACGTTCAAGACCGACAATACAGAATTAGAAAATGAAATTTTTATTTTTAAAGAGAGAAACATTACTTAAAACGGCATAATGGAAAAATCAATTGTGTTCTGTTTAATGTTCCTGAGATTGACGGGGAGTCTGTTATGGAAAACACAAAAGAAGTAATTTCGAATTGTGGAATAGTTTTAAAAGAGTCTTCTATATACAATTGCTTTAGATTGGGGAGCAGAAAGGGCGAAACACGTTCAAGACCGATAATAAAGAATCAGAAAAATTATTTTTTTTAGTTTTTAAAGAGAGAAATCCATACTTAAAACGGACGTTCAAGACCAATAATACAGAATTAGAAAATGATTTTTTTTTTTTAAAGAGAGAAATTCAATACTTAAAACGTCATAATAGAAACAACAATTGTGTTCTGTTTAATGTTCCTGAGATTAAAGGTGAGTCTGTTCTGGAAATCACAAAAGAAATAATTTCGAATTGTAGAGTACTTTTAAAAGATTCTTCGATAAACAATTGCTTTAGATTGGGGAGAAGAAAGGGCAAAACACGTTCAAGACCGATAATAAAGAATCAGAAAATGAAATTTTTTTTTTTAAAGAGAGAAACATTACTTATAACGGCATAATGGAAAAATCAATTGTGTTCTGTTTAATGTTCCTGAGATTAAAGGTGAGTCTGTTCTGGAAATCACAAAAGTCATAATTTCGAATTGTGGAATAGTTTTAAAAGATTCTTCTATATACAATTGCTTTTGATTGGGGAGAAGAAAGAGCGAAACACGTTTAAGACCGATAATACAGAATTAGAAAATGTAATGTTTTTTTTAAAGAGAGAGATCAATACTTCTTAAAACGGCATAATAGAAAAAACAATTGTGTTCTGGTTTAACACGTTCAAGACCGACAATACAGAATTAGAAAATGATTTTTTTTTTTTAAAGAGAGAAATTCAATACCTAAAACGGCATAATAGAAACAACAATTGTGTTCTGTTTAATGTTGCTGAGATTAAAGGTGAGTCTGTTCTGGAAATCACAAAAGAAATAATTTCGAATTGTAGAGTACTTTTAAAAGATTCTTCGATAAACAATTGCTTTAGATTGGGGAGAAGAAAGGGCAAAACACGTTCAAGACTGATAATAAAGAATCAGAAAATGAATTTATTTTTTAAAGAGAGAAATTAATACTTCTTAAAACGGCATAATAGAAAAAACAATTGTGTTCTGGCGAAACACGTTCAAGACCGACAATACAGAATTAGAAAATGAAATTTTTTTTTTAAAGAGAGAAACATTACTTAAAACGGCATAATGGAAAAATCAATTGTGTTCTGTTTAATGTTCCTGAGATTAACGGGGAGTCTGTTCTGGAAAACACAAAAGTAATTATTTCGAATTGTGGAATAGTTTTAAAAGATTCTTCTATATACAATAGCTTTAGATTGGGGAGAAGAAAGGGCGAAACACGTTCAAGACCGATAATACAGAATTAGAAAAATTATTTTTTTTAGTTTTTAAAGAGAGAAATCGATACTTAAAACGGACGTTCAAGACCAATAATACAGAATTAGAAAATGAAATTTTCTTTTTAAAGAGAGAAACAATACTTAAAACGGCATAATGGAAAAAACAATTGTGTTCTGTTTTATGTTCCTGAGATTAAAGGTTAGTCTGTTCTGGAAAACACAAAAGTTATAATTTCGAATTGTGGAATAGTTTTAAAAGATTCATCTATAAACAATTTCTTTAGATTTGGGAGAAGAAAGAGCGAAACACGTTCAAGACCGATAATACAAAATTAGAAAATGAAATTTTTTTTTTAAAGAGAGAAATCAATATTTCTTAAAACGGCATAATAGAAATACAATTGTGTTCTGGCGAAACACGTTCAAGACCGACAATACAGAATTAGAAAATGAAATTTTTTTTTTTAAAGAGAGAAACATTACTTAAAACGGCATAATGGAAAAATCAATTGTGTTCTGTTTAATGTTCCTGAGATTGACGGGGAGTCTGTTATGGAAAACACAAAAGAAGTAATTTCGAATTGTGGAATAGTTTTAAAAGAGTCTTCTATATACAATTGCTTTAGATTGGGGAGCAGAAAGGGCGAAACACGTTCAAGACCGATAATAAAGAATCAGAAAAATTATTTTTTTTAGTTTTTAAAGAGAGAAATCCATACTTAAAACGGACGTTCAAGACCAATAATACAGAATTAGAAAATGATTTTTTTTTTTTAAAGAGAGAAATTCAATACTTAAAACGTCATAATAGAAACAACAATTGTGTTCTGTTTAATGTTCCTGAGATTAAAGGTGAGTCTGTTCTGGAAATCACAAAAGAAATAATTTCGAATTGTAGAGTACTTTTAAAAGATTCTTCTATATACAATTGCTTTTGATTGGGGAGAAGAAAGGGCGAAACACGTTCAAGACCGATAATACAGAATTAGAAAATGAAATGTTTTTTTAAAAGAGAGAAATCAAAACTTCTTAAAACGGCATAATAGAAAAAACAATTGTGTTCTGATTAATGTTCCTGAGATTGACGGTGAGTCTGTTCTGGAAAACACAAAAGTTATAATTTCGAATTGTGGAATAGTTTTAAAAGATTCATCTATAAACAATTTCTTTAGATTTGGGAGAAGAAAGAGCGAAACACGTTCAAGACCGATAATACAAAATTAGAAAATGAAATTTTTTTTTTAAAGAGAGAAACATTACTTAAAACGGCATAATGGAAAAATCAATTGTGTTCTGTTTAATGTTCCTGAGATTAACGGGGAGTCTGTTCTGGAAAACACAAAAGTAATTATTTCGAATTGTGGAATAGTTTTAAAAGATTCTTCTATATACAATAGCTTTAGATTGGGGAGAAGAAAGGGCGAAACACGTTCAAGACCGATAATACAGAATTAGAAAAATTATTTTTTTTAGTTTTTAAAGAGAGAAATCGATACTTAAAACGGACGTTCAAGACCAATAATACAGATTTAGAAAATGAAATTTTCTTTTTAAAGAGAGAAACAATACTTAAAACGGCATAATAGAAACAACAATTGTGTTCTGTTTAATGTTGCTGAGATTAAAGGTGAGTCTGTTCTGGAAATCACAAAAGAAATGATTTCGAATTGTGGAATAGTTTTAAAAGATTCTTCTATATACAATTGCTTTTGATTGGGGAGAAGAAAGGGCGAAACACGTTCAAGACCGATAATACAGAATTAGAAAATGAAATTTTTTTTTTTAAAGAGAGAAACATTACTTATAACGGCATAATGGAAAAATCAATTGTGTTCTGTTTAATGTTCCTGAGATTGACGGGGAGTCTGTTCTGGAAAACACAATAGTAATAATTTTGAATTGTGGAATCATTTTAAAAGATTCTTCGATAAACAATTGCTTTAGATTGGGGAGAAGAAAGGGCAAAACACGTTGAAGACCGATAATAAAGAATCAGAAAATGAATTTTTTTTTTAAAGAGAGAAGTCAATACTTCTTAAAACGGCATAATAGAAAAAACAATTGTGTTCTGGCGAAACACGTTCAAGACCGACAATACAGAATTAGAAAATGAAATTTTTTTTTTTAAAGAGAGAAACATTACTTAAAACGGCATAATGGAAAAATCAATTGTGTTCTGTTTAATGTTCCTGAGATTAACGGGGAGTCTGTTCTGGAAAACACAAAAGTAATTATTTCGAATTGTGGAATAGTTTTAAAAGATTCTTCTATATACAATAGCTTTAGATTGGGGAGCAGGAAGGGGGAAACACGTTCAAGACCGATAATACAGAATTAGAAAAATTATTTTTTTTAGTTTTTAAAGAGAGAAATCGATACTTAAAACGGACGTTCAAGACCAATAATACAGAATTAGAAAATGAAATTTTCTTTTTAAAGAGAGAAACAATACTTAAAACGGCATAATGGAAAAAACAATTGTGTTCTGTTTAATGTTCCTGAGATTAAAGGTGAGTCTGTTCTGGAAAACACAAAAGTTATAATTTCGAATTGTGGAATAGTTTTAAAAGATTCATCTATAAACAATTTCTTTAGATTTGGGAGAAGAAAGAGCGAAACACGTTCAAGACCGATAATACAAAATTAGAAAATGAAATTTTTTTTTTAAAGAGAGAAATCAATATTTCTTAAAACGGCATAATAGAAATACAATTGTGTTCTGGCGAAACACGTTCAAGACCGACAATACAGAATTAGAAAATGAAATTTTTATTTTTAAAGAGAGAAACATTACTTAAAACGGCATAATGGAAAAATCAATTGTGTTCTGTTTAATGTTCCTGAGATTGACGGGGAGTCTGTTATGGAAAACACAAAGAAGTAATTTCGAATTGTGGAATAGTTTTAAAAGAGTCTTCTATATACAATTGCTTTAGATTGGGGAGAAGAAAGAGCGAAACACGTTCAAGACCGATAATACAAAATTAGAAAATGAAATTTTTTTTTTAAAGAGAGAAATCAATATTTCTTAAAACGGCATAATAGAAATACAATTGTGTTCTGGCGAAACACGTTCAAGACCGACAATACAGAATTAGAAAATGAAATTTTTATTTTTAAAGAGAGAAACATTACTTAAAACGGCATAATGGAAAAATCAATTGTGTTCTGTTTAATGTTCCTGAGATTGACGGGGAGTCTGTTATGGAAAACACAAAAGAAGTAATTTCGAATTGTGGAATAGTTTTAAAAGAGTCTTCTATATACAATTGCTTTAGATTGGGGAGCAGAAAGGGCGAAACACGTTCAAGACCGATAATAAAGAATCAGAAAAATTATTTTTTTTAGTTTTTAAAGAGAGAAATCCATACTTAAAACGGACGTTCAAGACCAATAATACAGAATTAGAAAATGATTTTTTTTTTTTAAAGAGAGAAATTCAATACTTAAAACGTCATAATAGAAACAACAATTGTGTTCTGTTTAATGTTCCTGAGATTAAAGGTGAGTCTGTTCTGGAAATCACAAAAGAAATAATTTCGAATTGTAGAGTACTTTTAAAAGATTCTTCGATAAACAATTGCTTTAGATTGGGGAGAAGAAAGGGCAAAACACGTTCAAGACCGATAATAAAGAATCAGAAAATGAAATTTTTTTTTTTAAAGAGAGAAACATTACTTATAACGGCATAATGGAAAAATCAATTGTGTTCTGTTTAATGTTCCTGAGATTGACGGGGAGTCTGTTCTGGAAAACACAATAGTAATAATTTTGAATTGTGGAATCATTTTAAAAGATTCTTCGATAAACAATTGCTTTAGATTGGGGAGAAGAAAGGGCAAAACACGTTGAAGACCGATAATAAAGAATCAGAAAATGAATTTTTTTTTTAAAGAGAGAAATCAATACTTCTTAAAACGGCATAATAGAAAAAACAATTGTGTTCTGGCGAAACACGTTCAAGACCGACAATACAGAATTAGAAAATGAAATTTTTTTTTTAAAGAGAGAAACATTACTTAAAACGGCATAATGGAAAAATCAATTGTGTTCTGTTTAATGTTCCTGAGATTAACGGGGAGTCTGTTCTGGAAAACACAAAAGTTATAATTTCGAATTGTGGAATAGTTTTAAAAGATTCTTCTATAAACAATTTCTTTAGATTTGGGAGAAGAAAGGGCGAAACACGTTCAAGACCGATAATACAAAATTAGAAAATGAATTTTTTTTTTAAAGAGAGAAATCAATACTTCTTAAAACGGCATAATAGAAAAAACAATTGTGTTCTGGCGAAACACGTTCAAGACCGACAATACAGAATTAGAAAATGAAATTTTTTTTTTTAAAGAGAGAAACATTACTTATAACGGCATAATGGAAAAATCAATTGTGTTCTGTTTAATGTTCCTGAGATTGACGGGGAGTCTGTTCGGGAAAACACAATAGTAATAATTTTGAATTGTGGAATCATTTTAAAAGATTCTTCGATAAACAATTGCTTGAGATTGGGGAGAAGAAAGGGCAAAACACGTTGAAGACCGATAATAAAGAATCAGAAAATGAATTTTTTTTTTAAAGAGAGAAATCAATACTTCTTAAAACGGCATAATAGAAAAAACAATTGTGTTCTGGCGAAACACGTTCAAGACCGACAATACAGAATTAGAAAATGAAATTTTTTTTTTTAAAGAGAGAAACATTACTTAAAACGGCATAATGGAAAAAACAATTGTGTTCTGTTTAATGTTCCTGAGATTAAAGGTGAGTCTGTTCTGGAAATCACAAAAGTCATAATTTCGAATTGTGGAATAGTTTTAAAAGATTCTTCTATATACAATTGCTTTTGATTGGGGAGAAGAAAGAGCGAAACACGTTTAAGACCGATAATACAGAATTAGAAAATGAAATGTTTTTTTTAAAGAGAGAGATCAATACTTCTTAAAACGGCATAATAGAAAAAACAATTGTGTTCTGGCGAAACACGTTCAAGACCGACAATACAGAATTAGAAAAATTATTTTTTTTAGTTTTTAAAGAGAGAAATCGATACTTAAAACGGACGTTCAAGACCAATAATACAGAATTAGAAAATGAAATTTTCTTTTTAAAGAGAGAAACAATACTTAAAACGGCATAATGGAAAAAACAATTGTGTTCTGTTTAATGTTCCTGAGATTAAAGGTGAGTCTGTTCTGGAAATCACAAAAGTCATAATTTCGAATTGTGGAATAGTTTTAAAAGATTCTTCTATATACAATTGCTTTTGATTGGGGAGAAGAAAGAGCGAAACACGTTTAAGACCGATAATACAGAATTAGAAAATGTAATGTTTTTTTTAAAGAGAGAGATCAATACTTCTTAAAACGGCATAATAGAAAAAACAATTGTGTTCTGGTTTAACACGTTCAAGACCGACAATACAGAATTAGAAAATGATTTTTTTTTTTTAAAGAGAGAAATTCAATACCTAAAACGGCATAATAGAAACAACAATTGTGTTCTGTTTAATGTTGCTGAGATTAAAGGTGAGTCTGTTCTGGAAATCACAAAAGAAATAATTTCGAATTGTAGAGTACTTTTAAAAGATTCTTCGATAAACAATTGCTTTAGATTGGGGAGAAGAAAGGGCAAAACACGTTCAAGACTGATAATAAAGAATCAGAAAATGAATTTATTTTTTAAAGAGAGAAATTAATACTTCTTAAAACGGCATAATAGAAAAAACAATTGTGTTCTGGCGAAACACGTTCAAGACCGACAATACAGAATTAGAAAATGAAATTTTTTTTTTAAAGAGAGAAACATTACTTAAAACGGCATAATGGAAAAATCAATTGTGTTCTGTTTAATGTTCCTGAGATTAACGGGGAGTCTGTTCTGGAAAACACAAAAGTAATTATTTCGAATTGTGGAATAGTTTTAAAAGATTCTTCTATATACAATAGCTTTAGATTGGGGAGAAGAAAGGGCGAAACACGTTCAAGACCGATAATACAGAATTAGAAAAATTATTTTTTTTAGTTTTTAAAGAGAGAAATCGATACTTAAAACGGACGTTCAAGACCAATAATACAGAATTAGAAAATGAAATTTTCTTTTTAAAGAGAGAAACAATACTTAAAACGGCATAATGGAAAAAACAATTGTGTTCTGTTTTATGTTCCTGAGATTAAAGGTTAGTCTGTTCTGGAAAACACAAAAGTTATAATTTCGAATTGTGGAATAGTTTTAAAAGATTCATCTATAAACAATTTCTTTAGATTTGGGAGAAGAAAGAGCGAAACACGTTCAAGACCGATAATACAAAATTAGAAAATGAAATTTTTTTTTTAAAGAGAGAAATCAATATTTCTTAAAACGGCATAATAGAAATACAATTGTGTTCTGGCGAAACACGTTCAAGACCGACAATACAGAATTAGAAAATGAAATTTTTTTTTTTAAAGAGAGAAACATTACTTAAAACGGCATAATGGAAAAAACAATTGTGTTCTGTTTAATGTTCCTGAGATTAAAGGTGAGTCTGTTCTGGAAATCACAAAAGTCATAATTTCGAATTGTGGAATAGTTTTAAAAGATTCTTCTATATACAATTGCTTTTGATTGGGGAGAAGAAAGAGCGAAACACGTTTAAGACGGATAATACAGAATTAGAAAATGAAATGTTTTTTTTAAAGAGAGAGGTCAATACTTCTTAAAACGGCATAATAGAAAAAACAATTGTGTTCTGGCGAAACACGTTCAAGACCGACAATACAGAATTAGAAAAATTATTTTTTTTAGTTTTTAAAGAGAGAAATCGATACTTAAAACGGACGTTCAAGACCAATAATACAGAATTAGAAAATGAAATTTTCTTTTTAAAGAGAGAAACAATACTTAAAACGGCATAATGGAAAAAACAATTGTGTTCTGTTTAATGTTCCTGAGATTAAAGGTGAGTCTGTTCTGGAAATCACAAAAGTCATAATTTCGAATTGTGGAATAGTTTTAAAAGATTCTTCTATATACAATTGCTTTTGATTGGGGAGAAGAAAGAGCGAAACACGTTTAAGACCGATAATACAGAATTAGAAAATGTAATGTTTTTTTTAAAGAGAGAGATCAATACTTCTTAAAACGGCATAATAGAAAAAACAATTGTGTTCTGGTTTAACACGTTCAAGACCGACAATACAGAATTAGAAAATGATTTTTTTTTTTTAAAGAGAGAAATTCAATACCTAAAACGGCATAATAGAAACAACAATTGTGTTCTGTTTAATGTTGCTGAGATTAAAGGTGAGTCTGTTCTGGAAATCACAAAAGAAATAATTTCGAATTGTAGAGTACTTTTAAAAGATTCTTCGATAAACAATTGCTTTAGATTGGGGAGAAGAAAGGGCAAAACACGTTCAAGACTGATAATAAAGAATCAGAAAATGAATTTATTTTTTAAAGAGAGAAATTAATACTTCTTAAAACGGCATAATAGAAAAAACAATTGTGTTCTGGCGAAACACGTTCAAGACCGACAATACAGAATTAGAAAATGAAATTTTTTTTTTAAAGAGAGAAACATTACTTAAAACGGCATAATGGAAAAATCAATTGTGTTCTGTTTAATGTTCCTGAGATTAACGGGGAGTCTGTTCTGGAAAACACAAAAGTAATTATTTCGAATTGTGGAATAGTTTTAAAAGATTCTTCTATATACAATAGCTTTAGATTGGGGAGAAGAAAGGGCGAAACACGTTCAAGACCGATAATACAGAATTAGAAAAATTATTTTTTTTAGTTTTTAAAGAGAGAAATCGATACTTAAAACGGACGTTCAAGACCAATAATACAGAATTAGAAAATGAAATTTTCTTTTTAAAGAGAGAAACAATACTTAAAACGGCATAATGGAAAAAACAATTGTGTTCTGTTTTATGTTCCTGAGATTAAAGGTTAGTCTGTTCTGGAAAACACAAAAGTTATAATTTCGAATTGTGGAATAGTTTTAAAAGATTCATCTATAAACAATTTCTTTAGATTTGGGAGAAGAAAGAGCGAAACACGTTCAAGACCGATAATACAAAATTAGAAAATGAAATTTTTTTTTTAAAGAGAGAAATCAATATTTCTTAAAACGGCATAATAGAAATACAATTGTGTTCT
The DNA here is from genome assembly GCA_964056705.1 of Troilus luridus. Lineage (NCBI taxonomy): Eukaryota > Metazoa > Arthropoda > Insecta > Hemiptera > Pentatomidae > Troilus > Troilus luridus. Next base: position 190,329,788 of record OZ057412.1, on the reverse strand, counting down.
GGCGAAACACGTTCAAGACCGACAATACAGAATTAGAAAATGAAATTTTTTTTTTTAAAGAGAGAAACATTACTTAAAACGGCATAATGGAAAAATCAATTGTGTTCTGTTTAATGTTCCTGAGATTGACGGGGAGTCTGTTATGGAAAACACAAAAGAAGTAATTTCGAATTGTGGAATAGTTTTAAAAGAGTCTTCTATATACAATTGCTTTAGATTGGGGAGCAGAAAGGGCGAAACACGTTCAAGACCGATAATAAAGAATCAGAAAAATTATTTTTTTTAGTTTTTAAAGAGAGAAATCCATACTTAAAACGGACGTTCAAGACCAATAATACAGAATTAGAAAATGATTTTTTTTTTTTAAAGAGAGAAATTCAATACTTAAAACGTCATAATAGAAACAACAATTGTGTTCTGTTTAATGTTCCTGAGATTAAAGGTGAGTCTGTTCTGGAAATCACAAAAGAAATAATTTCGAATTGTAGAGTACTTTTAAAAGATTCTTCTATATACAATTGCTTTTGATTGGGGAGAAGAAAGGGCGAAACACGTTCAAGACCGATAATACAGAATTAGAAAATGAAATGTTTTTTTAAAAGAGAGAAATCAAAACTTCTTAAAACGGCATAATAGAAAAAACAATTGTGTTCTGATTAATGTTCCTGAGATTGACGGTGAGTCTGTTCTGGAAAACACAAAAGTTATAAATTCGAATTGTGGAATAGTTTTAAAAGATTCATCTATAAACAATTTCTTTAGATTTGGGAGAAGAAAGAGCGAAACACGTTCAAGACCGATAATACAAAATTAGAAAATGAAATTTTTTTTTTAAAGAGAGAAACATTACTTAAAACGGCATAATGGAAAAATCAATTGTGTTCTGTTTAATGTTCCTGAGATTAACGGGGAGTCTGTTCTGGAAAACACAAAAGTAATTATTTCGAATTGTGGAATAGTTTTAAAAGATTCTTCTATATACAATAGCTTTAGATTGGGGAGAAGAAAGGGCGAAACACGTTCAAGACCGATAATACAGAATTAGAAAAATTATTTTTTTTAGTTTTTAAAGAGAGAAATCGATACTTAAAACGGACGTTCAAGACCAATAATACAGATTTAGAAAATGAAATTTTCTTTTTAAAGAGAGAAACAATACTTAAAACGGCATAATAGAAACAACAATTGTGTTCTGTTTAATGTTGCTGAGATTAAAGGTGAGTCTGTTCTGGAAATCACAAAAGAAATGATTTCGAATTGTGGAATAGTTTTAAAAGATTCTTCTATATACAATTGCTTTTGATTGGGGAGAAGAAAGGGCGAAACACGTTCAAGACCGATAATACAGAATTAGAAAATGAAATTTTTTTTTTTAAAGAGAGAAACATTACTTATAACGGCATAATGGAAAAATCAATTGTGTTCTGTTTAATGTTCCTGAGATTGACGGGGAGTCTGTTCTGGAAAACACAATAGTAATAATTTTGAATTGTGGAATCATTTTAAAAGATTCTTCGATAAACAATTGCTTTAGATTGGGGAGAAGAAAGGGCAAAACACGTTGAAGACCGATAATAAAGAATCAGAAAATGAATTTTTTTTTTAAAGAGAGAAGTCAATACTTCTTAAAACGGCATAATAGAAAAAACAATTGTGTTCTGGCGAAACACGTTCAAGACCGACAATACAGAATTAGAAAATGAAATTTTTTTTTTAAAGAGAGAAACATTACTTAAAACGGCATAATGGAAAAATCAATTGTGTTCTGTTTAATGTTCCTGAGATTAACGGGGAGTCTGTTCTGGAAAACACAAAAGTAATTATTTCGAATTGTGGAATAGTTTTAAAAGATTCTTCTATATACAATAGCTTTAGATTGGGGAGCAGGAAGGGGGAAACACGTTCAAGACCGATAATACAGAATTAGAAAAATTATTTTTTTTAGTTTTTAAAGAGAGAAATCGATACTTAAAACGGACGTTCAAGACCAATAATACAGAATTAGAAAATGAAATTTTCTTTTTAAAGAGAGAAACAATACTTAAAACGGCATAATGGAAAAAACAATTGTGTTCTGTTTAATGTTCCTGAGATTAAAGGTGAGTCTGTTCTGGAAAACACAAAAGTTATAATTTCGAATTGTGGAATAGTTTTAAAAGATTCATCTATAAACAATTTCTTTAGATTTGGGAGAAGAAAGAGCGAAACACGTTCAAGACCGATAATACAAAATTAGAAAATGAAATTTTTTTTTTAAAGAGAGAAATCAATATTTCTTAAAACGGCATAATAGAAATACAATTGTGTTCTGGCGAAACACGTTCAAGACCGACAATACAGAATTAGAAAATGAAATTTTTTTTTTTAAAGAGAGAAACATTACTTAAAACGGCATAATGGAAAAATCAATTGTGTTCTGTTTAATGTTCCTGAGATTGACGGGGAGTCTGTTATGGAAAACACAAAGAAGTAATTTCGAATTGTGGAATAGTTTTAAAAGAGTCTTCTATATACAATTGCTTTAGATTGGGGAGCAGAAAGGGCGAAACACGTTCAAGACCGATAATAAAGAATCAGAAAAATTATTTTTTTTAGTTTTTAAAGAGAGAAATCCATACTTAAAACGGACGTTCAAGACCAATAATACAGAATTAGAAAATGATTTTTTTTTTTTAAAGAGAGAAATTCAATACTTAAAACGTCATAATAGAAACAACAATTGTGTTCTGTTTAATGTTCCTGAGATTAAAGGTGAGTCTGTTCTGGAAATCACAAAAGAAATAATTTCGAATTGTAGAGTACTTTTAAAAGATTCTTCGATAAACAATTGCTTTAGATTGGGGAGAAGAAAGGGCAAAACACGTTCAAGACCGATAATAAAGAATCAGAAAATGAAATTTTTTTTTTTAAAGAGAGAAACATTACTTATAACGGCATAATGGAAAAATCAATTGTGTTCTGTTTAATGTTCCTGAGATTGACGGGGAGTCTGTTCTGGAAAACACAATAGTAATAATTTTGAATTGTGGAATCATTTTAAAAGATTCTTCGATAAACAATTGCTTTAGATTGGGGAGAAGAAAGGGCAAAACACGTTGAAGACCGATAATAAAGAATCAGAAAATGAATTTTTTTTTTAAAGAGAGAAATCAATACTTCTTAAAACGGCATAATAGAAAAAACAATTGTGTTCTGGCGAAACACGTTCAAGACCGACAATACAGAATTAGAAAATGAAATTTTTTTTTTAAAGAGAGAAACATTACTTAAAACGGCATAATGGAAAAATCAATTGTGTTCTGTTTAATGTTCCTGAGATTAACGGGGAGTCTGTTCTGGAAAACACAAAAGTTATAATTTCGAATTGTGGAATAGTTTTAAAAGATTCTTCTATAAACAATTTCTTTAGATTTGGGAGAAGAAAGGGCGAAACACGTTCAAGACCGATAATACAAAATTAGAAAATGAATTTTTTTTTTAAAGAGAGAAATCAATACTTCTTAAAACGGCATAATAGAAAAAACAATTGTGTTCTGGCGAAACACGTTCAAGACCGACAATACAGAATTAGAAAATGAAATTTTTTTTTTTAAAGAGAGAAACATTACTTAAAACGGCATAATGGAAAAAACAATTGTGTTCTGTTTAATGTTCCTGAGATTAAAGGTGAGTCTGTTCTGGAAATCACAAAAGTCATAATTTCGAATTGTGGAATAGTTTTAAAAGATTCTTCTATATACAATTGCTTTTGATTGGGGAGAAGAAAGAGCGAAACACGTTTAAGACCGATAATACAGAATTAGAAAATGAAATGTTTTTTTTAAAGAGAGAGATCAATACTTCTTAAAACGGCATAATAGAAAAAACAATTGTGTTCTGGCGAAACACGTTCAAGACCGACAATACAGAATTAGAAAAATTATTTTTTTTAGTTTTTAAAGAGAGAAATCGATACTTAAAACGGACGTTCAAGACCAATAATACAGAATTAGAAAATGAAATTTTCTTTTTAAAGAGAGAAACAATACTTAAAACGGCATAATGGAAAAAACAATTGTGTTCTGTTTAATGTTCCTGAGATTAAAGGTGAGTCTGTTCTGGAAATCACAAAAGTCATAATTTCGAATTGTGGAATAGTTTTAAAAGATTCTTCTATATACAATTGCTTTTGATTGGGGAGAAGAAAGAGCGAAACACGTTTAAGACCGATAATACAGAATTAGAAAATGTAATGTTTTTTTTAAAGAGAGAGATCAATACTTCTTAAAACGGCATAATAGAAAAAACAATTGTGTTCTGGTTTAACACGTTCAAGACCGACAATACAGAATTAGAAAATGATTTTTTTTTTTTAAAGAGAGAAATTCAATACCTAAAACGGCATAATAGAAACAACAATTGTGTTCTGTTTAATGTTGCTGAGATTAAAGGTGAGTCTGTTCTGGAAATCACAAAAGAAATAATTTCGAATTGTAGAGTACTTTTAAAAGATTCTTCGATAAACAATTGCTTTAGATTGGGGAGAAGAAAGGGCAAAACACGTTCAAGACTGATAATAAAGAATCAGAAAATGAATTTATTTTTTAAAGAGAGAAATTAATACTTCTTAAAACGGCATAATAGAAAAAACAATTGTGTTCTGGCGAAACACGTTCAAGACCGACAATACAGAATTAGAAAATGAAATTTTTTTTTTAAAGAGAGAAACATTACTTAAAACGGCATAATGGAAAAATCAATTGTGTTCTGTTTAATGTTCCTGAGATTAACGGGGAGTCTGTTCTGGAAAACACAAAAGTAATTATTTCGAATTGTGGAATAGTTTTAAAAGATTCTTCTATATACAATAGCTTTAGATTGGGGAGAAGAAAGGGCGAAACACGTTCAAGACCGATAATACAGAATTAGAAAAATTATTTTTTTTAGTTTTTAAAGAGAGAAATCGATACTTAAAACGGACGTTCAAGACCAATAATACAGAATTAGAAAATGAAATTTTCTTTTTAAAGAGAGAAACAATACTTAAAACGGCATAATGGAAAAAACAATTGTGTTCTGTTTTATGTTCCTGAGATTAAAGGTTAGTCTGTTCTGGAAAACACAAAAGTTATAATTTCGAATTGTGGAATAGTTTTAAAAGATTCATCTATAAACAATTTCTTTAGATTTGGGAGAAGAAAGAGCGAAACACGTTCAAGACCGATAATACAAAATTAGAAAATGAAATTTTTTTTTTAAAGAGAGAAATCAATATTTCTTAAAACGGCATAATAGAAATACAATTGTGTTCTGGCGAAACACGTTCAAGACCGACAATACAGAATTAGAAAATGAAATTTTTTTTTTTAAAGAGAGAAACATTACTTAAAACGGCATAATGGAAAAATCAATTGTGTTCTGTTTAATGTTCCTGAGATTGACGGGGAGTCTGTTATGGAAAACACAAAAGAAGTAATTTCGAATTGTGGAATAGTTTTAAAAGAGTCTTCTATATACAATTGCTTTAGATTGGGGAGCAGAAAGGGCGAAACACGTTCAAGACCGATAATAAAGAATCAGAAAAATTATTTTTTTTAGTTTTTAAAGAGAGAAATCCATACTTAAAACGGACGTTCAAGACCAATAATACAGAATTAGAAAATGATTTTTTTTTTTTAAAGAGAGAAATTCAATACTTAAAACGTCATAATAGAAACAACAATTGTGTTCTGTTTAATGTTCCTGAGATTAAAGGTGAGTCTGTTCTGGAAATCACAAAAGAAATAATTTCGAATTGTAGAGTACTTTTAAAAGATTCTTCTATATACAATTGCTTTTGATTGGGGAGAAGAAAGGGCGAAACACGTTCAAGACCGATAATACAGAATTAGAAAATGAAATGTTTTTTTAAAAGAGAGAAATCAAAACTTCTTAAAACGGCATAATAGAAAAAACAATTGTGTTCTGATTAATGTTCCTGAGATTGACGGTGAGTCTGTTCTGGAAAACACAAAAGTTATAATTTCGAATTGTGGAATAGTTTTAAAAGATTCATCTATAAACAATTTCTTTAGATTTGGGAGAAGAAAGAGCGAAACACGTTCAAGACCGATAATACAAAATTAGAAAATGAAATTTTTTTTTTAAAGAGAGAAACATTACTTAAAACGGCATAATGGAAAAATCAATTGTGTTCTGTTTAATGTTCCTGAGATTAACGGGGAGTCTGTTCTGGAAAACACAAAAGTAATTATTTCGAATTGTGGAATAGTTTTAAAAGATTCTTCTATATACAATAGCTTTAGATTGGGGAGAAGAAAGGGCGAAACACGTTCAAGACCGATAATACAGAATTAGAAAAATTATTTTTTTTAGTTTTTAAAGAGAGAAATCGATACTTAAAACGGACGTTCAAGACCAATAATACAGATTTAGAAAATGAAATTTTCTTTTTAAAGAGAGAAACAATACTTAAAACGGCATAATAGAAACAACAATTGTGTTCTGTTTAATGTTGCTGAGATTAAAGGTGAGTCTGTTCTGGAAATCACAAAAGAAATGATTTCGAATTGTGGAATAGTTTTAAAAGATTCTTCTATATACAATTGCTTTTGATTGGGGAGAAGAAAGGGCGAAACACGTTCAAGACCGATAATACAGAATTAGAAAATGAAATTTTTTTTTTTAAAGAGAGAAACATTACTTATAACGGCATAATGGAAAAATCAATTGTGTTCTGTTTAATGTTCCTGAGATTGACGGGGAGTCTGTTCTGGAAAACACAATAGTAATAATTTTGAATTGTGGAATCATTTTAAAAGATTCTTCGATAAACAATTGCTTTAGATTGGGGAGAAGAAAGGGCAAAACACGTTGAAGACCGATAATAAAGAATCAGAAAATGAATTTTTTTTTTAAAGAGAGAAGTCAATACTTCTTAAAACGGCATAATAGAAAAAACAATTGTGTTCTGGCGAAACACGTTCAAGACCGACAATACAGAATTAGAAAATGAAATTTTTTTTTTAAAGAGAGAAACATTACTTAAAACGGCATAATGGAAAAATCAATTGTGTTCTGTTTAATGTTCCTGAGATTAACGGGGAGTCTGTTCTGGAAAACACAAAAGTAATTATTTCGAATTGTGGAATAGTTTTAAAAGATTCTTCTATATACAATAGCTTTAGATTGGGGAGCAGGAAGGGGGAAACACGTTCAAGACCGATAATACAGAATTAGAAAAATTATTTTTTTTAGTTTTTAAAGAGAGAAATCGATACTTAAAACGGACGTTCAAGACCAATAATACAGAATTAGAAAATGAAATTTTCTTTTTAAAGAGAGAAACAATACTTAAAACGGCATAATGGAAAAAACAATTGTGTTCTGTTTAATGTTCCTGAGATTAAAGGTGAGTCTGTTCTGGAAAACACAAAAGTTATAATTTCGAATTGTGGAATAGTTTTAAAAGATTCATCTATAAACAATTTCTTTAGATTTGGGAGAAGAAAGAGCGAAACACGTTCAAGACCGATAATACAAAATTAGAAAATGAAATTTTTTTTTTAAAGAGAGAAATCAATATTTCTTAAAACGGCATAATAGAAATACAATTGTGTTCTGGCGAAACACGTTCAAGACCGACAATACAGAATTAGAAAATGAAATTTTTTTTTTTAAAGAGAGAAACATTACTTAAAACGGCATAATGGAAAAATCAATTGTGTTCTGTTTAATGTTCCTGAGATTGACGGGGAGTCTGTTATGGAAAACACAAAAGAAGTAATTTCGAATTGTGGAATAGTTTTAAAAGAGTCTTCTATATACAATTGCTTTAGATTGGGGAGCAGAAAGGGCGAAACACGTTCAAGACCGATAATAAAGAATCAGAAAAATTATTTTTTTTAGTTTTTAAAGAGAGAAATCCATACTTAAAACGGACGTTCAAGACCAATAATACAGAATTAGAAAATGATTTTTTTTTTTTAAAGAGAGAAATTCAATACTTAAAACGTCATAATAGAAACAACAATTGTGTTCTGTTTAATGTTCCTGAGATTAAAGGTGAGTCTGTTCTGGAAATCACAAAAGAAATAATTTCGAATTGTAGAGTACTTTTAAAAGATTCTTCGATAAACAATTGCTTTAGATTGGGGAGAAGAAAGGGCAAAACACGTTCAAGACCGATAATAAAGAATCAGAAAATGAATTTATTTTTTAAAGAGAGAAATTAATACTTCTTAAAACGGCATAATAGAAAAAACAATTGTGTTCTGATTAATGTTCCTGAGATTGACGGTGAGTCTGTTCTGGAAAACACAAAAGTTATAATTTCGAATTGTGGAATAGTTTTAAAAGATTCTTCTATATACAATTGCTTTTGATTGGGGAGAAGAAAGGGCGAAACACGTTCAAGACCGATAATACAGAATTAGAAAATGAAATGTTTTTTTAAAAGAGAGAAATCAATACTTCTTTAAACGGCATAATAGAAAAAACAATTGTGTTCTGATTAATGTTCCTGAGATTGACGGTGAGTCTGTTCTGGAAAACACAAAAGTTATAATTTCGAATTGTGGAATAGTTTTAAAAGATTCATCTATAAACAATTTCTTTAGATTTGGGAGAAGAAAGGGCGAAACACGTTCAAGACCGATAATACAAAATTAGAAAATGAATTTTTTTTTTAAAGAGAGAAATCAATACTTCTTAAAACGGCATAATAGAAAAAACAATTTTGTTCTGGCGAAACACGTTCAAGACCGACAATACAGAATTAGAAAATGTAATTTTTTTTTTTAAAGAGAGAAACATTACTTATAACGGCATAATGGAAAAATCAATTGTGTTCTGTTTAATGTTCCTGAGATTGACGGGGAGTCTGTTCTGGAAAACACAATAGTAATAATTTTGAATTGTGGAATCATTTTAAAAGATTCTTCGATAAACAATTGCTTTTGATTGGGGAGAAGAAAGGGCAAAACACGTTGAAGACCGATAATAAAGAATCAGAAAATGAATTTTTTTTTTAAAGAGAGAAATCAATACTTCGTAAAACGGCATAATAGAAAAAACAATTGTGTTCTGGCGAAACACGTTCAAGACCGACAATACAGAATTAGAAAATGAAATTTTTTTTTTAAAGAGAGAAACATTACTTAAAACGGCATAATGGAAAAATCAATTGTGTTCTGTTTAATGTTCCTGAGATTAACGGGGAGTCTGTTCTGGAAAACACAAAAGTAATTATTTCGAATTGTGGAATAGTTTTAAAAGATTCTTCTATATACAATAGCTTTAGATTGGGGAGAAGAAAGGGCGAAACACGTTCAAGACCGATAATACAGAATTAGAAAAATTATTTTTTTTTGTTTTTAAAGAGAGAAATCGATACTTAAAACGGACGTTCAAGACCAATAATACAGAATTAGAAAATGAAATTTTCTTTTTAAAGAGAGAAACAATACTTAAAACGGCATAATGGAAAAAACAAGTGTGTTCTGTTTAATGTTCCTGAGATTAAAAAAAATGGACTTTTCTAGAAATCACAAAAGTCATAATTTTGAATTGTGGAATAGTTTTAAAAGATTCTTCTATATACAATTGCTTTTGATTGGGGAGAAGAAAGGGCGAAACACGTTTAAGACCGATAATACAGAATTAGAAAATGAAATGTTTTTTTTAAAGAGAGAGATCAATACTTCTTAAAATGGCATAATAGAAAAAACAATTGTGTTCTGATTAATGTTCCTGAGATTGACGGTGAGTCTGTTCTGGAAAACACAAAAGTTATAATTTCGAATTGTGGAATAGTTTTAAAAGATTCATTTATAAACAATTTCTTTAGATTTGGGAGAAGAAAGGGCGAAACACGTTCAAGACCGATAATACAAAATTAGAAAATGAATTTTTTTTTTTAAAGAGAGAAATCGATACTTCTTAAAACGGCAAAATAGAAAAAACAATTGTGTTCTGGCGAAACACGTTCAAGACCGACAATTCAGAATTAGAAAATGTAATTTTTTTTTTTAAAGAGAGAAACATTACTTAAAACGGCATAATGGAAAAATCAATTGTGTTCTGTTTAATGTTCCTGAGATTGACGGGGAGTCTGTTCTGGAAAACACAAAAGAAGTAATTTCGAATTGTGGAATAGTTTTAAAAGAGTCTTCTATATACAATTGCTTTAGATTGGGGAGCAGAAAGGGCGAAACACGTTCAAGACCGATAATAAAGAATCAGAAAAATTATTTTTTTTAGTTTTTAAAGAGAGAAATCCATACTTAAAACGGACGTTCAAGACCAATAAAACAGAATTAGAAAATGATTTTTTTTTTTTAAAGAGAGAAATTCAATACTTAAAACGGCATAATAGAAACAACAATTGTGTTCTGTTTAATGTTCCTGAGATTAAAGGTGAGTCTGTTCTGGAAATCACAAAAGAAATAATTTCGAATTGTAGAGTACTTTTAAAAGATTCTTCTATAAACATTTGCTTTAGATTGGGGAGTAGAAAGGGCAAAACACGTTTAAGACCGTAAATACAGAATTAGAAAATTATTATTTTTTTTAAGAGAGAAATTCAATACTTAAAACGGCATAATAGAAAAAACAATTGTGTTCTGGTCAATGTTACTGAGATTAAAGGTGAGTCTGTTCTGGAAATCACAAAAGAAATAATTTCGAATTGTAGAGTACTTTTAAAAGATTCTTCTATAAACATTTGCTTTAGATTGGGGAGTAGAAAGGGCGAAACACGTTTAAGACCGATAATACAGAATTAGAAAAATTATTTTTTTTAGTTTTTAAAGAGAGAAATCCATACTTAAAACGGACGTTCAAGACCAATAATACAGAATTAGAAAATGAAATTTTCTTTTTAAAGAGAGAAACAATACTTAAAACGGCATAATGGAAAAAACAATTGTGTTCTGGTCAATGTTCCTGAGATTGACGGGGTGTCTGTTCTGGAAAACACAAAAGTAATTATTTCGATTTGTTGAATAGTTTTAATATATTCTTCTATATACAATTGCTTTTGATTGGGGAGAAGAAAGGGCGAAACACGTTCAAGACCGATAATACAAAATTAGAAAATGAATTTTTTTTTGTAAAGAGTGAAATCAATACTTCTTAAAACAGCATAATAGAAAAAACAATTGTGTTCTGGCGAAACACGTTCAAGACCGACAATACAGAATTAGAAAATGAAATTTTTTTTTTTAAAGAGAGAAACATTACTTATAACGGCATAATGGAAAAATCAATTGTGTTCTGTTTAATGTTCCTGAGATTGACGGGGAGTCTGTTCTGAAAAACACAATAGTAATAATTTTGAATTGTGGAATCATTTTAAAAGATTCGTCGATAAACAATTGCTTTAGATTGGGGAGAAGAAAGGGCAAAACACGTTGAAGACCGATAATAAAGAATCAGAAAATGAATTTTTTTTTTAAAGAGAGAAATCAATACTTCTTAAAACGGCATAATAGAAAAAACAATTGTGTTCTGGCGAAACACGTTCAAGACCGACAATACAGAATTAGAAAATGAAATTTTTTTTTTAAAGAGAGAAACATTACTTAAAACGGCATAATGGAAAAATCAATTGTGTTCTGTTTAATGTTCCTGAGATTAACGGGGAGTCTGTTCTGGAAAACACAAAAGTAATTATTTCGAATTGTGGAATAGTTTTAAAAGATTCTTCTATATACAATAGCTTTAGATTGGGGAGAAGAAAGGGCGAAACACGTTCAAGACCGATAATACAGAATTAGAAAAATTATTTTTTTTTGTTTTTAAAGAGAGAAATCGATACTTAAAACGGACGTTCAAGACCGTAAATACAGAATTAGAAAATAATTTTTTTTTTAAAGAGAGAAATTCAATACTTAAAACGGCATAATGGAAAAAACAATTGTGTTCTGGTCAATGTTCCTGAGATTGACGGGGAGTCTGTTCTGGAAAACACAAAAGTAATTATTTCGAATTGTGGAATCGTTTTAAAAGATTCTTCTATATACAATTGCTTTTGATTGGGGAGAAGAAAGGGCGAAACACGTTTAAGACCGATAATACAGAATTAGAAAATGAAATGTTTTTTTTAAAGAGAGAGATCAATACTTCTTAAAACGCCATAATAGAAAAAACAATTGTGTTCTGGCGAAACACGTTCAAGACCGACAATACAGAATTAGAAAATGATTTTTTTTTTTAAAGAGAGAAATTCAATACTTAAAACGGCATAATAGAAACAACAATTGTGTTCTGTTTAATGTTGCTGAGATTAACGGGGAGTCTGTTCTGGAAAACACAAAAGTAATTATTTCGAATTGTGGAATAGTTTTAAAAGATTCTTCTATATACAATAGCTTTAGATTGGGGAGAAGAAAGGGCGAAACACGTTCAAGACCGATAATACAGAATTAGAAAATGAAATTTTTTTTTAAAAGAGAGAAATCAATACTTCTTAAAACGGCATAATAGAAAAAACAATTGTGTTCTGTTTAATGTTCCTGAGATTGACGGGGAGTCTGTTATGGAAAACACAAAAGAAGTAATTTCGAATTGTGGAATAGTTTTAAAAGAGTCTTCTATATACAATTGCTTTAGATTGGGGAGCAGAAAGGGCGAAACACGTTCAAGACCGATAATAAAGAATCAGAAAAATTATTTTTTTTAGTTTTTAAAGAGAGAAATCCATACTTAAAACGGACGTTCAAGACCAATAATACAGAATTAGAAAATGATTTTTTTTTTTTAAAGAGAGAAATTCAATACTTAAAACGTCATAATAGAAACAACAATTGTGTTCTGTTTAATGTTCCTGAGATTAAAGGTGAGTCTGTTCTGGAAATCACAAAAGAAATAATTTCGAATTGTAGAGTACTTTTAAAAGATTCTTCGATAAACAATTGCTTTAGATTGGGGAGAAGAAAGGGCAAAACACGTTCAAGACCGATAATAAAGAATCAGAAAATGAATTTATTTTTTAAAGAGAGAAATTAATACTTCTTAAAACGGCATAATAGAAAAAACAATTGTGTTCTGATTAATGTTCCTGAGATTGACGGTGAGTCTGTTCTGGAAAACACAAAAGTTATAATTTCGAATTGTGGAATAGTTTTAAAAGATTCTTCTATATACAATTGCTTTTGATTGGGGAGAAGAAAGGGCGAAACACGTTCAAGACCGATAATACAGAATTAGAAAATGAAATGTTTTTTTAAAAGAGAGAAATCAATACTTCTTTAAACGGCATAATAGAAAAAACAATTGTGTTCTGATTAATGTTCCTGAGATTGACGGTGAGTCTGTTCTGGAAAACACAAAAGTTATAATTTCGAATTGTGGAATAGTTTTAAAAGATTCATCTATAAACAATTTCTTTAGATTTGGGAGAAGAAAGGGCGAAACACGTTCAAGACCGATAATACAAAATTAGAAAATGAATTTTTTTTTTAAAGAGAGAAATCAATACTTCTTAAAACGGCATAATAGAAAAAACAATTTTGTTCTGGCGAAACACGTTCAAGACCGACAATACAGAATTAGAAAATGTAATTTTTTTTTTTAAAGAGAGAAACATTACTTATAACGGCATAATGGAAAAATCAATTGTGTTCTGTTTAATGTTCCTGAGATTGACGGGGAGTCTGTTCTGGAAAACACAATAGTAATAATTTTGAATTGTGGAATCATTTTAAAAGATTCTTCGATAAACAATTGCTTTTGATTGGGGAGAAGAAAGGGCAAAACACGTTGAAGACCGATAATAAAGAATCAGAAAATGAATTTTTTTTTTAAAGAGAGAAATCAATACTTCGTAAAACGGCATAATAGAAAAAACAATTGTGTTCTGGCGAAACACGTTCAAGACCGACAATACAGAATTAGAAAATGAAATTTTTTTTTTAAAGAGAGAAACATTACTTTAAACGGCATAATGGAAAAATCAATTGTGTTCTGTTTAATGTTCCTGAGATTAACGGGGAGTCTGTTCTGGAAAACACAAAAGTAATTATTTCGAATTGTGGAATAGTTTTAAAAGATTCTTCTATATACAATAGCTTTAGATTGGGGAGAAGAAAGGGCGAAACACGTTCAAGACCGATAATACAGAATTAGAAAAATTATTTTTTTTTGTTTTTAAAGAGAGAAATCGATACTTAAAACGGACGTTCAAGACCAATAATACAGAATTAGAAAATGAAATTTTCTTTTTAAAGAGAGAAACAATACTTAAAACGGCATAATGGAAAAAACAAGTGTGTTCTGTTTAATGTTCCTGAGATTAAAAAAAATGGACTTTTCTAGAAATCACAAAAGTCATAATTTTGAATTGTGGAATAGTTTTAAAAGATTCTTCTATATACAATTGCTTTTGATTGGGGAGAAGAAAGGGCGAAACACGTTTAAGACCGATAATACAGAATTAGAAAATGAAATGTTTTTTTTAAAGAGAGAGATCAATACTTCTTAAAATGGCATAATAGAAAAAACAATTGTGTTCTGATTAATGTTCCTGAGATTGACGGTGAGTCTGTTCTGGAAAACACAAAAGTTATAATTTCGAATTGTGGAATAGTTTTAAAAGATTCATTTATAAACAATTTCTTTAGATTTGGGAGAAGAAAGGGCGAAACACGTTCAAGACCGATAATACAAAATTAGAAAATGAATTTTTTTTTTTAAAGAGAGAAATCGATACTTCTTAAAACGGCAAAATAGAAAAAACAATTGTGTTCTGGCGAAACACGTTCAAGACCGACAATTCAGAATTAGAAAATGTAATTTTTTTTTTTAAAGAGAGAAACATTACTTAAAACGGCATAATGGAAAAATCAATTGTGTTCTGTTTAATGTTCCTGAGATTGACGGGGAGTCTGTTCTGGAAAACACAAAAGAAGTAATTTCGAATTGTGGAATAGTTTTAAAAGAGTCTTCTATATACAATTGCTTTAGATTGGGGAGCAGAAAGGGCGAAACACGTTCAAGACCGATAATAAAGAATCAGAAAAATTATTTTTTTTAGTTTTTAAAGAGAGAAATCCATACTTAAAACGGACGTTCAAGACCAATAAAACAGAATTAGAAAATGATTTTTTTTTTTTAAAGAGAGAAATTCAATACTTAAAACGGCATAATAGAAACAACAATTGTGTTCTGTTTAATGTTCCTGAGATTAAAGGTGAGTCTGTTCTGGAAATCACAAAAGAAATAATTTCGAATTGTAGAGTACTTTTAAAAGATTCTTCTATAAACATTTGCTTTAGATTGGGGAGTAGAAAGGGCAAAACACGTTTAAGACCGTAAATACAGAATTAGAAAATTATTATTTTTTTTAAGAGAGAAATTCAATACTTAAAACGGCATAATAGAAAAAACAATTGTGTTCTGGTCAATGTTACTGAGATTAAAGGTGAGTCTGTTCTGGAAATCACAAAAGAAATAATTTCGAATTGTAGAGTACTTTTAAAAGATTCTTCTATAAACATTTGCTTTAGATTGGGGAGTAGAAAGGGCGAAACACGTTTAAGACCGATAATACAGAATTAGAAAAATTATTTTTTTTAGTTTTTAAAGAGAGAAATCCATACTTAAAACGGACGTTCAAGACCAATAATACAGAATTAGAAAATGAAATTTTCTTTTTAAAGAGAGAAACAATACTTAAAACGGCATAATGGAAAAAACAATTGTGTTCTGGTCAATGTTCCTGAGATTGACGGGGTGTCTGTTCTGGAAAACACAAAAGTAATTATTTCGAATTGTTGAATAGTTTTAATATATTCTTCTATATACAATTGCTTTTGATTGGGGAGAAGAAAGGGCGAAACACGTTCAAGACCGATAATACAAAATTAGAAAATGAATTTTTTTTTGTAAAGAGTGAAATCAATACTTCTTAAAACAGCATAATAGAAAAAACAATTGTGTTCTGGCGAAACACGTTCAAGACCGACAATACAGAATTAGAAAATGAAATTTTTTTTTTAAAGAGAGAAACATTACTTAAAACGGCATAATGGAAAAATCAATTGTGTTCTGTTTAATGTTCCTGAGATTAACGGGGAGTCTGTTCTGGAAAACACAAAAGTAATTATTTCGAATTGTGGAATAGTTTTAAAAGATTCTTCTATATACAATAGCTTTAGATTGGGGAGAAGAAAGGGCGAAACACGTTCAAGACCGATAATACAGAATTAGAAAAATTATTTTTTTTTGTTTTTAAAGAGAGAAATCGATACTTAAAACGGACGTTCAAGACCGTAAATACAGAATTAGAAAATAATTTTTTTTTTAAAGAGAGAAATTCAATACTTAAAACGGCATAATGGAAAAAACAATTGTGTTCTGGTCAATGTTCCTGAGATTGACGGGGAGTCTGTTCTGGAAAACACAAAAGTAATTATTTCGAATTGTGGAATCGTTTTAAAAGATTCTTCTATATACAATTGCTTTAGATTTGGGAGAAGAAAGGGCGAAACACGTTCAAGACCGATAATACAAAATTAGAAAATGAATTTTTTTTTTTAAAGAGAGAAATCGATACTTCTTAAAACGGCAAAATAGAAAAAACAATTGTGTTCTGGCGAAACACGTTCAAGACCGACAATTCAGAATTAGAAAATGTAATTTTTTTTTTTAAAGAGAGAAACATTACTTAAAACGGCATAATGGAAAAATCAATTGTGTTCTGTTTAATGTTCCTGAGATTGACGGGGAGTCTGTTCTGGAAAACACAAAAGAAGTAATTTCGAATTGTGGAATAGTTTTAAAAGAGTCTTCTATATACAATTGCTTTAGATTGGGGAGCAGAAAGGGCGAAACACGTTCAAGACCGATAATAAAGAATCAGAAAAATTATTTTTTTTAGTTTTTAAAGAGAGAAATCCATACTTAAAACGGACGTTCAAGACCAATAAAACAGAATTAGAAAATGATTTTTTTTTTTTAAAGAGAGAAATTCAATACTTAAAACGGCATAATAGAAACAACAATTGTGTTCTGTTTAATGTTCCTGAGATTAAAGGTGAGTCTGTTCTGGAAATCACAAAAGAAATAATTTCGAATTGTAGAGTACTTTTAAAAGATTCTTCTATAAACATTTGCTTTAGATTGGGGAGTAGAAAGGGCAAAACACGTTTAAGACCGTAAATACAGAATTAGAAAATTATTATTTTTTTTAAGAGAGAAATTCAATACTTAAAACGGCATAATAGAAACAACAATTGTGTTCTGATTAATGTTCCTGAGATTGACGGTGAGTCTGTTCTGGAAAACACAAAAGTTATAATTTCGAATTGTGGAATAGTTTTAAAAGATTCATTTATAAACAATTTCTTTAGATTTGGGAGAAGAAAGGGCGAAACACGTTCAAGACCGATAATACAAAATTAGAAAATGAATTTTTTTTTTTAAAGAGAGAAATCGATACTTCTTAAAACGGCAAAATAGAAAAAACAATTGTGTTCTGGCGAAACACGTTCAAGACCGACAATTCAGAATTAGAAAATGTAATTTTTTTTTTTAAAGAGAGAAACATTACTTAAAACGGCATAATGGAAAAATCAATTGTGTTCTGTTTAATGTTCCTGAGATTGACGGGGAGTCTGTTCTGGAAAACACAAAAGAAGTAATTTCGAATTGTGGAATAGTTTTAAAAGAGTCTTCTATATACAATTGCTTTAGATTGGGGAGCAGAAAGGGCGAAACACGTTCAAGACCGATAATAAAGAATCAGAAAAATTATTTTTTTTAGTTTTTAAAGAGAGAAATCCATACTTAAAACGGACGTTCAAGACCAATAAAACAGAATTAGAAAATGATTTTTTTTTTTTAAAGAGAGAAATTCAATACTTAAAACGGCATAATAGAAACAACAATTGTGTTCTGTTTAATGTTCCTGAGATTAAAGGTGAGTCTGTTCTGGAAATCACAAAAGAAATAATTTCGAATTGTAGAGTACTTTTAAAAGATTCTTCTATAAACATTTGCTTTAGATTGGGGAGTAGAAAGGGCAAAACACGTTTAAGACCGTAAATACAGAATTAGAAAATTATTATTTTTTTTAAGAGAGAAATTCAATACTTAAAACGGCATAATAGAAAAAACAATTGTGTTCTGGTCAATGTTACTGAGATTAAAGGTGAGTCTGTTCTGGAAATCACAAAAGAAATAATTTCGAATTGTAGAGTACTTTTAAAAGATTCTTCTATAAACATTTGCTTTAGATTGGGGAGTAGAAAGGGCGAAACACGTTTAAGACCGATAATACAGAATTAGAAAAATTATTTTTTTTAGTTTTTAAAGAGAGAAATCCATACTTAAAACGGACGTTCAAGACCAATAATACAGAATTAGAAAATGAAATTTTCTTTTTAAAGAGAGAAACAATACTTAAAACGGCATAATGGAAAAAACAATTGTGTTCTGGTCAATGTTCCTGAGATTGACGGGGTGTCTGTTCTGGAAAACACAAAAGTAATTATTTCGAATTGTTGAATAGTTTTAATATATTCTTCTATATACAATTGCTTTTGATTGGGGAGAAGAAAGGGCGAAACACGTTCAAGACCGATAATACAAAATTAGAAAATGAATTTTTTTTTGTAAAGAGTGAAATCAATACTTCTTAAAACAGCATAATAGAAAAAACAATTGTGTTCTGGCGAAACACGTTCAAGACCGACAATACAGAATTAGAAAATGAATTTTTTTTTTTTAAAGAGAGAAACATTACTTATAACGGCATAATGGAAAAATCAATTGTGTTCTGTTTAATGTTCCTGAGATTGACGGGGAGTCTGTTCTGAAAAACACAATAGTAATAATTTTGAATTGTGGAATCATTTTAAAAGATTCGTCGATAAACAATTGCTTTAGATTGGGGAGAAGAAAGGGCAAAACACGTTGAAGACCGATAATAAAGAATCAGAAAATGAATTTTTTTTTTAAAGAGAGAAATCAATACTTCTTAAAACGGCATAATAGAAAAAACAATTGTGTTCTGGCGAAACACGTTCAAGACCGACAATACAGAATTAGAAAATGAAATTTTTTTTTTAAAGAGAGAAACATTACTTAAAACGGCATAATGGAAAAATCAATTGTGTTCTGTTTAATGTTCCTGAGATTAACGGGGAGTCTGTTCTGGAAAACACAAAAGTAATTATTTCGAATTGTGGAATAGTTTTAAAAGATTCTTCTATATACAATAGCTTTAGATTGGGGAGAAGAAAGGGCGAAACACGTTCAAGACCGATAATACAGAATTAGAAAAATTATTTTTTTTTGTTTTTAAAGAGAGAAATCGATACTTAAAACGGACGTTCAAGACCGTAAATACAGAATTAGAAAATAATTTTTTTTTTAAAGAGAGAAATTCAATACTTAAAACGGCATAATGGAAAAAACAATTGTGTTCTGGTCAATGTTCCTGAGATTGACGGGGAGTCTGTTCTGGAAAACACAAAAGTAATTATTTCGAATTGTGGAATCGTTTTAAAAGATTCTTCTATATACAATTGCTTTTGATTGGGGAGAAGAAAGGGCGAAACACGTTTAAGACCGATAATACAGAATTAGAAAATGAAATGTTTTTTTTAAAGAGAGAGATCAATACTTCTTAAAACGCCATAATAGAAAAAACAATTGTGTTCTGGCGAAACACGTTCAAGACCGACAATACAGAATTAGAAAATGATTTTTTTTTTTAAAGAGAGAAATTCAATACTTAAAACGGCATAATAGAAACAACAATTGTGTTCTGTTTAATGTTGCTGAGATTAACGGGGAGTCTGTTCTGGAAAACACAAAAGTAATTATTTCGAATTGTGGAATAGTTTTAAAAGATTCTTCTATATACAATAGCTTTAGATTGGGGAGAAGAAAGGGCGAAACACGTTCAAGACCGATAATACAGAATTAGAAAATGAAATGTTTTTTTAAAAGAGAGAAATCAATACTTCTTAAAACGGCATAATAGAAAAAACAATTGTGTTCTGATCAATGTTCCTGAGATTGACGGTGAGTCTGTTCTGGAAAACACAAAAGTAATTATTTCGAATTGTTGAATAGTTTTAATATATTCTTCTATATACAATTGCTTTTGATTGGGGAGAAGAAAGGGCGAAACACGTTCAAGACCGATAATACAAAATTAGAAAATGAATTTTTTTTTGTAAAGAGTGAAATCAATACTTCTTAAAACAGCATAATAGAAAAAACAATTGTGTTCTGGCGAAACACGTTCAAGACCGACAATACAGAATTAGAAAATGAAATTTTTTTTTTTAAAGAGAGAAACATTACTTATAACGGCATAATGGAAAAATCAATTGTGTTCTGTTTAATGTTCCTGAGATTGACGGGGAGTCTGTTCTGAAAAACACAATAGTAATAATTTTGAATTGTGGAATCATTTTAAAAGATTCGTCGATAAACAATTGCTTTAGATTGGGGAGAAGAAAGGGCAAAACACGTTGAAGACCGATAATAAAGAATCAGAAAATGAATTTTTTTTTTAAAGAGAGAAATCAATACTTCTTAAAACGGCATAATAGAAAAAACAATTGTGTTCTGGCGAAACACGTTCAAGACCGACAATACAGAATTAGAAAATGAAATTTTTTTTTTAAAGAGAGAAACATTACTTAAAACGGCATAATGGAAAAATCAATTGTGTTCTGTTTAATGTTCCTGAGATTAAAGGTGAGTCTGTTCTGGAAATCACAAAAGTCATAATTTCGAATTGTGGAATCGTTTTAAAAGATTCTTCTATATACAATTGCTTTTGATTGGGGAGAAGAAAGGGCGAAACACGTTTAAGACCGATAATACAGAATTAGAAAATGAAATGTTTTTTTTAAAGAGAGAGATCAATACTTCTTAAAACGGCATAATAGAAAAAACAATTGTGTTCTGGCGAAACACGTTCAAGACCGACAATACAGAATTAGAAAATGATTTTTTTTTTTAAAGAGAGAAATTCAATACTTCTTAAAACGGCATAATAGAAAAAACAATTGTGTTCTAGTCAATGTTCCTGAGATTAAAGGTGAGTCTGTTCTGGAAATCACAAAAGAAATAATTTCGAATTGTGGAATAGTTTTAAAAGATTCTTCTATATACAATAGCTTTAGATTGGGGAGAAGAAAGGGCGAAACACGTTCAAGACCGATAATACAGAATTAGAAAATGAAATGTTTTTTTAAAAGAGAGAAATCAATACTTCTTAAAACGGCATAATAGAAAAAACAATTGTGTTCTGGCGAAACACGTTCAAGACCGACAATACAGAATTAGAAAATGATTTTTTTTTTTAAAGAGAGAAATTCAATACTTAAAACGGCATAATAGAAACAACAATTGTGTTCTGTTTAATGTTGCTGAGATTAACGGGGAGTCTGTTCTGGAAAACACAAAAGAAATAATTTCGAATTGTAGAGTACTTTTAAAAGATTCTTCTATAAACATTTGCTTTAGATTGGGGAGTAGAAAGGGCGAAACACGTTTAAGACCGTAAATACAGAATTAGAAAATAATTTTTTTTTAAAGAGAGAAATTCAATACTTAAAACGGCATAATGGAAAAAACAATTGTGTTCTGGTCAATGTTCCTGAGATTGACGGGGAGTCTGTTCTGGAAAACACAAAAGTAATTATTTCGAATTGTTGAATAGTTTTAAAATATTCTTCTATATACAATTGATTTTGATTGGGGAGAAGAAAGGGCGAAACACGTTAAAGACCGATAATACAAAATTAAAAAATGAAATTTTTTTTTTTAAAGAGAGAAATTAATACTTCTTAAAACGGCATAATAGAAAAAACAATTGTGTTCTGGCGAAACACGTTCAAGACCGACAATACAGAATTAGAAAATGAAATTTTTTTTTTAAAGAGAGAAACATTACTTAAAACGGCATAATGGAAAAATCAATTGTGTTCTGTTTAATGTTCCTGAGATTAACGGGGAGTCTGTTCTGGAAAACACAAAAGTAATTATTTCGAATTGTGGAATAGTTTTAAAAGATTCTTCTATATACAATAGCTTTAGATTGGGGAGAAGAAAGGGCGAAACACGTTCAAGACCGATAATACAGAATTAGAAAATGAAATGTTTTTTTAAAAGAGAGAAATCAATACTTCTTAAAACGGCATAATAGAAAAAACAATTGTGTTCTGATTAATGTTCCTGAGATTGACGGTGAGTCTGTTCTGGAAAACACAAAAGTTATAATTTCGAATTGTGAAATAGTTTTAAAAGATTCATCTATAAACAATTTCTTTAGATTTGGGAGAAGAAAGGGCGAAACACGTTCAAGACCGATAATACAAAATTAGAAAATGAAATTTTTTTTTTAAAGAGAGAAATCAATACTTCTTAAAACGGCATAATAGAAAAAACAATTGTGTTCTGGCGAAACACGTTCAAGACCGACAATACAGAATTAGAAAATGAATTTTTTTTTTTTAAAGAGAGAAACATTACTTAAAACGGCATTATGGAAAAATCAATTGTGTTCTGTTTAATGTTCCTGAGATTGACGGGGAGTCTGTTCTGGAAAACACAAAAGAAGTAATTTCGAATTGTGGAATAGGTTTAAAAGAGTCTTCTATATACAATTGCTTTAGATTGGGGAGCAGAAAGGGCGAAACACGTTCAAGACCGATAATAAAGAATCAGAAAAATTATTTTTTTTAGTTTTTAAAGAGAGAAATCCATACTTAAAACGGACGTTCAAGACCAATAAAACAGAATTAGAAAATGATTTTTTTTTTTTAAAGAGAGAAATTCAATACTTAAAACGGCAAAATAGAAACAACAATTGTGTTCTGTTTAATGTTCCTGAGATTAAAGGTGAGTCTGTTCTGGAAATCACAAAAGAAATAATTTCGAATTGTAGAGTACTTTTAAAAGATTCTTCTATAAACATTTGCCTTAGATTGGGGAGTAGAAAGGGCAAAACACGTTTAAGACCGTAAATACAGAATTAGAAAATAATTTTTTTTTTAAAGAGAGAAATTCAATACTTAAAACGGCATAATGGAAAAAACAATTGTGTTCTGGCGAAACACGTTCAAGACCGACAATACAGAATTAGAAAATGAAATTTTTTTTTTAAAGAGAGAAACATTACTTAAAACGGCATAATGGAAAAATCAATTGTGTTCTGTTTAATGTTCCTGAGATTAACGGGGAGTCTGTTCTGGAAAACACAAAAGTAATTATTTCGAATTGTGGAATAGTTTTAAAAGATTCTTCTATATACAATAGCTTTAGATTGGGGAGAAGAAAGGGCGAAACACGTTCAAGACCGATAATACAGAATTAGAAAAATTATTTTTTTTTGTTTTTAAAGAGAGAAATCGATACTTAAAACGGACGTTCAAGACCAATAATACAGAATTAGAAAATGAAATTTTCTTTTTAAAGAGAGAAACAATACTTAAAACGGCATAATGGAAAAAACAATTGTGTTCTGTTTAATGTTCCTGAGATTAAAGGTGAGTCTGTTCTGGAAATCACAAAAGTCATAATTTCGAATTGTGGAATCGTTTTAAAAGATTCTTCTATATACAATTGCTTTTGATTGGGGAGAAGAAAGGGCGAAACACGTTTAAGACCGATAATACAGAATTAGAAAATGAAATGTTTTTTTTAAAGAGAGAGATCAATACTTCTTAAAACGGCATAATAGAAAAAACAATTGTGATCTGGCGAAACACGTTCAAGACCGACAATACAGAATTAGAAAATGATTTTTTTTTTTAAAGAGAGAAATTCAATACTTAAAACGGCATAATAGAAACAACAATTGTGTTCTGATTAATGTTCCTGAGATTGACGGTGAGTCTGTTCTGGAAAACACAAAAGTTATAATTTCGAATTGTGAAATAGTTTTAAAAGATTCATCTATAAACAATTTCTTTTGATTTGGGAGAAGAAAGGGCGAAACACGTTCAAGACCGATAATACAAAATTAGAAAATGAAATTTTTTTTTTAAAGAGAGAAATCAATACTTCTTAAAACGGCATAATAGAAAAAACAATTGTGTTCTGGCGAAACACGTTCAAGACCGACATACAGAATTAGAAAATGAAATTTTTTTTTTTAAAGAGAGAAACATTACTTAAAACGGCATTATGGAAAAATCAATTGTGTTCTGTTTAATGTTCCTGAGATTGACGGGGAGTCTGTTCTGGAAAACACAAAAGAAGTAATTTCGAATTGTGGAATAGGTTTAAAAGAGTCTTCTATATACAATTGCTTTAGATTGGGGAGCAGAAAGGGCGAAACACGTTCAAGACCGATAATAAAGAATCAGAAAAAATATTTTTTTTAGTTTTTAAAGAGAGAAATCCATACTTAAAATGGACGTTCAAGACCAATAAAACAGAATTAGAAAATGATTTTTTTTTTTAAAGAGAGAAATTCAATACTTAAAACGGCAAAATAGAAACAACAATTGTGTTCTGTTTAATGTTCCTGAGATTAAAGGTGAGTCTGTTCTGGAAATCACAAAAGAAATAATTTCGAATTGTAGAGTACTTTTAAAAGATTCTTCTATAAACATTTGCCTTAGATTGGGGAGTAGAAAGGGCGAAACACGTTTAAGACCGTAAATACAGAATTAGAAAATAATTTTTTTTTTAAAGAGAGAAATTCAATACTTCTTAAAACGGCATAATAGAAAAAACAATTGTGTTCTGGTCAATGTTCCTGAGATTGACGGGGAGTCTGTTCTGGAAAACACAAAAGTAATTATTTCGAATTGTTGAATAGTTTTAAAATATTCTTCTATATACAATTGCTTTTGATTGGGGAGAAGAAAGGGCGAAACACGTTCAAGACCGATAATACAAAATTAGAAAATGAATTTTTTTTTTAAAGAGAGAAATCAATACTTCTTAAAACGGCATAATAGAAAAAACAATTGTGTTCTGGCGAAACACGTTCAAGACCGACAATACAGAATTAGAAAATGATATTTTTTTTTTAAAGAGAGAAACATTACTTAAAACGGCATAATGGAAAAATCAATTGTGTTCTGTTTAATGTTCCTGAGATTAACGGGGAGTCTGTTCTGGAAAACACAAAAGTAATTATTTCGAATTGTGGAATAGTTTTAAAAGATTCTTCTATATACAATAGCTTTAGATTGGGGAGAAGAAAGGGCGAAACACGTTCAAGACCGATAATACAGAATTAGAAAAATTATTTTTTTTTGTTTTTAAAGAGAGAAATCGATACTTAAAACGGACGTTCAAGACCAATAATACAGAATTAGAAAATGAAATTTTCTTTTTAAAGAGAGAAACAATACTTAAAACGGCATAATGGAAAAAACAATTGTGTTCTGTTTAATGTTCCTGAGATTAAAGGTGAGTCTGTTCTGGAAATCACAAAAGTCATAATTTCGAATTGTGGAATCGTTTTAAAAGATTCTTCTATATACAATTGCTTTTGATTGGGGAGAAGAAAGGGCGAAACACGTTTAAGACCGATAATACAGAATTAGAAAATGAAATGTTTTTTTTAAAGAGAGAGATCAATACTTCTTAAAACGGCATAATAGAAAAAACAATTGTGTTCTGGCGAAACACGTTCAAGACCGACAATACAGAATAAGAAAATGATTTTTTTTTTTAAAGAGAGAAATTCAATACTTAAAACGGCATAATAGAAACAACAATTGTGTTCTGTTTAATGTTGCTGAGATTAACGGGGAGTCTGTTCTGGAAAACACAAAAGTAATTATTTCGAATTGTGGAATAGTTTTAAAAGATTCTTCTATATACAATAGCTTTAGATTGGGGAGAAGAAAGGGCGAAACACGTTCAAGACCGATAATACAGAATTAGAAAATGAAATGTTTTTTTAAAAGAGAGAAATCAATACTTCTTAAAACGGCATAATAGAAAAAACAATTGTGTTCTGATTAATGTTCCTGAGATTGACGGTGAGTCTGTTCTGGAAAACACAAAAGTTATAATTTCGAATTGTGAAATAGTTTTAAAAGATTCATCTATAAACAATTTCTTTAGATTTGGGAGAAGAAAGGGCGAAACACGTTCAAGACCGATAATACAAAATTAGAAAATGAAATTTTTTTTTTAAAGAGAGAAATCAATACTTCTTAAAACGGCATAATAGAAAAAACAATTGTGTTCTGGCGAAACACGTTCAAGACCGACAATACAGAATTAGAAAATGAAATTTTTTTTTTTAAAGAGAGAAACATTATTTAAAACGGCATTATGGAAAAATCAATTGTGTTCTGTTTAATGTTCCTGAGATTGACGGGGAGTCTGTTCTGGAAAACACAAAAGAAGTAATTTCGAATTGTGGAATAGGTTTAAAAGAGTCTTCTATATACAATTGCTTTAGATTGGGGAGCAGAAAGGGCGAAACACGTTCAAGACCGATAATAAAGAATCAGAAAAATTATTTTTTTTAGTTTTTAAAGAGAGAAATCCATACTTAAAACGGACGTTCAAGACCAATAAAACAGAATTAGAAAATGATTTTTTTTTTTTAAAGAGAGAAATTCAATACTTAAAACGGCAAAATAGAAACAACAATTGTGTTCTGTTTAATGTTCCTGAGATTAAAGGTGAGTCTGTTCTGGAAATCACAAAAGAAATAATTTCGAATTGTAGAGTACTTTTAAAAGATTCTTCTATAAACATTTGCCTTAGATTGGGGAGTAGAAAGGGCGAAACACGTTTAAGACCGTAAATACAGAATTAGAAAATAATTTTTTTTTTAAAGAGAGAAATTCAATACTTAAAACGGCATAATGGAAAAAACAATTGTGTTCTGGTCAATGTTCCTGAGATTGACGGGGAGTCTGTTCTGGAAAACACAAAAGTAATTATTTCGAATTGTTGAATAGTTTTAAAATATTCTTCTATATACAATTGCTTTTGATTGGGGAGAAGAAAGGGCGAAACACGTTCAAGACCGATAATACAAAATTAGAAAATGAATTTTTTTTTTAAAGAGAGAAATCAATACTTCTTAAAACGGCATAATAGAAAAAACAATTGTGTTCTGGCGAAACACGTTCAAGACCGACAATACAGAATTAGAAAATGAAATTTTTTTTTTAAAGAGAGAAACATTACTTAAAACGGCATAATGGAAAAATCAATTGTGTTCTGTTTAATGTTCCTGAGATTAACGGGGAGTCT
Organism: Troilus luridus; assembly: GCA_964056705.1. Classification (NCBI taxonomy): domain Eukaryota; kingdom Metazoa; phylum Arthropoda; class Insecta; order Hemiptera; family Pentatomidae; genus Troilus; species Troilus luridus. The sequence goes on along the minus strand of OZ057412.1, from coordinate 190,302,605 downwards.
GTTCTGGAAAACACAAAAGTAATTATTTCGAATTGTGGAATAGTTTTAAAAGATTCTTCTATATACAATAGCTTTAGATTGGGGAGAAGAAAGGGCGAAACACGTTCAAGACCGATAATACAGAATTAGAAAAATTATTTTTTTTTGTTTTTAAAGAGAGAAATCGATACTTAAAACGGACGTTCAAGACCAATAATACAGAATTAGAAAATGAAATTTTCTTTTTAAAGAGAGAAACAATACTTAAAACGGCATAATGGAAAAAACAATTGTGTTCTGTTTAATGTTCCTGAGATTAAAGGTGAGTCTGTTCTGGAAATCACAAAAGTCATAATTTCGAATTGTGGAATCGTTTTAAAAGATTCTTCTATATACAATTGCTTTTGATTGGGGAGAAGAAAGGGCGAAACACGTTTAAGACCGATAATACAGAATTAGAAAATGAAATGTTTTTTTTAAAGAGAGAGATCAATACTTCTTAAAACGGCATAATAGAAAAAACAATTGTGTTCTGGCGAAACACGTTCAAGACCGACAATACAGAATTAGAAAATGATTTTTTTTTTAAAAGAGAGAAATTCAATACTTAAAACGGCATAATAGAAACAACAATTGTGTTCTGTTTAATGTTGCTGAGATTAAAGGTGAGTCTGTTCTGGAAATCACAAAAGAAGTGATTTCGAATTGTGGAATAGTTTTAAAAGATTCTTCTATATACAATTGCTTTTGATTGGGGAGAAGAAAGGGCGAAACACGTTCAAGACCGATAATACAGAATTAGAAAATGAAATGTTTTTTTAAAAGAGAGAAATCAATACTTCTTAAAACGGCATAATAGAAAAAACAATTGTGTTCTGATTAATGTTCCTGAGATTGACGGTGAGTCTGTTCTGGAAAACACAAAAGTTATAATTTCGAATTGTGGAATAGTTTTAAAAGATTCATCTATAAACAATTTCTTTAGATTTGGGAGAAGAAAGGGCGAAACACGTTCAAGACCGATAATACAAAATTAGAAAATGAATTTTTTTTTTTAAAGAGAGAAATCAATACTTCTTAAAACGGCATAATAGAAAAAACAATTGTGTTCTGGCGAAACACGTTCAAGACCGACAATACAGAATTAGAAAATGTAATTTTTTTTTTTAAAGAGAGAAACATTACTTAAAACGGCATAATGGAAAAATCAATTGTGTTCTGTTTAATGTTCCTGAGATTGACGGGGAGTCTGTTCTGGAAAACACAAAAGAAGTAATTTCGAATTGTGGAATAGTTTTAAAAGAGTCTTCTATATACAATTGCTTTAGATTGGGGAGCAGAAAGGGCGAAACACGTTCAAGACCGATAATAAAGAATCAGAAAAATTATTTTTTTTAGTTTTTAAAGAGAGAAATCCATACTTAAAACGGAATAATGAAATAATTGCTTTAGATTGGGGAGAAGAAAGGGCGAAATACGTTCAAGACCGATAATACAGAATTAGAAAAATTATTTTTTCTAGTTTTTAAAGAGAGAAATCAATACTTAAAACGGACGTTCATGACCAATAATACAGGAATTAGAAAATGATTTTTTTTTTTTAAAGAGAGAAATTCAATACTTAAAACGGCATAATAGAAACAACAATTGTGTTCTGTTTAATGTTGCTAAGATTAAAGGTGAGTCTGTTCTGGAAATAACAAAAGAAATACTTTCGAATTGTAGAGTACTTTTAAAAGATTCTTCTATAAACATTTGCATTAGATTGGGGAGTAGAAAGGGCGAAACACGTTTAAGACCGTAAATACAGAATTAGAAAATTATTATTTTTTTAAAGAGAGAAAATCAATACTTAAAACGGCATAATAGAAAAAACAATTGTGTTCTGGTCAATGTTCCTGAGATTGACGGTGAGTCTGTTCTGGAAAACACAAAAGTCATAATTTCGAATTGTGGAATAGTTTTAAAAGATTCATCTACAAACAATTTCTTTAGATTTGGGAGAAGAAAGGGTGAAACACGTTCAAGACCGATAAATCAAAATTAGAAAATGAAATTTTTTTTTTAAAGAGAGAAATCAATATTTCTTAAAACGGCATAATAGAAAAAACAATTGTGTTCTGGCGAAACACGCGCAAGACCGACAATACAGAATTAGAAAATGATATATTTTTTTTTAAAGACAGAAACATTACTTAAAACGGCATAATGGAAAAATCAATTGTGTTCTGTTTAATGTTCCTGAGATTGACGGGGAGTCTGTTCTGGAAAACCAAAAGAAATAATTTCGAATTGTGGAATAGTTTTAAAATAGACTTCTATATACAATTGCTTTAGATTGGGGAGCAGAAAGGGCGAAACACGTTCAAGACCGATAATAAAGAATCAGAAAAATGATTTTTTTTTTAAAGATAGAAATTCAATACTTAAAACGGCATAATGGAATAAAGAATTGTGTTCTGATCAATGTTCCCGAGATTGACGGGGAGTCTGTTCTGGAAAACACAAAAGTAATTATTTCGAATTGTGGAATAGTTTTAAAAGATTCTTCTATATACAATAGCTTTAGATTGGGGAGAAGAAAGGGCGAAACACGTTCAAGACCGATAATACAGAATTAGAAAAATTATTTTTTTTAGTTTTTATAGAGAGAAATCGATACTTAAAACGGACGTTCAAGACCAATAATACAGAATTAGAAAATGAAATTTTCTTTTTAAAGAGAGAAACAATACTTAAAACGGCATAATGGAAAAAACAATTGTGTTCTGTTTTATGTTCCTGAGATTAAAGGTGAGTCTGTTCTGGAAATCACAAAAGAAATAATTTCGAATTGTAGAGTACTTTTAAAAGATTCTTCGATAAACAATTGCTTTAGATTGGGGAGAAGAAAGGGCAAAACACGTTCAAGACTGATAATAAAGAATCAGAAAATGAATTTATTTTTTAAAGAGAGAAATTAATACTTCTTAAAACGGCATAATAGAAAAAACAATTGTGTTCTGATTAATGTTCCTGAGATTGACGGTGAGTCTGTTCTGGAAAACACAACAGTTATAATTTCGAATTGTGGAATAGTTTTAAAAGATTCTTCTATATACAATTGCTTTTGATTGGGGAGAAGAAAGGGCGAAACACGTTCAAGACCGATAATACAGAATTAGAAAATGAAATGTTTTTTTAAAAGAGAGAAATCAATACTTCTTAAAACGGCATAATAGAAAAAACAATTGTGTTCTGATTAATGTTCCTGAGATTGACGGTGAGTCTGTTCTGGAAAACACAAAAGTTATAATTTCGAATTGTGGAATAGTTTTAAAAGATTCATCTATAAACAATTTCTTTAGATTTGGGAGAAGAAAGGGCGAAACACGTTCAAGACCGATAATACAAAATTAGAAAATGAAATTTTTTTTTTAAAGAGAGAAATCGATACTTCTTAAAACGGCAAAATAGAAAAAACAATTGTGTTCTGGCGAAACACGTTCAAGACCGACAATACAGAATTAGAAAATGAAATTATTTTTTTTAAAGAGAGAAACATTACTTAAAACGGCATAATGGAAAAATCAATTGTGTTCTGTTTAATGTTCCTGAGATTGACGGGGAGTCTGTTCTGGAAAACACAAAAGAAGTAATTTCGAATTGTGGAATAGGTTTAAAAGAGTCTTCTATATACAATTGCTTTAGATTGGGGAGCAGAAAGGGCGAAACACGTTCAAGACCGATAATAAAGAATCAGAAAAATTATTTTTTTTAGTTTTTAAAGAGAGAAATCCATACTTAAAACGGACGTTCAAGACCAATAAAACAGAATTAGAAAATGATTTTTTTTTTTTAAAGAGAGAAATTCAATACTTAAAACGGCAAAATAGAAACAACAATTGTGTTCTGTTTAATGTTCCTGAGATTAAAGGTGAGTCTGTTCTGGAAATCACAAAAGAAATAATTTCGAATTGTAGAGTACTTTTAAAAGATTCTTCTATAAACATTTGCTTTAGATTGGGGAGTAGAAAGGGCGAAAAACGTTTAAGACCGTAAATACAGAATTAGAAAATAATTTTTTTTTTAAAGAGAGAAATTCAATACTTAAAACGGCATAATGGAAAAAACAATTGTGTTCTGGTCAATGTTCCTGAGATTGACGGGGAGTCTGTTCTGGAAAACACAAAAGTAATTATTTCGAATTGTTGAATAGTTTTAAAATATTCTTCTATATACAATTGCTTTTGATTGGGGAGAAGAAAGGGCAAAACATGTTAAAGACCGATAATACAAAATTAAAAAATGAATTTTTTTTTAAAGAGAGAAATCAATACTTCTTAAAACGGCATAATAGAAAAAACAATTTTGTTCTGGCGAAACACGTTCAAGACCGACAATACAGAATTAGAAAATGAAATTTTTTTTTTAAAGAGAGAAACATTACTTAAAACGGCATAATGGAAAAATCAATTGTGTTCTGTTTAATGTTCCTGAGATTAACGGGGAGTCTGTTCTGGAAAACACAAAAGTAATTATTTCGAATTGTGGAATAGTTTTAAAAGATTCTTCTATATACAATAGCTTTAGATTGGGGAGAAGAAAGGGCGAAACACGTTCAAGACCGATAATACAGAATTAGAAAATGAAATGTTTTTTTAAAAGAGAGAAATCAATACTTCTTAAAACGGCATAATAGAAAAAACAATTGTGTTCTGATTAATGTTCCTGAGATTGACGGTGAGTCTGTTCTGGAAAACACAAAAGTTATAATTTCGAATTGTGAAATAGTTTTAAAAGATTCATCTATAAACAATTTCTTTAGTTTTGGGAGAAGAAAGGGCGAAACACGTTCAAGACCGATAATACAAAATTAGAAAATGAAATTTTTTTTTTAAAGAGAGAAATCAATACTTCTAAAAACGGCATAATAGAAAAAACAATTGTGTTCTGGCGAAACACGTTCAAGACCGACAATACAGAATTAGAAAATGAAATTTTTTTTTTTAAAGAGAGAAACATTACTTAAAACGGCATTATGGAAAAATCAATTGTGTTCTGTTTAATGTTCCTGAGATTGACGGGGAGTCTGTTCTGGAAAACACAAAAGAAGTAATTTCGAATTGTGGAATAGGTTTAAAAGAGTCTTCTATATACAATTGCTTTAGATTGGGGAGCAGAAAGGGCGAAACACGTTCAAGACCGATAATAAAGAATCAGAAAAATTATTTTTTTTAGTTTTTAAAGAGAGAAATCCATACTTAAAACGGACGTTCAAGACCAATAAAACAGAATTAGAAAATGATTTTTTTTTTTTAAAGAGAGAAATTCAATACTTAAAACGGCAAAATAGAAACAACAATTGTGTTCTGTTTAATGTTCCTGAGATTAAAGGTGAGTCTGTTCTGGAAATCACAAAAGAAATAATTTCGAATTGTAGAGTACTTTTAAAAGATTCTTCTATAAACATTTGCCTTAGATTGGGGAGTAGAAAGGGCGAAACACGTTTAAGACCGTAAATATAGAATTAGAAAATAATTTTTTTTTTAAAGAGAGAAATTCAATACTTAAAACGGCATAATGGAAAAAACAATTGTGTTCTGGTCAATGTTCCTGAGATTGACGGGGAGTCTGTTCTGGAAAACACAAAAGTAATTATTTCGAATTGTTGAATAGTTTTAAAATATTCTTCTATATACAATTGCTTTTGATTGGGGAGAAGAAAGGGCGAAACACGTTCAAGACCGATAATACAAAATTAGAAAATGAATTTTTTTTTTAAAGAGAGAAATCAATACTTCTTAAAACGGCATAATAGAAAAAACAATTGTGTTCTGGCGAAACACGTTCAAGACCGACAATACAGAATTAGAAAATGAAATTTTTTTTTAAAGAGAGAAACATTACTTAAAACGGCATAATGGAAAAATCAATTGTGTTCTGTTTAATGTTCCTGAGATTAACGGGGAGTCTGTTCTGGAAAACACAAAAGTAATTATTTCGAATTGTGGAATAGTTTTAAAAGATTCTTCTATATACAATAGCTTTAGATTGGGGAGAAGAAAGGGCGAAACACGTTCAAGACCGATAATACAGAATTAGAAAAATTATTTTTTTTTGTTTTTAAAGAGAGAAATCGATACTTAAAACGGACGTTCAAGACCAATAATACAGAATTAGAAAATGAAATTTTCTTTTTAAAGAGAGAAATAATACTTAAAACGGCATAATGGAAAAAACAATTGTGTTCTGTTTAATGTTCCTGAGATTAAAGGTGAGTCTGTTCTGGAAATCACAAAAGTCATAATTTCGAATTGTGGAATCGTTTTAAAAGATTCTTCTATATACAATTGCTTTTGATTGGGGAGAAGAAAGGGCGAAACACGTTTAAGACCGATAATACAGAATTAGAAAATGAAATGTTTTTTTTAAAGAGAGAGATCAATACTTCTTAAAACGGCATAATAGAAAAAACAATTGTGTTCTGGCGAAACACGTTCAAGACCGACAATACAGAATTAGAAAATGATTTTTTTTTTTAAAGAGAGAAATTCAATACTTAAAACGGCATAATAGAAACAACAATTGTGTTCTGTTTAATGTTGCTGAGATTAACGGGGAGTCTGTTCTGGAAAACACAAAAGTAATTATTTCGAATTGTGGAATAGTTTTAAAAGATTCTTCTATATACAATAGCTTTAGATTGGGGAGAAGAAAGGGCGAAACACGTTCAAGACCGATAATACAGAATTAGAAAATGAAATGTTTTTTTAAAAGAGAGAAATCAATACTTCTTAAAACGGCATAATAGAAAAAACAATTGTGTTCTGATTAATGTTCCTGAGATTGACGGTGAGTCTGTTCTGGAAAACACAAAAGTTATAATTTCGAATTGTGAAATAGTTTTAAAAGATTCATCTATAAACAATTTCTTTAGATTTGGGAGAAGAAAGGGCGAAACACGTTCAAGACCGATAATACAAAATTAGAAAATGAAATTTTTTTTTTAAAGAGAGAAATCAATACTTCTTAAAACGGCATAATAGAAAAAACAATTGTGTTCTGGCGAAACACGTTCAAGACCGACAATACAAAATTAGAAAATGAAATTTTTTTTTTTTTAAGAGAGAAACATTACTTAAAACGGCATTATGGAAAAATCAATTGTGTTCTGTTTAATGTTCCTGAGATTGACGGGGAGTCTGTTCTGGAAAACACAAAAGAAGTAATTTCGAATTGTGGAATAGGTTTAAAAGAGTCTTCTATATACAATTGCTTTAGATTGGGGAGCAGAAAGGGCGAAACACGTTCAAGACCGATAATAAAGAATCAGAAAAATTATTTTTTTTAGTTTTTAAAGAGAGAAATCCATACTTAAAACGGACGTTCAAGACCAATAAAACAGAATTAGAAAATGATTTTTTTTTTTTAAAGAGAGAAATTCAATACTTAAAACGGCAAAATAGAAACAACAATTGTGTTCTGTTTAATGTTCCTGAGATTAAAGGTGAGTCTGTTCTGGAAATCACAAAAGAAATAATTTCGAATTGTAGAGTACTTTTAAAAGATTCTTCTATAAACATTTGCCTTAGATTGGGGAGTAGAAAGGGCGAAACACGTTTAAGACCGTAAATACAGAATTAGAAAATAATTTTTTTTTTAAAGAGAGAAATTCAATACTTCTTAAAACGGCATAATAGAAAAAACAATTGTGTTCTAGTCAATGTTCCTGAGATTGACGGGGAGTCTGTTCTGGAAAACACAAAAGTAATTATTTCGAATTGTTGAATAGTTTTAAAATATTCTTCTATATACAATTGCTTTTGATTGGGGAGAAGAAATGGCGAAACACGTTCAAGACCGATAATACAAAATTAGAAAATGAATTTTTTTTTTAAAGAGAGAAATCAATACTTCTTAAAACGGCATAATAGAAAAAACAATTGTGTTCTGGCGAAACACGTTCAAGACCGACAATACAGAATTAGAAAATGAAATTTTTTTTTTAAAGAGAGAAACATTACTTAAAACGGCATAATGGAAAAATCAATTGTGTTCTGTTTAATGTTCCTGAGATTAACGGGGAGTCTGTTCTGGAAAACACAAAAGTAATTATTTCGAATTGTGGAATAGTTTTAAAAGATTCTTCTATATACAATAGCTTTAGATTGGGGAGAAGAAAGGGCGAAACACGTTCAAGACCGATAATACAGAATTAGAAAAATTATTTTTTTTTGTTTTTAAAGAGAGAAATCGATACTTAAAACGGACGTTCAAGACCGTAAATACAGAATTAGAAAATAATTTTTTTTTTAAAGAGAGAAATTCAATACTTAAAACGGCATAATGGAAAAAACAATTGTGTTCTGGTCAATGTTCCTGAGATTGACGGGGAGTCTGTTCTGGAAAACACAAAAGTAATTATTTCGAATTGTTGAATAGTTTTAAAATATTCTTCTATATACAATTGCTTTTGATTGGGGAGAAGAAATGGCGAAACACGTTCAAGACCGATAATACAAAATTAGAAAATGAATTTTTTTTTTAAAGAGAGAAATCAATACTTCTTAAAACGGCATAATAGAAAAAACAATTGTGTTCTGGCGAAACACGTTCAAGACCGACAATACAGAATTAGAAAATGAAATTTTTTTTTTAAAGAGAGAAACATTACTTAAAACGGCATAATGGAAAAATCAATTGTGTTCTGTTTAATGTTCCTGAGATTAACGGGGAGTCTGTTCTGGAAAACACAAAAGTAATTATTTCGAATTGTGGAATAGTTTTAAAAGATTCTTCTATATACAATAGCTTTAGATTGGGGAGAAGAAAGGGCGAAACACGTTCAAGACCGATAATACAGAATTAGAAAAATTATTTTTTTTTGTTTTTAAAGAGAGAAATCGATACTTAAAACGGACGTTCAAGACCGTAAATACAGAATTAGAAAATAATTTTTTTTTTAAAGAGAGAAATTCAATACTTAAAACGGCATAATGGAAAAAACAATTGTGTTCTGGTCAATGTTCCTGAGATTGACGGGGAGTCTGTTCTGGAAAACACAAAAGTAATTATTTCGAATTGTGGAATCGTTTTAAAAGATTCTTCTATATACAATTGCTTTTGATTGGGGAGAAGAAAGGGCGAAACACGTTTAAGACCGATAATACAGAATTAGAAAATGAAATGTTTTTTTTAAAGAGAGAGATCAATACTTCTTAAAACGCCATAATAGGAAAAACAATTGTGTTCTGGCGAAACACGTTCAAGACCGACAATACAGAATTAGAAAATGATTTTTTTTTTTAAAGAGAGAAATTCAATACTTAAAACGGCATAATAGAAACAACAATTGTGTTCTGTTTAATGTTGCTGAGATTAACGGGGAGTCTGTTCTGGAAAACACAAAAGTAATTATTTCGAATTGTGGAATAGTTTTAAAAGATTCTTCTATATACAATAGCTTTAGATTGGGGAGAAGAAAGGGCGAAACACGTTCAAGACCGATAATACAGAATTAGAAAATGAAATGTTTTTTTAAAAGAGAGAAATCAATACTTCTTAAAACGGCATAATAGAAAAAACAATTGTGTTCTGATTAATGTTCCTGAGATTGACGGTGAGTCTGTTCTGGAAAACACAAAAGTTATAATTTCGAATTGTGAAATAGTTTTAAAAGATTCATCTATAAACAATTTCTTTAGATTTGGGAGAAGAAAGGGCGAAACACGTTCAAGACCGATAATACAAAATTAGAAAATGAAATTTTTTTTTTAAAGAGAGAAATCAATACTTCTTAAAACGGCATAATAGAAAAAACAATTGTGTTCTGGCGAAACACGTTCAAGACCGACAATACAGAATTAGAAAATGAAATTTTTTTTTTTAAAGAGAGAAACATTACTTAAAACGGCATTATGGAAAAATCAATTGTGTTCTGTTTAATGTTCCTGAGATTGACGGGGAGTCTGTTCTGGAAAACACAAAAGAAGTAATTTCGAATTGTGGAATAGGTTTAAAAGAGTCTTCTATATACAATTGCTTTAGATTGGGGAGCAGAAAGGGCGAAACACGTTCAAGACCGATAATAAAGAATCAGAAAAATTATTTTTTTTAGTTTTTAAAGAGAGAAATCCATACTTAAAACGGACGTTCAAGACCAATAAAACAGAATTAGAAAATGATTTTTTTTTTTTAAAGAGAGAAATTCAATACTTAAAACGGCAAAATAGAAACAACAATTGTGTTCTGTTTAATGTTCCTGAGATTAAAGGTGAGTCTGTTCTGGAAATCACAAAAGAAATAATTTCGAATTGTAGAGTACTTTTAAAAGATTCTTCTATAAACATTTGCCTTAGATTGGGGAGTAGAAAGGGCGAAACACGTTTAAGACCGTAAATACAGAATTAGAAAATAATTTTTTTTTTAAAGAGAGAAATTCAATACTTAAAACGGCATAATGGAAAAAACAATTGTGTTCTGGTCAATGTTCCTGAGATTGACGGGGAGTCTGTTCTGGAAAACACAAAAGTAATTATTTCGAATTGTTGAATAGTTTTAAAATATTCTTCTATATACAATTGCTTTTGATTGGGGAGAAGAAAGGGCGAAACACGTTCAAGACCGATAATACAAAATTAGAAAATGAATTTTTTTTTTAAAGAGAGAAATCAATACTTCTTAAAACGGCATAATAGAAAAAACAATTGTGTTCTGGCGAAACACGTTCAAGACCGACAATACAGAATTAGAAAATGAAATTTTTTTTTTAAAGAGAGAAACATTACTTAAAACGGCATAATGGAAAAATCAATTGTGTTCTGTTTAATGTTCCTGAGATTAACGGGGAGTCTGATCTGGAAAACACAAAAGTAATTATTTCGAATTGTGGAATAGTTTTAAAAGATTCTTCTATATACAATAGCTTTAGATTGGGGAGAAGAAAGGGCGAAACACGTTCAAGACCGATAATACAGAATTAGAAAAATTATTTTTTTTTGTTTTTAAAGAGAGAAATCGATACTTAAAACGGACGTTCAAGACCAATAATACAGAATTAGAAAATGAAATTTTCTTTTTAAAGAGAGAAACAATACTTAAAACGGCATAATGGAAAAAACAATTGTGTTCTGTTTAATGTTCCTGAGATTAAAGGTGAGTCTGTTCTGGAAATCACAAAAGTCATAATTTCGAATTGTGGAATCGTTTTAAAAGATTCTTCTATATACAATTCCTTTTGATTGGGGAGAAGAAAGGGCGAAACACGTTTAAGACCGATAATACAGAATTAGAAAATGAAATGTTTTTTTTTAAGAGAGAGATCAATACTTCTTAAAACGGCATAATAGAAAAAACAATTGTGTTCTGGCGAAACACGTTCAAGACCGACAATACAGAATTAGAAAATGATTTTTTTTTTAAAGAGAGAAATTCAATACTTAAAACGGCATAATAGAAACAACAATTGTGTTCTGTTTAATGTTGCTGAGATTAAAGGTGAGTCTGTTCTGGAAATCACAAAAGAAATGATTTCGAATTGTGGAATAGTTTTAAAAGATTCTTCTATATACAATTGCTTTTGATTGGGGAGAAGAAAGGGCGAAACATGTTCAAGACCGATAATACAGAATTAGAAAATGAAATGTTTTTTTAAAAGAGAGAAATCAATACTTCTTAAAACGGCATAATAGAAAAAACAATTGTGTTCTGATTAATGTTCCTGAGATTGACGGTGAGTCTGTTCTGGAAAACACAAAAGTTATAATTTCGAATTGTGGAATAGTTTTAAAAGATTCATCTATAAACAATTTCTTTAGATTTGGGAGAAGAAAGGGCGAAACACGTTCAAGACCGATAATACAAAATTAGAAAATGAATTTTTTTTTTTAAAGAGAGAAATCAATACTTCTTAAAACGGCATAATAGAAAAAACAATTGTGTTCTGGCGAAACACGTTCAAGACCGACAATACAGAATTAGAAAATGTAATTTTTTTTTTTAAAGAGAGAAACATTACTTAAAACGGCATAATGGAAAAATCAATTGTGTTCTGTTTAATGTTCCTGAGATTGACGGGGAGTCTGTTCTGGAAAACACAAAAGAAGTAATTTCGAATTGTGGAATAGTTTTAAAAGAGTCTTCTATATACAATTGCTTTAGATTGGGGAGCAGAAAGGGCGAAACACGTTCAAGACCGATAATAAAGAATCAGAAAAATTATTTTTTTTAGTTTTTAAAGGGAGAAATCCATACTTAAAACGGAATAATGAAATAATTGCTTTAGATTGGGGAGAAGAAAGGGCGAAATACGTTCAAGACCGATAATACAGAATTAGAAAAATTATTTTTTCTAGTTTTTAAAGAGAGAAATCAATACTTAAAACGGACGTTCATGACCAATAATACAGGAATTAGAAAATTATTTTTTTTTTTTAAAGAGAGAAATTCAATACTTAAAACGGCATAATAGAAACAACAATTGTGTTCTGTTTAATGTTGCTAAGATTAAAGGTGAGTCTGTTCTGGAAATAACAAAAGAAATACTTTCGAATTGTAGAGTACTTTTAAAAGATTCTTCTATAAACATTTGCTTTAGATTGGGGAGTAGAAAGGGCGAAACACGTTTAAGACCGTAAATACAGAATTAGAAAATTATTATTTTTTTAAAGAGAGAAAATCAATACTTAAAACGGCATAATAGAAAAAACAATTGTGTTCTGGTCAATGTTCCTGAGTTTGACGGTGAGTCTGTTCTGGAAAACACAAAAGTCATAATTTCGAACTGTGGAATAGTTTTAAAAGATTCATCTATAAACAATTTCTTTAGATTTGGGAGAAGAAAGGGCGAAACACGTTCAAGACCGATAATACAAAATTAGAAAATGAAATTTTTTTTTTAAAGAGAGAAATCAATATTTCTGAAAACGGCATAATAGAAAAAACAATTGTGTTCTGGTGAAACACGCGCAAGACCGACAATACAGAATTAGAAAATGATATATTTTTTTTTAAAGAGAGAAACATTACTTAAAACGGCATAATGGAAAAATCAATTGTGTTCTGTTTAATGTTCCTGAGATTGACGGGGAGTCTGTTCTGGAAAACACAAAAGAAATAATTTCGAATTGTGGAATAGTTTTAAAATAGACTTCTATATACAATTGCTTTAGATTGGGGAGCAGAAAGGGCGAAACACGTTCAAGACCGATAATAAAGAATCAGAAAAATGATTTTTTTTTTAAAGATAGAAATTCAATACTTAAAACGGCATAATGGAATAAAGAATTGTGTTCTGATCAATGTTCCCGAGATTGACGGGGAGTCTGTTCTGGAAAACACAAAAGTAATTATTTCGAATTGTGGAATAGTTTTAAAAGAGTCTTCTATATACAATTGCTTTAGATTGGGGAGCAGAAAGGGCGAAACACGTTCAAGACCGATAATAAAGAATCAGAAAAATTATTTTTTTTAGTTTTTAAAGAGAGAAATCCATACTTAAAACGGACGTTCAAGACCAATAAAACAGAATTAGAAAATGATTTTTTTTTTTTAAAGAGAGAAATTCAATACTTAAAACGGCAAAATAGAAACAACAATTGTGTTCTGTTTAATGTTCCTGAGATTAAAGGTGAGTCTGTTCTGGAAATCACAAAAGAAATAATTTCGAATTGTAGAGTACTTTTAAAAGATTCTTCTATAAACATTTGCTTTAGATTGGGGAGTAGAAAGGGCGAAACACGTTTAAGACCGTAAATACAGAATTAGAAAATAATTTTTTTTTTAAAGAGAGAAATTCAATACTTAAAACGGCATAATGGAAAAAACAATTGTGTTCTGGTCAATGTTCCTGAGATTGACGGGGAGTCTGTTCTGGAAAACACAAAAGTAATTATTTCGAATTGTTGAATAGTTTTAAAATATTCTTCTATATACAATTGCTTTTGATTGGGGAGAAGAAAGGGCGAAACATGTTAAAGACCGATAATACAAAATTAAAAAATGAATTTTTTTTTAAAGAGAGAAACATTACTTAAAACGGCATAATGGAAAAATCAATTGTGTTCTGTTTAATGTTCCTGAGATTAACGGGGAGTCTGTTCTGGAAAACACAAAAGTAATTATTTCGAATTGTGGAATAGTTTTAAAAGATTCTTCTATATACAATAGCTTTAGATCGGGGAGAAGAAAGGGCGAAACACGTTCAAGACCGATAATACAGAATTAGAAAATGAAATGTTTTTTTAAAAGAGAGAAATCAATACTTCTTAAAACGGCATAATAGAAAAAACAATTGTGTTCTGATTAATGTTCCTGAGATTGACGGTGAGTCTGTTCTGGAAAACACAAAAGTTATAATTTCGAATTGTGAAATAGTTTTAAAAGATTCATCTATAAACAATTTCTTTAGATTTGGGAGAAGAAAGGGCGAAACACGTTCAAGACCGATAATACAAAATTAGAAAATGAAATTTTTTTTTTAAAGAGAGAAATCAATACTTCTTAAAACGGCATAATAGAAAAAACAATTGTGTTCTGGCGAAACACGTTCAAGACCGACAATACAGAATTAGAAAATGAAATTTTTTTTTTTAAAGAGAGAAACATTACTTAAAACGGCATTATGGAAAAATCAATTGTGTTCTGTTTAATGTTCCTGAGATTGACGGGGAGTCTGTTCTGGAAAACACAAAAGAAGTAATTTCGAATTGTGGAATAGGTTTAAAAGAGTCTTCTATATACAATTGCTTTAGATTGGGGAGCAGAAAGGGCGAAACACGTTCAAGACCGATAATAAAGAATCAGAAAAATTATTTTTTTTAGTTTTTAAAGAGAGAAATCCATACTTAAAACGGACGTTCAAGACCAATAAAACAGAATTAGAAAATGATTTTTTTTTTTTAAAGAGAGAAATTCAATACTTAAAACGGCAAAATAGAAACAACAATTGTGTTCTGTTTAATGTTCCTGAGATTAAAGGTGAGTCTGTTCTGGAAATCACAAAAGAAATAATTTCGAATTGTAGAGTACTTTTAAAAGATTCTTCTATAAACATTTGCCTTAGATTGGGGAGTAGAAAGGGCGAAACACGTTTAAGACCGTAAATACAGAATTAGAAAATAATTTTTTTTTTAAAGAGAGAAATTCAATACTTAAAACGGCATAATGGAAAAAACAATTGTGTTCTGGTCAATGTTCCTGAGATTGACGGGGAGTCTGTTCTGGAAAACACAAAAGTAATTATTTCGAATTGTTGAATAGTTTTAAAATATTCTTCTATATACAATTGCTTTTGATTGGGGAGAAGAAAGGGCGAAACACGTTCAAGACCGATAATACAAAATTAGAAAATGAATTTTTTTTTTAAAGAGAGAAATCAATACTTCTTAAAACGGCATAATAGAAAAAACAATTGTGTTCTGGCGAAACACGTTCAAGACCGACAATACAGAATTAGAAAATGAAATTTTTTTTTTAAAGAGAGAA
The DNA here is from genome assembly GCA_964056705.1 of Troilus luridus. NCBI lineage: Eukaryota > Metazoa > Arthropoda > Insecta > Hemiptera > Pentatomidae > Troilus > Troilus luridus. The sequence goes on along the minus strand of OZ057412.1, from coordinate 190,287,161 downwards.
ACATTACTTAAAACGGCATAATGGAAAAATCAATTGTGTTCTGTTTAATGTTCCTGAGATTAACGGGGAGTCTGTTCTGGAAAACACAAAAGTAATTATTTCGAATTGTGGAATAGTTTTAAAAGATTCTTCTATATACAATAGCTTTAGATTGGGGAGAAGAAAGGGCGAAACACGTTCAAGACCGATAATACAGAATTAGAAAAATTATTTTTTTTTGTTTTTAAAGAGAGAAATCGATACTTAAAACGGACGTTCAAGACCAATAATACAGAATTAGAAAATGAAATTTTCTTTTTAAAGAGAGAAATAATACTTAAAACGGCATAATGGAAAAAACAATTGTGTTCTGTTTAATGTTCCTGAGATTAAAGGTGAGTCTGTTCTGGAAATCACAAAAGTCATAATTTCGAATTGTGGAATCGTTTTAAAAGATTCTTCTATATACAATTGCTTTTGATTGGGGAGAAGAAAGGGCGAAACACGTTTAAGACCGATAATACAGAATTAGAAAATGAAATGTTTTTTTTAAAGAGAGAGATCAATACTTCTTAAAACGGCATAATAGAAAAAACAATTGTGTTCTGGCGAAACACGTTCAAGACCGACAATACAGAATTAGAAAATGATTTTTTTTTTTAAAGAGAGAAATTCAATACTTAAAACGGCATAATAGAAACAACAATTGTGTTCTGTTTAATGTTGCTGAGATTAACGGGGAGTCTGTTCTGGAAAACACAAAAGTAATTATTTCGAATTGTGGAATAGTTTTAAAAGATTCTTCTATATACAATAGCTTTAGATTGGGGAGAAGAAAGGGCGAAACACGTTCAAGACCGATAATACAGAATTAGAAAATGAATTGTTTTTTTAAAAGAGAGAAATCAATACTTCTTAAAACGGCATAATAGAAAAAACAATTGTGTTCTGATTAATGTTCCTGAGATTGACGGTGAGTCTGATCTGGAAAACACAAAAGTTATAATTTCGAATTGTGAAATAGTTTTAAAAGATTCATCTATAAACAATTTCTTTAGATTTGGGAGAAGAAAGGGCGAAACACGTTCAAGACCGATAATACAAAATTAGAAAATGAAATTTTTTTTTTAAAGAGAGAAATCAATACTTCTTAAAACGGCATAATAGAAAAAACAATTGTGTTCTGGCGAAACACGTTCAAGACCGACAATACAGAATTAGAAAATGAAATTTTTTTTTTTTTAAGAGAGAAACATTACTTAAAACGGCATTATGGAAAAATCAATTGTGTTCTGTTTAATGTTCCTGAGATTGACGGGGAATCTGTTCTGGAAAACACAAAAGAAGTAATTTCGAATTGTGGAATAGGTTTAAAAGAGTCTTCTATATACAATTGCTTTAGATTGGGGAGCAGAAAGGGCGAAACACGTTCAAGACCGATAATAAAGAATCAGAAAAATTATTTTTTTTAGTTTTTAAAGAGAGAAATCCATACTTAAAACGGACGTTCAAGACCAATAAAACAGAATTAGAAAATGATTTTTTTTTTTTAAAGAGAGAAATTCAATACTTAAAACGGCAAAATAGAAACAACAATTGTGTTCTGTTTAATGTTCCTGAGATTAAAGGTGAGTCTGTTCTGGAAATCACAAAAGAAATAATTTCGAATTGTAGAGTACTTTTAAAAGATTCTTCTATAAACATTTGCCTTAGATTGGGGAGTAGAAAGGGCGAAACACGTTCAAGACCGACAATACAGAATTAGAAAATGATTTTTTTTTTTAAAGAGAGAAATTCAATACTTAAAACGGCATAATAGAAACAACAATTGTGTTCTGTTTAATGTTGCTGAGATTAAAGGTGAGTCTGTTCTGGAAATCACAAAAGAAATGATTTCGAATTGTGGAATAGTTTTAAAAGATTCTTCTATATACAATTGCTTTTGATTGGGGAGAAGAAAGGGCGAAACACGTTCAAGACCGATAATACAAAATTAGAAAATGAAATTTTTTTTTTAAAGAGAGAAATCAATACTTCTTAAAACGGCATAATAGAAAAAACAATTGTGTTCTGGCGAAACACGTTCAAGACCGACAATATAGAATTAGAAAATGAAATTTTTTTTTTTAAAGAGAGAAACATTACTTAAAACGGCATTATGGAAAAATCAATTGTGTTCTGTTTAATGTTCCTGAGATTGACGGGGAGTCTGTTCTGGAAAACACAAAAGAAGTAATTTCGAATTGTGGAATAGGTTTAAAAGAGTCTTCTATATACAATTGCTTTAGATTGGGGAGCAGAAAGGGCGAAACACGTTCAAGACCGATAATAAAGAATCAGAAAAATTATTTTTTTTAGTTTTTAAAGAGAGAAATCCATACTTAAAACGGACGTTCAAGACCAATAAAACAGAATTAGAAAATGATTTTTTTTTTTTAAAGAGAGAAATTCAATACTTAAAACGGCAAAATAGAAACAACAATTGTGTTCTGTTTAATGTTCCTGAGATTAAAGGTGAGTCTGTTCTGGAAATCACAAAAGAAATAATTTCGAATTGTAGAGTACTTTTAAAAGATTCTTCTATAAACATTTGCCTTAGATTGGGGAGTAGAAAGGGCGAAACACGTTTAAGACCGTAAATACAGAATTAGAAAATAATTTTTTTTTTAAAGAGAGAAATTCAATACTTAAAACGGCATAATGGAAAAAACAATTGTGTTCTGGTCAATGTTCCTGAGATTGACGGGGAGTCTGTTCTGGAAAACACAAAAGTAATTATTTCGAATTGTTGAATAGTTTTAAAATATTCTTCTATATACAATTGCTTTTGATTGGGGAGAAGAAAGGGCGAAACACGTTCAAGACCGATAATACAAAATTAGAAAATGAATTTTTTTTTTAAAGAGAGAAATCAATACTTCTTAAAACGGCATAATAGAAAAAACAATTGTGTTCTGGCGAAACACGTTCAAGACCGACAATACAGAATTAGAAAATAATTTTTTTTTTAAAGAGAGAAATTCAATACTTAAAACGGCATAATGGAAAAATCAATTGTGTTCCTTTTAATGTTCCTGAGATTGACGGGGAGTCTGTTCTGGAAAACACCAAAGTAATAATTTTTAATTGTGGAATAGTTTTAAAAGATTCTTCAATAAAAAATTGCTTTAGATTGGGGAGAAGAAAGGGCAAAACACGTTCAAGACCGATAATACAGAATTAGAAAAATTATTTTTTTTTGTTTTTAAAGAGAGAAATCGATACTTAAAACGGACGTTCAAGACCAATAATACAGAATTAGAAAATGAAATTTTCTTTTTAAAGAGAGAAACAATACTTAAAACGGCATAATGGAAAAAACAATTGTGTTCTGTTTAATGTTCCTGAGATTAAAGGTGAGTCTGTTCTGGAAATCACAAAAGTAATTATTTCGAATTGTGGAATAGTTTTAAAAGATTCTTCTATATACAATAGCTTTAGATTGGGGAGAAGAAAGGGCGAAACACGTTCAAGACCGATAATACAGAATTAGAAAAATTATTTTTTTTTGTTTTTAAAGAGAGAAATCGATACTTAAAACGGACGCTCAAGACCAATAATACAGAATTAGAAAATGAAATTTTCTTTTTAAAGAGAGAAACAATACTTAAAACGGCATAATGGAAAAAACAATTGTGTTCTGTTTAATGTTCCTGAGATTAAAGGTGAGTCTGTTCTGGAAATCATAAAAGTCATAATTTCGAATTGTGGAATCGTTTTAAAAGATTCTTCTATATACAATTGCTTTTGATTGGGGAGAAGAAAGGGCGAAACACGTTTAAGACCGATAATACAGAATTAGAAAATGAAATGTTTTCTTTTAAGAGAGAGATCAATACTTCTTAAAACGGCATAATAGAAAAAACAATTGTGTTCTGGCGAAACACGTTCAAGACCGACAATACAGAATTAGAAAATGATTTTTTTTTTTAAAGAGAGAAATTCAATACTTAAAACGGCATAATAGAAACAACAATTGTGTTCTGTTTAATGTTGCTGAGATTAAAGGTGAGTCTGTTCTGGAAATCACAAAAGAAATGATTTCGAATTGTGGAATAGTTTTAAAAGATTCTTCTATATACAATTGCTTTTGATTGGGGAGAAGAAAGGGCGAAACACGTTCAAGACCGATAATACAGAATTAGAAAATGAAATGTTTTTTTAAAAGAGAGAAATCAATACTTCTTAAAACGGCATTATAGAAAAAACAATTGTGTTCTGATTAATGTTCCTGAGATTGACGGTGAGTCTGTTCTGGAAAACACAAAAGTTATAATTTCGAATTGTGGAATAGTTTTAAAAGATTCATCTATAAACAATTTCTTTAGATTTGGGAGAAGAAAGGGCGAAACACGTTCAAGACCGATAATACAAAATTAGAAAATGAATTTTTTTTTTTAAAGAGAGAAATCAATACTTCTTAAAACGGCATAATAGAAAAAACAATTGTGTTCTGGCGAAACACGTTCAAGACCGACAATACAGAATTAGAAAATGTAATTTTTTTTTTTAAAGAGAGAAACATTACTTAAAACGGCATAATGGAAAAATCAATTGTGTTCTGTTTAATGTTCCTGAGATTGACGGGGAGTCTGTTCTGGAAAACACAAAAGAAGTAATTTCGAATTGTGGAATAGTTTTAAAAGAGTCTTCTATATACAATTGCTTTAGATTGGGGAGCAGAAAGGGCGAAACACGTTCAAGACCGATAATAAAGAATCAGAAAAATTATTTTTTTTAGTTTTTAAAGAGAGAAATCCATACTTAAAACGGAATAATGAAATAATTGCTTTAGATTGGGAAGAAGAAAGGGCGAAATACGTTCAAGACCGATAATACAGAATTAGAAAAATTATTTTTTCTAGTTTTTAAAGAGAGAAATCAATACTTAAAACGGACGTTCATGACCAATAATACAGGAATTAGAAAATGATTTTTTTTTTTTAAAGAGAGAAATTCAATACTTTAAACGGCATAATAGAAACAACAATTGTGTTCTGTTTAATGTTGCTAAGATTAAAGGTGAGTCTGTTCTGGAAATAACAAAAGAAATACTTTCGAATTGTAGAGTACTTTTAAAAGATTCTTCTATAAACATTTGCTTTAGATTGGGGAGTAGAAAGGGCGAAACACGTTTAAGACCGTAAATACAGAATTAGAAAATTATTATTTTTTTAAAGAGAGAAAATCAATACTTAAAACGGCATAATAGAAAAAACAATTGTGTTCTGGTCAATGTTCCTGAGATTGACGGTGAGTCTGTTCTGGAAAACACAAAAGTCATAATTTCGAATTGTGGAATAGTTTTAAAAGATTCATCTATAAACAATTTCTTTAGATTTGGGAGAAGAAAGGGCGAAACACGTTCAAGACCGATAATACAAAATTAGAAAATGAAATTTTTTTTTTAAAGAGAGAAATCAATATTTCTTAAAACGGCATAATAGAAAAAACAATTGTGTTCTGGCGAAACACGCGCAAGACCGACAATACAGAATTAGAAAATGATATATTTTTTTTTAAAGAGAGAAACATTACTTAAAACGGCATAATGGAAAAATCAATTGTGTTCTGTTTAATGTTCCTGAGATTGACGGGGAGTCTGTTCTGGAAAACACAAAAGAAATAATTTCGAATTGTGGAATAGTTTTAAAATAGACTTCTATATACAATTGCTTTAGATTGGGGAGCAGAAAGGGCGAAACACGTTCAAGACCGATAATAAAGAATCAGAAAAATGATTTTTTTTTTAAAGATAGAAATTCAATACTTAAAACGGCATAATGGAATAAAGAATTGTGTTCTGATCAATGTTCCCGAGATTGACGGGGAGTCTGTTCTGGAAAACACAAAAGTAATTATTTCGAATTGTGGAATAGTTTTAAAAGATTCTTCTATATACAATAGCTTTAGATTGGGGAGAAGAAAGGGCGAAACACGTTCAAGACCGATAATACAGAATTAGAAAAATTATTTTTTTTAGTTTTTATAGAGAGAAATCGATACTTAAAACGGACGTTCAAGACCAATAATACAGAATTAGAAAATGAAATTTTCTTTTTAAAGAGAGAAACAATACTTAAAACGGCATAATGGAAAAAACAATTGTGTTCTGTTTTATGTTCCTGAGATTGACGGGGAGTCTGTTCTGGAAAAGACAATAGTAATAATTTTAAATTGTGGAATAGATAACACTTCACATGCCGGATCTTGTGTTCTCATTCATAAAAATATATCCCATTCCTTGATTCCTTCCATTCCAACTGATGCTATCCAATCAACCTCTGTAAACATTACGACTCGTCCATTCCATTTCACACTTTCAGCTGTATACTGTGCTCTCGGTAGTTCCATTTCCCATAACCTTTTAGATTCCTTATTCCTATCATTTGGACCGCGCTTCATTGCTGGAGGAGACTACAATGCTAAACACCAACGATGGGGTTGTCGAACATCCAACTCCCGTGGAAATATTCTATCTTCCATCACATCCTCAAAAAGCTACTCAATCCTTGCCCCAAAAAATCCTACTTATTGGCCTACATCCCTCAAAAAACGTCCCGACATCCTTGACATATTTGTTACATCCCAAATTTCCCCCGCACATGCCAACATTGAATCCTTGGACGACCTGTCATCAGATCATAGTCCAGTCCTCCTTTTCTTACACTCAAGTTTTGCTCCCAAGCCTTCCCCTCCCACACTGATTACAGGACGTGTCAACTGGGATGATTTTTGTTATGACTTGGAGGACAAACTGGACTTAAAAATTTCACTGAAGACAAAACAAGACATTGATACAGCCATAGAGAAACTTACAACTTCAATCAGAAGCAGTTTACATGATAACATCACAAATCATACAATTATTAACTATCAACAGACTGATTTGCCACAGCATATTCGAATCTTATTAAGAGAAAAACGCAGAGCAAGATCGAAGTGGCATAGAACTCGATACCCAGCAGATAAAACTATCTATACAAAATTAACTAACAAACTAAAAGCAGAAATCAAGAAATTCAAAATTCAAAATTTAATTACCTGGACTGAAAATCTTACCATCACCGACAAAACATTATGGATGACCACTAAAAAACTCCTAAAGTTCAAAGAATTTAATCATCCACTCCTTACTGAATCAAATAACTGGACAAGAACTGACGGAGAAAAATCACAGTTATTTGGTCAGTACCTTTCCAAAATCTTTCATCCACATCCTGATATCATTAACCCAACTCACATTGAACATATAAAAGAAGCGTTAGATGTTCCCCTCCAAATGTCCCTCCCACCCAAAGCCTTCCATCCTACAGAAATATCCAACATTATACACAGATTACCTTCCCGCAAAGCTCCTGGGCACGACCTCATCACAATTCATATCTTAAAACACCTTCCTAGAAAAGCCATTCTATTCCTTACCTATATATATAATGCTGTACTCCGCTCCACATATTTTCCTGACCTCTGGAAACTATCCATTGTAAAAATGATACCCAAGCCTAAAAAAAAACCAGAATACCCTTCCTCTTACCGTCCTATCGCTCTTCTACCTTGTATGGGTAAAATCCTCGAAAAACTCATCCTCAAACGATTGCACCCCATCCTTGATGCAAATCACATAATTCCAGATCACCAGTTTGGATTCCGAGCATCCCACTCCACTATTCAGCAATGTCATCGTGTGGTGGATGTAGTCTCCTCTGCATTAGAACGTGGATCATATTGTTCGGGCGTCTTTCTTGACGTGGAACAGGCCTTCGACCGAGTCTGGTATCCGGGACTGCTCTATAAACTCCGTCAATTTCTACCACCTACCTACTTTCTCATCCTTCAATCCTATTTCACAAACAGAACTTTCCAAGTAAACCATAATAATGTCTATTCATCCCTCATTTCCCAATCTGCTGGTGTTCCTCAAGGTAGTATCCTTGGCCCAATCCTTTATACAGTTTATACAGCTGACATCCCAACTCATCCTAATACTATCCTTACCACATATGCTGATGATACATGTGTATTATCAGTCAATACCAATCCAGTTATTGTATCCCAAAGCCTCCAATCCCATATCACTGATCTTGAAGAATGGTGCCAGAACTGGAGAATTAAAATAAATTCTCAAAAATCCCATCAAATCACTTTTACCTTACGTCGTAAACCAATGACTTCCTGCCCTTCAGTATCCTTTAATAATATCCCACTTGTGCCTGTAGAACAGATCCGATACTTAGGGTTGCATCTCGATAAACGATTAACCTGGAATCCTCATACAAGACTGAAAAGACAAGAAACCGCTCGACGTTTCAGGCTACTTCAACACTTACTAGACAAACGCTCTAAGCTCCCAGTTAATTACAAAAGACTCATCTACATGACCATCATACGACCTATTTGGACTTACGGAGTAGAGCTTTGGGGCTCCACTAAGCCATCAAATTCTTCTCGTATCCAATCCCTACAATCCAAAATCCTTCGTAAAATCCTCAACGCTCCTTATTTTGTTAAGAATATAGTCATCCATAACGACCTTAATGTCCCATTTGTTGCTGATTTGGCCCGAACCCGGTATCTATCCTTTCATAACAAACTTCATTTCCACTCAAACCCTCTAGTTTCAAACTTAGCTTCCTCTTCAATTCCCGATAATCCTCCGAGGCGTCTGAGAAGAAGATGGCCACGTGACCTTCTTAGTTGAACATGCGATTTGAGTACTACCAGTGGGTAGTTTCTCTACATGTCATTATATCATATCATTATGTATCACTCAGCCAATTTACTTGTTATATTATTGTAATATAGTTGTAAATATCAATAAATAAATAATAAAAAAAAAAAAAAAAAAAAATTGTGGAATAGTTTTAAAAGATTCTTCGATAACCAATTGCTTTAGATTGGGGAGAAGAAAGGGCAAAACACGTTCAAGACCGATAATAAAGAATCAGAAAATGAATTTTTTTTTTAAGGAGAGAAATCAATACTTCTTAAAACGGCATAATAGAAAAAACAATTGTGTTCTGATTAATATTCCTGAGATTGACGGTGAGTCTGTTCTGGAAAACACAAAAGTCATAATTTCGAATTGTGGAATAGTTTTAAAAGATTCATCTATAAACATATTCTTTATATTTGGGAGAAGAAAGGGCGAAACACGTTCAAGACCGATAATACAAAATTAGAAAATGAATTTTTTTTTTAAAGAGAGAAATCAATACTTCTTAAAACGGCATAATAGAAAAAACAATTGTGTTCTGGCGAAACACGTTCAAGACCGACAATACAGAATTAGAAAATGAAATTTTTTTTTTTAAAGAGAGAAACATTACTTAAAACGGCATAATGGAAAAATCAATTGTGTTCTGTTTAATGTTCCTGAGATTGACGGGGAGTCTGTTCTGGAAAACACAATAGTAATAATTTTGAATTGTGGAATAGTTTTAAAAGATTCTTCGATAAACAATTGCTTTAGATTGGGGAGAAGAAAGGGCAAAACACGTTCAAGACCGATAATAAAGAATCAGAAAATGAATTTTTTTTTTAAAGAGAGAAATTAATACTTAAAACGGAATAATGAAATAATTGCTTTAGATTGGGGAGAAGAAAGGGCGAAACACGTTCAAGACCGATAATACAGAATTAGAAAAATTATTTTTTCTAGTTTTTAAAGAGAAAAATCAATACTTAAAACGGACGTTCAAGACCAATAATACAGAATTAGAAAATGATTTTTTTTTTTTTAAAGAGAGAAATTCAATACTTAAAACGGCATAATAGAAACAACAATTGTGTTCTGTTTAATGTTGCTGAGATTAAAGGTGAGTCTGTTCTGGAAATCACAAAAGAAATAATTTCGAATTGTAGAGTACTTTTAAAAGATTCTTCTATAAACATTTGCTTTAGATTGGGGAGTAGAAAGGGCGAAACACGTTTAAGACCGTAAATACAGAATTAGAAAATTATTTTTTTTTTTAAGAGAGAAATTCAATACTTAAAACGGCATAATAGAAAAAACAATTGTGTTCTGGTCAATGTTCCTGAGATTGACGGGGAGTCTGTTCTGGTAAACACAAAAGTAATTAAATCGAATTGTGGAATAGTTTTAAAAGATTCTTCGATAAACAACTGCTTTAGATTGGGGGGAAGAAAGGGCAAAACACGTAAAAGACCGATAATACAGAATTAGAAAATGAAATTTTTTTTTTAAAGAGAGAAATCAATACTTAAAACGGCATAATGGAAAAAACAATTGTGTTCTGGCGAAACACGTTCAAGACCGATAATAAAGAATCAGAAAATGAATTTTTTTTTTAAGGAGAGAAATCAATACTTCTTAAAACGGCATAATAGAAAAAACAATTGTGTTCTGATTAATATTCCTGAGATTGACGGTGAGTCTGTTCTGGAAAACACAAAAGTCATAATTTCGAATTGTGGAATAGTTTTAAAAGATTCATCTATAAACATATTCTTTATATTTGGGAGAAGAAAGGGCGAAACACGTTCAAGACCGATAATACAAAATTAGAAAATGAATTTTTTTTTTAAAGAGAGAAATCAATACTTCTTAAAACGGCATAATAGAAAAAACAATTGTGTTCTGGCGAAACACGTTCAAGACCGACAATACAGAATTAGAAAATGAAATTTTTTTTTTTAAAGAGAGAAACATTACTTAAAACGGCATAATGGAAAAATCAATTGTGTTCTGTTTAATGTTCCTGAGATTGACGGGGAGTCTGTTCTGGAAAACACAATAGTAATAATTTTGAATTGTGGAATAGTTTTAAAAGATTCTTCGATAAACAATTGCTTTAGATTGGGGAGAAGAAAGGGCAAAACACGTTCAAGACCGATAATAAAGAATCAGAAAATGAATTTTTTTTTTAAAGAGAGAAATTAATACTTAAAACGGAATAATGAAATAATTGCTTTAGATTGGGGAGAAGAAAGGGCGAAACACGTTCAAGACCGATAATACAGAATTAGAAAAATTATTTTTTCTAGTTTTTAAAGAGAAAAATCAATACTTAAAACGGACGTTCAAGACCAATAATACAGAATTAGAAAATGATTTTTTTTTTTTTAAAGAGAGAAATTCAATACTTAAAACGGCATAATAGAAACAACAATTGTGTTCTGTTTAATGTTGCTGAGATTAAAGGTGAGTCTGTTCTGGAAATCACAAAAGAAATAATTTCGAATTGTAGAGTACTTTTAAAAGATTCTTCTATAAACATTTGCTTTAGATTGGGGAGTAGAAAGGGCGAAACACGTTTAAGACCGTAAATACAGAATTAGAAAATTATTTTTTTTTTTAAGAGAGAAATTCAATACTTAAAACGGCATAATAGAAAAAACAATTGTGTTCTGGTCAATGTTCCTGAGATTGACGGGGAGTCTGTTCTGGTAAACACAAAAGTAATTAAATCGAATTGTGGAATAGTTTTAAAAGATTCTTCGATAAACAACTGCTTTAGATTGGGGGGAAGAAAGGGCAAAACACGTAAAAGACCGATAATACAGAATTAGAAAATGAAATTTTTTTTTTAAAGAGAGAAATCAATACTTAAAACGGCATAATGGAAAAAACAATTGTGTTCTGGCGAAACACGTTCAAGACCGATAATAAAGAATTAGAAAATTAATTTTTTTTTTTTTTGATAGAAATTCAATACTTAAAACGGCATAATGGAAAAAACAATTGTGTTCTGTTTAATGTTCCTGAGATTGACGGGGAGTCTGTTCTGGAAAACACAATAGTAATAATTTTAAATTGTGGAATAGTTTTAAAAGATTCTTCGATAAACAATTGCTTTAGATTGGGGAGAAGAAAGGGCAAAACACGTTCAAGACCGATAATAAAGAATAAGAAAATGAATTTTTTTTTTAAAGAGAGAAATCAATACTTCTTAAAACGGCATAATAGAAAAAACAATCGTGTTCTGATTAATGTTCCTGAGATTGACGGTGAGTCTGTTCTGGAAAACACAAAAGTCATAATTTCGAATTGTGGAATAGTTTTAAAAGATTCATCTATAAACAATTTCTTTAGATTTGGGAGAAGAATGGGCGAAACACGTTCAAGACCGATAATACAAAATTAGAAAATGAATTTTTTTTTTAAATAGAGAAATCAATACTTCTTAAAACGGCATAATAGAAAAAACAATTGTGTTCTGGCGAAACACGTTCAAGACCGACAATACAGAATTAGAAAATGAAATTTTTTTTTTAAAGATAGAAATTCAATACTTAAAACGGCATAATGGAATAAAGAATTGTGTTCTGATCAATGTTCCCGAGATTGACGGGGAGTCTGTTCTGGAAAACACAAAAGTAATTATTTCGAATTGTGGAATAGTTTTAAAAGATTCTTTTTATACAATAGCTTTAGATTGGGGAAAAGAAAGGGCAAAACACGTTCAAGACCGATAATACAGAATTAGAAAAATTATTTTTTTTAGTTTTTAAAGAGAGAAATCGATACTTAAAACGGACGTTCAAGACCAATAATACAGAATTAGAAAATGAAATTTTCTTTTTAAAGAGAGAAACAATACTTAAAAGTGCATAATGGAAAAAACAATAGTGTTCTGACCAATATTCCTGAGATTGACGGGGAGTCTGTTCTGGAGAACACAAAAGTAATTATTTCGAATTGTGGAAAAGCTTTAAAAGATTCTTCTATACACAATTGCTTTTGATTGGGGAGAAGAAAGGGCGAAACACGTTCAAGACCGATAATAAAGAATCAGAAAATGAATTTTTTTTTTAAAGAGAGAAATTAATACTTAAAACGGAATAATGAAATAATTGCTTTAGATTGGGGAGAAGAAAGGGCGAAACACGTTCAAGACCGATAATACAGAATTAGAAAAATTATTTTTTCTAGTTTTTAAAGAGAGAAATCAATACTTAAAACGGACGTTCAAGACCAATAATACAGAAATAGAAAATGATTTTTTTTTTTTTAAAGAGAGAAATTCAATACTTAAAACGGCATAATAGAAACAACAATTGTGTTCTGTTTAATGTTGCTGAGATTAAAGGTGAGTATGTTCTGGAAATCACAAAAGAAATAATTTCGAATTGTAGAGTACTTTTAAAAGATTCTTCTATAAACATTTGCTTTAGATTGGGGAGTAGAAAGGGCAAAACACGTTTAAGACCGTAAATACAGAATTAGAAAATTATTTTTTTTTTTAAGAGAGAAATTCAATACTTAAAACGGCATAATAGAAAAAACAATTGTGTTCTGGTCAATGTTCCTGAGATTGACGGGGAGTCTGTTCTGGTAAACACAAAAGTAATTAAATCGAATTGTGGAATAGTTTTAAAAGATTCTTCGATAAACAACTGCTTTAGATTGGGGGGAAGAAAGGGCAAAACACGTAAAAGACCGATAATACAAAATTAGAAAATGAAATTTTTTTTTTAAAGAGAGAAATCAATACTTAAAACGGCATAATGGAAAAAACAATTGTGTTCTGGCGAAACACGTTCAAGACCGATAATAAAGAATTAGAAAATTAATTTTTTTTTTAAAGATAGAAATTCAATACTTAAAACGGCATAATGGAAAAAACAATTGTGTTCTGTTTAAAGTTCCTGAGATTGACGGGGAGTCTGTTCTGGAAAACACAATAGTAATAATTTTAAATTGTGGAATAGTTTTAAAAGATTCTTCGATAAACAATTGCTTAAGATTGGGGAGAAGAAAGGGCAAAACACGTTCAAGACCGATAATAAAGAATCAGAAAATGAATTTTTTTTTCAAAGAGAGAAATCAATACTTCTTAAAACGGCATAATAGAAAAAACAATTGTGTTCTGGCGAAACACGTTCAAGACCGACAATACAGAATTAGAAAATGAAATTTTTTTTTTAAAGATAGAAATTCAATACTTAAAACGGCATAATGGAATAAAGAATTGTGTTCTGATCAATGTTCCCGAGATTGACGGGGAGTCTGTTCTGGAAAACACAAAAGTAATTATTTCGAATTGTGGAATAGTTTTAAAAGATTCTTTTTATACAATAGCTTTAGATTGGGGAAAAGAAAGGGCGAAACACGTTCAAGACCGATAATACAGAATTAGAAAAATTATTTTTTTTAGTTTTTAAAGAGAGAAATCGATACTTAAAACGGACGTTCAAGACCAATAATACAGAATTAGAAAATGAAATTTTCTTTTTAAAGAGAGAAACAATACTTAAAAGTGCATAATGGAAAAAACAATTGTGTTCTGTTTAATGTTCCTGAGATTGACGGTGAGTCTGTTCTGGAAATCACAAAAGAAATGATTTCGAATTGTGGAATAGTTTTAAAAGATTCTTCTATAAACATTTGCTTTAGATTGGGGAGTAGAAAGGGCGAAACACGTTTAAGACCGTAAATACAGAATTAGAAAATTATTTTTTTTTTAAAGAGAGAAATTCAATACTTAAAACGGCATAATGGAAAAAACAATAGTGTTCTGACCAATATTCCTGAGATTGACGGGGAGTCTGTTCTGGAGAACACAAAAGTAATTATTTCGAATTGTGGAAAAGCTTTAAAAGATTCTTCTATACACAATTGCTTTTGATTGGGGAGAAGAAAGGGCGAAACACGTTCAAGACCGATAATAAAGAATCAGAAAATGAATTTTTTTTTTAAAGAGAGAAATTAATACTTAAAACGGAATAATAATTGCTTTAGATTGGGGAGAAGAAAGGGCGAAATACGTTCAAGACCGATAATACAGAATTAGAAAAATTATTTTTTCTAGTTTTTAAAGAGACAAATCAATACTTAAAACGGACGTTCAAGACCAATAATACAGAATTAGAAAATGATTTTTTTTTTTTTAAAGAGAGAAATTCAATACTTAAAACGGCATAATAGAAACAACAATTGTGTTCTGTTTAATGTTGCTGAGATTAAAGGTGCGTCTGTTCTGGAAATCACAAAAGAAATAATTTCGAATTGTAGAGTACTTTTAAAAGATTCTTCTATAAACATTTGCTTTAGATTGGGAAGTAGAAAGGGCGAAACACGTTTAAGACCGTAAATACAGAATTAGAAAATTATTATTTTTTTTAAGAGAGAAATTCAATACTTAAAACGGCATAATAGAAAAAACAATTGGGTTCTGGTCAATGTTCCTGAGATTGACGGTGAGTCTGTTCTGGAAAACACAAAAGTCATAATTTCAAATTGTGGAATAGTTTTAAAAGATTCATCTATAAACAATTTCTTTAGATTTGGGAGAATAATGGGCGTAACACGTTCAAGACCGACAATACAATATTAGAAAATGAAATTTTTTTTTTAAAGAGAGAAATCAATACTTCTTAAAACGGCATAGTAGAAAAAACAATTGTGTTCTGGCGAAACAAGTGCAAGACCGACAATACAGAATTAGAAAATGAAATTTTTTTTTTTAAAGAGAGAAACATTACTTAAAACGGCATAATGGAAAAATCAATTGTGTTCTGTTTAATGTTCCTGAGTATGACGGGGAGTCTGTTCTGGAAATCACAAAAGAAATAATTTTGAATTGTGGAATAGTTTTAAAAGATTCTTCGATAAACAAGTGCTTTAGATTGGGGAGAAGAAAGGGCGAAACACGTTTAAGACCGTAAATACAGAATTAGAAAATTATTATTTTTTTAAAGAGAGAAATTCAATACTTAAAACGGCATAATAGAAAAAACAATTGTGTTCTGGTCAATGTACCTGAGATTGACGGGGAATATGTTCTGGAAAACACAAAAGTAATTAAATCGAATTGTGGAATAGTTTTAAAAGATTCTTCGATAAACAACTGCTTTAGATTGGGGGGAAGAAAGGGCAAAACACGTAAAAGACCGATAATACAGAATTAGAAAATGAAATTTTTTTTTTAAAGAGAGAAATCAATACTTAAAACGGACGTTCAAGACCAATAATACAGAATTAGAAAATGAAATTTTCTTTTTAAAGAGAGAAACAATACTCAAAACGGCATAAGGGAAAAAACAATTGTGTTCTGTTTAACGTTCCTGAGATTAAATGTGAGTCTGTTCTGGAAATCACAAAAGAAATGATTTCGAATTGTGGAATAGTTTTAAAAGATTCTTCTATATACAATTGCTTTTGATTGGGGAGAAGAAAGGGCGAAACACGTTCAAGACCGATAATACAGAATTAGAAAATGAAATGTTTTTTTTAAAGAGAGAAATCAATACTTCTTAAAACGGCATAATAGAAAAAACAATTGTGTTCTGATCAATGTTCCCGAGATTGACGGGGAGTCTGTTCTGGAAAACACAAAAGTAATTATTTCGAATTGTAGAGTACTTTTAGAAGATTCTTCTCTAAACATTTGCTTTAGATTGGGGAGTAGAAAGGGCGAAACACGTTTACGACCGTAAATACAGAATTTGAAAATTATTTTTTTTTTAATGAGAGAAATTCAATACTTAAAACGGCATAATGGAAAAAACAATTGTGTTCTGTTTAATGTTCCTGAGATTAAAGGTGAGTCTGTTCTGGAAATCACAAAAGAAATAATTTCGAATTGTAGAGTACTTTTAAAAGATTCTTCTATAAACATTTGCTTTAGATTGGGGAGTAGAAAGGGCGAAAAACGTTTACGACCGTAAATACAGAATTAGAAAATTATTTTTTTTTTAAATAGAGAAATTCAATACTTAAAACGGCATAATGGAATAAAGAATTGTGTTCTGATCAATGTTCCCGAGATTGACGGGGAGTCTGTTCTGGAAAACACAAAAGTAATTATTTCGAATTGTGGAATAGTTTTAAAAGATTCTTCTATACACAATTGCTTTTGATTAGGGAGAAGAAAAGTCGAAACACGTTCAAGACCGATAATACAAAATTAGAAAATGAAATTTTTTTTTAAAGAGAGAAATCAATACTTCTTAAAACGGCATAATAGAAAAAACAATTGTGCTCTGGCGTAACACGTTCAAGACCGATAATACAATATTAGAAAATGAAATTTTTTTTTTAAAGAGAGAAATCAATACTTCTTAAAACGGCATAGTAGAAAAAACAATTGTGTTCTGGCGAAACAAGTGCAAGACCGACAATACAGAATTAGAAAATGAAATTTTTTTTTTTTAAAGAGAGAAACATTACTTAAAACGGCATAATGGAAAAATCAATTGTGTTCTGTTTAATGTTCCTGAGTATGACGGGGAGTCTGTTCTGGAAATCACAAAAGAAATAATTTTGAATTGTGGAATAGTTTTAAAAGATTCTTCGATAAACAAGTGCTTTAGATTGGGGAGAAGAAAGGGCGAAACACGTTTAAGACCGTAAATACAGAATTAGAAAATTATTATTTTTTTAAAGAGAGAAATTCAATACTTAAAACGGCATAATAGAAAAAACAATTGTGTTCTGGTCAATGTACCTGAGATTGACGGGGAATATGTTCTGGAAAACACAAAAGTAATTAAATCGAATTGTGGAATAGTTTTAAAAGATTCTTCGATAAACAACTGCTTTAGATTGGGGGGAAGAAAGGGCAAAACACGTAAAAGACCGATAATACAGAATTAGAAAATGAAATTTTTTTTTTAAAGAGAGAAATCAATACTTAAAACGGACGTTCAAGACCAATAATACAGAATTAGAAAATGAAATTTTCTTTTTAAAGAGAGAAACAATACTCAAAACGGCATAAGGGAAAAAACAATTGTGTTCTGTTTAACGTTCCTGAGATTAAATGTGAGTCTGTTCTGGAAATCACAAAAGAAATGATTTCGAATTGTGGAATAGTTTTAAAAGATTCTTCTATATACAATTGCTTTTGATTGGGGAGAAGAAAGGGCGAAACACGTTCAAGACCGATAATACAGAATTAGAAAATGAAATGTTTTTTTTAAAGAGAGAAATCAATACTTCTTAAAACGGCATAATAGAAAAAACAATTGTGTTCTGATCAATGTTCCCGAGATTGACGGGGAGTCTGTTCTGGAAAACACAAAAGTAATTATTTCGAATTGTAGAGTACTTTTAGAAGATTCTTCTCTAAACATTTGCTTTAGATTGGGGAGTAGAAAGGGCGAAACACGTTTACGACCGTAAATACAGAATTTGAAAATTATTTTTTTTTTAATGAGAGAAATTCAATACTTAAAACGGCATAATGGAAAAAACAATTGTGTTCTGTTTAATGTTCCTGAGATTAAAGGTGAGTCTGTTCTGGAAATCACAAAAGAAATAATTTCGAATTGTAGAGTACTTTTAAAAGATTCTTCTATAAACATTTGCTTTAGATTGGGGAGTAGAAAGGGCGAAAAACGTTTACGACCGTAAATACAGAATTAGAAAATTATTTTTTTTTTAAATAGAGAAATTCAATACTTAAAACGGCATAATGGAATAAAGAATTGTGTTCTGATCAATGTTCCCGAGATTGACGGGGAGTCTGTTCTGGAAAACACAAAAGTAATTATTTCGAATTGTGGAATAGTTTTAAAAGATTCTTCTATACACAATTGCTTTTGATTAGGGAGAAGAAAAGTCGAAACACGTTCAAGACCGATAATACAAAATTAGAAAATGAAATTTTTTTTTAAAGAGAGAAATCAATACTTCTTAAAACGGCATAATAGAAAAAACAATTGTGCTCTGGCGTAACACGTTCAAGACCGATAATACAATATTAGAAAATGAAATTTTTTTTTTAAAGAGAGAAATCAATACTTCTTAAAACGGCATAGTAGAAAAAACAATTGTGTTCTGGCGAAACAAGTGCAAGACCGACAATACAGAATTAGAAAATGAAATTTTTTTTTTTTAAAGAGAGAAACATTACTTAAAACGGCATAATGGAAAAATCAATTGTGTTCTGTTTAATGTTCCTGAGTATGACGGGGAGTCTGTTCTGGAAATCACAAAAGAAATAATTTTGAATTGTGGAATAGTTTTAAAAGATTCTTCGATAAACAAGTGCTTTAGATTGGGGAGAAGAAAGGGCGAAACACGTTTAAGACCGTAAATACAGAATTAGAAAATTATTATTTTTTTAAAGAGAGAAATTCAATACTTAAAACGGCATAATAGAAAAAACAATTGTGTTCTGGTCAATGTACCTGAGATTGACGGGGAATATGTTCTGGAAAACACAAAAGTAATTAAATCGAATTGTGGAATAGTTTTAAAAGATTCTTCGATAAACAACTGCTTTAGATTGGGGGGAAGAAAGGGCAAAACACGTAAAAGACCGATAATACAGAATTAGAAAATGAAATTTTTTTTTTAAAGAGAGAAATCAATACTTAAAACGGACGTTCAAGACCAATAATACAGAATTAGAAAATGAAATTTTCTTTTTAAAGAGAGAAACAATACTCAAAACGGCATAAGGGAAAAAACAATTGTGTTCTGTTTAACGTTCCTGAGATTAAATGTGAGTCTGTTCTGGAAATCACAAAAGAAATGATTTCGAATTGTGGAATAGTTTTAAAAGATTCTTCTATATACAATTGCTTTTGATTGGGGAGAAGAAAGGGCGAAACACGTTCAAGACCGATAATACAGAATTAGAAAATGAAATGTTTTTTTTAAAGAGAGAAATCAATACTTCTTAAAACGGCATAATAGAAAAAACAATTGTGTTCTGATCAATGTTCCCGAGATTGACGGGGAGTCTGTTCTGGAAAACACAAAAGTAATTATTTCGAATTGTAGAGTACTTTTAGAAGATTCTTCTCTAAACATTTGCTTTAGATTGGGGAGTAGAAAGGGCGAAACACGTTTACGACCGTAAATACAGAATTTGAAAATTATTTTTTTTTTAATGAGAGAAATTCAATACTTAAAACGGCATAATGGAAAAAACAATTGTGTTCTGTTTAATGTTCCTGAGATTAAAGGTGAGTCTGTTCTGGAAATCACAAAAGAAATAATTTCGAATTGTAGAGTACTTTTAAAAGATTCTTCTATAAACATTTGCTTTAGATTGGGGAGTAGAAAGGGCGAAAAACGTTTACGACCGTAAATACAGAATTAGAAAATTATTTTTTTTTTAAATAGAGAAATTCAATACTTAAAACGGCATAATGGAATAAAGAATTGTGTTCTGATCAATGTTCCCGAGATTGACGGGGAGTCTGTTCTGGAAAACACAAAAGTAATTATTTCGAATTGTGGAATAGTTTTAAAAGATTCTTCTATACACAATTGCTTTTGATTAGGGAGAAGAAAAGTCGAAACACGTTCAAGACCGATAATACAAAATTAGAAAATGAAATTTTTTTTTAAAGAGAGAAATCAATACTTCTTAAAACGGCATAATAGAAAAAACAATTGTGCTCTGGCGAAACACGTTCAAGACCGACAATACAGAATTAGAAAATGAAATTTTCTTTTTAAAGAGAGAAAAAATACTTAAAACGGCATAATGGAAAAAACAATTGTGTTCTGTTTAATGTTCCTGAGATTGACGGGGAGTCTGTTCTGGAAAACACAATAGTAATAATTTTAAATTGTGGAATAGTTTTAAAAGATTCTTCGATAAACAATTTTTTTAGATTGGGGAGAAGAAAGGGCAAAACACGTTCAAGACCGATAATAAAGAATCAGAAAATGAATTTTTTTTTAAAGAGAGAAATCAATACTTCTTAAAACGGCATAATAGAAAAAACAATCGTGTTCTGATTAATGTTCCTGAGATTGACGGTGAGTCTGTTCTGGAAAACACAAAAGTCATAATTTCGAATTGTGGAATAGTTTTAAAAGATTCATCTATAAACAATTTCTTTAGATTTGGGAGAAGAATGGGCGAAACACGTTCAAGACCGATAATACAAAATTAGAAAATGAATTTTTTTTTTAAAGAGAGAAATCAATACTTCTTAAAACGGCATAATAGAAAAAACAATTGTGTTCTGGCGAAACACGTTCAAGACCGACAATACAGAATTAGAAAATGAATTTTTTTTTTTAAAGATAGAAATTCAATACTTTAAACGGCATAATGGAATAAAGAATTGTGTTCTGATCAATGTTCTCGAGATTGACGGGGAGTCTGTTCTGGAAAACACAAAAGTAATTATTTCGAATTGTGGAATAGTTTTAAAAGATTCTTTTTATACAATAGCTTTAGATTGGGGAAAAGAAAGGGCGAAACACGTTCAAGACCGATAATACAATATTAGAAAATGAAATTTTTTTTTTAAAGAGAGAAATCAATACTTAAAACGGCATAATGGAAAAAACAATTGTGTTCTGGCGAAACACGTTCAAGACCGATAATACAGAATTAGAAAAATTATTTTTTTTAGTTTTAGAAAAGAGAAATCGATACTTAAAACGGACGTTCAAGACCAATAATACAGAATTAGAAAATGAAATTTTCTTTTTAAAGAGAGAAACAATACTCAAAACGGCATAAGGGAAAAAACAATTGTGTTCTGTTTAACGTTCCTGAGATTAAAGGTGAGTCTGTTCTGGAAATCACAAAAGAAATGATTTCGAATTGTGGAATAGTTTTAAAAGATTCTTCTATATACAATTGCTTTTGATTGGGGAGAAGAAAGGGCGAAACACGTACAAGACCGATAATACAGAATTAGAAAATGAAATGTTTTTTTTAAAGAGAGAAATCAATACTTCTTAAAACGGCATAATAGAAAAAACAATTGTGTTCTGATCAATGTTCCCGAGATTGACGGGGAGTCTGTTCTGGAAAACACAAAAGTAATTATTTCGAATTGTAGAGTACTTTTAGAAGATTCTTCTATAAACATTTGCTTTAGATTGGGGAGTAGAAAGGGCGAAACACGTTTACGACCGTAAATACAGAATTTGAAAATTTTTTTTTTTTTAATGAGAGAAATTCAATACTTAAAACGGCATAATGGAAAAAACAATTGTGTTCTGTTTAATGTTCCTGAGATTAAAGGTGAGTCTGTTCTGGAAATCACAAAAGAAATAATTTCGAATTGTAGAGTACTTTTAAAAGATTCTTCTATAAACATTTGCTTTAGATTGGGGAGTAGAAAGGGCGAAAAACGTTTACGACCGTAAATACAGAATTAGAAATTTTTTTTTTTTTTAAAGAGAGAAATTCAATACTTAAAACGGCTTAATGGAATAAAGAATTGTGTTCTGATCAATGTTCCCGAGATTGACGGGGAGTCAGTTCTGGAAAACACAAAAGTAATTATTTCGAATTGTGGAATAGTTTTAAAAGATTCTTCTATACGCAATTGCTTTTGATTAGGGAGAAGAAAAGGCGAAACACGTTCAAGACCGATAATACAAAATTAGAAAATGAAATTTTTTTTTAAAGAGAGAAATCAATACTTCTTAAAACGGCATAATAGAAAAAACAATTGTGCTCTGGCGAAACACGTTCAAGACCGACAATACAGAATTAGAAAATGAAATTTTTTTTTTTAAAGAGAGAAACATTACTTAAAACGGCATAATGGAAAAATCAATTGTGTTCTGTTTAATGTTCCTGAGATTGACGGGGAGTCTGTTCTGGAAAACACAAAAGTCATAATTTTGAATTGTGGAATAGTTTTAAAAGATTCTTTGATAAACAATTGCTTTAGATTGGGGAGAAGAAAGGGCAAAACACGTTCAAGACCGATAATAAAGAATCAGAAAATGATTTTTTTTTTTAAAGAGAGAAATTAATACTTAAAACGGAATAATGAAATAATTGCTTTAGATTGGGGAGAAGAAAGGGCGAAATACGAATAGACCGATAATACAGAATTAGAAAAATTATTTTTTTTAGTTTTTAAAGAGAGAAATCAATACTTAAAACGGACGTTCAAGACCAATAATACAGAATTAGAAAATGATTTTTTTTTTAAAGAGAGAAATTCAATACTTAAAACGGCATAATAGAAACAACAATTGTGTTCTGTTTAATGTTGCTGAGATTAAAGGTGAGTCTGTTCTGGTAATCACAAAAGAAATAATTTCGAATTGTGGAATAGTTTTAAAAGATTCTTCTATACACAATTGCTTTAGATTGGGGAGAAGAAAGGGCAACACGTTCAAGACCGATAATACAAAATTAGAAAATGAAATTTTTTTTTTTAAAGAGAGAAACATTACCTTAAACGGCATAATGGAAAAATCAATTGTGTTCTGTTTAATGTTCCTGAGATTGACGGGGAGTCTGTTCTGGAAAACACAAAAGTCATAATTTTGAATTGTGGAATAGTTTTAAAAGATTCTTCGATAAACAATTGCTTTAGATTGGGGAGAAGGAAGGGCAAAACACGTTCAAGACCTATAATAAAGAATCAGAAAATGAATTTTTTTTTTAAAGAGAGAAATTAATACTTAAAACGGAATAATGAAATAATTGCTTTAGATTGGGGAGAAGAAAGGGCGAAATACGAATAGACCGATAATACAGAATTAGAAAAATTATTTTTTTTAGTTTTTAAAGAGAGAAATCAATACTTAAAACGGACGTTCAAGACCAATAATACAGAATTAGAAAATGATTTTTTTTTTTTAAAGAGAGAAATTCAATACTTAAAACGGCATAATAGAAACAACAATTGTGTTCTGTTTAATGTTGCTGAGATTAAAGGTGAGTCTGTTCTGGTAATCACAAAAGAAATAATTTCGAATTGTAGAGTACTTTTAAAAGATTCTTCTATAAACATTTGCTTTAGATTGGGGAGTAGAAAGGGCGAAAAACGTTTACGACCGTAAATACAGAATTAGAAAATTATTTTTTTTTTTAAGAGAGAAATTCAATACTTAAAACGGCATAATGGAATAAAGAATTGTGTTCTGATCAATGTTCCCGAGATTGACGGGGAGTCTGTTCTGGAAAACACAAAAGTAATTATTTCGAATTGTGGAATAGTTTTAAAAGATTCTTCTATACACAATTGCTTTTGATTAGGGAGAAGAAAAGGCGAAACACGTTCAAGACCGATAATACAAAATTAGAAAATGAAATTTTTTTTTAAAGCGAGAAATCAATACTTCTTAAAACGGCATAATAGAAAAAACAATTGTGCTCTGGCGAAACACGTTCAAGACCGACAATACAGAATTAGAAAATGAAATTTTCTTTTTAAAGAGAGAAACAATACTTAAAACGGCATAATGGAAAAAACAATTGTGTTCTGTTTAATGTTCCTGAGATTGACGGGGAGTCTGTTCTGGAAAACACAATAGTAATAATTTTAAATTGTGGAATAGTTTTAAAAGATTCTTCGATAAACAACTGCTTTAGATTGGGGGGAAGAAAGGGCAAAACACGTAAAAGACCGATAATACAGAATTAGAAAATGAAATTTTTTTTTTAAGAGAGAAATTAATACTTAAAACGGAATAATGAAATAATTGCTTTAGATTGGGGAGAAGAAAGGGCGAAATACGTTCAAGACCGATAATACAGAATTAGAAAAATTATTTTTTCTAGTTTTTAAAGAGAGAAATCAATACTTAAAACGGACGTTCAAGACCAATAATACAGAATTAGAAAATGATTTTTTTTTTTTTAAAGAGAGAAATTCAATACTTAAAACGGCATAATAGAAACAACAATTGTGTTCTGTTTAATGTTGCTGAGATTAAAGGTGAGTCTGTTCTGGAAATCACAAAAGAAATAATTTCGAATTGTAGAGTACTTTTAAAAGATTCTTCTATAAACATTTGCTTTAGATTGGGGAGTAGAAAGGGCGAAACACGTTTAAGACCGTAAATACAGAATTAGAAAATTATTATTTTTTTTAAGAGAGAAATTCAATACTTAAAACGGCATAATAGAAAAAACAATTGGGTTCTGGTCAATGTTCCTGAGATTGACGGTGAGTCTGTTCTGGAAAACACAAAAGTCATAATTTCAAATTGTGGAATAGTTTTAAAAGATTCATCTATAAACAATTTCTTTAGATTTGGGAGAATAAAGGGCGAAACACGTTCAAGACCGATAATACAATATTAGAAAATGAAATTTTTTTTTTAAAGAGAGAAATCAATACTTAAAACGGCATAATGGAAAAAACAATTGTGTTCTGGCGAAACACGTTCAAGACCGATAATACAGAATTAGAAAAATTATTTTTTTTAGTTTTAGAAAAGAGAAATCGATACTTAAAACGGACGTTCAAGACCAATAATACAGAATTAGAAAATGAAATTTTCTTTTTAAAGAGAGAAACAATACTCAAAACGGCATAAGGGAAAAAACAATTGTGTTCTGTTTAACGTTCCTGAGATTAAAGGTGAGTCTGTTCTGGAAATCACAAAAGAAATGATTTCGAATTGTGGAATAGTTTTAAAAGATTCTTCTATATACAATTGCTTTTGATTGGGGAGAAGAAAGGGCGAAACACGTTCAAGACCGATAATACAGAATTAGAAAATGAAATGTTTTTTTTAAAGAGAGAAATCAATACTTCTTAAAACGGCATAATAGAAAAAACAATTGTGTTCTGATCAATGTTCCCGAGATTGACGGGGAGTCTGTTCTGGAAAACACAAAAGTAATTATTTCGAATTGTAGAGTACTTTTAGAAGATTCTTCTATAAACATTTGCTTTAGATTGGGGAGTAGAAAGGGCGAAACACGTTTACGACCGTAAATACAGAATTTGAAAATTTTTTTTTTTTTAATGAGAGAAATTCAATACTTAAAACGGCATAATGGAAAAAACAATTGTGTTCTGTTTAATGTTCCTGAGATTAAAGGTGAGTCTGTTCTGGAAATCACAAAAGAAATAATTTCGAATTGTAGAGTACTTTTAAAAGATTCTTCTATAAACATTTGCTTTAGATTGGGGAGTAGAAAGGGCGAAAAACGTTTACGACCGTAAATACAGAATTAGAAATTTTTTTTTTTTTTAAAGAGAGAAATTCAATACTTAAAACGGCTTAATGGAATAAAGAATTGTGTTCTGATCAATGTTCCCGAGATTGACGGGGAGTCAGTTCTGGAAAACACAAAAGTAATTATTTCGAATTGTGGAATAGTTTTAAAAGATTCTTCTATACGCAATTGCTTTTGATTAGGGAGAAGAAAAGGCGAAACACGTTCAAGACCGATAATACAAAATTAGAAAATGAAATTTTTTTTTAAAGAGAGAAATCAATACTTCTTAAAACGGCATAATAGAAAAAACAATTGTGCTCTGGCGAAACACGTTCAAGACCGACAATACAGAATTAGAAAATGAAATTTTTTTTTTTAAAGAGAGAAACATTACTTAAAACGGCATAATGGAAAAATCAATTGTGTTCTGTTTAATGTTCCTGAGATTGACGGGGAGTCTGTTCTGGAAAACACAAAAGTCATAATTTTGAATTGTGGAATAGTTTTAAAAGATTCTTTGATAAACAATTGCTTTAGATTGGGGAGAAGAAAGGGCAAAACACGTTCAAGACCGATAATAAAGAATCAGAAAATGATTTTTTTTTTTAAAGAGAGAAATTAATACTTAAAACGGAATAATGAAATAATTGCTTTAGATTGGGGAGAAGAAAGGGCGAAATACGAATAGACCGATAATACAGAATTAGAAAAATTATTTTTTTTAGTTTTTAAAGAGAGAAATCAATACTTAAAACGGACGTTCAAGACCAATAATACAGAATTAGAAAATGATTTTTTTTTTAAAGAGAGAAATTCAATACTTAAAACGGCATAATAGAAACAACAATTGTGTTCTGTTTAATGTTGCTGAGATTAAAGGTGAGTCTGTTCTGGTAATCACAAAAGAAATAATTTCGAATTGTGGAATAGTTTTAAAAGATTCTTCTATACACAATTGCTTTAGATTGGGGAGAAGAAAGGGCAACACGTTCAAGACCGATAATACAAAATTAGAAAATGAAATTTTTTTTTTTAAAGAGAGAAACATTACCTTAAACGGCATAATGGAAAAATCAATTGTGTTCTGTTTAATGTTCCTGAGATTGACGGGGAGTCTGTTCTGGAAAACACAAAAGTCATAATTTTGAATTGTGGAATAGTTTTAAAAGATTCTTCGATAAACAATTGCTTTAGATTGGGGAGAAGGAAGGGCAAAACACGTTCAAGACCTATAATAAAGAATCAGAAAATGAATTTTTTTTTTAAAGAGAGAAATTAATACTTAAAACGGAATAATGAAATAATTGCTTTAGATTGGGGAGAAGAAAGGGCGAAATACGAATAGACCGATAATACAGAATTAGAAAAATTATTTTTTTTAGTTTTTAAAGAGAGAAATCAATACTTAAAACGGACGTTCAAGACCAATAATACAGAATTAGAAAATGAAATTTTTTTTTTTAAAGAGAGAAACATTACTTAAAACGGCATCATGGAAAAATCAATTGTGTTCTGTTTAATGTTCCTGAGATTGACGGGGAGTCAGTTCTGGAAATCACAAAAGAAATAATTTTGAATTGTGGAATAGTTTTAAAAGATTCTTCGATAAACAAGTGCTTTAGATTGGGGAGAAGAAAGGGCGAAACACGTTTAAGACCGTAAATACAGAATTAGAAAATTATTATTTTTTTAAAGAGAGAAATTCAATACTTAAAACGGCATAATAGAAAAAACAATTGTGTTCTGGTCAATGTTCCTGAGATTGACGGGGAATATGTTCTGGAAAACACAATTAAATCGAATTGTGGAATAGTTTTAAAAGATTCTTCGATAAACAACTGCTTTAGATTGGGGGGAAGAAAGGGCAAAACACGTAAAAGACCGATAATACAGAATTAGAAAATGAATTTTTTTTTTTTAAGAGAGAAATCAATACTTAAAACGGCATAATGGAAAAAACAATTGTGTTCTGGCGAAACACGTTTAAGACCGATAATACAGAATTAGAAAAATTATTTTTTTTAGTTTTAGAAAAGAGAAATCGATACTTAAAACGGAATAATGAAATAATTGCTTTAGATTGGGGAGAAGAAAGGGCGAAATACGTTCAAGACCGATAATACAGAATTAGAAAAATTATTTTTTCTAGTTTTTAAAGAGAGAAATCAATACTTAAAACGGACGTTCAAGACCGACAATACAGAATTAGAAAATGAAATTTTTTTTTTTAAAGAGAGAAACATTACTTAAAACGGCATAATGGAAAAATCATTTGTGTTCTGGTCAATGTTCCTGAGATTGACGGGGAGTCTGTTCTGGAAAACACAAAAGTCATAATTTTGAATTGTGGAATAGTTTTAAAAGATTCTTCGATAAACAATTGCTTTAGATTGGGGAGAAGAAAGGGCAAAACACGTTCAAGACCTATAATAAAGAATCATAAAATGAATTTTTTTTTTAAAGAGAGAAATCAATACTTCTTAAAACGGCATAATAGAAAAAACAATTGTGTTCTGGCGAAACACGTTCAAGACCGACAATACAGAATTAGAAAATGAAATTTTTTTTTTTAAAGAGAGAAACATTACTTCAAACGGCATAATGGAAAAATCAATTGTGTTCTGTTTAATGTTCCTGAGATTGACGGGGAGTCTGTTCTGGAAAACACAATAGTAATAATTTTGAAATGTGGAATAGTTTTAAAAGATTCTTCGATAAACAATTGCTTTAGATTGGGGAGAAGAAAGGGCAAAACACGTTCTTGACCGATAATAAAGAATCAGAAAATGATTTTTTTTTTTAAAGAGAGAAATTAATACTTAAAACGGAATAATGAAATAATTGCTTTAGATTGGGGAGAAGAAAGGGCGAAATACGAATAGACCGATAATACAGAATTAGAAAAATTATTTTTTTTAGTTTTTAAAGAGAGAAATCAATACTTAAAACGGACGTTCAAGACCAATAATACAGAATTAGAAAATGATTTTTTTTTTTTAAAGAGAGAAATTCAATACTTAAAACGGCATAATAGAAACAACAATTGTGTTCTGTTTAATGTTGCTGAGATTAAAGGTGAGTCTGTTCTGGTAATCACAAAAGAAATAATTTCGAATTGTAGAGTACTTTTAAAAGATTCTTCTATAAACATTTGCTTTAGATTGGGGAGTAGAAAGGGCGAAACACGTTTAAGACCGTAAATACAGAATTAGAAAATTATTATTTTTTTAAAGAGAGAAATTCAATACTTAAAACGGCATAATAGAAAAAACAATTGTGTTCTGGTCAATGTTCCTGAGATTGACGGGGAGTCTGTTCTGGAAAACACAAAAGTAATTATTTCGAATTGTGGAATAGTTTTAAAAGATTCTTCTATATACAATAGCTTTAGATTGGGGAGAAGAAAGGGCGAAATACGTTCAAGACCGATAATACAGAATTAGAAAAATTATTTTTTTTAGTTTTTAAAGAGAGAAATCGATACTTAAAACGGACGTTCAAGACCAATAATATAGAATTAGAAAAAAAAAATTTCTTTTTAAAGAGAGAAACAATACATAACAAAAGTAATTAAATCGAATTGTGGAATAGTTTTAAAAGATTCTTCGATAAACAACTGCTTTAGATTGGGGGGAAGAAAGGGCAAAACACGTAAAAGACCGATAATACAGAATTAGAAAATGAATTTTTTTTTTTTAAGAGAGAAATCAATACTTAAAACGGCATAATGGAAAAAACAATTGTGTTCTGGCGAAACACGTTTAAGACCGATAATACAGAATTAGAAAAATTATTTTTTTTAGTTTTAGAAAAGAGAAATCGATACTTAAAACGGAATAATGAAATAATTGCTTTAGATTGGGGAGAAGAAAGGGCGAAATACGTTCAAGACCGATAATACAGAATTAGAAAAATTATTTTTTCTAGTTTTTAAAGAGAGAAATCAATACTTAAAACGGACGTTCAAGACCGACAATACAGAATTAGAAAATGAAATTTTTTTTTTTAAAGAGAGAAACATTACTTAAAACGGCATAATGGAAAAATCAATTGTGTTCTGGTCAAAGTTCCTGAGATTGACGGGGAGTCTGTTCTGGAAAACACAAAAGTCATAATTTTGAATTGTGGAATAGTTTTAAAAGATTCTTCGATAAACAATTGCTTTAGATTGGGGAGAAGAAAGGGCAAAACACGTTCAAGACCTATAATAAAGAATCATAAAATGAATTTTTTTTTTAAAGAGAGAAATCAATACTTCTTAAAACGGCATAATAGAAAAAACAATTGTGTTCTGGCGAAACACGTTCAAGACCGACAATACAGAATTAGAAAATGATTTTTTTTTTTTAAAGAGAGAAATTCAATACTTAAAACGGCATAATAGAAACAACAATTGTGTTCTGTTTAATGTTGCTGAGATTAAAGGTGAGTCTGTTCTGGTAATCACAAAAGAAATAATTTCGAATTGTAGAGTACTTTTAAAAGATTCTTCTATAAACATTTGCTTTAGATTGGGGAGTAGAAAGGGCGAAACACGTTTAAGACCGTAAATACAGAATTAGAAAATTATTATTTTTTTAAAGAGAGAAATTCAATACTTAAAACGGCATAATAGAAAAAACAATTGTGTTCTGGTTAATGTTCCTGAGATTGACGGGGAGTCTGTTCTGGAAAACACAAAAGTAATTATTTCGAATTGTGGAATAGTTTTAAAAGATTCTTCTATATACAATAGCTTTAGATTGGGGAGAAGAAAGGGCGAAATACGTTCAAGACCGATAATACAGAATTAGAAAAATTATTTTTTTTAGTTTTTAAAGAGAGAAATCGATACTTAAAACGGACGTTCAAGACCAATAATATAGAATTAGAAAAAAAAAATTTCTTTTTAAAGAGAGAAACAATACTTAAAACGGCATAATGGAAAAAACCATTGTGTTCTGTTTAATGTTCCTGAGATTAGAGGTGAGTCTGTTCTGGAAATCACAAAAGAAATGATTTCGAATTGTGGAATAGTTTTAAAAGATTCTTCTATATACAATTGCTTTTGATTGGGGAGAAGAAAGGGCGAAACACGTTCAAGACCGATAATACAGAATTAGAAAATGAAATGTTTTTTTTAAAGAGAGAAAAAATACTTAAAACGGCATAATGGAAAAAACAATTGTGTTCTGTTTAATGTTCCTGAGATTGACGGGGAGTCTGTTCTGGAAAACACAATAGTAATAATTTTAAATTGTGGAATAGTTTTAAAAGATTCTTCGATAAACAATTGCTTTAGATTGGGGAGAAGAAAGGGCAAAACACGTTCAAGACCGATAATAAAGAATCAGAAAATGAATTTTTTTTTAAAGAGAGAAATCAATACTTCTTAAAACGGCATAATAGAAAAAACAATCGTGTTCTGATTAATGTTCCTGAGATTGACGGTGAGTCTGTTCTGGAAAACACAAAAGTCATAATTTCGAATTGTGGAATATTTCAATTTTCTAATTCTGTATTGTCGGTCTTGAACGTCCGTTTTAAGTATTGATTTCTCTCTTTAAAAACTAGAAAAAATAATTTTTCTAATTCTGTATTATCGGTCTTGAACGTATTTCGCCCTTTCTTCTCCCCAATCTAAAGCAATTATTTCATTATTCCGTTTTAAGTATCGATTTCTCTTTTCTAAAACTAAAAAAAATAATTTTTCTAATTCTGTATTATCGGTCTTAAACGTGTTTCGCCAGAACACAATTGTTTTTTCCATTATGCCGTTTTAAGTATTGATTTCTCTCTTAAAAAAAAAAAATTCATTTTCTAATTCTGTATTATCGGTCTTTTACGTGTTTTGCCCTTTCTTCCTCCCAATCTAAAGCAGTTGTTTATCGAAGAATCTTTTAAAACTATTCCACAATTCGATTTAATTACTTTTGTGTTTTCCAGAACATATTCCCCGTCAATCTCAGGAACATTGACCAGAACACAATTGTTTTTTCTATTATGCCGTTTTAAGTATTGAATTTCTCTCTTTAAAAAAATAATAATTTTCTAATTCTGTATTTACGGTCTTAAACGTGTTTCGCCCTTTCTTCTCCCCAATCTAAAGCACTTGTTTATCGAAGAATCTTTTAAAACTATTCCACAATTCAAAATTATTTCTTTTGTGATTTCCAGAACAGACTCCCCGTCAATCTCAGGAACATTAAACAGAACACAATTGATTTTTCCATGATGCCGTTTTAAGTAATGTTTCTCTCTTTAAAAAAAAAAATTTCATTTTCTAATTCTGTATTGTCGGTCTTGCACTTGTTTCGCCAGAACACAATTGTTTTTTCTACTATGCCGTTTTAAGAAGTATTGATTTCTCTCTTTAAAAAAAAAATTTCATTTTCTAATATTGTATTATCGGTCTTGAACGTGTTTCGCCCTTTATTCTCCCAAATCTAAAGAAATTGTTTATAGATGAATCTTTTAAAACTATTTCACAATTTGAAATTATGACTTTTGTGTTTTCCAGAACAGACTCACCGTCAATCTCAGGAACATTGACCAGAACCCAATTGTTTTTTCTATTATGCCGTTTTAAGTATTGAATTTCTCTCTTAAAAAAAATAATAATTTTCTAATTCTGTATTTACGGTCTTAAACGTGTTTCGCCCTTTCTACTCCCCAATCTAAAGCAAATGTTTATAGAAGAATCTTTTAAAAGTACTCTACAATTCGAAATTATTTCTTTTGTGATTTCCAGAACAGACTCACCTTTAATCTCAGCAACATTAAACAGAACACAATTTTTGTTTCTATTATGCCGTTTTAAGTATTGAATTTCTCTCTTTAAAAAAATAATAATTTTCTAATTCTGTATTTACGGTCTTAAACGTGTTTCGCCCTTTCTACTCCCCAATCTAAAGCAATTTTAAAGAGAGAAACATTACTTAAAACGGCATAATGGAAAAATCAATTGTGTTCTGGTCAATGTTCCTGAGATTGACGGGGAGTCTGTTCTGGAAAACACAAAAGTCATAATTTTGAATTGTGGAATAGTTTTAAAAGATTCTTCGATAAACAATTGCTTTAGATTGGGGAGAAGAAAGGGCAAAACACGTTCAAGACCTATAATAAAGAATCATAAAATGAATTTTTTTTTTAAAGAGAGAAATCAATACTTCTTAAAACGGCATAATAGAAAAAACAATTGTGTTCTGGCGAAACACGTTCAAGACCGACAATACAGAATTAGAAAATGAAATTTTTTTTTTTAAAGAGAGAAACATTACTTCAAACGGCATAATGGAAAAATCAATTGTGTTCTGTTTAATGTTCCTGAGATTGACGGGGAGTCTGTTCTGGAAAACACAATAGTAATAATTTTGAAATGTGGAATAGTTTTAAAAGATTCTTCGATAAACAATTGCTTTAGAGTGGGGAGAAGAAAGGGCAAAACACGTTCTTGACCGATAATAAAGAATCAGAAAATGATTTTTTTTTTTAAAGAGAGAAATTAATACTTAAAACGGAATAATGAAATAATTGCTTTAGATTGGGGAGAAGAAAGGGCGAAATACGAATAGACCGATAATACAGAATTAGAAAAATTATTTTTTTTAGTTTTTAAAGAGAGAAATCAATACTTAAAACGGACGTTCAAGACCAATAATACAGAATTAGAAAATGATTTTTTTTTTTTAAAGAGAGAAATTCAATACTTAAAACGGCATAATAGAAACAACAATTGTGTTCTGTTTAATGTTGCTGAGATTAAAGGTGAGTCTGTTCTGGTAATCACAAAAGAAATAATTTCGAATTGTAGAGTACTTTTAAAAGATTCTTCTATAAACATTTGCTTTAGATTGGGGAGTAGAAAGGGCGAAACACGTTTAAGACCGTAAATACAGAATTAGAAAATTATTATTTTTTTAAAGAGAGAAATTCAATACTTAAAACGGCATAATAGAAAAAACAATTGTGTTCTGGTCAATGTTCCTGAGATTGACGGGGAGTCTGTTCTGGAAAACACAAAAGTAATTATTTCGAATTGTGGAATAGTTTTAAAAGATTCTTCTATATACAATAGCTTTAGATTGGGGAGAAGAAAGGGCGAAATACGTTCAAGACCGATAATACAGAATTAGAAAAATTATTTTTTTTAGTTTTTAAAGAGAGAAATCGATACTTAAAACGGACGTTCAAGACCAATAATATAGAATTAGAAAAAAAAATTTTCTTTTTAAAGAGAGAAACAATACTTAAAACGGCATAATGGAAAAAACCATTGTGTTCTGTTTAATGTTCCTGAGATTAAAGGTGAGTCTGTTCTGGAAATCACAAAAGAAATGATTTCGAATTGTGGAATAGTTTTAAAAGATTCTTCTATATACAATTGCTTTTGATTGGGGAGAAGAAAGGGCGAAACACGTTCAAGACCGATAATACAGAATTAGAAAATGAAATGTTTTTTTTAAAGAGAGAAATCAATACTTCTTAAAACGGCATAATAGAAAAAACAATTGTGTTCTGATTAATGTTCCTGAGATTGACGGGGAGTCTGTTCTGGAAATCACAAAAGAAATAATTTCGAATTGTGGAATAGTTTTAAAAGAGTCTTCTATATACAATTGCTTTAGATTAGGGAGAAGAAAGGGCGAAACACGTTCAAGACCGATAATACAGAATTAGAAAATGAAATGTTTTTTTTAAAGAGAGAAATCAATACTTCTCAAAACGGCATAATAGAAAAAACAATTGTGTTCTGGTCAATGTTCCTGAGATTGACGGGGAGTCTGTTCTGGAAAACACAAAAGTAATTATTTCGAATTGTGGAATAGTTTTAAAAGATTCTTCTATACACAATTGCTTTTGATTGGGGAGAAGAAAGGGCGAAACACGTTCAAGACCGATAATACAAAATTAGAAAATGAAATTTTTTTTTTTAATAAAGAAACATTACTCAAAACGGCGTAATGGAAAAATCAATTGTATTCTGTTTAATGTTCCTGAGATTGACGGGTAGTCTGATCCGGAAAACACAAAAGAAATAATTTCGAATTGTGGAATAGTTTTAAAAGATTCTTCTATATACAATTGCTTTTGATTGTTGAGAAGAAAGGGCGAAACACGTTCAAGACCGTAAATACAGAATTAGAAAATTATTTTTTTTTTTTAAGAGAGAAATTCAATACTTAAAACGGCATAATGGAAAAAACAATTGTGTTCTGGTCAATGTTCCTGAGATTGACGGGGAGTCTGTTCTGGAAAGCACAAAAGTAATTATTTCGAATTGTGGAATAATTTTAAAAGATTCTTCTATACACAATTGCTTTTGATTGGGGAGAAGAAAGGGCGAAACACGTTCAAGACCGATAATACAAAATTAGAAAATGAAATTTTTTTTTTAAAGAGAGAAATCAATACTTCTTAAAACGGCATAATAGAAAAAACAATTGTGTTCTGGCGAAACACGTTCAAGACCGACAATACAGAATTAGAAAATGAAATTTTTTTTTTAAAGAGAGAAACATTACTTAAAACGGCATAATGGAAAAATCAATTGTGTTCTGTTTAATGTTCCTGAGATTGACGGGGAGTCTGTTCTGGAAAACACAATAGTAATAATTTTGAATTATGGAATAGTTTTAAAAGATTCTTCGATAAACAATTGCTTTAGATTGGGGAGAAGAAAGGGCAAAACACGTTCAAGACCGATAATAAAGAATCAGAAAATGAATTTTTTTTTTTAAGGAAGGAATTAATACTTCTTAAAACGACATAATAGAAAAAACAATTGTGTTCTGGCGAAACATATTCAAGACGGATAATAAAGAATCTGAAAATGAATTTTTTTTTTAAAGAGAGAAATCAATACTTAAAACGGCATAATGGAAAAAACAATTGTGTTCTGTTTAATGTTCCTGAGATTGACGGGGAGTCTGTTCTGGAAAACACAAAAGTAATTATTTCGAATTGTGGAATAGTTTTAAAAGATTCTTCTATATACAATAGCTTTAGATTGGGGAGAAGAAAGGGCGAAATACGTTCAAGACCGATAATACAGAATTAGAAAAATTATTTTTTTTAGTTTTTAAAGAGAGAAATCGATACTTAAAACGGACGTTCAAGACCAATAATATAGAATTAGAAAAAAAAATTTTCTTTTTAAAGAGAGAAACAATACTTAAAACGGCATAATGGAAAAAACCATTGTGTTCTGTTTAATGTTCCTGAGATTAAAGGTGAGTCTGTTCTGGAAATCACAAAAGAAATAATTTCGAATTATAGAGTACTTTTAAAAGATTCTTCGATAAACAATTGCTTTAGATTGGGGGGAAGAAAGGGCAAAACACGTAAAAGACCGATAATACAAAATTAGAAAATGAAATTTTTTTTTTAAGAGAGAAACATTACTTAAAACGGCATAATGGAAAAATCAATTGTGTTCTGTTTAATGTTCCTGAGATTGACGGGGAGTCTGTTCTGGAAATCACAAAAGAAATAATTTCGAATTGTAGAGTACTTTTAAAAGATTCTTCTATAAACATTTGCTTTAGATTGGGGAGTAGAAAGGGCGAAACACGTTTAAGACCGTAAATACAGAATAAGAAAATTATTTTTTTTTTAAAGAGAGTAATTCAATACTTAAAACGGCATAATGGAAAAAACAATTGTGTTCTGTTTAATGTTCCTGAGATTTAAGGTGAGTCTGTTCTGGAAATCACAAAAGAAATAATTTCGAATTGTGGAATAGTTTTAAAAGATTCTTCTATATACAATTGCTTTTGGTTGGGGAGAAGAAAGGGCGAAACACGTTCAAGACCGATAATAAAGAATCTGAAAATGAATTTTTTTTTTAAAGAGAGAAATCAATACTTAAAACGGCATAATGGAAAAAACAATTGTGTTCTGTTTCATGTTCCTGAGATTAAAGGTGAGTCTGTTCTGGAAATCACAAAAGAAATAATTTCGAATTGTGGAATAGTTTTAAAAGATTCTTCTATATAAAATTGCTTTTGATTGGGGAGAAGAAAGGGCGAAACACGTTCAAG
Organism: Troilus luridus; assembly: GCA_964056705.1. Classification (NCBI taxonomy): domain Eukaryota; kingdom Metazoa; phylum Arthropoda; class Insecta; order Hemiptera; family Pentatomidae; genus Troilus; species Troilus luridus. The sequence continues at coordinate 190,250,314 of OZ057412.1, read as the reverse complement.
ACCGATAATACAAAATTAGAAAATGAAATTTTTTTTTTAAAGAGAGAAATCAATACTTCTTAAAACGGCATAATAGAAAAAACAATTGTGTTCTGGCGAAACACGTTCAAGACCGACAATACAGAATTAGAAAATGAAATTTTTTTTTTAAAGAGAGAAACATTACTTAAAACGGCATAATGGAAAAATCAATTGTGTTCTGTTTAATGTTCCTGAGATTGACGGGGAGTCTGTTCTGGAAAACACAATAGTAATAATTTTGAATTATGGAATAGTTTTAAAAGATTCTTCGATAAACAATTGCTTTAGATTGGGGAGAAGAAAGGGCAAAACACGTTCAAGACCGATAATAAAGAATCAGAAAATGAATTTTTTTTTTTAAGGAAGGAATTAATACTTCTTAAAACGACATAATAGAAAAAACAATTGTGTTCTGGCGAAACATATTCAAGACGGATAATAAAGAATCTGAAAATGAATTTTTTTTTTAAAGAGAGAAATCAATACTTAAAACGGCATAATGGAAAAAACAATTGTGTTCTGTTTAATGTTCCTGAGATTGACGGGGAGTCTGTTCTGGAAAACACAATAGTAATAATTTTGAATTGTGGAATAGTTTTAAAAGATTCTTCGATAAACAATTGCTTTAGATTGTGGAGAAGAAAGGGCAAAACACGTTCAAGACCGATAATACAGAATTAGAAAAATTATTTTTTTTAGTTTTTAAAGAGAGAAATCAATACTTAAAACGGACGTTCAAGACCAATAATACAGAATAAGAAAATTATTTTTTTTTTAAAGAGAGTAATTCAATACTTAAAACGGCATAATGGAAAAAACAATTGTGTTCTGTTTAATGTTCCTGAGATTTAAGGTGAGTCTGTTCTGGAAATCACAAAAGAAATAATTTCGAATTGTGGAATAGTTTTAAAAGATTCTTCTATATACAATTGCTTTTGGTTGGGGAGAAGAAAGGGCGAAACACGTTCAAGACCGATAATACAAATTTAGAAAATGAAATTTTTTTTTAAAGAGAGAAATCAATACTTCTTAAAACGGCATAATAGAAAAAACAATTGTGTTCTGGCGAAACACGTTTAAGACCGTAAATACAGAATTAGAAAATAATTTTTTTTTTAAAGAGAGAAATTCAATACTTAAAACGGCATAATGGAAAAATCAATTGTGTTCCTTTTAATGTTGCTGAGATTAAAGGTGAGTCTGTTCTGGAAATCACAAAAGAAATAATTTCGAATTTTAGAGTACTTTTATAAGATTCTTCTATAAACATTTGCTTTAGATTGGGGAGTAGAAAGGGCGAAACACGTTTAAGACCGTAAATACAGAATTAGAAAATTATTTTTTTTTTTAAGAGAGAAATTCAATACTTAAAACGGCATAATGGAAAAAACAATTGTGTTCTGGTCAATGTTCCTGAGATTGACGGGGAGTCTGTTCTGGAAAACACAAAAGTAATTATTTCGAATTGTGGAATAGTTTTAAAAGATTATTCTATACACAATTGCTTTTGATTGGGGAGAAGAAAGGGCAACACGTTCAAGACCGATAATACAAAATTAGAAAATGAAATTTTTATTTTAAAGAGAGAAATCAATACTTCTTAAAACGGCATAATAGAAAAAACAATTGTGTTCTGGCGAAACACGTTCAAGACCGACAATACAGAATTAGAAAATGATTTTTTTTTTTTAAAGAGAGAAATTCAATACTTAAAACGGCATAATAGAAACAACAATTGTGTTCTGTTTAATGTTGCTGAGATTAAAGGTGAGTCTGTTCTGGTAATCACAAAAGAAATAATTTCGAATTGTAGAGTACTTTTAAAAGATTCTTCTATATACAATAGCTTTAGATTGGGGAGAAGAAAGGGCGAAATACGTTCAAGACCGATAATACAGAATTAGAAAAATTATTTTTTTTAGTTTTTAAAGAGAGAAATCGATACTTAAAACGGACGTTCAAGACCAATAATACAGAATTAGAAAAAAAAAATTTCTTTTTAAAGAGAGAAACAATACTTAAAACGGCATAATGGAAAAAACCATTGTGTTCTGTTTAATGTTCCTGAGATTAAAGGTGAGTCTGTTCTGGAAATCACACTTAAAATGGCATAATAGAAACAACAATTGTGTTCTGTTTAATGTTGCTGTGATTAAAGGTGAGTCTGTTCTGGAAATCACAAAAGAAATAATTTCGAATTATAGAGTACTTTTAAAAGATTCTTCGATAAACAATTGCTTTAGATTGGGGGGAAGAAAGGGCAAAACACGTAAAAGACCGATAATACAAAATTAGAAAATGAAATTTTTTTTTTAAGAGAGAAACATTACTTAAAACGGCATAATGGAAAAATCAATTGTGTTCTGTTTAATGTTCCTGAGATTGACGGGGAGTCTGTTCTGGAAATCACAAAAGAAATAATTTCGAATTGTAGAGTACTTTTAAAAGATTCTTCTATAAACATTTGCTTTAGATTGGGGAGTAGAAAGGGCGAAACACGTTTAAGACCGTAAATACAGAATAAGAAAATTATTTTTTTTTTAAAGAGAGTAATTCAATACTTAAAACGGCATAATGGAAAAAACAATTGTGTTCTGTTTAATGTTCCTGAGATTTAAGGTGAGTCTGTTCTGGAAATCACAAAAGAAATAATTTCGAATTGTGGAATAGTTTTAAAAGATTCTTCTATATACAATTGCTTTTGGTTGGGGAGAAGAAAGGGCGAAACACGTTCAAGACCGATAATAAAGAATCTGAAAATGAATTTTTTTTTTAAAGAGAGAAATCAATACTTAAAACGGCATAATGGAAAAAACAATTGTGTTCTGTTTCATGTTCCTGAGATTAAAGGTGAGTCTGTTCTGGAAATCACAAAAGAAATAATTTCGAATTGTGGAATAGTTTTAAAAGATTCTTCTATATACAATTGCTTTTGATTGGGGAGAAGAAAGGGCGAAACACGTTCAAGACCGATAATACAAATTTAGAAAATGAAATTTTTTTTTAAAGAGAGAAATCAATACTTCTTAAAACGGCATAATAGAAAAAACAATTGTGTTCTGGCGAAACACGTTTAAGACCGTAAATACAGAATTAGAAAATAATTTTTTTTTTAAAGAGAGAAATTCAATACTTAAAACGGCATAATGGAAAAATCAATTGTGTTCCTTTTAATGTTGCTGAGATTAAAGGTGAGTCTGTTCTGGAAATCACAAAAGAAATAATTTCGAATTTTAGAGTACTTTTATAAGATTCTTCTATAAACATTTGCTTTAGATTGGGGAGTAGAAAGGGCGAAACACGTTTAAGACCGTAAATACAGAATTAGAAAATTATTTTTTTTTTTAAGAGAGAAATTCAATACTTAAAACGGCATAATGGAAAAAACAATTGTGTTCTGGTCAATGTTCCTGAGATTGACGGGGAGTCTGTTCTGGAAAACACAAAAGTAATTATTTCGAATTGTGGAATAGTTTTAAAAGATTATTCTATACACAATTGCTTTTGATTGGGGAGAAGAAAGGGCAACACGTTCAAGACCGATAATACAAAATTAGAAAATGAAATTTTTATTTTAAAGAGAGAAATCAATACTTCTTAAAACGGCATAATAGAAAAAACAATTGTGTTCTGGCGAAACACGTTCAAGACCGACAATACAGAATTAGAAAATGATTTTTTTTTTTTAAAGAGAGAAATTCAATACTTAAAACGGCATAATAGAAACAACAATTGTGTTCTGTTTAATGTTGCTGAGATTAAAGGTGAGTCTGTTCTGGTAATCACAAAAGAAATAATTTCGAATTGTAGAGTACTTTTAAAAGATTCTTCTATATACAATAGCTTTAGATTGGGGAGAAGAAAGGGCGAAATACGTTCAAGACCGATAATACAGAATTAGAAAAATTATTTTTTTTAGTTTTTAAAGAGAGAAATCGATACTTAAAACGGACGTTCAAGACCAATAATACAGAATTAGAAAAAAAAATTTTCTTTTTAAAGAGAGAAACAATACTTAAAACGGCATAATGGAAAAAACCATTGTGTTCTGTTTAATGTTCCTGAGATTAAAGGTGAGTCTGTTCTGGAAATCACACTTAAAACGGCATAATAGAAACAACAATTGTGTTCTGTTTAATGTTGCTGAGATTAAAGGTGAGTCTGTTCTGGAAATCACAAAAGAAATAATTTCGAATTTTAGAGTACTTTTATAAGATTCTTCTATAAACATTTGCTTTAGATTGGGGAGTAGAAAGGGCGAAACACGTTTAAGACCGTAAATACAGAATTAGAAAATTATTTTTTTTTTTAAGAGATAAATTCAATACTTAAAACGGCATAATGGAAAAAACATTTGTGTTCTGGTCAATGTTCCTGAGATTGACGGGGAGTCTGTTCTGGAAAACACAAAAGTAATTATTTCGAATTGTGGAATAGTTTTAAAAGATTATTCTATACACAATTGCTTTTGATTGGGGAGAAGAAAGGGCAACACGTTCAAGACCGATAATACAAAATTAGAAAATGAAATTTTTATTTTAAAGAGAGAAATCAATACTTCTTAAAACGGCATAATAGAAAAAACAATTGTGTTCTGGCGAAACACGTTCAAGACCGACAATACAGAATTAGAAAATTATTTTTTTTTTTTAAAGAGAGAAATTCAATACTTAAAACGGCATAATAGAAACAACAATTGTGTTCTGTTTAATGTTGCTGAGTCTGTTCTGGTAATCACAAAAGAAATAATTTCGAATTGTAGAGTACTTTTAAAAGATTCTTCTATATACAATAGCTTTAGATTGGGGAGAAGAAAGGTCGAAATACGTTCAAGACCGATAATACAGAATTAGAAAAATTATTTTTTTTAGTTTTTAAAGAGAGAAATCGATACTTAAAACGGACGTTCAAGACCAATAATACAGAATTAGAAAAAAAAATTTTCTTTTTAAAGAGAGAAACAATACTTAAAACGGCATAATGGAAAAAACCATTGTGTTCTGTTTAATGTTCCTGAGATTAAAGGTGAGTCTGTTCTGGAAATCACAAAAGAAATGATTTCGAATTGTGGAATAGTTTTACAAGATTCTTCTATATACAATTGCTTTTGATTGGGGAGAAGAAAGGGCGAAACACGTTCAAGACCGATAATACAGAATTAGAAAATGAAATGTTTTTTTTAAAGAGAGAAATCAATACTTCTTAAAACGGCATAATAGAAAAAACAATTGTGTTCTGATTAATGTTCCTGAGATTGACGGGGAGTCTGTTCTGGAAATCACAAAAGAAATAATTTCGAATTGTGGAATAGTTTTAAAAGAGTCTTCTATATACAATTGCTTTAGATTAGGGAGAAGAAAGGGCGAAACACGTTCAAGACCGATAATACAGAATTAGAAAATGAAATGTTTTTTTTAAAGAGAGAAATCAATACTTCTTAAAACGGCATAATAGAAAAAACAATTGTGTCCTGGTCAATGTTCCTGAGATTGACGGGGAGTCTGTTCTGGAAAACACAAAAGTAATTATTTCGAATTGTGGAATAGTTTTAAAAGATTCTTCTATACACAATTGCTTTTGATTGGGGAGAAGAAAGGGCGAAACACGTTCAAGACCGATAATACAAAATTAGAAAATGAAATTTTTTTTTTTAAGAAAGAAACATTACTCAAAACGGCGTAATGGAAAAATCAATTGTATTCTGTTTAATGTTCCTGAGATTGACGGGTAGTCTGATCCGGAAAACACAAAAGAAATAATTTCGAATTGTGGAATAGTTTTAAAAGATTCTTCTATATACAATTGCTTTTGATTGTTGAGAAGAAAGGGCGAAACACGTTCAAGACCGTAAATACAGAATTAGAAAATTATTTTTTTTTTTTAAGAGAGAAATTCAATACTTAAAACGGCATAATGGAAAAATCAATTGTGTTCTGTTTAATGTTCCTGAGATTGACGGGGAGTCTGTTCTGGAAAACACAATAGTAATAATTTTGAATTATGGAATAGTTTTAAAAGATTCTTCGATAAACAATTGCTTTAGATTGGGGAGAAGAAAGGGCAAAACACGTTCAAGACCGATAATAAAGAATCAGAAAATGAATTTTTTTTTTTAAGGAAGGAATTAATACTTCTTAAAACGACATAATAGAAAAAACAATTGTGTTCTGGCGAAACATATTCAAGACGGATAATAAAGAATCTGAAAATTAATTTTTTTTTTAAAGAGAGAAATCAATACTTAAAACGGCATAATGGAAAAAACAATTGTGTTCTGTTTAATGTTCCTGAGATTGACGGGGAGTCTGTTCTGGAAAACACAATAGTAATAATTTTGAATTGTGGAATAGTTTTAAAAGATTCTTCGATAAACAATTGCTTTAGATTGGGGAGAAGAAAGGGCAAAACACGTTCAAGACCGATAATACAGAATTAGAAAAATTATTTTTTTTAGTTTTTAAAGAGAGAAATCAATACTTAAAACGGACGTTCAAGACCAATAATACAGAATTAGAAAATGATTTTTTTTTTTTAAAGAGAGAAATTCAATACTTAAAATGGCATAATAGAAACAACAATTGTGTTCTGTTTAATGTTGCTGTGATTAAAGGTGAGTCTGTTCTGGAAATCACAAAAGAAATAATTTCGAATTATAGAGTACTTTTAAAAGATTCTTCGATAAACAATTGCTTTAGATTGGGGGGAAGAAAGGGCAAAACACGTAAAAGACCGATAATACAAAATTAGAAAATGAAATTTTTTTTTTAAGAGAGAAACATTACTTAAAACGGCATAATGGAAAAATCAATTGTGTTCTGTTTAATGTTCCTGAGATTGACGGGGAGTCTGTTCTGGAAATCACAAAAGAAATAATTTCGAATTGTAGAGTACTTTTAAAAGATTCTTCTATAAACATTTGCTTTAGATTGGGGAGTAGAAAGGGCGAAACACGTTTAAGACCGTAAATACAGAATTAGAAAATTATTTTTTTTTTAAAGAGAGTAATTCAATACTTAAAACGGCATAATGGAAAAAACAATTGTGTTCTGTTTAATGTTCCTGAGATTTAAGGTGAGTCTGTTCTGGAAATCACAAAAGAAATAATTTCGAATTGTGGAATAGTTTTAAAAGATTCTTCTATATACAATTGCTTTTGGTTGGGGAGAAGAAAGGGCGAAACACGTTCAAGACCGATAATAAAGAATCTGAAAATGAATTTTTTTTTTAAAGAGAGAAATCAATACTTAAAACGGCATAATGGAAAAAACAATTGTGTTCTGTTTCATGTTCCTGAGATTAAAGGTGAGTCTGTTCTGGATATCACAAAAGAAATAATTTCGAATTGTGGAATAGTTTTAAAAGATTCTTCTATATACAATTGCTTTTGATTGGGGAGAAGAAAGGGCGAAACACGTTCAAGACCGATAATACAAATTTAGAAAATGAAATTTTTTTTTAAAGAGAGAAATCAATACTTCTTAAAACGGCATAATAGAAAAAACAATTGTGTTCTGGCGAAACACGTTTAAGACCGTAAATACAGAATTAGAAAATAATTTTTTTTTTAAAGAGAGAAATTCAATACTTAAAACGGCATAATGGAAAAATCAATTGTGTTCCTTTTAATGTTCCTGAGATTGACGGGGAGTCTGTTCTGGAAAACACAAAAGTAATAATTTTTAATTGTGGAATAGTTTTAAAAGATTCTTCGATAAAAAATTGCTTTAGATTGGGGAGAAGAAAGGGCAAAACACGTTCAAGACCGATAATAAAGAATCAGAAAAAGGAATTTTTTTTTAAAGAGAGAAATTAATACTTAAAACGGAATAATGAAATAATTGCTTTAGATTGGGGAGAAGAAAGGGCGAAATACGTTCAAGACCGATAATACAGAATTAGAAAATGAAATGTTTTTTTTAAAGAGAGAAATCAATACTTCTTAAAACGGCATAATAGAAAAAACAATTGTGTTCTGATTAATGTTGCTGAGATTGACGGTGAGTCTGTTCTGGAAAACACAAAAGTCATAATTTCGAATTGTGGAATAGTTTTAAAAGATTCATCTATAAACAATTTCTTTAGATTTGGGAGAAGAAAGGGCGAAACACGTTCAAGACCCATAATACAAAATTAGAAAATGAAATTTTTTTTTTAAGAGAGAAACATTACTTAAAACGGCATAATAGAAAAAACAATTGTGTTCTGATTAATGTTGCTGAGATTGACGGTGAGTCTGTTCTGGAAAACACAAAAGTCATAATTTCGAATTGTGGAATAGTTTTAAAAGATTCATCTATAAACAATTTCTTTAGATTTGGGAGAAGAAAGGGCGAAACACGTTCAAGACCCATAATACAAAATTAGAAAATGAAATTTTTTTTTTAAGAGAGAAACATTACTTAAAACGGCATAATGGAAAAATCAATTGTGTTCTGTTTAATGTTCCTGAGATTGACGGGGAGTCTGTTCTGGAAAACACAAAAGAAATAATTTCGAATTGTGGAATAGTTTTAAAAGAGTCTTCTATATACAATTGCTTTAGATTGGGGAGCAGAAAGGGCGAAACACGTTCAAGACCGATAATAAAGAATCTGAAAATGAAATTTTTTTTTTAGAGAGAGAAATTAATACTTAAAACGGAATAATGAAACAATTGCTTTAGATTGGGGAGAAGAAAGGGCGAAATACGTTCAAGACCGATAATACAGAATTAGTAAAAATTATTTTTTTTAGTATTTAAAGAGAGAAATCAATACTTAAAACGGACGTTCAAGACCAATAATACACAATTAGAAAATGATTTTTTTTTTTAAAGAGAGAAATTCAATACTTAAAACGGCATAATAGAAACAACAATTGTGTTCTGTTTAATGTTGCTGAGATTAAAGGTGAGTCTGTTCTGGAAATCACAAAAGAAATAATTTCGAATTTTAGAGTACTTTTATAAGATTCTTCTATAAACATTTGCTTTAGATTGGGGAGTAGAAAGGGCGAAACACGTTTAAGACCGTAAATACAGAATTAGAAAATTTTTTTTTTTTTTAAGAGAGAAATTCAATACTTAAAACGGCATAATGGAAAAAACAATTGTGATCTGGTCAATGTTCCTGAGATTGACGGGGAGTCTGTTCTGGAAAACACAAAAGTAATTATTTCGAATTGTGGAATAGTTTTAAAAGATTATTCTATACACAATTGCTTTTGATTGGGGAGAAGAAAGGGCAACACGTTCAAGACCGATAATACAAAATTAGAAAATGAAATTTTTATTTTAAAGAGAGAAATCAATACTTCTTAAAACGGCATAATAGAAAAAACAATTGTGTTCTGGCGAAACACGTTCAAGACCGACAATACAGAATTAGAAAATGATTTTTTTTTTTTAAAGAGAGAAATTCAATACTTAAAACGGCATAATAGAAACAACAATTGTGTTCTGTTTAATGTTGCTGAGATTAAAGGTGAGTCTGTTCTGGTAATCACAAAAGAAATAATTTCGAATTGTAGAGTACTTTTAAAAGATTCTTCTATAAACATTTGCTTTAGATTGGGGAGTAGAAAGGGCGAAACACGTTTAAGACCGTAAATACAGAATTAGAAAATTATTATTTTTTTAAAGAGAGAAATTCAATACTTAAAACGGCATAATAGAAAAAACAATTGTGTTCTGGTCAATGTTCCTGAGATTGACGGGGAGTCTGTTCTGGAAATCACAAAAGAAATAATTTCGAATTGTAGAGTACTTTTAAAAGATTCTTCTATAAACATTTGCTTTAGATTGGGGAGTAGAAAGGGCGAAACACGTTTAAGACCGTAAATACAGAATTAGAAAATTATTTTTTTTTTAAAGAGAGTAATTCAATACTTAAAACGGCATAATGGAAAAAACAATTGTGTTCTGTTTAATGTTCCTGAGATTTAAGGTGAGTCTGTTCTGGAAATCACAAAAGAAATAATTTCGAATTGTGGAATAGTTTTAAAAGATTCTTCTATATACAATTGCTTTTGGTTGGGGAGAAGAAAGGGCGAAACACGTTCAAGACCGATAATAAAGAAACTGAAAATGAATTTTTTTTTTAAAGAGAGAAATCAATACTTAAAACGGCATAATGGAAAAAACAATTGTGTTCTGTTTAATGTTCCTGAGATTAAAGGTGAGTCTGTTCTGGAAATCACAAAAGAAATAATTTCGAATTGTGGAATAGTTTTAAAAGATTCTTCTATATACAATTGCTTTTGATTGGGGAGAAGAAAGGGCGAAACACGTTCAAGACCGATAATACAAATTTAGAAAATGAAATTTTTTTTTAAAGAGAGAAATCAATACTTCTTAAAACGGCATAATAGAAAAAACAATTGTGTTCTGGCGAAACACGTTTAAGACCGTAAATACAGAATTAGAAAATAATTTTTTTTTTAAAGAGAGAAATTCAATACTTAAAACGGCATAATGGAAAAATCAATTGTGTTCCTTTTAATGTTCCTGAGATTGACGGGGAGTCTGTTCTGGAAAACACAAAAGTAATAATTTTTAATTGTGGAATAGTTTTAAAAGATTCTTCGATAAAAAATTGCTTTAGATTGGGGAGAAGAAAGGGCAAAACACGTTCAAGACCGATAATAAAGAATCAGAAAAAGGAATTTTTTTTTAAAGAGAGAAATTAATACTTAAAACGGAATAATGAAATAATTGCTTTAGATTGGGGAGAAGAAAGGGCGAAATACGTTCAAGACCGATAATACAGAATTAGAAAATGAAATGTTTTTTTTAAAGAGAGAAATCAATACTTCTTAAAACGGCATAATAGAAAAAACAATTGTGTTCTGATTAATGTTGCTGAGATTGACGGTGAGTCTGTTCTGGAAAACACAAAAGTCATAATTTCGAATTGTGGAATAGTTTTAAAAGATTCATCTATAAACAATTTCTTTAGATTTGGGAGAAGAAAGGGCGAAACACGTTCAAGACCCATAATACAAAATTAGAAAATGAAATTTTTTTTTTAAGAGAGAAACATTACTTAAAACGGCATAATAGAAAAAACAATTGTGTTCTGATTAATGTTGCTGAGATTGACGGTGAGTCTGTTCTGGAAAACACAAAAGTCATAATTTCGAATTGTGGAATAGTTTTAAAAGATTCATCTATAAACAATTTCTTTAGATTTGGGAGAAGAAAGGGCGAAACACGTTCAAGACCCATAATACAAAATTAGAAAATGAAATTTTTTTTTTAAGAGAGAAACATTACTTAAAACGGCATAATGGAAAAATCAATTGTGTTCTGTTTAATGTTCCTGAGATTGACGGGGAGTCTGTTCTGGAAAACACAAAAGAAATAATTTCGAATTGTGGAATAGTTTTAAAAGAGTCTTCTATATACAATTGCTTTAGATTGGGGAGCAGAAAGGGCGAAACACGTTCAAGACCGATAATAAAGAATCTGAAAATGAAATTTTTTTTTTAGAGAGAGAAATTAATACTTAAAACGGAATAATGAAACAATTGCTTTAGATTGGGGAGAAGAAAGGGCGAAATACGTTCAAGACCGATAATACAGAATTAGTAAAAATTATTTTTTTTAGTATTTAAAGAGAGAAATCAATACTTAAAACGGACGTTCAAGACCAATAATACACAATTAGAAAATGATTTTTTTTTTTAAAGAGAGAAATTCAATACTTAAAACGGCATAATAGAAACAACAATTGTGTTCTGTTTAATGTTGCTGAGATTAAAGGTGAGTCTGTTCTGGAAATCACAAAAGAAATAATTTCGAATTTTAGAGTACTTTTATAAGATTCTTCTATAAACATTTGCTTTAGATTGGGGAGTAGAAAGGGCGAAACACGTTTAAGACCGTAAATACAGAATTAGAAAATTTTTTTTTTTTTTAAGAGAGAAATTCAATACTTAAAACGGCATAATGGAAAAAACAATTGTGATCTGGTCAATGTTCCTGAGATTGACGGGGAGTCTGTTCTGGAAAACACAAAAGTAATTATTTCGAATTGTGGAATAGTTTTAAAAGATTATTCTATACACAATTGCTTTTGATTGGGGAGAAGAAAGGGCAACACGTTCAAGACCGATAATACAAAATTAGAAAATGAAATTTTTATTTTAAAGAGAGAAATCAATACTTCTTAAAACGGCATAATAGAAAAAACAATTGTGTTCTGGCGAAACACGTTCAAGACCGACAATACAGAATTAGAAAATGATTTTTTTTTTTTAAAGAGAGAAATTCAATACTTAAAACGGCATAATAGAAACAACAATTGTGTTCTGTTTAATGTTGCTGAGATTAAAGGTGAGTCTGTTCTGGTAATCACAAAAGAAATAATTTCGAATTGTAGAGTACTTTTAAAAGATTCTTCTATAAACATTTGCTTTAGATTGGGGAGTAGAAAGGGCGAAACACGTTTAAGACCGTAAATACAGAATTAGAAAATTATTATTTTTTTAAAGAGAGAAATTCAATACTTAAAACGGCATAATAGAAAAAACAATTGTGTTCTGGTCAATGTTCCTGAGATTGACGGGGAGTCTGTTCTGGAAATCACAAAAGAAATAATTTCGAATTGTAGAGTACTTTTAAAAGATTCTTCTATAAACATTTGCTTTAGATTGGGGAGTAGAAAGGGCGAAACACGTTTAAGACCGTAAATACAGAATTAGAAAATTATTTTTTTTTTAAAGAGAGTAATTCAATACTTAAAACGGCATAATGGAAAAAACAATTGTGTTCTGTTTAATGTTCCTGAGATTTAAGGTGAGTCTGTTCTGGAAATCACAAAAGAAATAATTTCGAATTGTGGAATAGTTTTAAAAGATTCTTCTATATACAATTGCTTTTGGTTGGGGAGAAGAAAGGGCGAAACACGTTCAAGACCGATAATAAAGAAACTGAAAATGAATTTTTTTTTTAAAGAGAGAAATCAATACTTAAAACGGCATAATGGAAAAAACAATTGTGTTCTGTTTAATGTTCCTGAGATTAAAGGTGAGTCTGTTCTGGAAATCACAAAAGAAATAATTTCGAATTGTGGAATAGTTTTAAAAGATTCTTCTATATACAATTGCTTTTGATTGGGGAGAAGAAAGGGCGAAACACGTTCAAGACCGATAATACAAATTTAGAAAATGAAATTTTTTTTTAAAGAGAGAAATCAATACTTCTTAAAACGGCATAATAGAAAAAACAATTGTGTTCTGGCGAAACACGTTTAAGACCGTAAATACAGAATTAGAAAATAATTTTTTTTTTAAAGAGAGAAATTCAATACTTAAAACGGCATAATGGAAAAATCAATTGTGTTCCTTTTAATGTTCCTGAGATTGACGGGGAGTCTGTTCTGGAAAACACAAAAGTAATAATTTTTAATTGTGGAATAGTTTTAAAAGATTCTTCGATAAAAAATTGCTTTAGATTGGGGAGAAGAAAGGGCAAAACACGTTCAAGACCGATAATAAAGAATCAGAAAAAGGAATTTTTTTTTAAAGAGAGAAATTAATACTTAAAACGGAATAATGAAATAATTGCTTTAGATTGGGGAGAAGAAAGGGCGAAATACGTTCAAGACCGATAATACAGAATTAGAAAATGAAATGTTTTTTTTAAAGAGAGAAATCAATACTTCTTAAAACGGCATAATAGAAAAAACAATTGTGTTCTGATTAATGTTGCTGAGATTGACGGTGAGTCTGTTCTGGAAAACACAAAAGTCATAATTTCGAATTGTGGAATAGTTTTAAAAGATTCATCTATAAACAATTTCTTTAGATTTGGGAGAAGAAAGGGCGAAACACGTTCAAGACCCATAATACAAAATTAGAAAATGAAATTTTTTTTTTAAGAGAGAAACATTACTTAAAACGGCATAATAGAAAAAACAATTGTGTTCTGATTAATGTTGCTGAGATTGACGGTGAATCTGTTCTGGAAAACACAAAAGTCATAATTTCGAATTGTGGAATAGTTTTAAAAGATTCATCTATAAACAATTTCTTTAGATTTGGGAGAAGAAAGGGCGAAACACGTTCAAGACCCATAATACAAAATTAGAAAATGAAATTTTTTTTTTAAGAGAGAAACATTACTTAAAACGGCATAATGGAAAAATCAATTGTGTTCTGTTTAATGTTCCTGAGATTGACGGGGAGTCTGTTCTGGAAAACACAAAAGAAATAATTTCGAATTGTGGAATAGTTTTAAAAGAGTCTTCTATATACAATTGCTTTAGATTGGGGAGCAGAAAGGGCGAAACACGTTCAAGACCGATAATAAAGAATCTGAAAATGAACTTTTTTTTTTAAAGAGAGAAATTAATACTTAAAACGGAATAATGAAACAATTGCTTTAGATTGGGGAGAAGAAAGGGCGAAATACGTTCAAGACCGATAATACAGAATTAGTAAAAATTATTTTTTTTAGTATTTAAAGAGAGAAATCAATACTTAAAACGGACGTTCAAGACCAATAATACACAATTAGAAAATGATTTTTTTTTTTTAAAGAGAGAAATTCAATACTTAAAACGGCATAATAGAAACAACAATTGTGTTCTGTTTAATGTTGCTGAGATTAAAGGTGAGTCTGTTCTGGAAATCACAAAAGAAATAATTTCGAATTTTAGAGTACTTTTATAAGATTCTTCTATAAACATTTGCTTTAGATTGGGGAGTAGAAAGGGCGAAACACGTTTAAGACCGTAAATACAGAATTAGAAAATTATTTTTTTTTTTAAGAGAGAAATTCAATACTTAAAACGGCATAATGGAAAAAACAATTGTGTTCTGGTCAATGTTCCTGAGATTGACGGGGAGTCTGTTCTGGAAAACACAAAAGTAATTATTTCGAATTGTGGAATAGTTTTAAAAGATTATTCTATACACAATTGCTTTTGATTGGGGAGAAGAAAGGGCAACACGTTCAAGACCGATAATACAAAATTAGAAAATGAAATTTTTATTTTAAAGAGAGAAATCAATACTTCTTAAAACGGCATAATAGAAAAAACAATTGTGTTCTGGCGAAACACGTTCAAGACCGACAATACAGAATTAGAAAATGATTTTTTTTTTTTAAAGAGAGAAATTCAATACTTAAAACGGCATAATAGAAACAACAATTGTGTTCTGTTTAATGTTGCTGAGATTAAAGGTGAGTCTGTTCTGGTAATCACAAAAGAAATAATTTCGAATTGTAGAGTACTTTTAAAAGATTCTTCTATAAACATTTGCTTTAGATTGGGGAGTAGAAAGGGCGAAACACGTTTAAGACCGTAAATACAAAATTAGAAAATTATTATTTTTTTAAAGAGAGAAATTCAATACTTAAAACGGCATAATAGAAAAAACAATTGTGTTCTGGTCAATGTTCCTGAGATTGACGGGGAGTCTGTTCTGGAAAACACAAAAGTAATTATTTCGAATTGTGGAATAGTTTTAAAAGATTCTTCTATGTACAATAGCTTTAGATTGGGGAGAAGAAAGGGCGAAATACGTTCAAGACCGATAATACAGAATTAGAAAAATTATTTTTTTTAGTTTTTAAAGAGAGAAATCGATACTTAAAACGGACGTTCAAGACCAATAATACAGAATTAGAAAAAAAAATTTTCTTTTTAAAGAGAGAAACAATACTTAAAACGGCATAATGGAAAAAACCAGTGTGTTCTGTTTAATGTTCCTGAGATTAAAGGTGAGTCTGTTCTGGAAATCACAAAAGAAATGATTTCGAATTGTGGAATAGTTTTAAAAGATTCTTCTATATACAATTGCTTTTGATTGGGGAGAAGAAAGGGCGAAACACGTTCAAGACCGATAATACAGAATTAGAAAATGAAATGTTTTTTTTAAAGAGAGAAATCAATACTTCTTAAAACGGCATAATAGAAAAAACAATTGTGTTCTGATTAATGTTCCTGAGATTGACGGGGAGTCTGTTCTGGAAATCACAAAAGAAATAATTTCGAATTGTGGAATAGTTTTAAAAGAGTCTTCTATATACAATTGCTTTAGATTAGGGAGAAGAAAGGGCGAAACACGTTCAAGACCGATAATACAGAATTAGAAAATGAAATGTTTTTTTTAAAGAGAGAAATCAATACTTCTTAAAACGGCATAATAGAAAAAACAATTGTGTTCTGGTCAATGTTCCTGAGATTGACGGGGAGTCTGTTCTGGAAAACACAAAAGTAATTATTTTGAATTGTGGAATAGTTTTAAAAGATTCTTCTATACACAATTGCTTTTGATTGGGGAGAAGAAAGGGCGAAACACGTTCAAGACCGATAATACAAAATTAGAAAATGAAATTTTTTTTTTTAAGAAAGAAACATTACTCAAAACGGCGTAATGGAAAAATCAATTGTATTCTGTTTAATGTTCCTGAGATTGACGGGTAGTCTGATCCGGAAAACACAAAATAAATAATTTCGAATTGTGGAATACTTTTAAAGGATTCTTCTATAAACATTTGCTTTAGATTGGGGAGTAGAAAGGGCGAAACACGTTGAAGACCGTAAATACAGAATTAGAAAATTATTTTTTTTTTGAAGAGAGTAATTCAATACTTAAAACGGCATAATGGAAAAAACAATTGTGTTCTGTTTAATGTTCCTGAGATTTAAGGTGAGTCTGTTCTGGAAATCACAAAAGAAATAATTTCGAATTGTGGAATAGTTTTAAAAGATTCTTCTATATACAATTGCTTTTGGTTGGGGAGAAGAAAGGGCGAAACTCGTTCAAGACCGATAATAAAGAATCTGAAAATGAATTTTTTTTTTAAAGAGAGAAATCAATACTTAAAACGGCATAATGGAAAAAACAATTGTGTTCTGTTTAATGTTCCTGAGATTAAAGGTGAGTCTGTTCTGGAAATCACAAAATAAATAATTTCGAATTGTGGAATAGTTTTAAAAGATTCTTCTATATACAATTGCTTTTGATTGGGGAGAAGAAAGGGCGAAACACGTTCAAGACCGATAATACAAATTTAGAAAATGAAATTTTTTTTTAAAGAGAGAAATCAATACTTCTTAAAACGGCATAATAGAAAAAACAATTGTGTTCTGGCGAAACACGTTTAAGACCGTAAATACAGAATTAGAAAATAATTTTTTTTTTTAAAGAGAGAAATTCAATACTTAAAACGGCATAATGGAAAAATCAATTGTGTTCCTTTTAATGTTCCTGAGATTGACGGGGAGTCTGTTCTGGAAAACACAAAAGTAATAATTTTTTATTGTGGAATAGTTTTAAAAGATTCTTCGATAAAAAATTGCTTTAGATTGGGGAGAAGAAAGGGCAAAACACGTTCAAGACCGATAATAAAGAATCAGAAAAAGGAATTTTTTTTTAAAGAGAGAAATTAATACTTAAAACGGAATAATGAAATAATTGCTTTAGATTGGGGAGAAGAAAGGGCGAAATACGTTCAAGACCGATAATACAGAATTAGAAAATGAAATGTTTTTTTTAAAGAGAGAAATCAATACTTCTTAAAACGGCATAATAGAAAAAACAATTGTGTTCTGTTTAATGTTGCTGAGATTGACGGTGAGTCTGTTCTGGTAAACACAAAAGTCATAATTTCGAATTGTGGAATAGTTTTAAAAGATTCATCTATAAACAATTTCTTTAGATTTGGGAGAAGAAAGGGCGAAACACGTTCAAGACCCATAATACAAAATTAGAAAATGAAATTTTTTTTTTAAGAGAGAAACATTACTTAAAACGGCATAATGGAAAAATCAATTGTGTTCTGTTTAATGTTCCTGAGATTGACGGGGAGTCTGTTCTGGAAAACACAAAAGAAATAATTTCGAATTGTGGAATAGTTTTAAAAGAGTCTTCTATATACAATTGCTTTAGATTGGGGAGCAGAAAGGGCGAAACACGTTCAAGACCGATAATAAAGAATCTGAAAATGAATTTTTTTTTTTTAGAGAGAAATTAATACTTAAAACGGAATAATGAAATAATTGCTTTAGATTGGGGAGAAGAAAGGGTGAAATACGTTCAAGACCGATAATACAGAATTAGTAAAAATTATTTTTTTTAGTATTTAAAGAGACAAATCAATACTTAAAACGGACGTTCAAGACCAATAATACACAATTAGAAAATGATTTTTTTTTTTTAAAGAGAGAAATTCATTACTTAAAACGGCATAATAGAAACAACAATTGTGTTCTGTTTAATGTTGCTGAGATTAAAGGTGAGTCTGTTCTGGAAATCACAAAAGAAATAATTTCGAATTTTAGAGTACTTTTATAAGATTCTTCTATAAACATTTGCTTTAGATTGGGGAGTAGAAAGGGCGAAACACGTTTAAGACCGTAAATACAGAATTAGAAAATTATTTTTTTTTTTAAGAGAGAAATTCAATACTTAAAACGGCATAAAGGAAAAAACAATTGTGTTCTGGTCAATGTTCCTGAGATTGACGGGGAGTCTGTTCTGGAAAACACAAAAGTAATTATTTCGAATTGTGGAATAGTTTTAAAAGATTATTCTATACACAATTGCTTTTGATTGGGGAGAAGAAAGGGCAACACGTTCAAGACCGATAATACAAAATTTGAAAATGAAATTTTTATTTTTAAGAGAGAAATCAATACTTCTTAAAACGGCATAATAGAAAAAACAATTGTGTTCTGGCGAAACACGTTCAAGACCGACAATACAGAATTAGAAAATGAAATTTTTTTTTTAAAGAGAGAAACATTACTTAACACGGCATAATGGAAAAATCAATTGTGTTCTGTTTAATGTTCCTGAGATTGACGGGGAGTCTGATCTGGAAAACACAAAAGAAATAATTTCGAATTGTGGAATAGTTTTAAAAGAGTCTTCTATATACAATTGCTTTAGATTGGGGAGAAGAAAGGGCGAAATACGTTCAAGACCGATAATAAAGAATCAGAAAAAGAATTTTTTTTTTAAAGAGAGAAATTAATACTTAAAACGGAATAATGAAATAATTGCTTTAGATTGGGGAGAAGAAAGGGCGAAATACGTTCAAGACCGAAAATAAAGAATCAGAAAAAGAATTTTTTTTTTAAAGAGAGAAATTAATACTTAAAACGGAATAATAAAATAATTGCTTTAGATTGGGGAGAAGAAAGGGCGAAATACGTTCAAGACCAATAATACAGAATTAGAAAAATTTTTTTTTTTAGTTTTTAAAGAGAGAAATCAATACTTAAAACGGACGTTCAAGACCAATAATACAGAATTAGAAAATGATTTTTTTTTTTAAAGAGAGAAATTCAATACTTATAACGGCATAATAGAAACAACAATTGTGTTCTGTTTAATGTTGCTGAGATTAAAGGTGAGTCTGTTCTGGAAATCACAAAAGAAATAATTTCGAATTGTAGAGTACTTTTAAAAGATTCTTCTATAAACATTTGCTTTAGATTGGAGATAGAAAGGGCGAAACACGTTTAAGACCGTAAATACAGAATTAGAAAATAATTTTTTTTTTAAAGAGAGAAATTCAATACTTAAAACGGCATAATGGAAAAAACAATTGTGTTCTGGCGAAACACGTTCAAGACCGACAATACAGAATTAGAAAATGAAATTTTTTTTTTTAAAGAGAGAAACATTACTTAAAACCGCATAATGAAAAAATCAATTGTGTTCTGTTTAATGTTCCTGAGATTGACGGGGAGTCTGTTCTGGAAAACACAATAGTAATAATTTTGAATTGTGGAATAGTTTTAAAAGAGTCTTCTACATACAATTGCTTTAGATTGGGGAACAGAAAGGGCGAAACACGTTCAAGACCGATAATAAAGAATCTGAAAATGAATTTTTTTTTTTTAGAGAGAAATTAATACTTAAAACGGAATAATGAAATAATTGCTTTAGATTGGGGAGAAGAAAGGGTGAAATACGTTCAAGACCGATAATACAGAATTAGAAAAATTATTTTTTTTAGTTTTTAAAGAGAGAAATCAATACTTAAAACGGACGTTCAAGACCAATAATACAGAATTAGAAAATGATTTTTTTTTTTTTTAAAGAGAGAAATTCAATACTTAAAACGGCATAATGGAAAAAACAATTGTGTTCACTTTAATGTTCCTGAGATTAAAGGTGAGTCTGTTCTGGAAATCACAAAAGAAATAATTTCGAATTGTGGAAAAGTTTTAAAAGATTCTTCTATATACAATTGCTTTTGATTGGGGAGAAGATAGGGCGAAACACGTTCAAGACCGATAATAAAGAATCTGAAAATGAATTTTTTTTTTTAAAGAGAGAAATCAATACTTAAAACGGCATAATGGAAAAAACAATTGTGTTCTGTTTAATGTTCCTGAGATTAAAGGTGAGTCTGTTCTGGAAATCACAAAAGAAATAATTTCGAATTGTGGAATAGTTTTAAAAGATTCTTCTATATACAATTGCTTTTGATTGGGGAGAAGAAACGGCGAAACACGTTCAAGACCGATAATACAGAATTAGAAAATGAAATTTTTTTTTTAAAGAGAGAAATCAATACTTCTTAAAACGGCATAATAGAAAAAACAATTGTGTTGTGGCGAAACACGTTCATGACCGACAATACAGAATTAGAAAATGAAATTTTTTTTTTTAAAGAGAGAAACATTACTCAAAACGGCATAATGGAAAAAACAATTGTGTTCTGGTCAATGTTCCTAAGATTGACGGGGAGTCTGTTCTGGAAAACACAAAAGAAATAATTTCGAATTGTAGAGTACTTTTATAAGATTCTTCTATAAACATTTGCTTTAGATTGGGGAGAAGAAACGGCGAAACACGTTCAAGACCGATAATACAGAATTAGAAAATGAAATTTTTTTTTTAAAGAGAGAAATCAATACTTCTTAAAACGGCATAATAGAAAAAACAATTGTGTTGTGGCGAAACACGTTCATGACCGACAATACAGAATTAGAAAAATTATTTTTTTTAGTTTTTAAAGATAGAAATCAATACTTAAAACGGACGTTCAAGACCAATAATACAGAATTAGAAAATGATTTTTTTTTTTTAAAGAGAGAAATTCAATACTTAAAACGGCATAATAGAAACAACAATTGTGTTCTGTTTAATGTTGCTGAGATTAAAGGTGAGTCTGTTCTGGAAATCACAAAAGAAATAATTTCGAATTGTAGAGTACTTTTATAAGATTCTTCTATAAACATTTGCTTTAGATTGGGGAGTAGAAAGGGCGAAACACGTTTAGGACCGTAAATAAAGAATTAGAAAATTATTTTTTTTTTTAAGAGAGAAATTCAATACTTAAAACGGCATAATGGAAAAAACAATTGTGTTCTGGTCAATGTTCCTGAGATTGACGGGGAGTCTGTTCTGGAAAACACAAAAGTAATTATTTCGAATTGTGGAATAGTTTTAAAAGATTCTTCGATAAACAATTGCTTTAGATTGGGGAGAAGAAAGGGCAAAACACGTAAAAGACCAATAATACAGAATTAGAAAAATTATTTTTTTTAGTTTTTAGAGAGAGAAATAAAAACTTAAAACGGACGTTCAAGACCAATAATACAGAATTAGAAAATGATTTTTTTTTTTAAAGAGAGAAATTCAATACTTAAAACGGCATAATAGGAACAACAATTGTGTTCTGTTTAATGTTGCTGAGATTAAAGGTGAGTCTGTTCTGGAAATCACAAAAGAAATAATTTCGAATTGTAGAGTACTTTTATAAGATTCTTCTATAAACATTTGCTTTAGATTGGGGAGTAGAAAGGGCGAAACACGTTTAGGACCGTAAATAAAGAATTAGAAAATTATTTTTTTTTTTAAGAGAGAAATTCAATACTTAAAACGGCATAATGGAAAAAACAATTGTGTTCTGGTCAATGTTCCTGAGATTGACGGGGAGTCTGTTCTGGAAAACACAAAAGTAATTATTTTGAATTGTGGAATAGTTTTAAAAGATTCTTCGATAAACAATTGCTTTAGATTGGGGAGAAGAAAGGGCAAAACACGTAAAAGACCAATAATACAGAATTAGAAAATGAAATTTTTTTTTTAAAGAGAGAAAACAATACTTAAAACGGCATAATGGAAAAAACAATTGTGTTCTGGCGAAAAACGTTCAAGACCGATAGTACAGAATTAGAAAAATTATTTTTTTTAGTTTTTAAAGAGAGAAATCGATACTTAAAACGGACGTTCAAGACCAATAATACAGAATTAGAAAATGAAATTTTCTTTTTAAAGAGAGAAACAATACTTAAAACGGCATAATGGAAAAAACAATTGTGTTCTGTTTAATGTTCCTGAGATTGAAGGTGAGTCTGTTCTGGAAAACACAAAAGAAATAATTTCGAAAATTTAATTAGAAAATGTAATTTTTTTTTTAAAGAGAGAAATCAATACTTCTTAAAACAGCATAATAGAAAAAACAATTGTGTTCTGGCGAAACACGTTCAAGACCGACAATACAGAATTAGAAAATGAAATTTTTTTTTTTAAAGAGAGAAACATTACTTAAAACGGCATAATGGAAAAAACAATTGTGTTCTGTTTAATGTTCCTGAGATTGAAGGCGGGTCTGTTCTGGAAAACACAAAAGAAATAATTTCGAAAATTTAATTAGAAAATGTAATTTTTTTTTTAAAGAGAGAAATCAATACTTCTTAAAACGGCATAATAGAAAAAACAATTGTGTTCTGTTTAATGTTCCTGAGATTGAAGGCGAGTCTGTTCTGGAAAACACAAAAGAAATAATTTCGAATTGTGGAATAGTTTTAAAAGATTCTTCTATATACAATTGCTTTAGATAGGGGAGAAGAAAGGGCGAAACACGTTCAAGACCGATAATACAGAATTAGTAAATGTATTTTTTTTAGTTTTTAAAGAGAGAAATCAATACTTAAAACGGACGTTTAAGACCGTAGATACAGAATTATAAAATTATTTAGTTTTTAAAGAGAGAAATCGATACTTATAACGGACGTTTAAGACCAATAATACAAAATTATAAAATGAAATGTTTTTTTTAAAGAGAGAAATCAATACTTCTTAAAACGCCATAATAGAAAAAACAATTGTGTTCTGATTAATGTTGCTGAGATTAAAGGTGAGTCTGTTCTGGAAAACACAAAAGTCATAATTTCGAATTGTGGATTAGTTTTAAAAGATTCATCTATAAACAATTTCTTTAGATTTGGGAGAAGAAAGGGCGAAACACGTTTAAGACCGATAATACAAAATTAGAAAATGTAATTTTTTTTTTAAAGAGAGAAATCAATACTTCTTAAAACGGCATAATAGAAAAAACAATTGTGTTCTGGCGAAACACGTTCTAGACCAATAATACAGAATTAGAAAAATTATTTTTTTTAGTTTTTAGAGAGAGAAATAAAAACTTAAAACGGACGTTCAAGACCAATAATACAGAATTAGAAAATGATTTTTTTTTTTAAAGAGAGAAATTCAATACTTAAAACGGCATAATAGGAACAACAATTGTGTTCTGTTTAATGTTGCTGAGATTAAAGGTGAGTAAGTTCTGGAAATCACACTTAAAACGGCATAATAGAAACAACAATTGTGTTCTGTTTAATGTTGCTGAGATTAAAGGTGAGTAAGTTCTGAAAATCACACTTAAAACGGCTTAATGGAAAAAACAATTGTGTTCTGTTTAATGTTCATGATATTAAAGGTGAGGGAGTCTGTTCTGGAAAACATAAAAGAATAAATTTTGGAAATTTTTTTTTAAAGAGTGAAATTTAATACTTAAAACGGCATAATGGAAAAAACAATTGTGTTCTGGTCAATGTTCCTGAGATTGACGGTGAGTCTGTTCTGGAAAACACAAAAGTCATAATTTCGAATTGTGGAATAGTTTTAAAAGATTCATCTATAAACAATTTCTTTACATTTGGGAGAAGAAAGGGCGAAACAAGTTCAAGACCCATAATACAAAATTAGAAAATGAAATTTTTTTTTTAAGAGAGAAACATTACTTAAAACGGCATAATGGAAAAATCAATTGTGTTCTGTTTAATGTTCCTGAGATTGACGGGGAGTCTGTTCTGGAAAACACAAAAGAAATAATTTCGAATTGTGGAATAGTTTTAAAAGAGTCTTCTATATACAATTGCTTTAGATTGGGGAGCAGAAAGGGCGAAACACGTTCAAGACCGATAATAAAGAATCTGAAAATGAAATTTTTTTTTTAAAGAGAGAAATTAATACTTATAACGGATTATGAAATAATTGCTTTAGATTGGGGAGAAGAAAGGGCGAAATACGTTCAAGACCGATAATACAGAATTAGTAAAAATTATTTTTTTTAGTATTTAAAGAGAGAAATCAATACTTAAAACGGCATAATGGAAAAAACAATTGTGTTCTGGTCAATGTTCCTGAGATTGACGGGGAGTCTGTTCTGGAAAACACAAAAGTAATTATTTCGAATTGTGGAATAGTTCTAAAAGATTCTTCTATACACAATTGCTTTTGATTGGGGAGAAGAAAGGGCAACACGTTCAAGACCGATAATACAAAATTAGATAATGAAATTTTTATTTTAAAGAGAGAAATCAATACTTCTTAAAACGGCATAATAGAAAAAACAATTGTGTTCTGGCGAAACACGTTCAAGACCGACAATACAGAATTAGAAAATGAATTTTTTTTTTTAAAGAGAGAAACATTACTTAAAACGGCATAATGGAAAAATCAATTGTGTTCTGTTTAATGTTCCTGAGATTGACGGGGAGTCTGATCTGGAAAACACAAAAGAAATAATTTCGAATTGTGGAATAGTTTTAAAAGAGTCTTCTATATACAATTGCTTTAGATTGGGGAGCAGAAAGGGCGAAACACGTTCAAGACCGATAATAAAGAATCTGAAAATGAATTTTTTTTTTAAAGAGAGAAATTAATACTTAAAACGGAATACTGAAATAATTGCTTTAGATTGGGGAGAAGAAAGGGCGAAATACGTTCAAGACCGAAAATAAAGAATCAGAAAAAGAATTTTTTTTTTAAAGAGAGAAATTAATACTTAAAACGGAATAATGAAATAATTGCTTTAGATTGGGGAGAAGAAAGGGCGAAATACGTTCAAGACCGATAATACAGAATTAGAAAAATTATTTTTTTTAGTTTTTAAAGAGAGAAATCAATACTTAAAACGGACGTTCAAGACCAATAATACAGAATTAGAAAAATTATTTTTTTTAGTTTTTAGAGAGAGAAATAAAAACTTAAAACGGACGTTCAAGACCAATAATACAGAATTAGAAAATGATTTTTTTTTTTAAAGAGAGAAATTCAATACTTAAAACGGCATAATAGGAACAACAATTGTGTTCTGTTTAATGTTGCTGAGATTAAAGGTGAGTAAGTTCTGGAAATCACACTTAAAACGGCATAATAGAAACAACAATTGTGTTCTGTTTAATGTTGCTGAGATTAAAGGTGAGTAAGTTCTGAAAATCACACTTAAAACGGCTTAATGGAAAAAACAATTGTGTTCTGTTTAATGTTCATGATATTAAAGGTGAGGGAGTCTGTTCTGGAAAACATAAAAGAATAAATTTTGGAAATTTTTTTTTAAAGAGTGAAATTTAATACTTAGAACGGCATAATGGAAAAAACAATTGTGTTCTGGTCAATGTTCCTGAGATTGACGGTGAGTCTTTTCTGGAGAACACAAAAATCATAATTTCGAATTGTGGAATAGTTTTAAAAGATTCATCTATAAACAATTTCTTTAGATTTGGGAGAAGAAAGGGCGAAACACGTTCAAGACCCATAATACAAAATTAGAAAATGAAATTTTTTTTTTAAGAGAGAAACATTACTTAAAACGGCATAATGGAAAAATCAATTGTGTTCTGTTTAATGTTCCTGAGATTGACGGGGAGTCTGTTCTGGAAAACACAAAAGAAATAATTTCGAATTGTGGAATAGTTTTAAAAGAGTCTTCTATATACAATTGCTTTAGATTGGGGAGCAGAAAGGGCGAAACACGTTCAAGACCGATAATAAAGAATCTGAAAATGAAATTTTTTTTTTAAAGAGAGAAATTAATACTTAAAACGGATTATGAAATAATTGCTTTAGATTGGGGAGAAGAAAGGGCGAAATACGTTCAAGACCGATAATACAGAATTAGTAAAAATTATTTTTTTTAGTATTTAAAGAGAGAAATCAATACTTAAAACGGCATAATGGAAAAAACAATTGTGTTCTGGTCAATGTTCCTGAGATTGACGGGGAGTCTGTTCTGGAAAACACAAAAGTAATTATTTCGAATTGTGGAATAGTTCTAAAAGATTCTTCTATACACAATTGCTTTTGATTGGGGAGAAGAAAGGGCAACACGTTCAAGACCGATAATACAAAATTAGATAATGAAATTTTTATTTTAAAGAGAGAAATCAATACTTCTTAAAACGGCATAATAGAAAAAACAATTGTGTTCTGGCGAAACACGTTCAAGACCGACAATACAGAATTAGAAAATGAATTTTTTTTTTTAAAGAGAGAAACATTACTTAAAACGGCATAATGGAAAAATCAATTGTGTTCTGTTTAATGTTCCTGAGATTGACGGGGAGTCTGATCTGGAAAACACAAAAGAAATAATTTCGAATTGTGGAATAGTTTTAAAAGAGTCTTCTATATACAATTGCTTTAGATTGGGGAGCAGAAAGGGCGAAACACGTTCAAGACCGATAATAAAGAATCTGAAAATGAATTTTTTTTTTAAAGAGAGAAATTAATACTTAAAACGGAATACTGAAATAATTGCTTTAGATTGGGGAGAAGAAAGGGCGAAATACGTTCAAGACCGAAAATAAAGAATCAGAAAAAGAATTTTTTTTTTAAAGAGAGAAATTAATACTTAAAACGGAATAATGAAATAATTGCTTTAGATTGGGGAGAAGAAAGGGCGAAATACGTTCAAGACCGATAATACAGAATTAGAAAAATTATTTTTTTTAGTTTTTAAAGAGAGAAATCAATACTTAAATCGGACGTTCAAGACCAATAATACAGAATTAGAAAATGATTTTTTTTTTTTTAAAGAGAGAAATTCAATACTTAAAACGGCATAATGGAAAAAACAATTGTGTTCACTTTAATGTTCCTGAGATTAAAGGTGAGTCTGTTCTGGAAATCACAAAAGAAATAATTTCGAATTGTGGAATAGTTTTAAAAGATTCTTCTATATACAATTGCTTTTGATTGGGGAGAAGATAGGGCGAAACACGTTCAAGACCGATAATAAAGAATCTGAAAATGAATTTTTTTTTTTAAAGAGAGAAATCAATACTTCTTAAAACGGCATAATAGAAAAAACAATTGTGTTGTGGCGAAACACGTTCATGACCGACAATACAGAATTAGAAAATGAAAATTTTTTTTTTAAAGAGAGAAACATTACTTAAAACGGCATAATGGAAAAAACAATTGTGTCCTGGTCAATGTTCCTAAGAATGACGGGGAGTCTGTTCTGGAAAACACAAAAGAAATAATTTCGAATTGTAGAGTACTTTTATAAGATTCTTCTATAAACATTTGCTTTAGATTGGGGAGAAGAAAGGGCGAAACACGTTCAAGACCGATAATACAGAATTAGAAAAATTCTTTTTTTTAGTTTTTAAAGAGAGAAATCAATACTTAAAACGGACGTTCAAGACCAATAATACAGAATTAGAAAATGATTTTTTTTTTTTAAAGAGAGAAATTCAATACTTAAAACGGCATAATAGAAACAACAATTGTGTTCTGTTTAATGTTGCTGAGATTAAAGGTGAGTCTGTTCTGGAAATCACAAAAGAAATAATTTCGAATTGTAGAGTACTTTTATAAGATTCTTCTATATACAATTGCTTTAGATTGGGGAGCAGAAAGGGCGAAACACGTTCAAGACCGATAATAAAGAATCTGAAAATGAAATTTTCTTTTTAAAGAGAGAAACAATACTTAAAACGGCATAATGGAAAAAACAATTGTGTTCTGGTCAATGTTCCTGAGATTGACGGGGAGTCTGTTCTGGAAAACACAAAAGTAATTATTTCGAATTGTGGAATAGTTTTAAAAGATTCTTCTATACACAATTGCTTTTGATTGGGGAGAAGAAAGGGCAACACGTTCAAGACCGATAATACAAAATTAGAAAATGAAATTTTTATTTTAAAGAGAGAAATCAATACTTCTTAAAACGGCATAATAGAAAAAACAATTGTGTTCTGGCGAAACACGTTCAAGACCGACAATACAGAATTAGAAAATGAATTTTTTTTTTTAAAGAGAGAAACATTACTTAAAACGGCATAATGGAAAAATCAATTGTGTTCTGTTTAATGTTCCTGAGATTGACGGGGAGTCTGATCTGGAAAACACAAAAGAAATAATTTCGAATTGTGGAATAGTTTTAAAAGAGTCTTCTATATACAATTGCTTTAGATTGGGGAGCAGAAAGGGCGAAACACGTTCAAGACCGATAATAAAGAATCTGAAAATGAATTTTTTTTTTAAAGAGAGAAATCAATACTTCTTAAAACGGCATAATAGAAAAAACAATTGTGTTCTGGCGAAACACGTTCAAGACCAATAATACAGAATTAGAAAAATTATTTTTTTTAGTTTTTAAAGAGAGAAATAAAAACTTATAACGGACGTTCAAGACCAATAATACAGAATTAGAAAATGATTTTTTTTTTTAAAGAGAGAAATTCAATACTTAAAACGGCATAATAGGAACAACAATTGTGTTCTGTTTAATGTTGCTGAGATTAAATGTGAGTAAGTTCTGGAAATCACACTTAAAACGGCATAATAGAAACAACAATTGTGTTCTGTTTAATGTTGCTGACATTAAAGGTGAGTAAGTTCTGAAAATCACACTTAAAACGGCTTAATGGAAAAAACAATTGTGTTCTGTTTAATGTTCATGATATTAAAGGTGAGGGAGTCTGTTCTGGAAAACATAAAAGAATAAATTTTGGAAATTTTTTTTTAAAGAGTGAAATTTAATACTTAAAACGGCATAATGAAAAAAACAATTGTGTTCTGGTCAATGTTCCTGAGATTGACGGTGAGTCTGTTCTGGAAAACACAAAAGTCATAATTTCGAATTGTGGAATAGTTTTAAAAGATTCATCTATAAACAATTTCTTTAGATTTGGGAGAAGAAAGGGCGGAGCACGTTCAAGACCCATAATACAAAATTAGAAAATGAAATTTTTTTTTTAAGAGAGAAACATTACTTAAAACGGCATAATGGAAAAATCAATTGTGTTCTGTTTAATGTTCCTGAGATTGACGGGGAGTCTGTTCTGGAAAACACAAAATAAATAATTTCGAATTGTGGAATAGTTTTAAAAGAGTCTTCTATATACAATTGCTTTAGATTGGGGAGCAGAAAGGGCGAAACACGTTCAAGACCGATAATAAAGAATCTGAAAATGAAATTTTTTTTTTAAAGAGAGAAATTAATACTTTAAACGGAATAATGAAATAATTGCTTTAGATTGGGGAGAAGAAAGGGCGAAATACGTTCAAGACCGATAATACAGAATTAGTAAAAATTATTTTTTTTAGTATTTAAAGAGAGAAATCAATACTTAAAACGGCATAATGGAAAAAACAATTGTGTTCTGGTCAATGTTCCTGAGATTGACGGGGAGTCTGTTCTGGAAAACACAAAAGTAATTATTTCGAATTGTGGAATAGTTTTAAAAGATTCTTCTATACACAATTGCTTTTGATTGGGGAGAAGAAAGGGCAACACGTTCAAGACCGATAATACAAAATTAGAAAATGAAATTTTTATTTTAAAGAGAGAAATCAATACTTCTTAAAACGGCATAATAGAAAAAACAATTGTGTTCTGGCGAAACACGTTCAAGACCGACAATACAGAATTAGAAAATGAAATTTTTTTTTTAAGAGAGAAACATTACTTAAAACGGCATAATGGAAAAATCAATTGTGTTCTGTTTAATGTTCCTGAGATTGACGGGGAGTCTGATCTGGAAAACACAAAAGAAATAATTTCGAATTGTGAAATAGTTTTAAAAGAGTCTGCTATATACAATTGCTTTAGATTGGGGAGCAGAGAGGGCGAAACACGTTCAAGACCGATAATAAAGAATCTGAAAATGAATTTTTTTTTTTAAAGAGAGAAATTAATACTTAAAACGGAATACTGAAATAATTGCTTTAGATTGGGGAGAAGAAAGGGCGAAATACGTTCAAGACCGATAATACAGAATTAGAAAAATTATTTTTTTTAGTTTTTAAAGAGAGAAATCAATACTTAAAACGGACGTTCAAGACCAATAATACAGAATTAGAAAATGAAAATTTCTTTTTAAAGAGAGAAACAATACTTAAAACGGCATAATGGAAAAAACAATTGTGTTCTGTTTAATGTTCCTGAGATTGAAGGCGAGTCTGTTCTGGAAAACACAAAAGAAATAATTTCGAATTGTGGAATAGTTTTAAAAGATTCTTCTATATACAATTGCTTTAGATAGGGGAGAAGAAAGGGCGAAACACGTTCAAGACCGATAATACAGAATTAGAAAATGTATTTTTTTTAGTTTTTAAAGAGAGAAATCAATACTTAAAACGGACGTTTAAGACCGTAAATACAGAATTAGAAAATTATTTAGTTTTAAAAGAGAGAAATCGATACTTATAACGGACGTTTAAGACCAATAATACAAAATTATAAAATGAAATGTTTTTTTTAAAGAGAGAAATCAATACTTCTTAAAACGCCATAATAGAAAAAACAATTGTGTTCTGATTAATGTTGCTGAGATTAAAGGTGAGTCTGTTCTGGAAAACACAAAAGTCATAATTTCGAATTGTGGATTAGTTTTAAAAGATTCATCTATAAACAATTTCTTTAGATTTGGGAGAAGAAAGGGCGAAACACGTTCAAGACCGATAATACAAAATTAGAAAATGTAATTTTTTTTTTAAAGAGAGAAATCAATACTTCTTAAAACGGCATAATAGAAAAAACAATTGTGTTCTGGCGAAACACGTTCAAGACCAATAATACAGAATTAGAAAAATTATTTTTTTTAGTTTTTAAAGAGAGAAATAAAAACTTATAACGGACGTTCAAGACCAATAATACAGAATTAGAAAATGATTTTTTTTTTTAAAGAGAGAAATTCAATACTTAAAACGGCATAATAGGAACAACAATTGTGTTCTGTTTAATGTTGCTGAGATTAAAGGTGAGTAAGTTCTGGAAATCACACTTAAAACGGCATAATAGAAACAACAATTGTGTTCTGTTTAATGTTGCTGAGATTAAAGGTGAGTAAGTTCTGAAAATCACACTTAAAACGGCTTAATGGAAAAAACAATTGTGTTCTGTTTAATGTTCATGATATTAAAGGTGAGGGAGTCTGTTCTGGAAAACATAAAAGAATAAATTTTGGAAATTTTTTTTTAAAGAGTGAAATTTAATACTTAAAACGGCATAATGGAAAAAACAATTGTGTTCTGGTCAATGTTCCTGAGATTGACGGTGAGTCTGTTCTGGAAAACACAAAAGTCATAATTTCGAATTGTGGAATGGTTTCAAAAGATTCATCTATATTCAATTTCTTTAGATTTGGGAGAAGAAAGGGCGAAACACGTTCAAGACCCATAATACAAAATTAGAAAATGAAATTTTTTTTTTAAGAGAGAAACATTACTTAAAACGGCATAATGGAAAAATCAATTGTGTTCTGTTTAATGTTCCTGAGATTGACGGGGAGTCTGTTCTGGAAAACACAAAATAAATAATTTCGAATTGTGGAATAGTTTTAAAAGAGTCTTCTATATACTATTGCTTTAGATTGGGGAGCAGAAAGGGCGAAACACGTTCAAGACCGATAATAAAGAATCTGAAAATGAAATTTTTTTTTTAAAGAGAGAAATTAATACTTTAAACGGAATAATGAAATAATTGCTTTAGATTGGGGAGAAGAAAGGGCGAAATACGTTCAAGACCGATAATACAGAATTAGTAAAAATTATTTTTTTTAGTATTTAAAGAGAGAAATCAATACTTAAAACGGCATAATGGAAAAAACAATTGTGTTCTGGTCAATGTTCCTGAGATTGACGGGGAGTCTGTTCTGGAAAACACAAAAGTAATTATTTCGAATTGTGGAATAGTTTTAAAAGATTCTTCTATACACAATTGCTTTTGATTGGGGAGAAGAAAGGGCAACACGTTCAAGACCGATAATACAAAATTAGAAAATGTAATTTTTATTTTAAAGAGAGAAATCAATACTTCTTAAAACGGCATAATAGAAAAAACAATTGTGTTCTGGCGAAACACGTTCAAGACCGACAATACAGAATTAGAAAATGAATTTTTTTTTTTAAAGAGAGAAACATTACTTAAAACGGCATAATGGAAAAATCAATTGTGTTCTGTTTAATGTTCCTGAGATTGACGGGGAGTCTGATCTGGAAAACACAAAATAAATAATTTCGAATTGTGGAATAGTTTTAAAAGAGTCTTCTATATACTATTGCTTTAGATTGGGGAGCAGAAAGGGCGAAACACGTTCAAGACCGATAATAAAGAACCTGAAAATGAAATTTTTTTTTTAAAGAGAGAAATTAATACTTTAAACGGAATAATGAAATAATTGCTTTAGATTGGGGAGAAGAAAGGGCGAAATACGTTCAAGACCGATAATACAGAATTAGTAAAAATTATTTTTTTTAGTATTTAAAGAGAGAAATCAATACTTAAAACGGCATAATGGAAAAAACAATTGTGTTCTGGTCAATGTTCCTGAGATTGACGGGGAGTCTGTTCTGGAAAACACAAAAGGTTTTATTTCGAATTGTGGAATAGTTTTAAAAGATTCTTCTATACACAATTGCTTTTGATTAGGGAGAAGAAAGGGCAACACGTTCAAGACCGATAATACAAAATTAGAAAATGAAATTTTTATTTTAAAGAGAGAAATCAATACTTCTTAAAACGGCATAATAGAAAAAACAATTGTGTTCTGGCGAAACACGTTCAAGACCGACAATACAGAATTAGAAAATGAATTTTTTTTTTTAAAGAGAGAAACATTACTTAAAACGGCATAATGGAAAAATCAATTGTGTTCTGTTTAATGTTCCTGAGATTGACGGGGAGTCTGATCTGGAAAACACAAAATAAATAATTTCGAATTGTGGAATAGTTTTAAAAGAGTCTTCTATATACTATTGCTTTAGATTGGGGAGCAGAAAGGGCGAAACACGTTCAAGACCGATAATAAAGAACCTGAAAATGAAATTTTTTTTTTAAAGAGAGAAATTAATACTTTAAACGGAATAATGAAATAATTGCTTTAGATTGGGGAGAAGAAAGGGCGAAATACGTTCAAGACCGATAATACAGAATTAGTAAAAATTATTTTTTTTAGTATTTAAAGAGAGAAATCAATACTTAAAACGGCATAATGGAAAAAACAATTGTGTTCTGGTCAATGTTCCTGAGATTGACGGGGAGTCTGTTCTGGAAAACACAAAAGGTTTTATTTCGAATTGTGGAATAGTTTTAAAAGATTCTTCTATACACAATTGCTTTTGATTAGGGAGAAGAAAGGGCAACACGTTCAAGACCGATAATACAAAATTAGAAAATGAAATTTTTATTTTAAAGAGAGAAATCAATACTTCTTAAAACGGCATAATAGAAAAAACAATTGTGTTCTGGCGAAACACGTTCAAGACCGACAATACAGAATTAGAAAATGAATTTTTTTTTTTAAAGAGAGAAACATTACTTAAAACGGCATAATGGAAAAATCAATTGTGTTCTGTTTAATGTTCCTGAGATTGACGGGGAGTCTGATCTGGAAAACACAAAATAAATAATTTCGAATTGTGGAATAGTTTTAAAAGAGTCTTCTATATACTATTGCTTTAGATTGGGGAGCAGAAAGGGCGAAACACGTTCAAGACCGATAATAAAGAACCTGAAAATGAAATTTTTTTTTTAAAGAGAGAAATTAATACTTTAAACGGAATAATGAAATAATTGCTTTAGATTGGGGAGAAGAAAGGGCGAAATACGTTCAAGACCGATAATACAGAATTAGTAAAAATTATTTTTTTTAGTATTTAAAGAGAGAAATCAATACTTAAAACGGCATAATGGAAAAAACAATTGTGTTCTGGTCAATGTTCCTGAGATTGACGGGGAGTCTGTTCTGGAAAACACAAAAGGTTTTATTTCGAATTGTGGAATAGTTTTAAAAGATTCTTCTATACACAATTGCTTTTGATTAGGGAGAAGAAAGGGCAACACGTTCAAGACCGATAATACAAAATTAGAAAATGAAATTTTTATTTTAAAGAGAGAAATCAATACTTCTTAAAACGGCATAATAGAAAAAACAATTGTGTTCTGGCGAAACACGTTCAAGACCGACAATACAGAATTAGAAAATGAATTTTTTTTTTTAAAGAGAGAAACATTACTTAAAACGGCATAATGGAAAAATCAATTGTGTTCTGTTTAATGTTCCTGAGATTGACGGGGAGTCTGATCTGGAAAACACAAAAGAAATAATTTCGAATTGTGGAATAGTTTTAAAAGAGTCTGCTATATACAATTGCTTTAGATTGGGGAGCAGAAAGGGCGAAACACGTTCAAGACCGATAATAAAGAATCTGAAAATGAATTTTTTTTTTTAAAGAGAGAAATTAATAGTTAAAACGGAATACTGAAATAATTGCTTTAGATTGGGGAGAAGAAAGGGCGAAATACGTTCAAGACCGATAATACAGAATTAGAAAATGTATTTTTTTTAGTTTTTAAAGAGAGAAATCAATACTTAAAACGGACGTTTAAGACCGTAAATACAGAATTAGAAAATTATTTAGTTTTTAAAGAGAGAAATCGATACTTATAACGGACGTTTAAGACCAATAATACAAAATTATAAAATGAAATGTTTTTTTTAAAGAGAGAAATCAATACTTCTTAAAACGCCATAATAGAAAAAACAATTGTGTTCTGATTAATGTTGCTGAGATTAAAGGTGAGTCTGTTCTGGAAAACACAAAAGTCATAATTTCGAATTGTGGATTAGTTTTAAAAGATTCATCTATAAACAATTTCTTTAGATTTGGGAGAAGAAAGGGCGAAACACGTTCAAGACCGATAATACAGAATTAGAAAATGAAATTTTTTTTTTAAAGAGAGAAATCAATACTTCTTAAAACGGCATAATAGAAAAAACAATTGTGTTCTGGCGAAACACGTTCAAGACCAATAATACAGAATTAGAAAAATTATTTTTTTTAGTTTTTAAAGAGAGAAATAAAAACTTATAACGGACGTTCAAGACCAATAATACAGAATTAGAAAATGATTTTTTTTTTTAAAGAGAGAAATTCAATACTTAAAACGGCATAATAGAAACAACAATTGTGTTCTGTTTAATGTTGCTGAGATTAAAGGTGAGTAAGTTCTGGAAATCACACTTAAAACGGCATAATAGAAACAACAATTGTGTTCTGTTTAATGTTGCTGAGATTAAAGGTGAGTAAGTTCTGAAAATCACACTTAAAACGGCTTAATGGAAAAAAAATTGTGTTCTGTTTAATGTTCATGATATTAAAGGTGAGGGAGTCTGTTCTGGAAAACATAAAATAAATTTTGGAAATTTTTTTTTAAAGAGTGAAATTTAATACTTAAAACGGCATAATGGAAAAAACAATTGTGTTCTGGTCAATGTTCCTGAGATTGACGGTGAGTCTGTTCTGGAAAACACAAAAGTCATAATTTCGAATTGTGGAATAGTTTTAAAAGATTCATCTATAAACAATTTCTTTAGATTTGGGAGAAGAAAGGGCGAAACACGTTCAAGACCCATAATACAAAATTAGAAAATGAAATTTTTTTTTTAAGAGAGAATCATTACTTAAAACGGCATAATGGAAAAATCAATTGTGTTCTGTTTAATGTTCCTGAGATTGACGGGGAGTCTGTTCTGGAAAACACAAAATAAATAATTTCGAATTGTGGAATAGTTTTAAAAGAGTCTTCTATATACAATTGCTTTAGATTGGGGAGCAGAAAGGGCGAAACACGTTCAAGACCGATAATAAAGAATCTGAAAATGAAATTTTTTTTTTAAAGAGAGAAATTAATACTTAAAACGGAATAATGAAATAATTGCTTTAGATTGGGGAGAAGAAAGGGCGAAATACGTTCAAGACCGATAATACAGAATTAGTAAAAATTATTTTTTTTAGTATTTAAAGAGAGAAATCAATACTTAAAACGGCATAATGGAAAAAACAATTGTGTTCTGGTCAATGTTCCTGAGATTGACGGGGAGTCTGTTCTGGAAAACACAAAAGTAATTATTTCGAATTGTGGAATAGTTTTAAAAGATTCTTCTATACACAATTGCTTTTGATTGGGGAGAAGAAAGGGCAACACGTTCAAGACCGATAATACAAAATTAGAAAATGAAATTTTTATTTTAAAGAGAGAAATCAATACTTCTTAAAACGGCATAATAGAAAAAACAATTGTGTTCTGGCGAAACACGTTCAAGACCGACAATACAGAATTAGAAAATGAATTTTTTTTTTTAAAGAGAGAAATTAATACTTAAAACGGAATACTGAAATAATTGCTTTAGATTGGGGAGAAGAAAGGGCGAAATACGTTCAAGACCGAAAATAAAGAATCAGAAAAAGAATTTTTTTTTTTAAAGAGAGAAATTAATACTTAAAACGGAATACTGAAATAATTGCTTTAGATTGGGGAGAAGAAAGGGCGAAATACGTTCAAGACCGAAAATAAAGAATCAGAAAAAGAA
Source organism: Troilus luridus (assembly GCA_964056705.1). Taxonomy (NCBI): domain Eukaryota; kingdom Metazoa; phylum Arthropoda; class Insecta; order Hemiptera; family Pentatomidae; genus Troilus; species Troilus luridus. The sequence goes on along the minus strand of OZ057412.1, from coordinate 190,213,445 downwards.
TTTTTTTTTAAAGTGAGAAATTAATACTTAAAACGGAATAATGAAATAATTGCTTTAGATTGGGGAGAAGAAAGAGCGAAATACGTTCAAGACCGATAATACAGAATTAGAAAAATTATTTTTTTTAGTTTTTAAAGAGAGAAATCAATACTTAAAACGGACGTTCAAGACCAATAATACAGAATTAGAAAATGATTTTTTTTTTTTAAAGAGAGAAATTCAATACTTAAAACGGCATAATGGAAAAAACAATTGTGTTCACTTTAATGTTCCTGAGATTAAAGGTGAGTCTGTTCTGGAAATCACAAAAGAAATAATTTCGAATTGTGGAATAGTTTTAAAAGATTCTTCTATATACAATTGCTTTTGATTGGGGAGAAGATAGGGCGAAACACGTTCAAGACCGATAATAAAGAATCTGAAAATGAATTTTTTTTTTTAAAGAGAGAAATCAATACTTAAAACGGCATAATGGAAAAAACAATTGTGTTCTGTTTAATGTTCCTGAGATTAAAGGTGAGTCTGTTCTGGAAATCACAAAAGAAATAATTTCGAATTGTGGAATAGTTTTAAAAGATTCTTCTATATACAATTGCTTTTGATTGGGGAGAAGAAACGGCGAAACACGTTCAAGACCGATAATACAGAATTAGAAAATGAAATTTTTTTTTTAAAGAGAGAAATCAATACTTCTTAAAACGGCATAATAGAAAAAACAATTGTGTTGTGGCGAAACACGTTCATGACCGACAATACAGAATTAGAAAATGAAATTTTTTTTTTTAAAAAGAGAAACATTACTTAAAACGGCATAATGGAAAAAACAATTGTGTTCTGGTCAATGTTCCTAAGATTGACGGGGAGTCTGTTCTGGAAAACACAAAAGAAATAATTTCGAATAGTAGAATACTTTTATAAGATTCTTCTATAAACATTTGCTTTAGATTGGGGAGTAGAAAGGGCGAAACACGTTCAAGACCGATAATACAGAATTAGAAAAATTCTTTTTTTTAGTTTTTAAAGACAGAAATCAATACTTAAAACGGACGTTCAAGACCAATAATACAGAATTAGAAAATGATTTTTTTTTTTTAAAGAGAGAAATTCAATACTTAAAACGGCAATTAAAGGAGAACAACAATTGTGTTCTGTTTAATGTTGCTGAGATTAAAGGTGAGTCTGTTCTGGAAATCACAAAAGAAATAATTTCGAATTGTAGAGTACTTTTATAAGATTCTTCTATAAACATTTGCTTTAGATTGGGGAGTAGAAAGGGCGAAACACGTTCAAGACCGATAATACAGAATTAGAAAAATTCTTTTTTTTAGTTTTTAAAGACAGAAATCAATACTTAAAACGGACGTTCAAGACCAATAATACAGAATTAGAAAATGATTTTTTTTTTTTAAAGAGAGAAATTCAATACTTAAAACGGCAATTAAAGGAGAACAACAATTGTGTTCTGTTTAATGTTGCTGAGATTAAAGGTGAGTCTGTTCTGGAAATCACAAAAGAAATAATTTCGAATTGTAGAGTACTTTTATAAGATTCTTCTATAAACATTTGCTTTAGATTGGGGAGTAGAAAGGGCGAAACACGTTTAGGACCGTAAATACAGAATTAGAAAATTATTATTTTTTTTAAGAGAGAAATTCAATACTTAAAACGGCATAATGGAAAAAACAATTGTGTTCTGGTCAATGTTCCTGAGATTGACGGGGAGTCTGTTCTGGAAAACACAAAAGTAATTATTTCGAATTGTGGAATAGTTTTAAAAGATTCTTCTATATACAATTGCTTTAGATAGGGGAGAAGAAAGGGCGAAACACGTTCAAGACCGATAATACAGAATTAGAAAATGTATTTTTTTTTAGTTTTTAAAGAGAGAAATCAATACTTAAAACGGACGTTTAAGACCGTAAATACAGAATTAGAAAATTATTTAGTTTTTAAAGAGAGAAATCGATACTTATAACGGACGTTTAAGACCAATAATACAAAATTATAAAATGAAATGTTTTTTTTAAAGAGAGAAATCAATACTTCTTAAAACGCCATAATAGAAAAAACAATTGTGTTCTGATTAATGTTGCTGAGATTAAAGGTGAGTCTGTTCTGGAAAACACAAAAGTCATAATTTCGAATTGTGGATTAGTTTTAAAAGATTCATCTATAAACAATTTCTTTAGATTTGGGAGAAGAAAGGGCGAAACACGTTCAAGACCGATAATACAGAATTAGAAAATGAAATTTTTTTTTTAAAGAGAGAAATCAATACTTCTTAAAACGGCATAATAGAAAAAACAATTGTGTTCTGGCGAAACACGTTCAAGACCAATAATACAGAATTAGAAAAATTATTTTTTTTAGTTTTTAAAGAGAGAAATAAAAACTTATAACGGACGTTCAAGACCAATAATACAGAATTAGAAAATGATTTTCTTTTTTAAAGAGAGAAATTCAATACTTAAAACGGCATAATAGGAACAACAATTGTGTTCTGTTTAATGTTGCTGAGATTAAAGGTGAGTAAGTTCTGGAAATCACACTTAAAACGGCATAATAGAAACAACAATTGTGTTCTGTTTAATGTTGCTGAGATTAAAGGTGAGTAAGTTCTGAAAATCACACTTAAAACGGCTTAATGGAAAAAACAATTGTGTTCTGTTTAATGTTCATGATATTAAAGGTGAGGGAGTCTGTTCTGGAAAACATAAAATAAATTTTGGAAATTTTTTTTTAAAGAGTGAAATTTAATACTTAAAACGGCATAATGGAAAAAACAATTGTGTTCTGGTCAATGTTCCTGAGATTGACGGTGAGTCTGTTCTGGAAAACACAAAAGTCATAATTTCGAATTGTGGAATAGTTTTAAAAGATTCATCTATAAACAATTTCTTTAGATTTGGGAGAAGAAAGGGCGAAACACGTTCAAGACCCATAATACAAAATTAGAAAATGAAATTTTTTTTTTAAGAGAGAATCATTACTTAAAACGGCATAATGGAAAAATCAATTGTGTTCTGTTTAATGTTCCTGAGATTGACGGGGAGTCTGTTCTGGAAAACACAAAATAAATAATTTCGAATTGTGGAATAGTTTTAAAAGAGTCTTCTATATACAATTGCTTTAGATTGGGGAGCAGAAAGGGCGAAACACGTTCAAGACCGATAATAAAGAATCTGAAAATGAAATTTTTTTTTTAAAGAGAGAAATTAATACTTAAAACGGAATAATGAAATAATTGCTTTAGATTGGGGAGAAGAAAGGGCGAAATACGTTCAAGACCGATAATACAGAATTAGTAAAAATTATTTTTTTTAGTATTTAAAGAGAGAAATCAATACTTAAAACGGCATAATGGAAAAAACAATTGTGTTCTGGTCAATGTTCCTGAGATTGACGGGGAGTCTGTTCTGGAAAACACAAAAGTAATTATTTCGAATTGTGGAATAGTTTTAAAAGATTCTTCTATACACAATTGCTTTTGATTGGGGAGAAGAAAGGGCAACACGTTCAAGACCGATAATACAAAATTAGAAAATGAAATTTTTATTTTAAAGAGAGAAATCAATACTTCTTAAAACGGCATAATAGAAAAAACAATTGTGTTCTGGCGAAACACGTTCAAGACCGACAATACAGAATTAGAAAATGAATTTTTTTTTTTAAAGAGAGAAATTAATACTTAAAACGGAATACTGAAATAATTGCTTTAGATTGGGGAGAAGAAAGGGCGAAATACGTTCAAGACCGAAAATAAAGAATCAGAAAAAGAATTTTTTTTTTTAAAGAGAGAAATTAATACTTAAAACGGAATACTGAAATAATTGCTTTAGATTGGGGAGAAGAAAGGGCGAAATACGTTCAAGACCGAAAATAAAGAATCAGAAAAAGAATTTTTTTTTTAAAGAGAGAAATTAATACTTAAAACGGAATAATGAAATAATTGCTTTAGATTGGGGAGAAGAAAGGGCGAAATACGTTCAAGACCGATAATACAGAATTAGAAAAATTATTTTTTTTAGTTTTTAAAGAGAGAAATCAATACTTAAAACGGACGTTCAAGACCAATAATACAGAATTAGAAAATGATTTTTTTTTTTTAAAGAGAGAAATTCAATACTTAAAACGGCATAATGGAAAAAACAATTGTGTTCACTTTAATGTTCCTGAGATTAAAGGTGAGTCTGTTCTGGAAATCACAAAAGAAATAATTTCGAATTGTAGAATAGTTTTAAAAGATTCTTCTATATACAATTGCTTTTGATTGGGGAGAAGATAGGGCGAAACACGTTCAAGACCGATAATAAAGAATCTGAAAATGAATTTTTTTTTTTAAAGAGAGAAATCAATACTTAAAACGGCATAATGGAAAAAACAATTGTGTTCTGTTTAATGTTCCTGAGATTAAAGGTGAGTCTGTTCTGGAAATCACAAAAGAAATAATTTCGAATTGTGGAATAGTTTTAAAAGATTCTTCTATATACAATTGCTTTTGATTGGGGAGAAGAAACGGCGAAACACGTTCAAGACCGATAATACAGAATTAGAAAATGAAATTTTTTTTTTAAAGAGAGAAATCAATACTTCTTAAAACGGCATAATAGAAAAAACAATTGTGTTGTGGCGAAACACGTTCATGACCGACAATACAGAATTAGAAAATGAAATTTTTTTTTTTAAAAAGAGAAACATTACTTAAAACGGCATAATGGAAAAAACAATTGTGTTCTGGTCAATGTTCCTAAGATTGACGGGGAGTCTGTTCTGGAAAACACAAAAGAAATAATTTCGAATTGTAGAATACTTTTATAAGATTCTTCTATAAACATTTGCTTTAGATTGGGGAGTAGAAAGGGCGAAACACGTTCAAGACCGATTATACAGAATTAGAAAAATTCTTTTTTTTAGTTTTTAAAGACAGAAATCAATACTTAAAACGGACGTTCAAGACCAATAATACAGAATTAGAAAATGATTTTTTTTTTTTAAAGAGAGAAATTCAATACTTAAAACGGCAATTAAAGGAGAACAACAATTGTGTTCTGTTTAATGTTGCTGAGATTAAAGGTGAGTCTGTTCTGGAAATCACAAAAGAAATAATTTCGAATTGTAGAGTACTTTTATAAGATTCTTCTATAAACATTTGCTTTAGATTGGGGAGTAGAAAGGGCGAAACACGTTTAGGACCGTAAATACAGAATTAGAAAATTATTATTTTTTTTAAGAGAGAAATTCAATACTTAAAACGGCATAATGGAAAAAACAATTGTGTTCTGGTCAATGTTCCTGAGATTGACGGGGAGTCTGTTCTGGAAAACACAAAAGTAATTATTTCGAATTGTGGAATAGTTTTAAAAGATTCTTCTATATACAATTGCTTTAGATAGGGGAGAAGAAAGGGCGAAACACGTTCAAGACCGATAATACAGAATTAGAAAATGTATTTTTTTTAGTTTTTAAAGAGAGAAATCAATACTTAAAACGGACGTTTAAGACCGTAAATACAGAATTAGAAAATTATTTAGTTTTTAAAGAGAGAAATCGATACTTATAACGGACGTTTAAGACCAATAATACAAAATTATAAAATGAAATGTTTTTTTTAAAGAGAGAAATCAATACTTCTTAAAACGCCATAATAGAAAAAACAATTGTGTTCTGATTAATGTTGCTGAGATTAAAGGTGAGTCTGTTCTGGAAAACACAAAAGTCATAATTTCAAATTGTGGATTAGTTTTAAAAGATTCATCTATAAACAATTTCTTTAGATTTGGGAGAAGAAAGGGCGAAACACGTTCAAGACCGATAATACAGAATTAGAAAATGAAATTTTTTTTTTAAAGAGAGAAATCAATACTTCTTAAAACGGCATAATAGAAAAAACAATTGTGTTCTGGCGAAACACGTTCAAGACCAATAATACAGAATTAGAAAAATTATTTTTTTTAGTTTTTAAAGAGAGAAATAAAAACTTATAACGGACGTTCAAGACCAGTAATACAGAATTAGAAAATGATTTTTTTTTTTAAAGAGAGAAATTCAATACTTAAAACGGCATAATAGGAACAACAATTGTGTTCTGTTTAATGTTGCTGAGATTAAAGGTGAGTAAGTTCTGGAAATCACACTTAAAACGGCATAATAGAAACAACAATTGTGTTCAGTTTAATGTTGCTGAGATTAAAGGTGAGTAAGTTCTGAAAATCACACTTAAAACGGCTTAATGGAAAAAACAATTGTGTTCTGTTTAATGTTCATGATATTAAAGGTGAGGGAGTCTGTTCTGGAAAACATAATATAAATTTTGGAAATTTTTTTTTAAAGAGTGAAATTTAATACTTAAAACGGCATAATGGAAAAAACAATTGTGTTCTGGTCAATGTTCCTGAGATTGACGGTGAGTCTGTTCTGGAAAACACAAAAGTCATAATTTCGAATTGTGGAATAGTTTTAAAAGATTCATCTATAAACAATTTCTTTAGATTTGGGAGAAGAAAGGGCGAAACACGTTCAAGACCCATAATACAAAATTAGAAAATGAAATTTTTTTTTTAAGAGAGAATCATTACTTAAAACGGCATAATGGAAAAATCAATTGTGTTCTGGTCAATGTTCCTGAGATTGACGGGGAGTCTGTTCTGGAAAACACAAAAGTAATTATTTCGAATTGTGGAATAGTTTTAAAAGATTCTTCTATACACAATTGCTTTTGATTGGTGAGAAGAAAGGGCAACACGTTCAAGACCGATAATACAAAATTAGAAAATGAAATTTTTATTTTAAAGAGAGAAATCAATACTTCTTAAAACGGCATAATAGAAAAAACAATTGTGTTCTGGCGAAACACGTTCAAGACCGACAATACAGAATTAGAAAATGAATTTTTTTTTTTAAAGAGAGAAATTAATACTTAAAACGGAATACTGAAATAATTGCTTTAGATTGGGGAGAAGAAAGGGCGAAATACGTTCAAGACCGAAAATAAAGAATCAGAAAAAGAATTTTTTTTTTTAAAGAGAGAAATTAATACTTAAAACGGAATACTGAAATAATTGCTTTAGATTGGGGAGAAGAAAGGGCGAAATACGTTCAAGACCGAAAATAAAGAATCAGAAAAAGAATTTTTTTTTTAAAGAGAGAAATTAATACTTAAAACGGAATAATGAAATAATTGCTTTAGATTGGGGAGAAGAAACAGCGAAATACGTTCAAGACCGATAATACAGAATTAGAAAAATTATTTTTTTTAGTTTTTAAAGAGAGAAATCAATACTTAAAACGGACGTTCAAGACCAATAATACAGAATTAGAAAATGATTTTTTTTTTTTAAAGAGAGAAATTCAATACTTAAAACGGCATAATGGAAAAAACAATTGTGTTCACTTTAATGTTCCTGAGATTAAAGGTGAGTCTGTTCTGGAAATCACAAAAGAAATAATTTCGAATTGTGGAATAGTTTTAAAAGATTCTTCTATATACAATTGCTTTTGATTGGGGAGAAGATAGGGCGAAACACGTTCAAGACCGATAATAAAGAATCTGAAAATGAATTTTTTTTTTAAAGAGAGAAATCAATACTTAAAACGGCATAATGGAAAAAACAATTGTGTTCTGTTTAATGTTCCTGAGATTAAAGGTGAGTCTGTTCTGGAAATCACAAAAGAAATAATTTCGAATTGTGGAATAGTTTTAAAAGATTCTTCTATATACAATTGCTTTTGATTGGGGAGAAGAAACGGCGAAACACGTTCAAGACCGATAATACAGAATTAGAAAAATTCTTTTTTTTAGTTTTTAAAGACAGAAATCAATACTTAAAACGGACGTTCAAGACCAATAATACAGAATTAGAAAATGATTTTTTTTTTTAAAGAGAGAAATTCAATACTTAAAACGGCAATTAAAGGAGAACAACAATTGTGTTCTGTTTAATGTTCCTGAGATTAAAGGTGAGTCTGTTCTGGAAAACACAAAAGTCATAATTTCGAATTGTGGAATAGTTTTAAAAGATTCATCTATAAACAATTTCTTTAGATTTGGGAGAAGAAAGGGCGAAACACGTTCAAGACCCATAATACAAAATTAGAAAATGAAATTTTTTTTTTAAGAGAGAATCATTACTTAAAACGGCATAATGGAAAAATCAATTGTGTTCTGGTCAATGTTCCTGAGATTGACGGGGAATCTGTTCTGGAAAACACAAAAGTAATTATTTCGAATTGTGGAATAGTTTTAAAAGATTCTTCGATAAACAATTGCTTTAGATTGGGGAGAAGAAAGGACAAAACACGTAAAAGACCAATAATACAGAATTAGAAAATGACATTTTTTTTTTAAAGAGAGACATCAATACTTAAAACGGCATAATGGAAAAAACAATTGTGTTCTGGCGAAAAACGTTCAAGACCGATAGTACAGAATTAGAAAAATTATTTTTTTAAGTTTTTAAAGAGAGAAATCGATACTTAAAACGGACGTTCAAGACCAATAATACAGAATTAGAAAATGAAATTTTCTTTTTAAAGAGAGAAACAATACTTAAAACGGCATAATGGAAAAAACAATTGTGTTCTGTTTAATGTTCCTGAGATTGAAGGCGAGTCTGTTCTGGAAATCACAAAAGAAATAATTTCGAATTGTGGAATAGTTTTAAAAGATTCTTCTATATACAATTGCTTTTGATTGGGGAGAAGATAGGGCGAAACACGTTCAAGACCGATAATAAAGAATCTGAAAATGAATTTTTTTTTTAAAGAGAGAAATCAATACTTAAAACGGCATAATGGAAAAAACAATTGTGTTCTGTTTAATGTTCCTGAGATTAAAGGTGAGTCTGTTCTGGAAATCACAAAAGAAATAATTTCGAATTGTGGAATAGTTTTAAAAGATTCTTCTATATACAATTGCTTTTGATTGGGGAGAAGAAACGGCGAAACACGTTCAAGACCGATAATACAGAATTAGAAAAATTCTTTTTTTTAGTTTTTAAAGACAGAAATCAATACTTAAAACGGACGTTCAAGACCAATAATACAGAATTAGAAAATGATTTTTTTTTTTAAAGAGAGAAATTCAATACTTAAAACGGCAATTAAAGGAGAACAACAATTGTGTTCTGTTTAATGTTCCTGAGATTAAAGGTGAGTCTGTTCTGGAAATCACAAAAGAAATAATTTCGAATTGTAGAGTACTTTTATAAGATTCTTCTATAAACATTTGCTTTAGATTGGGGAGTAGAAAGGGCGAAACACGTTTAGGACCGTAAATACAGAATTAGAAAATTATTATTTTTTTTAAGAGAGAAATTCAATACTTAAAACGGCATAATGGAAAAAACAATTGTGTTCTGGTCAATGTTCCTGAGATTGACGGGGAGTCTGTTCTGGAAAACACAAAAGTAATTATTTCGAATTGTGGAATAGTTTTAAAAGATTCTTCGATAAACAATTGCTTTAGATTGGGGAGAAGAAAGGGCAAAACACGTAAAAGACCAATAATACAGAATTAGAAAATGACATTTTTTTTTTAAAGAGAGACATCAATACTTAAAACGGCATAATGGAAAAAACAATTGTGTTCTGGCGAAAAACGTTCAAGACCGATAGTACAGAATTAGAAAAATTATTTTTTTAAGTTTTTAAAGAGAGAAATCGATACTTAAAACGGACGTTCAAGACCAATAATACAGAATTAGAAAATGAAATTTTCTTTTTAAAGAGAGAAACAATACTTAAAACGGCATAATGGAAAAAACAATTGTGTTCTGTTTAATGTTCCTGAGATTGAAGGCGAGTCTGTTCTGGAAAACACAAAAGAAAAAATTTCGAAAATTTAATTAGAAAATGTAATTTTTTTTTTAAAGAGAGAAATCAATACTTCTTAAAACGGCATAATAGAAAAAACAATTGTGTTGTGGCGAAACACGTTCATGACCGACAATACAGAATTAGAAAATGAAATTTTTTTTTTTAAAAAGAGAAACATTACTTAAAACGGCATAATGGAAATAACAATTGTGTTCTGGTCAATGTTCCTAAGATTGACGGGGAGTCTGTTCTGGAAAACACAAAAGAAATAATTTCGAATTGTAGAATACTTTTATAAGATTCTTCTATAAACATTTGCTTTAGATTGGGGAGTAGAAAGGGCGAAACACGTTCAAGACCGATAATACAGAATTAGAAAAATTCTTTTTTTTAGTTTTTAAAGACAGAAATCAATACTTAAAACGGACGTTCAAGACCAATAATACAGAATTAGAAAATGATTTTTTTTTTTTAAGAGAGAAATTCAATACTTAAAACGGCAATTAAAGGAGAACAACAATTGTGTTCTGTTTAATGTTCCTGAGATTAAAGGTGAGTCTGTTCTGGAAATCACAAAAGAAATAATTTCGAATTGTAGAGTACTTTTATAAGATTCTTCTATAAACATTTGCTTTAGATTGGGGAGTAGAAAGGGCGAAACACGTTTAGGACCGTAAATACAGAATTAGAAAATTATTATTTTTTTTAAGAGAGAAATTCAATACTTAAAACGGCATAATGGAAAAAACAATTGTGTTCTGGTCAATGTTCCTGAGATTGACGGGGAATCTGTTCTGGAAAACACAAAAGTAATTATTTCGAATTGTGGAATAGTTTTAAAAGATTCTTCGATAAACAATTGCTTTAGATTGGGGAGAAGAAAGGACAAAACACGTAAAAGACCAATAATACAGAATTAGAAAATGACATTTTTTTTTTAAAGAGAGACATCAATACTTAAAACGGCATAATGGAAAAAACAATTGTGTTCTGGCGAAAAACGTTCAAGACCGATAGTACAGAATTAGAAAAATTATTTTTTTAAGTTTTTAAAGAGAGAAATCGATACTTAAAACGGACGTTCAAGACCAATAATACAGAATTAGAAAATGAAATTTTCTTTTTAAAGAGAGAAACAATACTTAAAACGGCATAATGGAAAAAACAATTGTGTTCTGTTTAATGTTCCTGAGATTGAAGGCGAGTCTGTTCTGGAAAACACAAAAGAAAAAATTTCGAAAATTTAATTAGAAAATGTAATTTTTTTTTTAAAGAGAGAAATCAATACTTCTTAAAACGGCATAATAGAAAAAACAATTGTGTTCTGGCAAAACACGTTCAAGACCGACAATACAGAATTAGAAAATGAAATTTTTTTTTTTAAAGAGAGAAACATTACTTAAAACCGCATAATGGAAAAATCAATTGTGTTCTGTTTAATGTTCCTGAGATTGACGGGGAGTCTGTTCTGGAAAACACAAAAGAAATAATTTCGAATTGTGGAATAGTTTTAAAAGAGTCTTCTATATACAATTGCTTTAGATTGGGGAGAAGAAAGGGCGAAATACGTTCAAGACCGATAATAAAGAATCAGAAAATGAATTTTTTTTTTAAAGAGAGAAATTAATACTTAAAACGGAATACTGAAATAATTGCTTTAGATTGGGGAGAAGAAAGGGCGAAATACGTTCAAGACCGATAATAACGAATCAGAAAAAGAATTTTTTTTTTAAAGAGAGAAATTAATACTTAAAACGGAATAATGAAATAATTGCTTTAGACTGGGGAGAAGAAAGGGCGAAATACGTTCAAGACCGATAATACAGAATTAGAAAAATTATTTTTTTTAGTTTTTAAAGAGAGAAATCAATACTTAAAACGGACGTTCAAGACCAATAATACACAATTAGAAAATGATTTTTTTTTTTTAAAGAGAGAAATTCAATACTTAAAACGGCATAATAGAAACAACAATTGTGTTCTGTTTAATGTTGCTGAGATTAAAGGTGAGTCTGTTCTGGAAATCACAAAAGAAATAATTTCGAATTGTAGAGTACTTTTATAAGATTCTTCTATAAACATTTGCTTTAGATTGGGGAGTAGAAAGGGCGAAACACGTTTAGGACCGTAAATACAGAATTAGAAAATTATTTTTTTTTTTAAGAGAGAAATTCAATACTTAAAACGGCATAATGGAAAAAACAATTGTGTTCTGGTCAATGTTCCTGAGATTGACGGGGAGTCTGTTCTGGAAAACACAAAAGTAATTATTTCGAATTGTGGAATAGTTTTAAAAGATTCTTCTATACACCATTGCTTTTGATTGGGGAGAAGAAAGGGCAACACGTTCAAGACCGATAATACAAAATTAGAAAATGAAATTTTTTTTTTAAAGCGAGAAATCAATACTTCTTAAAACGGCATAATAGAAAAAACAATTGTGTTCTGGCGAAACACGTTCAAGACCGACAATACAGAATTAGAAAATGAAATTTTTTTTTTAAAGAGAGAATTATTACTTAAAACCGCATAATGGAAAAATCAATTGTGTTCTGTTTAATGTTCCTGAGATTGACGGGGAGTCTGTTCTGGAAAACACAATAGTAATAATTTTGAATTGTGGAATAGTTTTAAAAGAGTCTTCTACATACAATTGCTTTAGATTGGGGAACAGAAAGGGCGAAACACGTTCAAGACCGATAATAAAGAATCTGAAAATGAATTTTTTTTTTTAAAGAGAGAAATTAATACTTAAAACGGAATACTGAAATAATTGCTTTAGATTGGGGAGAAGAAAGGGCGAAATACGTTCAAGACCGATAATAAAGAATCAGAAAAAGAATTTTTTTTTTTAAGAGAGAAATTAATGCTTAAAACGGAATAATGAAATAATTGCTTTAGATTGGGGAGAAGAAAGGGTGAAATACGTTCAAGACCGATAATACAGAATTAGAAAAATTATTTTTTTTAGTTTTTAAAGAGAGAAATCAATACTTAAAACGGACGTTCAAGACCAATAATACAGAATTAGAAAATGATTTTTTTTTTTTAAAGAGAGAAATTCAATACTTAAAACGGCATAATAGGAACAACAATTGTGTTCTGTTTAATGTTGCTGAGATTAAAGGTGAGTAAGTTCTGGAAATCACACTTAAAACGGCATAATAGAAACAACAATTGTGTTCTGTTTAATGTTGCTGAGATTAAAGGTGAGTAAGTTCTGAAAATCACACTTAAAACGGCTTAATGGAAAAAACAATTGTGTTCTGTTTAATGTTCATGATATTAAAGGTGAGGGAGTCGATTCTGGAAAACATAAAAGAATAAATTTTGGAAATTTTTTTTTAAAGAGTGAAATTTAATACTTAAAACGGCATAATGGAAAAAACAATTGTGTTCTGGTCAATGTTCCTGAGATTGACGGTGAGTCTGTTCTGGAAAACACAAAAGTCATAATTTCGAATTGTGGAATAGTTTTAAAAGATTCATCTATAAACAATTTCTTTAGATTTGGGAGAAGAAAGGGCGAAACACGTTCAAGACCCATAATACAAAATTAGAAAATAAAATTTTTTTTTAAGAGAGAAGCATTACTTAAAACGGCATAATGGAAAAATCAATTGTGTTCTGTTTAATGTTCCTGAGATTGACGGGGAGTCTGTTCTGGAAAACACAAAATAAATAATTTCGAATTGTGGAATAGTTTTAAAAGAGTCTTCTATATACAATTGCTTTAGATTGGGGAGCAGAAAGGGCGAAACACGTTCAAGACCGATAATAAAGAATCTGAAAATGAAATTTTTTTTTTAAATAGAGAAATTAATACTTAAAACGGAATAATGAAATAATTGCTTTGGATTGGGGAGAAGAAAGGGCGAAATACGTTCAAGACCGATAATACAGAATTAGTAAAAATTATTTTTTTTAGTATTTAAAGAGAGAAATCAATACTTAAAACGGCATAATGGAAAAAACAATTGTGTTCTGGTCAATGTTCCTGAGATTGACGGGGAGTCTGTTCTGGAAAACACAAAAGTAATTATTTCGAATTGTGGAATAGTTTTAAAAGATTCTTCTATACACAATTGCTTTTGATTGGGGAGAAGAAAGGGCAACACGTTCAAGACCGATAATACAAAATTAGAAAATGAAATTTTTATTTTAAAGAGAGAAATCAATACTTCTTAAAACGGCATAATAGAAAAAACAATTGTGTTCTGGCGAAACACGTTCAAGACCGACAATACAGAATTAGAAAATGAATTTTTTTTTTTAAAGAGAGAAACATTACTTAAAACGGCATAATGGAAAAATCAATTGTGTTCTGTTTAATGTTCCTGAGATTGACGGGGAGTCTGATCTGGAAAACACAAAAGAAATAATTTCGAATTGTGGAATAGTTTTAAAAGAGTCTTCTATATACAATTGCTTTAGATTGGGGAGCAGAAAGGGCGAAACACGTTCAAGACCGATAATAAAGAATGTGAAAATGAATTTTTTTTTTTAAAGAGAGAAATTAATACTTAAAACGGAATACTGAAATAATTGCTTTAGATTGGGGAGAAGAAAGGGCGAAATACGTTCTAGACCGATAATACAGAATTAGAAAAATTATTTTTTTTAGTTTTTAAAGAGAGAAATCAATACTTAAAACGGACGTTCAAGACCAATAATACAGAATTAGAAAATGAAAATTTCTTTTTAAAGAGAGAAACAATACTTAAAACGGCATAATGGAAAAAACAATTGTGTTCTGTTTAATGTTCCTGAGATTGAAGGCGAGTCGTTTCTGGAAAACACAAAAGAAATAATTTCGAATTGTGGAATAGTTTTAAAAGATTCTTCTATATACAATTGCTTTAGATAGGGGAGAAGAAAGGGCGAAACACGTTCAAGACCGATAATACAGAATTAGAAAATGTATTTTTTTTAGTTTTTAAAGAGAGAAATCAATACTTAAAACGGACGTTTAAGACCGTAAATACAGAATTAGAAAATTATTTAGTTTTTAAAGAGAGAAATCGATACTTATAACGGACGTTTAAGACCAATAATACAAAATTATAAAATGAAATGTTTTTTTTAAAGAGAGAAATCAATACTTCTTAAAACGCCATAATAGAAAAAACAATTGTGTTCTGATTAATGTTGCTGAGATTAAAGGTGAGTCTGTTCTGGAAAACACAAAAGTCATAATTTCGAATTGTGGATTAGTTTTAAAAGATTCATCTATAAACAATTTCTTTAGATTTGGGAGAAGAAAGGGCGAAACACGTTCAAGACCGATAATACAAAATTAGAAAATGTAATTTTTTTTTTAAAGAGAGAAATCAATACTTCTTAAAACGGCATAATAGAAAAAACAATTGTGTTCTGGCGAAACACGTTGAAGACCAATAATACAGAATTAGAAAAATTATTTTTTTTAGTTTTTAAAGAGAGAAATAAAAACTTATAACGGACGTTCAAGACCAATAATACAGAATTAGAAAATGATTTTTTTTTTTAAAGAGAGAAATTCAATACTTAAAACGGCATAATAGGAACAACAATTGTGTTCTGTTTAATGTTGCTGAGATTAAAGGTGAGTAAGTTCTGGAAATCACACTTAAAACGGCATAATAGAAACAACAATTGTGTTCTGTTTAATGTTGCTGAGATTAAAGGTGAGTAAGTTCTGAAAATCACACTTAAAACGGCTTAATGGAAAAAACAATTGTGTTCTGTTTAATGTTCATGATATTAAAGGTGAGGGAGTCTGTTCTGGAAAACATAAAATAAATTTTGGAAATTTTTTTTTAAAGAGTGAAATTTAATACTTAAAACGGCATAATGGAAAAAACAATTGTGTTCTGGTCAATGTTCCTGAGATTGACGGTGAGTCTGTTCTGGAAAACACAAAAGTCATAATTTCGAATTGTGGAATAGTTTTAAAAGATTCATCTATAAACAATTTCTTTAGATTTGGGAGAAGAAAGGGCGAAACACGTTCAAGACCCATAATACAAAATTAGAAAATGAAATTTTTTTTTTAAGAGAGAATCATTACTTAAAACGGCATAATGGAAAAATCAATTGTGTTCTGTTTAATGTTCCTGAGATTGAAGGCGAGTCTGTTCTGGAAAACACAAAAGAAATAATTTCGAAAATTTAATTAGAAAATGTAATTTTTTTTTTAAAGAGAGAAATCAATACTTAAAACCGCATAATGGAAAAATCAATTGTGTTCTGTTTAATGTTCCTGAGATTGACGGGGAGTCTGTTCTGGAAAACACAAAAGAAATAATTTCGAATTGTGGAATAGTTTTAAAAGAGTCTTCTATATACAATTGCTTTAGATTGGCGAGAAGAAAGGGCGAAATACGTTCAAGACCGATAATAAAGAATCAGAAAATGAATTTTTTTTTTAAAGAGAGAAATTAATACTTAAAACGGAATACTGAAATAATTGCTTTAGATTGGGGAGAAGAAAGGGCGAAATACGTTCAAGACCGATAATAAAGAATCAGAAAAAGAATTTTTTTTTTAAAGAGAGAAATTAATACTTAAAACGGAATAATGAAATAATTGCTTTAGATTGGGGAGAAGAAAGGGCGAAATACGTTCAAGACCGATAATACAGAATTAGAAAATGTATTTTTTTTAGTTTTTAAAGAGAGAAATCAATACTTAAAACGGACGTTTAAGACCGTAAATACAGAATTAGAAAATTATTTAGTTTTTAAAGAGAGAAATCGATACTTATAACGGACGTTTAAGACCAATAATACAAAATTATAAAATGAAATGTTTTTTTTTAAAGAGAGAAATCAATACTTCTTAAAACGCCATAATAGAAAAAACAATTGTGTTCTGATTAATGTTGCTGAGATTAAAGGTGAGTCTGTTCTGGAAAACACAAAAGTCATAATTTCGAATTGTGGATTAGTTTTAAAAGATTCATCTATAAACAATTTCTTTAGATTTGGGAGAAGAAAGGGCGAAACACGTTCAAGACCGATAATACAGAATTAGAAAATGAAATTTTTTTTTTAAAGAGAGAAATCAATACTTCTTAAAACGGCATAATAGAAAAAACAATTGTGTTCTGGCGAAACACGTACAAGACCAATAATACAGAATTAGAAAAATTATTTTTTTTAGTTTTTAAAGAGAGAAATAAAAACTTATAACGGACGTTCAAGACCAATAATACAGAATTAGAAAATGATTTTTTTTTTTAAAGAGAGAAATTCAATACTTAAAACGACATAATAGGAACAACAATTGTGTTCTGTTTAATGTTGCTGAGATTAAAGGTGAGTAAGTTCTGGAAATCACACTTAAAACGGCATAATAGAAACAACAATTGTGTTCTGTTTAATGTTGCTGAGATTAAAGGTGAGTAAGTTCTGAAAATCACACTTAAAACGGCTTAATGGAAAAAACAATTGTGTTCTGTTTAATGTTCATGATATTGACGGTGAGTCTGTTCTGGAAAACACAAAAGTCATAATTTCGAATTGTGGAATAGTTTTAAAAGATTCATCTATAAACAATTTCTTTAGATTTGGGAGAAGAAAGGGCGAAATACGTTCAAGACCGATAATACAGAATTAGAAAATGAAATTTTTTTTTTAAAGAGAGAAATCAATACTTCTTAAAACGGCATAATAGAAAAAACAATTGTGTTGTGGCGAAACACGTTCATGACCGACAATACAGAATTAGAAAATGAAATTTTTTTTTTTAAAGAGAGAAACATTACTTAAAACGGCATAATGAAAAAAACAATTGTGTTCTGGTCAATGTTCCTAAGATTGACGGGGAGTCTGTTCTGGAAAACACAAAAGAAATAATTTCGAATTGTAGAATACTTTTATAAGATTCTTCTATAAACATTTGCTTTAGATTGGGGAGTAGAAAGGGCGAAACACGTTCAAGACCGATAATACAGAATTAGAAAAATTCTTTTTTTTAGTTTTTAAAGAGAGAAATCAATACTTAAAACGGACGTTCAAGACCAATAATACAGAATTAGAAAATGATTTTTTTTTTTTAAAGAGAGAAATTCAATACTTAAAACGGCAATTAAAGGAGAACAACAATTGTGTTCTGTTTAATGTTGCTGAGATTAAAGGTGAATCTGTTCTGGAAATCACAAAAGAAATAATTTCGAATTGTAGAGTCCTTTTATAAGATTCTTCTATAAACATTTGCTTTAGATTGGGGAGTAGAAAGGGCGAAACACGTTTAGGACCGTAAATACAGAATTAGAAAATTATTTTTTTTTTTAAGAGAGAAATTCATTACTTAAAACGGCATAATGGAAAAAACAATTGCGTTCTGGTCAATGTTCCTGAGATTGACGGGGAGTCTGTTCTGGAAAACACAAAAGTAATTATTTCGAATTGTGGAATAGTTTTAAAAGATTCTTCGATAAACAATTGCTTTAGATTGGGGAGAAGAAAGGGCAAAACACGTAAAAGACCAATAATACAGAATTAGAAAATGACATTTTTTTTTTAAAGAGAGAAATCAATACTTAAAACGGCATAATGGAAAAAACAATTGTGTTCTGGGGAAAATGTCAAGACCGATAGTACAGAATTAGAAAAATTATTTTTTTAAGTTTTTAAAGAGAGAAATCGATACTTAAAACGGACGTTCAAGACCAATAATACAGAATTAGAAAATGAAATTTTCTTTTTAAAGAGAGAAACAATACTTAAAACGGCATAATGGAAAAAACAATTGTGTTCTGTTTAATGTTCCTGAGTTTGACGGGGAGTCTGTTCTGGAAAACACAAAAGAAATAATTTCGAATTGTAGAATACTTTTATAAGATTCTTCTATAAACATTTGCTTTAGATTGGGGAGTAGAAAGGGCGAAACACGTTCAAGACCGATAATACAGAATTAGAAAAATTCTTTTTTTTAGTTTTTAAAGAGAGAAATCAATACTTAAAACGGACGTTCAAGACCAATAATACAGAATTAGAAAATGATTTTTTTTTTTTAAAGAGAGAAATTCAATACTTAAAACGGCAATTAAAGGAGAACAACAATTGTGTTCTGTTTAATGTTGCTGAGATTAAAGGTGAGTCTGTTCTGGAAATCACAAAAGAAATAATTTCGAATTGTAGAGTCCTTTTATAAGATTCTTCTATAAACATTTGCTTTAGATTGGGGAGTAGAAAGGGCGAAACACGTTTAGGACCGTAAATACAGAATTAGAAAATTATTTTTTTTTTAAGAGAGAAATTCATTACTTAAAACGGCATAATGGAAAAAACAATTGCGTTCTGGTCAATGTTCCTGAGATTGACGGGGAGTCTGTTCTGGAAAACACAAAAGTAATTATTTCGAATTGTGGAATAGTTTTAAAAGATTCTTCGATAAACAATTGCTTTAGATTGGGGAGAAGAAAGGGCAAAACACGTAAAAGACCAATAATACAGAATTAGAAAATGACATTTTTTTTTTAAAGAGAGAAATCAATACTTAAAACGGCATAATGGAAAAAACAATTGTGTTCTGGGGAAAATGTCAAGACCGATAGTACAGAATTAGAAAAATTATTTTTTTAAGTTTTTAAAGAGAGAAATCGATACTTAAAACGGACGTTCAAGACCAATAATACAGAATTAGAAAATGAAATTTTCTTTTTAAAGAGAGAAACAATACTTAAAACGGCATAATGGAAAAAACAATTGTGTTCTGTTTAATGTTCCTGAGATTGACGGGGAGTCTGTTCTGGAAAACACAAAAGAAATAATTTCGAATTGTGGAATAGTTTTAAAAGAGTCTTCTATATACAATTGCTTTAGATTGGCGAGAAGAAAGGGCGAAATACGTTCAAGACCGATAATAAAGAATCAGAAAATGAATTTTTTTTTTAAAGAGAGAAATTAATACTTAAAACGGCATAATGGAAAAAACAATTGTGTTCACTTTAATGTTCCTGAGATTAAAGGTGAGTCTGTTCTGGAAATCACAAAAGAAATAATTTCGAATTGTGGAATAGTTTTAAAAGATTCTTCTATATACAATTGCTTTTGATTGGGGAGAAGATAGGGCGAAACACGTTCAAGACCGATAATAAAGAATCTGAAAATGAATTTTTTTTTTTAAAGAGAGAAATCAATACTTAAAACGGCATAATGGAAAAAACAATTGTGTTCTGTTTAATGTTCCTGAGATTAAAGGTGAGTCTGTTCTGGAAATCACAAAAGAAATAATTTCGAATTGTGGAATAGTTTTAAAAGATTCTTCTATATACAATTGCTTTTGATTGGGGAGAAGAAACGGCGAAACACGTTCAAGACCGATAATACAGAATTAGAAAATGAAATTTTTTTTTTAAAGAGAGAAATCAATACTTCTTAAAACGGCATAATAGAAAAAACAATTGTGTTGTGGCGAAACACGTTCATGACCGACAATACAGAATTAGAAAATGACATTTTTTTTTTTAAAGAGAGAAACATTACTTAAAACGGCATAATGAAAAAAACAATTGTGTTCTGGTCAATGTTCCTAAGATTGACGGGGAGTCTGTTCTGGAAAACACAAAAGAAATAATTTCGAATTGTAGAATACTTTTATAAGATTCTTCTATAAACATTTGCTTTAGATTGGGGAGTAGAAAGGGCGAAACACGTTCAAGACCGATAATACAGAATTAGAAAAATTCTTTTTTTTAGTTTTTAAAGAGAGAAATCAATACTTAAAACGGACGTTCAAGACCAATAATACAGAATTAGAAAATGATTTTTTTTTTTTAAAGAGAGAAATTCAATACTTAAAACGGCAATTAAAGGAGAACAACAATTGTGTTCTGTTTAATGTTGCTGAGATTAAAGGTGAGTCTGTTCTGGAAATCACAAAAGAAATAATTTCGAATTGTAGAGTCCTTTTATAAGATTCTTCTATAAACATTTGCTTTAGATTGGGGAGTAGAAAGGGCGAAACACGTTTAGGACCGTAAATACAGAATTAGAAAATTATTTTTTTTTTTAAGAGAGAAATTCATTACTTAAAACGGCATAATGGAAAAAACAATTGCGTTCTGGTCAATGTTCCTGAGATTGACGGGGAGTCTGTTCTGGAAAACACAAAAGTAATTATTTCGAATTGTGGAATAGTTTTAAAAGATTCTTCGATAAACAATTGCTTTAGATTGGGGAGAAGAAAGGGCAAAACACGTAAAAGACCAATAATACAGAATTAGAAAATTACATTTTTTTTTTAAAGAGAGAAATCAATACTTAAAACGGCATAATGGAAAAAACAATTGTGTTCTGGGGAAAATGTCAAGACCGATAGTACAGAATTAGAAAAATTATTTTTTTAAGTTTTTAAAGAGAGAAATCGATACTTAAAACGGACGTTCAAGACCAATAATACAGAATTAGAAAATGAAATTTTCTTTTTAAAGAGAGAAACAATACTTAAAACGGCATAATGGAAAAAACAATTGTGTTCTGTTTAATGTTCCTGAGATTGACGGGGAGTCTGTTCTGGAAAACACAAAAGAAATAATTTCGAATTGCGGAATAGTTTTAAAAGAGTCTTCTATATACAATTGCTTTAGATTGGCGAGAAGAAAGGGCGAAATACGTTCAAGACCGATAATAAAGAATCAGAAAATAAATTTTTTTTTTAAAGAGAGAAATTAATACTTAAAACGGAATACTGAAATAATTGCTTTAGATTGGGGAGAAGAAAGGGCGAAATACGTTCAAGACCGATAATAAAGAATCAGAAAATGAATTTTTTTTTTAAAGAGAGAAATTAATACTTAAAACGGAATACTGAAATAATTGCTTTAGATTGGGGAGAAGAAAGGGCGAAATACGTTCAAGACCGATAATAAAGAATCAGAAAAAGAATTTTTTTTTTAAAGAGAGAAATTAATACTTAAAACGGAATAATGAAATAATTGCTTTAGATTGGGGAGAAGAAAGGGCGAAATACGTTCAAGACCGATAATACAGAATTAGAAAATGTATTTTTTTTAGTTTTTAAAGAGAGAAATCAATACTTAAAACGGACGTTTAAGACCGTAAATACAGAATTAGAAAATTATTTAGTTTTTAAAGAGAGAAATCGATACTTATAACGGACGTTTAAGACCAATAATACAAAATTATAAAATGAAATGTTTTTTTTTAAAGAGAGAAATCAATACTTCTTAAAACGCCATAATAGAAAAAACAATTGTGTTCTGATTAATGTTGCTGAGATTAAAGGTGAGTCTGTTCTGGAAAACACAAAAGTCATAATTTCGAATTGTGGATTAGTTTTAAAAGATTCATCTATAAACAATTTCTTTAGATTTGGGAGAAGAAAGGGCGAAACACGTTCAAGACCGATAATACAGAATTAGAAAATGAAATTTTTTTTTTAAAGAGAGAAATCAATACTTCTTAAAACGGCATAATAGAAAAAACAATTGTGTTCTGGCGAAACACGTACAAGACCAATAATACAGAATTAGAAAAATTATTTTTTTTAGTTTTTAAAGAGAGAAATAAAAACTTATAACGGACGTTCAAGACCAATAATACAGAATTAGAAAATGATTTTTTTTTTTAAAGAGAGAAATTCAATACTTAAAACGACATAATAGGAACAACAATTGTGTTCTGTTTAATGTTGCTGAGATTAAAGGTGAGTAAGTTCTGGAAATCACACTTAAAACGGCATAATAGAAACAACAATTGTGTTCTGTTTAATGTTGCTGAGATTAAAGGTGAGTAAGTTCTGAAAATCACACTTAAAACGGCTTAATGGAAAAAACAATTGTGTTCTGTTTAATGTTCATGATATTAAAGGTGAGGGAGTCTGTTCTGGAAAACATAAAATAAATTTTGGAAATTTTTTTTTAAAGAGTGAAATTTAATACTTAAAACGGCATAATGGAAAAAACAATTGTGTTCTGGTCAATGTTCCTGAGATTGACGGTGAGTCTGTTCTGGAAAACACAAAAGTCATAATTTCGAATTGTGGAATAGTTTTAAAAGATTCATCTATAAACAATTTCTTTAGATTTGGGAGAAGAAAGGGCGAAACACGTTCAAGACCCATAATACAAAATTAGAAAATGAAATTTTTTTTTTAAGAGAGAATCATTACTTAAAACGGAATAATGAAATAATTTCTTTAGATTGGGGAGAAGAAAGGGCGAAATACGTTCAAGACCGATAATACAGAATTAGAAAATGAAATTTTTTTTTTAAAGAGAGAAATCAATACTTCTTAAAACGGCATAATAGAAAAAACAATTGTGTTGTGGCGAAACACGTTCATGACCGACAATACAGAATTAGAAAATGAAATTTTTTTTTTTAAAGAGAGAAACATTACTTAAAAAGCATAATGAAAAAAACAATTGTGTTCTGGTCAATGTTCCTAAGATTGACGGGGAGTCTGTTCTGGAAAACACAAAAGAAATAATTTCGAATTGTAGAATACTTTTATAAGATTCTTCTATAAACATTTGCTTTAGATTGGGGAGTAGAAAGGGCGAAACACGTTCAAGACCGATAATACAGAATTAGAAAAATTCTTTTTTTTAGTTTTTAAAGAGAGAAATCAATACTTAAAACGGACGTTCAAGACCAATAATACAGAATTAGAAAATGATTTTTTTTTTTTAAAGAGAGAAATTCAATACTTAAAACGGCAATTAAAGGAGAACAACAATTGTGTTCTGTTTAATGTTGCTGAGATTAAAGGAGAGTCTGTTCTGGAAATCACAAAAGAAATAATTTCGAATTGTAGAGTCCTTTTATAAGATTCTTCTATAAACATTTGCTTTAGATTGGGGAATAGAAAGGGCGAAACACGTTTAGGACCGTAAATACAGAATTAGAAAATTATTTTTTTTTTTAAGAGAGAAATTCATTACTTAAAACGGCATAATGGAAAAAACAATTGTGTTCTGGTCAATGTTCCTGAGATTGACGGTGAGTCTGTTCTGGAAAACACAAAAGTCATAATTTCGAATTGTGGAATAGTTTTAAAAGATTCATCTATAAACAATTTCTTTAGATTTGGGAGAAGAAAGGGCGAAACACGTTCAAGACCCATAATACAAAATTAGAAAATGAAATTTTTTTTTTAAGAGAGAATCATTACTTAAAACGGAATAATGAAATAATTGCTTTAGATTGGGGAGAAGAAAGGGCGAAATACGTTCAAGACCGATAATACAGAATTAGAAAATGAAATTTTTTTTTTAAAGAGAGAAATCAATACTTCTTAAAACGGCATAATAGAAAAAACAATTGTGTTGTGGCGAAACACGTTCATGACCGACAATACAGAATTAGAAAATGAAATTTTTTTTTTTAAAGAGAGAAACATTACTTAAAACGGCATAATGAAAAAAACAATTGTGTTCTGGTCAATGTTCCTAAGATTGACGGGGAGTCTGTTCTGGAAAACACAAAAGAAATAATTTCGAATTGTAGAATACTTTTATAAGATTCTTCTATAAACATTTGCTTTAGATTGGGGAGTAGAAAGGGCGAAACACGTTCAAGACCGATAATACAGAATTAGAAAAATTCTTTTTTTTAGTTTTTAAAGAGAGAAATCAATACTTAAAACGGACGTTCAAGACCAATAATACAGAATTAGAAAATGATTTTTTTTTTTTAAAGAGAGAAATTCAATACTTAAAACGGCAATTAAAGGAGAACAACAATTGTGTTCTGTTTAATGTTGCTGAGATTAAAGGTGAGTCTGTTCTGGAAATCACAAAAGAAATAATTTCGAATTGTAGAGTCCTTTTATAAGATTCTTCTATAAACATTTGCTTTAGATTGGGGAATAGAAAGGGCGAAACACGTTTAGGACCGTAAATACAGAATTAGAAAATTATTTTTTTTTTTAAGAGAGAAATTCATTACTTAAAACGGCATAATGGAAAAAACAATTGTGTTCTGGTCAATGTTCCTGAGATTGACGGTGAGTCTGTTCTGGAAAACACAAAAGTCATAATTTCGAATTGTGGAATAGTTTTAAAAGATTCATCTATAAACAATTTCTTTAGATTTGGGAGAAGAAAGGGCGAAACACGTTCAAGACCCATAATACAAAATTAGAAAATGAAATTTTTTTTTAAGAGAGAATCATTACTTAAAACGGAATAATGAAATAATTGCTTTAGATTGGGGAGAAGAAAGGGCGAAATACGTTCAAGACCGATAATACAGAATTAGAAAATGAAATTTTTTTTTTAAAGAGAGAAATCAATACTTCTTAAAACGGCATAATAGAAAAAACAATTGTGTTGTGGCGAAACACGTTCATGACCGACAATACAGAATTAGAAAATGAAATTTTTTTTTTTAAAGAGAGAAACATTACTTAAAACGGCATAATGAAAAAAACAATTGTGTTCTGGTCAATGTTCCTAAGATTGACGGGGAGTCTGTTCTGGAAAACACAAAAGAAATAATTTCGAATTGTAGAATACTTTTATAAGATTCTTCTATAAACATTTGCTTTAGATTGGGGAGTAGAAAGGGCGAAACACGTTCAAGACCGATAATACAGAATTAGAAAAATTCTTTTTTTTAGTTTTTAAAGAGAGAAATCAATACTTAAAACGGACGTTCAAGACCAATAATACAGAATTAGAAAATGATTTTTTTTTTTTAAAGAGAGAAATTCAATACTTAAAACGGCAATTAAAGGAGAACAACAATTGTGTTCTGTTTAATGTTGCTGAGATTAAAGGTGAGTCTGTTCTGGAAATCACAAAAGAAATAATTTCGAATTGTAGAGTCCTTTTATAAGATTCTTCTATAAACATTTGCTTTAGATTGGGGAGTAGAAAGGGCGAAACACGTTTAGGACCGTAAATACAGAATTAGAAAATTATTTTTTTTTTTAAGAGAGAAATTCATTACTTAAAACGGCATAATGGAAAAAACAATTGCGTTCTGGTCAATGTTCCTGAGATTGACGGGGAGTCTGTTCTGGAAAACACAAAAGTAATTATTTCGAATTGTGGAATAGTTTTAAAAGATTCTTCGATAAACAATTGCTTTAGATTGGGGAGAAGAAAGGGCAAAACACGTAAAAGACCAATAATACAGAATTAGAAAATGACATTTTTTTTTTAAAGAGAGAAATCAATACTTAAAACGGCATAATGGAAAAAACAATTGTGTTCTGGGGAAAATGTCAAGACCGATAGTACAGAATTAGAAAAATTATTTTTTTAAGTTTTTAAAGAGAGAAATCGATACTTAAAACGGACGTTCAAGACCAATAATACAGAATTAGAAAATGAAATTTTCTTTTTAAAGAGAGAAACAATACTTAAAACGGCATAATGGAAAAAACAATTGTGTTCTGTTTAATGTTCCTGAGTTTGACGGGGAGTCTGTTCTGGAAAACACAAAAGAAATAATTTCGAATTGTAGAATAGTTTTAAAAGAGTCTTCTATATACAATTGCTTTAGATTGGGGAGTAGAAAGGGCGAAACACGTTCAAGACCGATAATACAGAATTAGAAAAATTCTTTTTTTTAGTTTTTAAAGAGAGAAATCAATACTTAAAACGGACGTTCAAGACCAATAATACAGAATTAGAAAATGATTTTTTTTTTTTAAAGAGAGAAATTCAATACTTAAAACGGCAATTAAAGGAGAACAACAATTGTGTTCTGTTTAATGTTGCTGAGATTAAAGGTGAGTCTGTTCTGGAAATCACAAAAGAAATAATTTCGAATTGTAGAGTCCTTTTATAAGATTCTTCTATAAACATTTGCTTTAGATTGGGGAGTAGAAAGGGCGAAACACGTTTAGGACCGTAAATACAGAATTAGAAAATTATTTTTTTTTTTAAGAGAGAAATTCATTACTTAAAACGGCATAATGGAAAAAACAATTGCGTTCTGGTCAATGTTCCTGAGATTGACGGGGAGTCTGTTCTGGAAAACACAAAAGTAATTATTTCGAATTGTGGAATAGTTTTAAAAGATTCTTCGATAAACAATTGCTTTAGATTGGGGAGAAGAAAGGGCAAAACACGTAAAAGACCAATAATACAGAATTAGAAAATGACATTTTTTTTTTAAAGAGAGAAATCAATACTTAAAACGGCATAATGGAAAAAACAATTGTGTTCTGGGGAAAATGTCAAGACCGATAGTACAGAATTAGAAAAATTATTTTTTTAAGTTTTTAAAGAGAGAAATCGATACTTAAAACGGACGTTCAAGACCAATAATACAGAATTAGAAAATGAAATTTTCTTTTTAAAGAGAGAAACAATACTTAAAACGGCATAATGGAAAAAACAATTGTGTTCTGTTTAATGTTCCTGAGATTGACGGGGAGTCTGTTCTGGAAAACACAAAAGAAATAATTTCGAATTGTGGAATAGTTTTAAAAGAGTCTTCTATATACAATTGCTTTAGATTGGCGAGAAGAAAGGGCGAAATACGTTCAAGACCGATAATAAAGAATCAGAAAATAAATTTTTTTTTTAAAGAGAGAAATTAATACTTAAAACGGAATACTGAAATAATTGCTTTAGATTGGAGAGAAGAAAGGGCGAAATACGTTCAAGACCGATAATAAAGAATCAGAAAATGAATTTTTTTTTTAAAGAGAGAAATTAATACTTAAAACGGAATAATGAAATAATTGCTTTAGATTGGGGAGAAGAAAGGGCGAAATACGTTCAAGACCGATAATACAGAATTAGAAAATGTATTTTTTTTTAGTTTTTAAAGAGAGAAATCAATACTTAAAACGGACGTTTAAGACCGTAAATACAGAATTAGAAAATGAAATTTTTTTTTTAAAGAGAGAAATCAATACTTTTTAAAACGGCATAATAGAAAAAACAATTGTGTTCTGGCGAAACACGTTCAAGACCAATAATACAGAATTAGAAAAATTATTTTTTTTAGTTTTTAAAGAGAGAAATAAAAACTTATAACGGACGTTCAAGACCAATAATACAGAATTAGAAAATGATTTTTTTTTTTAAAGAGAGAAATTCAATACTTAAAACGGCATAATAGGAACAACAATTGTGTTCTGTTTAATGTTGCTGAGATTAAAGGTGAGTAAGTTCTGGAAATCACACTTAAAACCGCATAATGGAAAAATCAATTGTGTTCTGTTTAATGTTCCTGAGATTGACGGGGAGTCTGTTCTGGAAAACACAAAAGAAATAATTTCGAATTGTGGAATAGTTTTAAAAGAGTCTTCTATATACAATTGCTTTAGATTGGCGAGAAGAATGGGCGAAATACGTTCAAGACCGATAATAAAGAATCAGAAAATAAATTTTTTTTTTAAAGAGAGAAATTAATACTTAAAACGGAATACTGAAATAATTGCTTTAGATTGGGGAGAAGAAAGGGCGAAATACGTTCAAGACCGATAATAAAGAATCAGAAAAAGAATTTTTTTTTTAAAGAGGGAAATTAATACTTAAAACGGAATAATGAAATAATTGCTTTAGATTGGGGAGAAGAAAGGGCGAAATACGTTCAAGACCGATAATACAGAATT
This sequence comes from Troilus luridus, assembly GCA_964056705.1. Taxonomy (NCBI): domain Eukaryota; kingdom Metazoa; phylum Arthropoda; class Insecta; order Hemiptera; family Pentatomidae; genus Troilus; species Troilus luridus. The sequence continues at coordinate 190,185,101 of OZ057412.1, read as the reverse complement.
AGAAAATGTATTTTTTTTAGTTTTTAAAGAGAGAAATCAATACTTAAAACGGACGTTTAAGACCGTAAATACAGAATTAGAAAATTATTTAGTTTTTAAAGAGAGAAATCAATACTTAAAACGGACGTTCAAGACCAATAATACAGAATTAGAAAATGACATTTTTTTTTTAAAGAGAGAAATCAATACTTAAAACGGCATAATGGAAAAAACAATTGTGTTCTGGGGAAAATGTCAAGACCGATAGTACAGAATTAGAAAAATTATTTTTTTAAGTTTTTAAAGAGAGAAATCGATACTTAAAACGGACGTTCAAGACCAATAATACAGAATTAGAAAATGAAATTTTCTTTTTAAAGAGAGAAACAATACTTAAAACGGCATAATGGAAAAAACAATTGTGTTCTGTTTAATGTTCCTGAGATTGACGGGGAGTCTGTTCTGGAAAACACAAAAGAAATAATTTCGAATTGTGGAATAGTTTTAAAAGAGTCTTCTATATACAATTGCTTTAGATTGGCGAGAAGAAAGGGCGAAATACGTTCAAGACCGATAATAAAGAATCAGAAAATAAATTTTTTTTTTAAAGAGAGAAATTAATACTTAAAACGGAATACTGAAATAATTGCTTTAGATTGGGGAGAAGAAAGGGCGAAATACGTTCAAGACCGATAATAAAGAATCAGAAAATGAATTTTTTTTTTAAAGAGAGAAATTAATACTTAAAACGGAATAATGAAATAATTGCTTTAGATTGGGGAGAAGAAAGGGCGAAATACGTTCAAGACCGATAATACAGAATTAGAAAATGTATTTTTTTTAGTTTTTAAAGAGAGAAATCAATACTTAAAACGGACGTTTAAGACCGTAAATACAGAATTAGAAAATGAAATTTTTTTTTTAAAGAGAGAAATCAATACTTCTTAAAACGGCATAATAGAAAAAACAATTGTGTTCTGGCGAAACACGTTCAAGACCAATAATACAGAATTAGAAAAATTATTTTTTTTAGTTTTTAAAGAGAGAAATAAAAACTTATAACGGACGTTCAAGACCAATAATACAGAATTAGAAAATGATTTTTTTTTTTAAAGAGAGAAATTCAATACTTAAAACGGCATAATAGGAACAACAATTGTGTTCTGTTTAATGTTGCTGAGATTAAAGGTGAGTAAGTTCTGGAAATCACACTTAAAACGGCATAAAAGAAACAACAATTGTGTTCTGTTTAATGTTGCTGAGATTAAAGGTGAGTAAGTTCTGAAAATCACACTTAAAACGGCTTAATGGAAAAAACAATTGTGTTCTGTTTAATGTTCATGATATTAAAGGTGAGGGAGTCTGTTCTGGAAAACATAAAATAAATTTTGGAAATTTTTTTTTAAAGAGTGAAATTTAATACTTAAAACGGCATAATGGAAAAAACAATTGTGTTCTGGTCAATGTTCCTGAGATTGACGGTAAGTCTGTTCTGGAAAACACAAAAGTCATAATTTCGAATTGTGGAATAGTTTTAAAAGATTCATCTATAAACAATTTCTTTAGATTTGGGAGAAGAAAGGGCGAAACACGTTCAAGACCGATAATACAGAATTAGTAAAAATTATTTTTTTTAGTATTTAAAGAGAGAAATCAATACTTAAAACGGCATAATGGAAAAAACAATTGTGTTCTGGTCAATGTTCCTGAGATTGACGGGGAGTCTGTTCTGGAAAACACAAAAGTAATTATTTCGAATTGTGGAATAGTTTTAAAAGATTCTTCTATACACAATTGCTTTTGATTGGGGAGAAGAATTGGCAACACGTTCAAGACCGATAATACAAAATTAGAAAATGAAATTTTTATTTTAAAGAGAGAAATCAATACTTCTTAAAACGGCATAATAGAAAAAACAATTGTGTTCTGGCGAAACACGTTCAAGACCGACAATACAGAATTAGAAAATGAATTTTTTTTTTTAAAGAGAGAAATGAATACTTAAAACGGAATACTGAAATAATTGCTTTAGATTGGGGAGAAGAAAGGGCGAAATACGTTCAAGACCGAAAATAAAGAATCAGAAAAAGAATTTTTTTTTTTAAAGAGAGAAATTAATACTTAAAACGGAATACTGAAATAATTGCTTTAGATTGGGGAGAAGAAAGGGCGAAATACGTTCAAGACCGAAAATAAAGAATCAGAAAAAGAATTTTTTTTTTAAAGAGAGAAATTAATACTTAAAACGGAATAATGAAATAATTGCTTTAGATTGGGGAGAAGAAAGGGCGAAATACGTTCAAGACCGATAATACAGAATTAGAAAAATTATTTTTTTTAGTTTTTAAAGAGAGAAATCAATACTTAAAACGGACGTTCAAGACCAATAATACAGAATTAGAAAATGATTTTTTTTTTTTAAAGAGAGAAATTCAATACTTAAAACGGCATAATGGAAAAAACAATTGTGTTCACTTTAATGTTCCTGAGATTAAAGGTGAGTCTGTTCTGGAAATCACAAAAGAAATAATTTCGAATTGTGGAATAGTTTTAAAAGATTCTTCTATATACAATTGCTTTTGATTGGGGAGAAGATAGGGCGAAACACGTTCAAGACCGATAATAAAGAATCTGAAAATGAATTTTTTTTTTTAAAGAGAGAAATCAATACTTAAAACGGCATAATGGAAAAAACAATTGTGTTCTGTTTAATGTTCCTGAGATTAAAGGTGAGTCTGTTCTGGAAATCACAAAAGAAATAATTTCGAATTGTGGAATAGTTTTAAAAGATTCTTCTATATACAATTGCTTTTGATTGGGGAGAAGAAACGGCGAAACACGTTCAAGACCGATAATACAGAATTAGAAAATGAAATTTTTTTTTTAAAGAGAGAAATCAATACTTCTTAAAACGGCATAATAGAAAAAACAATTGTGTTGTGGCGAAACACGTTCATGACCGACAATACAGAATTAGAAAATGAAATTTTTTTTTTTAAAAAGAGAAACATTACTTAAAACGGCATAATGGAAAAAACAATTGTGTTCTGGTCAATGTTCCTAAGATTGACGGGGAGTCTGTTCTGGAAAACACAAAAGAAATAATTTCGAATTGTAGAATACTTTTATAAGATTCTTCTATAAACATTTGCTTTAGATTGGGGAGTAGAAAGGGCGAAACACGTTCAAGACCGATAATACAGAATTAGAAAAATTATTTTTTTTTTTTAAAGAGAGAAATTCAATACTTAAAACGGCATAATAGAAACAACAATTGTGTTCTGGCGAAAAACGTTCAAGACCGATAGTACAGAATTTGAAAAATTATTTTTTTTAGTTTTTAAAGAGAGAAATCGATACTTAAAACGGACGTTCAAGACCAATAATACAGAATTAGAAAATGAAATTTTCTTTTTAAAGAGAGAAACAATACTTAAAACGGCATAATGGAAAAAACAATTGTGTTCTGTTTAATGTTCCTGAGATTGAAGGCGAGTCTGTTCTGGAAAACACAAAAGAAAAAATTTCGAAAATTTAATTAGAAAATGTAATTTTTTTTTTAAAGAGAGAAATCAATACTTCTTAAAACGGCATAATAGAAAAAACAATTGTGTTCTGGCGAAACACGTTCAAGACCGACAATACAGAATTAAAAATGAAATTTTTTTTTTTAAAGAGAGAAACATTACTTAAAACCGCATAATGGAAAAATCAATTGTGTTCTGTTTAATGTTCCTGAGATTGACGGGGAGTCTGTTCTGGAAAACACAAAAGAAATAATTTCGAATTGTGGAATAGTTTTAAAAGAGTCTTCTATATACAATTGCTTTAGATTGGGGAGAAGAAAGGGCGAAATACGTTCAAGACCGATAATAAAGAATCAGAAAATGAATTTTTTTTTTAAAGAGAGAAATTAATACTTAAAACGGAATACTGAAATAATTGCTTTAGATTGGGGAGAAGAAAGGGCGAAATACGTTCAAGACCGATAATAAAGAATCAGAAAATGAATTTTTTTTTTAAAGAGAGAAATTAATACTTAAAACGGAATAATGAAATAATTGCTTTAGATTGGGGAGAAGAAAGGGCGAAATACGTTCAAGACCGATAATACAGAATTAGAAAAATTATTTTTTTTAGTTTTTAAAGAGAGAAATCAATACTTAAAACGGACGTTCAAGAGCAATAATACAGAATTAGAAAATGATTTTTTTTTTTTTAAAGAGAGAAATTCAATACTTAAAACGGCATAATAGAAACAACAATTGTGTTCTGTTTAATGTTGCTGAGATTAAAGGTGAGTCTGTTCTGGAAATCACAAAAGAAATAATTTCGAATTGTAGAGTACTTTTATAAGATTCTTCTATAAACATTTGCTTTAGATTGGGGAGTAGAAAGGGCGAAACACGTTTAGGACCGTAAATACAGAATTAGAAAATTATTTTTTTTTTTAAGAGAGAAATTCAATACTTAAAACGGCATAATGGAAAAAACAATTGTGTTCTGGTCAATGTTCCTGAGATTGACGGGGAGTCTGTTCTGGAAAACACAAAAGTAATTTTTTCGAATTGTGGAATAGTTTTAAAAGATTCTTCTATACACAATTGCTTTTGATTGGGGAGAAGAAAGGGCAACACGTTCAAGACCGATAATACAAAATTAGAAAATGAAATTTTTTTTTTAAAGCGAGAAATCAATACTTCTTAAAACGGCATAATAGAAAAAACAATTGTGTTCTGGCGAAACACGTTCAAGACCGACAATACAGAATTAGAAAATGAAATTTTTTTTTTAAAGAGAGGAACATTACTTAAAACCGCATAATGGAAAAATCAATTGTGTTCTGTTTAATGTTCCTGAGATTGACGGGGAGTCTGTTCTGGAAAACACAATAGTAATAATTTTGAATTGTGGAATAGTTTTAAAAGAGTCTTCTACATACAATTGCTTTAGATTGGGGAACAGAAAGGGCGAAACACGTTCAAGACCGATAATAAAGAATCTGAAAATGAATTTTTTTTTTTAAAGAGAGAAATTAATACTTAAAACGGAATACTGAAATAATTGCTTTAGATTGGGGAGAAGAAAGGGCGAAATACGTTCAAGACCGATAATAAAGAATCAGAAAAAGAATTTTTTTTTTAAGAGAGAAATTAATGCTTAAAACGGAATAATGAAATAATTGCTTTAGATTGGGGAGAAGAAAGGGTGAAATACGTTCAAGACCGATAATACAGAATTAGAAAAATTTTTTTTTTTAGTTTTTAAAGAGAGAAATCAATACTTAAAACGGACGTTCAAGACCAATAATACAGAATTAGAAAATGATTTTTTTTTTTTAAAGAGAGAAATTCAATACTTAAAACGGCATAATGGAAAAAACAATTGTGTTCACTTTAATGTTCCTGAGATTAAAGGTGAGTCTGTTCTGGAAATCACAAAAGAATAAATTTTGGAAATTTTTTTTTAAAGAGTGAAATTTAATACTTAAAACGGCATAATGGAAAAAACAATTGTGTTCACTTTAATGTTCCTGAGATTAAAGGTGAGTCTGTTCTGGAAATCACAAAAGAAATAATTTCGAATTGTGGAATAGTTTTAAAAGATTCTTCTATACACAATTGCTTTTGATTGGGGAGAAGATAGGGCGAAACACGTTCAAGACCGATAATAAAGAATCTGAAAATGAATTTTTTTTTTTAAAGAGAGAAATCAATACTTAAAACGGCATAATAGAAAAAACAATTGTGTTGTGGCGAAACACGTTCATGACCGACAATACAGAATTAGAAAATGAAATTTTTTTTTTTAAAGAGAGAAACATTACTTAAAACGGCATAATGGAAAAAACAATTGTGTTCTGGTCAATGTTCCTAAGATTGACGGGGAGTCTGTTCTGGAAAACAAAAAAGAAATAATTTTGAATTGTAGAGTACTTTTATAAGATTCTTCTATAAACATTTGCTTTAGATTGGGGAGTAGAAAGGGCGAAACACGTTCAAGACCGATAATACAGAATTAGAAAATGTAATTTTTTTTTTAAAGAGAGAAATCAATACTTCTTAAAACGGCATAATAGAAAAAACAATTGTGTTCTGGCGAAACACGTTCAAGACCAATAATACAGAATTAGAAAAATTATTTTTTTTAGATTTTAAAGAGAGAAATAAAAACTTAAAACGGACGTTCAAGACCAATAATACAGAATTAGAAAATGATTTTTTTTTTTAAAGAGAGAAATTCAATACTTAAAACGGCATAATAGGAACAACAATTGTGTTCTGTTTAATGTTGCTGAGATTAAAGGTGAGTAAGTTCTGGAAATCACACTTAAAACGGCATAATAGAAAAATCAATTGTGTTCTGTTTAATGTTCCTGAGATTGACGGGGAGTCTGTTCTGGAAAACACAAAAGAAATAATTTCGAATTGTGGAATAGTTTTAAAAGAGTCTTCTATATACAATTGCTTTAGATTGGGGATAAGAAAGGGCGAAATACGTTCAAGACCGATAATAAAGAATTAGAAAATGAATTTTTTTTTTAAAGAGAGAAATTAATACTTAAAACGGAATAATGAAATAATTGCTTTAGATTGGGGAGAAGAAAGGGCGAAATACGTTCAAGACCGATAATACAGAATTAGAAAAATTATTTTTTTTAGTTTTTAAAGAGAGAAATCAATAATTAAAACGGACGTTCAAGACCAATAATACATAATTAGAAAATGATTTTTTTTTTTTAAAGAGAGAAATTCAATACTTAAAACGGCATAATAGAAACAACAATTGTGTTCTGTTTAATGTTGCTGAGATTAAAGGTGAGTCTGTTCTGGAAATCACAAAAGAAATAATTTCGAATTGTAGAGTACTTTTAAAAGATTCTTCGATAAACAATTGCTTTAGATTGGGGGGAAGAAAGGGCAAAACACGTAAAAGACCGATAATACAGAATTAGAAAATGAAATTTTTTTTTTAAAGAGAAAAACAATACTTAAAACGGCATAATGGAAAAAACAATTGTGTTCTGTTTAATGTTCCTGAGATTAAAGGTGAGTCTGTTCTGGGAATCACAAAAGAAATAATTTCGAATTGTGGAATAGTTTTAAAAGAGTCTTCTATATACATTTGCTTTAGATTGGGGATTAGAAAGGGCGAAACACGTTCAAGACCGATAATACAGAATTAGAAAAATTCTTTTTTTTAGTTTTTAAAGAGAGAAATCAATACTTAAAACGGACGTTCAAGACCAATAATACAGAATTAGAAAATGATTTTTTTTTTTTAAAGAGAGAAATTCAATACTTAAAACGGCAATTAAAGGAGAACAACAATTGTGTTCTGTTTAATGTTGCTGAGATTAAAGGTGAGTCTGTTCTGGAAATCACAAAAGAAATAATTTCGAATTGTGGAATAGTTTTAAAAGATTCTTCTATACACAATTGCTTTTGATTGGGGAGAAGAAAGGGCAACACGTTTAGGACCGATAATACAAAATTAGAAAATGAAATTTTTTTTTTAAAGCGAGAAATCAATACTTCTTAAAACGGCATAATAGAAAAAACAATTGTGTTCTGGCGAAACACGTTCAAGACCGACAATACAGAATTAGAAAATGAAATTTTTTTTTTAAAGAGAGAAACATTACTTAAAACCGCATAATGGAAAAATCAATTGTGTTCTGTTTAATGTTCCTGAGATTGACGGGGAGTCTGTTCTGGAAAACACAATAGTAATAATTTTGAATTGTGGAATAGTTTTAAAAGAGTCTTCTACATACAATTGCTTTAGATTGGGGAACAGAAAGGGCGAAACAAGTTCAAGACCGATAATAAAGAATCTGAAAATGAATTTTTTTTTTTAAAGAGAGAAATTAATATTTAAAACGGAATACTGAAATAATTGCTTTAGTTTGGGGAGAAGAAAGGGCGAAATACGTTCAAGACCGATAATAAAGAATCAGAAAAAGAATTTTTTTTTTTAAGAGAGAAATTAATGCTTAAAACGGAATAATGAAATAATTGCTTTAGATTGGGGAGAAGAAAGGGTGAAATACGTTCAAGACCGATAATACAGAATTAGAAAAATTATTTTTTTTAGTTTTTAAAGAGAGAAATCAATACTTAAAACGGACGTTCAAGACCAATAATACAGAATTAGAAAATGATTTTTTTTTTTTAAAGAGAGAAATTCAATACTTAAAACGGCATAATGGAAAAAACAATTGTGTTCACTTTAATGTTCCTGAGATTAAAGGTGAGTCTGTTCTGGAAATCACAAAAGAATAAATTTTGGAAATTTTTTTTTAAAGAGTGAAATTTAATACTTAAAACGGCATAATGGAAAAAACAATTGTGTTCACTTTAATGTTCCTGAGATTAAAGGTGAGTCTGTTCTGGAAATCACAAAAGAAATAATTTCGAATTGTGGAATAGTTTTAAAAGATTCTTCTATACACAATTGCTTTTGATTGGGGAGAAGATAGGGCGAAACACGTTCAAGACCGATAATAAAGAATCTGAAAATGAATTTTTTTTTTTAAAGAGAGAAATCAATACTTAAAACGGCATAATGGAAAAAACAATTGTGTTCTGTTTAATGTTCCTGAGATTAAAGGTGAGTCTGTTCTGGAAATCACAAAAGAAATAATTTCGAATTGTGGAATAGTTTTAAAAGATTCTTCTATATACAATTGCTTTTGATTGGGGAGAAGAAACGGCGAAACACGTTCAAGACCGATAATACAGAATTAGAAAATGAAATTTTTTTTTAAAGAGAGAAATCAATACTTCTTAAAACGGCATAATAGAAAAAACAATTGTGTTGTGGCGAAACACGTTCATGACCGACAATACAGAATTAGAAAATGAAATTTTTTTTTTAAAGAGAGAAACATTACTTAAAACGGCATAATGGAAAAAACAATTGTGTTCTGGTCAATGTTCCTAAGATTGACGGGGAGTCTGTTCTGGAAAACACAAAAGAAATAATTTCAAATTGTAGAGTACTTTTATAAGATTCTTCTATAAACATTTGCTTTAGATTGGGGAGTAGAAAGGGCGAAACACGTTCAAGACCGATAATACAGAATTAGAAAAATTCTTTTTTTTAGTTTTTAAAGAGAGAAATCAATACTTAAAACGGACGTTCAAGACCAATAATACAGAATTAGAAAATGATTATTTTTTTTTAAAGAGAGAAATTCAATACTTAAAACGGCATAATAGAAACAACAATTGTGTTCTGTTTAATGTTGCTGAGATTAAAGGTGAGTCTGTTCTGGAAATCACAAAAGAAATAATTTCGAATTGTAGAGTACTTTTATAAGATTCTTCTATAAACATTTGCTTTAGATTGGGGAGTAGAAAGGGCGAAACACGTTTAGGACCGTAAATACAGAATTAGAAAATTATTTTTTTTTTCAAGAGAGAAATTCAATACTTAAAACGGCATATTGGAAAAAACAATTGTGTTCTGGTCAATGTTCCTGAGATTGACGGGGAGTCTGTTCTGGAAAACACAAAAGTAATTATTTCGAATTGTGGAATAGTTTTAAAAGATTCTTCGATAAACAATTGCTTTAGATTGGGGAGAAGAAAGGGCGAAACACGTTTAGGACCGTAAATACAGAATTAGAAAATGTATTTTTTTTAGTTTTTAAAGAGAGAAATCAATACTTAAAACGGCATAATCGAAAAAACAATTGTTTTCTGGCGAAAAACGTTTAAGACCGATAATACAGAATTAGAAAAATTATTTTTTTTAGTTTTTAAAGAGAGAAATCGATACTTAAAACTGACGTTCAAGACCAATAATACAGAATTAGAAAATGAAAATTTCTTTTTAAAGAGAGAAACAATACTTAAAACGGCATAATGGAAAAAACAATTGTGTTCTGTTTAATGTTCCTGAGATTGAAGGCGAGTCTGTTCTGGAAAACACAAAAGTCATAATTTCGAATTGTGGATTAGTTTTAAAAGATTCATCTATAAACAATTTCTTTAGATTTGGGAGAAGAAAGGGCGAAACACGTTCAAGACCGATAATACAAAATTAGAAAATGTAATTTTTTTTTTAAAGAGAGAAATCAATACTTCTTAAAACGGCATAATAGAAAAAACAATTGTGTTCTGGCGAAACACGTTCAAGACCAATAATACAGAATTAGAAAATGTATTTTTTTTAGTTTTTAAAGAGAGAAATCAATACTTAAAACGGACGTTTAAGACCGTAAATACAGAATTAGAAAATTATTTAGTTTTTAAAGAGAGAAATCGATACTTATAACGGAAGTTTAAGACCAATTATACAAAATTATAAAATGAAATGTTTTTTTTAAAGAGAGAAATCAATACTTCTTAAAACGCCATAATAGAAAAAACAATTGTGTTCTGATTAATGTTGCTGAGATTTAAGGTGAGTCTGTTCTGGAAAACACAAAAGTCATAATTTCGAATTGTGGATTAGTTTTAAAAGATTCATCTATAAACAATTTCTTTAGATTTGGGAGAAGAAAGGGCGAAACACGTTCAAGACCGATAATACAAAATTAGAAAATGTAATTTTTTTTTTTTAGAGAGAAATCAATACTTCTTAAAACGGCATAATAGAAAAAACAATTGTGTTCTGGCGAAACACGTTCAAGACCAATAATACAGAATTAGAAAAATTATTTTTTTTAGTTTTTAAAGAGAGAAATCGATACTTAAAACGGACGTTCAAGACCAATAATACAGAATTAGAAAATGATTTTTTTTTTTAAAGAGAGAAATTCAATACTTAAAACGGCATAATAGGAGCAACAATTGTGTTCTGTTTAATGTTGCTGAGATTAAAGGTGAGTAAGTTCTGGAAATCACACTTAAAACGGCATAATAGAAAAATCAAATGTGTTCTGTTTAATGTTCCTGAGATTGACGGGGAGTCTGTTCTGGAAAACACAAAAGAAATAATTTCGAATTGTGGAATAGTTTTAAAAGAGTCTTCTATATACAATTGCTTTAGATTGGGGATAAGAAAGGGCGAAATACGTTCAAGACCGATAATAAAGAATTAGAAAATGAATTTTTTTTTTAAAGAGAGAAATTAATACTTAAAACGGAATAATGAAATAATTGCTTTAGATTGGGGAGAAGAAAGGGAGAAATACGTTCAAGACCGATAATACAGAATTAGAAAAATTATTTTTTTTAGTTTTTAAAGAGAGAAATCAATAATTAAAACGGACGTTCAAGACCAATAATACATAATTAGAAAATGATTTTTTTTTTTTAAAGAGAGAAATTCAATACTTAAAACGGCATAATAGAAACAACAATTGTGTTCTGTTTAATGTTCCTGAGATTGACGGGGAGTCTGTTCTGGAAAACACAAAAGAAATAATGTCGAATTGTGGAATAGTTTTAAAAGAGTCTTCTATATACAATTGCTTTAGATTGGGGATAAGAAAGGGCGAAATACGTTCAAGACCGATAATAAAGAATTAGAAAATGAATTTTTTTTTTAAAGAGAGAAATTAATACTTAAAACGGAATAATGAAATAATTGCTTTAGATTGGGGAGAAGAAAGGGCGAAATACGTTCAAGACCGATAATACAGAATTAGAAAAATTATTTTTTTTAGTTTTTAAAGAGAGAAATCAATAATTAAAACGGACGTTCAAGACCAATAATACATAATTAGAAAATGATTTTTTTTTTTTAAAGAGAGAAATTCAATACTTAAAACGGCATAATAGAAACAACAATTGTGTTCTGTTTAATGTTGCTGAGATTAAAGGTGAGTCTGTTCTGGAAATCACAAAAGAAATAATTTCGAATTGTAGAGTACTTTTAAAAGATTCTTCGATAAACAATTGCTTTAGATTGGGGGGAAGAAAGGGCAAAACACGTAAAAGACCGATAATACAGAATTAGAAAATGAAATTTTTTTTTTAAAGAGAAAAACAATACTTAAAACGGCATAATGGAAAAAACAATTGTGTTCTGTTTAATGTTCCTGAGATTAAAGGTGAGTCTGTTCTGGAAATCACAAAAGAAATAATTTCGAATTGTGGAATAGTTTTAAAAGAGTCTTCTATATACAATTGCTTTAGATTGGGGAGAAGAAAGGGCGAAATACGTTCAAGACCGATAATACAGAATTAGAAAAATTCTTTTTTTTAGGTTTTAAAGAGAGAAATCAATACTTAAAACGGACGTTCAAGACCAATAATACAGAATTAGAAAATGATTTTTTTTTTTTTTTGAGAGAAATTCAATACTTAAAACGGCATAATAGAAACAACAGTTGTGTTCTGTTTAATGTTGCTGAGATTAAAGGTGAGTCTGTTCTGGAAATCACAAAAGAAATAATTTCGAATTGTAGAGTACTTTTATAAGATTCTTCTATAAACATTTGCTTTAGATTGGGGAGTAGAAAGGGCGAAACACGTTTAGGACCGTAAATACAGAACTAGAAAATGTATTTTTTTTAGTTTTTAAAGAGAGAAATCAATACTTAAAACGGCATAATCGAAAAAACAATTGTTTTCTGGCGAAAAACGTTTAAGACCGATAATACAGAATTAGAAATATTATATTTTTTAGTTTTTAAAGAGAGAAATCGATACTTAAAACTGACGTTCAAGACCAATAATACAGAATTAGAAAATGAAAATTTCTTTTTAAAGAGAGAAACAATACTTAAAACGGCATAATGGAAAAAACAATTGTGTTCTGTTTAATGTTCCTGAGATTGAAGGCGAGTCTGTTCTGGAAAACACAAAAGAAATAATTTCGAATTGTGGAATAGTTTTAAAAGATTCTTCTATATACAATTGCTTTAGATAGGGGAGAAGAAATGGCGAAACACGGTCAAGACCGATAATACAGAATTAGAAAATGTATTTTTTTTAGTTTTTAAAGAGAGAAATCGATACTTATAACGGACGTTTAAGACCAATAATACAAAATTATAAAATGAAATGTTTTTTTTAAAGAGAGAAATCAATACTTCTTAAAACGCCATAATAGAAAAAACAATTGTGTTCTGATTAATGTTGCTGAGATTAAAGGTGAGTCTGTTCTGGAAAACGCAAAAGTCATAATTTCGAATTGTGGATTAGTTTTAAAAGATTCATCTATAAACAATTTCTTTAGATTTGGGAGAAGAAAGGGCGAAACACGTTCAAGACCGATAATACAAAATTAGAAAATGTAATTTTTTTTTTAAAGAGAGAAATCAATACTTCTTAAAACGGCATAATAGAAAAAACAATTGTGTTCTGGCGAAACACGTTCAAGACCAATAATACAGAATTAGAAAAATTATTTTTTTTAGATTTTAAAGAGAGAAATAAAAACGTAAACGGACGTTCAAGACCAATAATACAGAATTAGAAAATGATTTTTTTTTTTAAAGAGAGAAATTCAATACTTAAAACGGCATAATAGGAACAACAATTGTGTTCTGTTTAATGTTGCTGAGATTAAAGGTGAGTAAGTTCTGGAAATAACACTTAAAACGGCATAATAGAAACAACAATTGTGTTCTGTTTAATGTTGCTGAGATTAAAGGTGAGTAAGTTCTGGAAATCACACTTAAAACGGCTGTATGGAAAAAACAATTGTGTTCTGTTTAATGTTCATGAGATTAAAGGTGAGGGAGTCTGTTCTGGAAAACATAAAAGAATAAATTTTGGAAATTTTTTTTTAAAGAGTGAAATTTAATACTTAAAACGGCATAATGGAAAAAACAATTGTGTTCACTTTAATGTTCCTGAGATTAAAGGTGAGTCTGTTCTGGAAATCACAAAAGAAATAATTTCGAATTGTGGAATAGTTTTAAAAGATTCTTCTATATACAATTGCTTTTGATTGGGGAGAAGATAGGGCGAAACACGTTCAAGACCGATAATAAAGAATCTGAAAATGAATTTTTTTTTTTAAAGAGAGAAATCAATACTTAAAACGGCATAATGGAAAAAACAATTGTGTTCTGTTTAATGTTCCTGAGATTAAAGGTGAGTCTGTTCTGGAAATCACAAAAGAAATAATTTCGAATTGTGGAATAGTTTTAAAAGATTCTTCTATATACAATTGCTTTTGATTGGGGAGAAGAAACGGCGAAACACGTTCAAGACCGATAATACAGAATTAGAAAATGAAATTTTTTTTTTAAAGAGAGAAATCAATACTTCTTAAAACGGCATAATAGAAAAAACAATTGTGTTGTGGCGAAACACGTTCATGACCGACAATACAGAATTAGAAAATGAAATTTTTTTTTTTAAAGAGAGAAACATTACTTAAAACGGCATAATGGAAAAAACAATATTGTTCTGGTCAATGTTCCTAAGATTGACGGGGAGTCTGTTCTGGAAAACACAAAAGAAATAATTTCGAATTGTAGAGTACTTTTATAAGATTCTTCTATAAACATTTGCTTTAGATTGGGGAGTAGAAAGGGCGAAACACGTTCATGACCGATAATACAGAATTAGAAAAATTCTTTTTTTTAGTTTTTAAAGAGAGAAATCAATACTTAAAACGGACGTTCAAGACCAATAATACAGAATTAGAAAATGATTTTTTTTTTTTAAAGAGAGAAATTCAATACTTAAAACGGCAATTAAAGGAGAACAACAATTGTGTTCTGTTTAATGTTGCTGAGATTAAAGGTGAGTCTGTTCTGGAAATCACAAAAGAAATAATTTCGAATTGTAGAGTCCTTTTATAAGATTCTTCTATAAACATTTGCTTTAGATTGGGGAGTAGAAAGGGCGAAACACGTTTAGGACCGTAAATACAGAATTAGAAAATTATTTTTTTTTTTAAGAGAGAAATTCAATACTTAAAACGGCATAATAGGAGCAACAATTGTGTTCTGTTTAATGTTGCTGAGATTAAAGGTGAGTAAGTTCTGGAAATCACACTTAAAACGGCATAATAGAAAAATCAATTGTGTTCTGTTTAATGTTCCTGAGATTGACGGGGAGTCTGTTCTGGAAAACACAAAAGAAATAATTTCGAATTGTGGAATAGTTTTAAAAGAGTCTTCTATATACAATTGCTTTAGATTGGGGATAAGAAAGGGCGAAATACGTTCAAGACCGATAATAAAGAATTAGAAAATGAATTTTTTTTTTAAAGAGAGAAATTAATACTTAAAACGGAATAATGAAATAATTGCTTTAGATTGGGGAGAAGAAAGGGAGAAATACGTTCAAGACCGATAATACAGAATTAGAAAAATTATTTTTTTTAGTTTTTAAAGAGAGAAATCAATAATTAAAACGGACGTTCAAGACCAATAATACATAATTAGAAAATGATTTTTTTTTTTTAAAGAGAGAAATTCAATACTTAAAACGGCATAATAGAAACAACAATTGTGTTCTGTTTAATGTTCCTGAGATTGACGGGGAGTCTGTTCTGGAAAACACAAAAGAAATAATGTCGAATTGTGGAATAGTTTTAAAAGAGTCTTCTATATACAATTGCTTTAGATTGGGGATAAGAAAGGGCGAAATACGTTCAAGACCGATAATAAAGAATTAGAAAATGAATTTTTTTTTTAAAGAGAGAAATTAATACTTAAAACGGAATAATGAAATAATTGCTTTAGATTGGGGAGAAGAAAGGGCGAAATACGTTCAAGACCGATAATACAGAATTAGAAAAATTATTTTTTTTAGTTTTTAAAGAGAGAAATCAATAATTAAAACGGACGTTCAAGACCAATAATACATAATTAGAAAATGATTTTTTTTTTTTAAAGAGAGAAATTCAATACTTAAAACGGCATAATAGAAACAACAATTGTGTTCTGTTTAATGTTGCTGAGATTAAAGGTGAGTCTGTTCTGGAAATCACAAAAGAAATAATTTCGAATTGTAGAGTACTTTTAAAAGATTCTTCGATAAACAATTGCTTTAGATTGGGGGGAAGAAAGGGCAAAACACGTAAAAGACCGATAATACAGAATTAGAAAATGAAATTTTTTTTTTAAAGAGAAAAACAATACTTAAAACGGCATAATGGAAAAAACAATTGTGTTCTGTTTAATGTTCCTGAGATTAAAGGTGAGTCTGTTCTGGAAATCACAAAAGAAATAATTTCGAATTGTGGAATAGTTTTAAAAGAGTCTTCTATATACAATTGCTTTAGATTGGGGAGAAGAAAGGGCGAAATACGTTCAAGACCGATAATAAAGAATTAGCAAATGAATTTTTTTTTTAAAGAGAGAAATTAATACTTAAAACGGAATAATGAAATAATTGCTTTAGATTGGGGAGAAGAAAGGGAGAAATACGTTCAAGACCGATAATACAGAATTAGAAAAATTATTTTTTTTAGTTTTTAAAGAGAGAAATCAATAATTAAAACGGACGTTCAAGACCAATAATACATAATTAGAAAATGATTTTTTTTTTTTTAAGAGAGAAATTCAATACTTAAAACGGCATAATAGAAACAACAATTGTGTTCTGTTTAATGTTGCTGAGATTAAAGGTGAGTCTGTTCTGGAAATCACAAAAGAAATAATTTCGAATTGTAGAGTACTTTTATAAGATTCTTCTATAAACATTTGCTTTAGATTGGGGAGTAGAAAGGGCGAAACACGTTTAGGACCGTAAATACAGAACTAGAAAATGTATTTTTTTTAGTTTTTAAAGAGAGAAATCAATACTTAAAACGGCATAATCGAAAAAACAATTGTTTTCTGGCGAAAAACGTTTAAGACCGATAATACAGAATTAGAAATATTATTTTTTTTAGTTTTTAAAGAGAGAAATCGATACTTAAAACTGACGTTCAAGACCAATAATACAGAATTAGAAAATGAAAATTTCTTTTTAAAGAGAGAAACAATACTTAAAACGGCATAATGGAAAAAACAATTGTGTTCTGTTTAATGTTCCTGAGATTGAAGGCGAGTCTGTTCTGGAAAACACAAAAGAAATAATTTCGAATTGTGGAATAGTTTTAAAAGATTCTTCTATATACAATTGCTTTAGATAGGGGAGAAGAAATGGCGAAACACGGTCAAGACCGATAATACAGAATTAGAAAATGTATTTTTTTTAGTTTTTAAAGAGAGAAATCGATACTTATAACGGACGTTTAAGACCAATAATACAAAATTATAAAATGAAATGTTTTTTTTAAAGAGAGAAATCAATACTTCTTAAAACGCCATAATAGAAAAAACAATTGTGTTCTGATTAATGTTGCTGAGATTAAAGGTGAGTCTGTTCTGGAAATCACAAAAGAAATAATTTCGAATTGTAGAATACTTTTATAAGATTCTTCTATAAACATTTGCTTTAGATTGGGGAGTAGAAAGGGCGAAACACGTTTAGGACCGTAAATACAGAATTAGAAAATGTATTTTTTTTAGTTTTTAAAGAGAGAAATCAATACTTAAAACGGACGTTTAAGACCGTAAATACAGAATTAGAAAATTATTTAGTTTTTAAAGAGAGAAATTCAATACTTAAAACGGCATAATGGAAAAAACAATTGTTTTCTGGCGAAAAACGTTCAAGACCGATAATACAGAATTAGAAAAATTATTTTTTTTAGTTTTTAAAGAGAGAAATCGATACTTAAAACGGACGTTCAAGACCAATAATACAGAATTAGAAAATGAAAATTTCTTTTTAAAGAGAGAAACAATACTTAAAACGGCATAATGGAAAAAACAATTGTGTTCTGTTTAATGTTCCTGAGATTGAAGGCGAGTCTGTTCTGGAAAACACAAAAGAAATAATTTCGAATTGTGGAATAGTTTTAAAAGATTCTTCTATATACAATTGCTTTAGATAGGGGAGAAGAAAGGGCGAAACACGGTCAAGACCGATAATACAGAATTAGAAAATGTATTTTTTTTAGTTTTTAAAGAGAGAAATCAATACTTAAAACGGACGTTTAAGACCGTAAATACAGAATTAGAAAATTATTTAGTTTTTAAAGAGAGAAATCGATACTTATAACGGACGTTTAAGACCAATAATACAAAATTATAAAATGAAATGTTTTTTTTAAAGAGAGAAATCAATACTTCTTAAAACGCCATAATAGAAAAAACAATTGTGTTCTGATTAATGTTGCTGAGATTAAAGGTGAGTCTGTTCTGGAAAACACAAAAGTCATAATTTCGAATTGTGGATTAGTTTTAAAAGATTCATCTATAAACAATTTCTTTAGATTTGGGAGAAGAAAGGGCGAAACACGTTCAAGACCGATAATACAAAATTAGAAAATGTAATTTTTTTTTTAAAGAGAGAAATCAATACTTCTTAAAACGGCATAATAGAAAAAACAATTGTGTTCTGGCGAAACACGTTCAAGACCAATAATACAGAATTAGAAAAATTATTTTTTTTAGATTTTAAAGAGAGAAATAAAAACGTAAACGGACGTTCAAGACCAATAATACAGAATTAGACAATGATTTTTTGTTTTAAAGAGAGAAATTCAATACTTAAAACGGCATAATAGGAACAACAATTGTGTTCGGTTTAATGTTGCTGAGATTAAAGGTGAGTAAGTTCTGGAAATCACACTTAAAAGGGCATAATAGAAACAACAATTGTGTTCTGTTTAATGTTGCTGAGATTAAAGGATAGTAAGTTCTGGAAATCACACTTAAAACGGCTGTATGGAAAAAACAATTGTGTTCTGTTTAATGTTCATGAGATTAAAGGTGAGGGAGTCTGTTCTGGAAAACATAAAAGAATAAATTTTGGAAATTTTTTTTTAAAGAGTGAAATTTAATACTTAAAACGGCATAATGGAAAAAACAATTGTGTTCACTTTAATGTTCCTGAGATTAAAGGTGAGTCTGTTCTGGAAATCACAAAAGAAATAATTTCGAATTGTGGAATAGTTTTAAAAGATTCTTCTATATACAATTGCTTTTGATTGGGGAGAAGATAGGGCGAAACACGTTCAAGACCGATAATAAAGAATCTGAAAATGAATTTTTTTTTTTAAAGAGAGAAATCAATACTTAAAACGGCATAATGGAAAAAACAATTGTGTTCTGTTTAATGTTCCTGAGATTAAAGGTGAGTCTGTTCTGGAAATCACAAAAGAAATAATTTCGAATTGTGGAATAGTTTTAAAAGATTCTTCTATATACAATTGCTTTTGATTGGGGAGAAGAAACGGCGAAACACGTTCAAGACCGATAATACAGAATTAGAAAATGAAATTTTTTTTTTAAAGAGAGAAATCAATACTTCTTAAAACGGCATAATAGAAAAAACAATTGTGTTGTGGCGAAACACGTTCATGACCGACAATACAGAATTAGAAAATGAAATTTTTTTTTTTAAAGAGAGAAACATTACTTAAAACGGCATAATGGAAAAAACAATATTGTTCTGGTCAATGTTCCTAAGATTGACGGGGAGTCTGTTCTGGAAAACACAAAAGAAATAATTTCGAATTGTAGAGTACTTTTATAAGATTCTTCTATAAACATTTGCTTTAGATTGGGGAGTAGAAAGGGCGAAACACGTTCAAGACCGATAATACAGAATTAGAAAAATTCTTTTTTTTAGTTTTTAAAGAGAGAAATCAATACTTAAAACGGACGTTCAAGACCAATAATACAGAATTAGAAAATGATTTTTTTTTTTTAAAGAGAGAAATTCAATACTTAAAACGGCATAAAAGAAACAACAATTGTGTTCTGTTTAATGTTGCTGAGATTAAAGGTGAGTCTGTTCTGGAAATCACAAAAGAAATAATTTCGAATTGTAGAGTACTTTTATAAGATTCTTCTATAAACATTTGCTTTAGATTGGGGTGTAGAAAGGGCGAAACACGTTTAGGACCGTAAATACAGAATTAGAAAATTATTTTTTTTTTTAAGAGAGAAATTCAATACTTAAAACGGCATAATGGAAAAAACAATTGTGTTCTGGTCAATGTTCCTAAGATTGACGGGGAGTCTGTTCTGGAAAACACAAAAGTAATTATTTCGAATTGTGGAATAGTTTTAAAAGATTCTTCGATAAACAATTGCTTTAGATTGGGGAGAAGAAAGGGCAAAACACGTAAAAGACCAATAATACAGAATTAGAAAATGAAAATTTTTTTTTAAAGAGAGAAATCAATACTTAAAACGGCATAATGGAAAAAACAATTGTGTTCTGGCGAAAAACGTTCAAGACCGATAGTACAGAATTAGAAAAATTATTTTTTTTAGTTTTTAAAGAGAGAAATCGATACTTAAAACGGACGTTCAAGACCAAAAATACAGAATTAGAAAATGAAATTTTCTTTTTAAAGAGAGAAACAATACTTAAAACGGCATAATGGAAAAAACAATTGTGTTCTGTTTAATGTTCCTGAGATTGAAGGCGAGTCTGTTCTGGAAAACACAAAAGAAATAATTTCGAAAATTTAATTAGAAAATGTAATTTTTTTTTTAAAGAGTGAAATCAATACTTCTTAAAACGGCATAATAGAAAAAACAATTGTGTTCTGGCGAAACACGTTCAAGACCGACAATACAGAATTAGAAAATGAAATTTTTTTTTTTAAAGAGAGAAACATTACTTAAAACGGCATAATGGAAAAATCAATTGTGTTCTGTTTAATGTTCCTGAGATTGACGGGGAGTCTGTTCTGGAAAACACAAAAGAAATAATTTCGAATTGTGGAATAGTTTTAAAAGAGTCTTCTATATACAATTGCTTTAGATTGGGGAGAAGAAAGGGCGAAATACGTTCAAGACCGATAATACAGAATTAGAAAAATTATTTTTTTTAGTTTTTAAAGAGAGAAATCAATACTTAAAACGGACGTTCAAGACCAATAATACAGAATTAGAAAATGATTTTTTTTTTTTAAAGAGAGAAATTCAATACTTAAAACGGCATAAAAGAAACAACAATTGTGTTCTGTTTAATGTTGCTGAGATTAAAGGTGAGTCTGTTCTGGAAATCACAAAAGAAATAATTTCGAATTGTAGAGTACTTTTATAAGATTCTTCTATAAACATTTGCTTTAGATTGGGGTGTAGAAAGGGCGAAACACGTTTAGGACCGTAAATACAGAATTAGAAAATTATTTTTTTTTTTAAGAGAGAAATTCAATACTTAAAACGGCATAATGGAAAAAACAATTGTGTTCTGGTCAATGTTCCTGAGATTGACGGGGAGTCTGTTCTGGAAAACACAAAAGTAATTATTTCGAATTGTGGAATAGTTTTAAAAGATTCTTCGATAAACAATTGCTTTAGATTGGGGAGAAGAAAGGGCAAAACACGTAAAAGACCAATAATACAGAATTAGAAAATGAAAATTTTTTTTTAAAGAGAGAAATCAATACTTAAAACGGCATAATGGAAAAAACAATTGTGTTCTGGCGAAAAACGTTCAAGACCGATAGTACAGAATTAGAAAAATTATTTTTTTTAGTTTTTAAAGAGAGAAATCGATACTTAAAACGGACGTTCAAGACCAAAAATACAGAATTAGAAAATGAAATTTTCTTTTTAAAGAGAGAAACAATACTTAAAACGGCATAATGGAAAAAACAATTGTGTTCTGTTTAATGTTCCTGAGATTGAAGGCGAGTCTGTTCTGGAAAACACAAAAGAAATAATTTCGAAAATTTAATTAGAAAATGTAATTTTTTTTTTAAAGAGTGAAATCAATACTTCTTAAAACGGCATAATAGAAAAAACAATTGTGTTCTGGCGAAACACGTTCAAGACCGACAATACAGAATTAGAAAATGAAATTTTTTTTTTTAAAGAGAGAAACATTACTTAAAACGGCATAATGGAAAAATCAATTGTGTTCTGTTTAATGTTCCTGAGATTGACGAGGAGTCTGTTCTGGAAAACACAAAAGAAATAATTTCGAATTGTGGAATAGTTTTAAAAGAGTCTTCTATATACAATTGCTTTAGATTGGGGAGAAGAAAGGGCGAAATACGTTCAAGACCGATAATACAGAATTAGAAAAATTATTTTTTTTAGTTTTTAAAGAGAGAAATCAATACTTAAAACGGACGTTCAAGACCAATAATACATAATTAGAAAATGATTTTTTTCTTTTAAAGAGAGAAATTCAATACTTAAAACGGCATAATAGAAACAACAATTGTGTTCTGTTTAATGTTGCTGAGATTAAAGGTGAGTCTGTTCTGGAAATCACAAAAGAAATAATTTCGAATTGTAGAGTACTTTTAAAAGATTCTTCGATAAACAATTGCTTTAGATTGGGGGGAAGAAAGGGCAAAACACGTAAAAGACCGATAATACAGAATTAGAAAATGAAATTTTTTTTTGAAAGAGAGAAACAATACTTAAAACGGCATAATAGAAAAAACAATTGTGTTCTGTTTAATGTTGCTGAGATTAAAGGTGAGTCTGTTCTGGAAATCACAAAAGAAATAATTTCGAATTGTAGAATACTTTTATAAGATTCTTCTATAAACATTTGCTTTAGATTGGGGAGTAGAAAGGGCGAAACACGTTTAGGACCGTAAATACAGAATTAGAAAATGTATTTTTTTTAGTTTTTAAAGAGAGAAATCAATACTTAAAACGGACGTTTAAGACCGTAAATACAGAATTAGAAAATTATTTAGTTTTTAAAGAGAGAAATCGATACTTATAACGGACGTTTAAGACCAATAATACAAAATTATAAAATGAAATGTTTTTTTTAAAGAGAGAAATCAATACTTCTTAAAACGCCATAATAGAAAAAACAATTGTGTTCTGATTAATGTTGCTGAGATTAAAGGTGAGTCTGTTCTGGAAAACACAAAAGTCATAATTTCGAATTGTGGATTAGTTTTAAAAGATTCATCTATAAACAATTTCTTTAGATTTGGGAGAAGAAAGGGCGAAACACGTTCAAGACCGATAATACAAAATTAGAAAATGTAATTTTTTTTTTAAAGAGAGAAATCAATACTTCTTAAAACGGCATAATAGAAAAAACAATTGTGTTCTGGCGAAACACGTTCAAGACCAATAATACAGAATTAGAAAAATTATTTTTTTTAGATTTTAAAGAGAGAAATAAAAACGTAAACGGACGTTCAAGACCAATAATACAGAATTAGACAATGATTTTTTGTTTTAAAGAGAGAAATTCAATACTTAAAACGGCATAATAGGAACAACAATTGTGTTCGGTTTAATGTTGCTGAGATTAAAGGTGAGTAAGTTCTGGAAATCACACTTAAAAGGGCATAATAGAAACAACAATTGTGTTCTGTTTAATGTTGCTGAGATTAAAGGATAGTAAGTTCTGGAAATCACACTTAAAACGGCTGTATGGAAAAAACAATTGTGTTCTGTTTAATGTTCATGAGATTAAAGGTGAGGGAGTCTGTTCTGGAAAACATAAAAGAATAAATTTTGGAAATTTTTTTTTAAAGAGTGAAATTTAATACTTAAAACGGCATAATGGAAAAAACAATTGTGTTCACTTTAATGTTCCTGAGATTAAAGGTGAGTCTGTTCTGGAAATCACAAAAGAAATAATTTCGAATTGTGGAATAGTTTTAAAAGATTCTTCTATATACAATTGCTTTTGATTGGGGAGAAGATAGGGCGAAACACGTTCAAGACCGATAATAAAGAATCTGAAAATGAATTTTTTTTTTTAAAGAGAGAAATCAATACTTAAAACGGCATAATGGAAAAAACAATTGTGTTCTGTTTAATGTTCCTGAGATTAAAGGTGAGTCTGTTCTGGAAATCACAAAAGAAATAATTTCGAATTGTGGAATAGTTTTAAAAGATTCTTCTATATACAATTGCTTTTGATTGGGGAGAAGAAACGGCGAAACACGTTCAAGACCGATAATACAGAATTAGAAAATGATTTTTTTTTTTTAAAGAGAGAAATTCAATACTTAAAACGGCATAAAAGAAACAACAATTGTGTTCTGTTTAATGTTGCTGAGATTAAAGGTGAGTCTGTTCTGGAAATCACAAAAGAAATAATTTCGAATTGTAGAGTACTTTTATAAGATTCTTCTATAAACATTTGCTTTAGATTGGGGTGTAGAAAGGGCGAAACACGTTTAGGACCGTAAATACAGAATTAGAAAATTATTTTTTTTTTTAAGAGAGAAATTCAATACTTAAAACTGCATAATGGAAAAAACAATTGTGTTCTGGTCAATGTTCCTGAGATTGACGGGGAGTCTGTTCTGGAAAACACAAAAGAAATAATTTCGAATTGTGGAATAGTTTTAAAAGATTCTTCTATATACAATTGCTTTAGATAGGGGAGAAGAAAGGGCGAAACACGGTCAAGACCGATAATACAGAATTAGAAAATGTATTTTTTTTAGTTTTTAAAGAGAGAAATCAATACTTCTTAAAACGGCATAATAGAAAAAACAATTGTGTTGTGGCGAAACACGTTCATGACCGACAATACAGAATTAGAAAATGAAATGTTTTTTTTTAAAGAGAGAAACATTACTTAAAACGGCATAATGGAAAAAACAATTGTGTTCTGGTCAATGTTCCTAAGATTGACGGGGAGTCTGTTCTGGAAAACACAAAAGAAATAATTTCGAATTGTAGAGTACTTTTATAAGATTCTTCTATAAACATTTGCTTTAGATTGGGGAGTAGAAAGGGCGAAACACGTTCAAGACCGATAATACAGAATTAGAAAAATTCTTTTTTTTAGTTTTTAAAGAGAGAAATCAATACTTAAAACGGACGTTCAAGACCAATAATACAGAATTAGAAAATGATTTTTTTTTTTTAAAGAGAGAAATTCAATACTTAAAACGGCATAAAAGAAACAACAATTGTGTTCTGTTTAATGTTGCTGAGATTAAAGGTGAGTCTGTTCTGGAAATCACAAAAGAAATAATTTCGAATTGTAGAGTACTTTTATAAGATTCTTCTATAAACATTTGCTTTAGATTGGGGTGTAGAAAGGGCGAAACACGTTTAGGACCGTAAATACAGAATTAGAAAATTATTTTTTTTTTTAAGAGAGAAATTCAATACTTAAAACGGCATAATGGAAAAAACAATTGTGTTCTGGTCAATGTTCCTGAGATTGACGGGGAGTCTGTTCTGGAAAACACAAAAGTAATTATTTCGAATTGTGGAATAGTTTTAAAAGATTCTTCGATAAACAATTGCTTTAGATTGGGGAGAAGAAAGGGCAAAACACGTAAAAGACCAATAATACAGAATTAGAAAATGAAATTTTTTTTTTAAAGAGAGAAATCAATACTTAAAACGGCATAATGGAAAAAACAATTGTGTTCTGGCGAAAAACGTTCAAGACCGATAGTACAGAATTAGAAAAATTATTTTTTTTAGTTTTTAAAGAGAGAAATCGATACTTAAAACGGACGTTCAAGACCAATAATACAGAATTAGAAAATGAAATTTTCTTTTTAAAGAGAGAAACAATACTTAAAACGGCATAATGGAAAAAACAATTGTGTTCTGTTTAATGTTCCTGAGATTGACGGGGAGTCTGTTCTGGAAAACACAAAAGAAATAATTTCGAATTGTGGAATAGTTTTAAAAGAGTCTTCTATATACAATTGCTTTAGATTGGGGAGAAGAAAGGGCAAAACACGTAAAAGACCAATAATACAGAAATAGAAAATGAAATTTTTTTTTTAAAGAGAGAAATCAATACTTAAAACGGCATAATGGAAAAAACAATTGTGTTCTGGCGAAAAACGTTCAAGACCGATAGTACAGAATTAGAAAAATTATTTTTTTTAGTTTTTAAAGAGAGAAATCGATACTTAAAACGGACGTTCAAGACCAAAAATATAGAATTAGAAAATGAAATTTTCTTTTTAAAGAGAGAAACAATACTTAAAACGGCATAATGGAAAAAACAATTGTGTTCTGTTTAATGTTCCTGAGATTGAAGGCGAGTCTGTTCTGGAAAACACAAAAGAAATAATTTCGAAAATTTAATTAGAAAATGTAATTTTTTTTTTAAAGAGAGAAATCAATACTTCTTAAAACGGCATAATAGAAAAAACAATTGTGTTCTGGCGAAACACGTTCAAGACCGACAATAAAGAATCTGAAAATGAATTTTTTTTTTTAAAGAGAGAAATCAATACTTAAAACGGCATAATGGAAAAAACAATTGTGTTCTGTTTAATGTTCCTGAGATTAAAGGTGAGTCTGTTCTGGAAATCACAAAAGAAATAATTTCGAATTGTGGATTAGTTTTAAAAGATTCATCTATAAACAATTTCTTTAGATTTGGGAGAAGAAAGGGCGAAACACTTTCAAGACCGATAATACAGAATTAGAAAAATTATTTTTTTTAGTTTTTAAAGAGAGAAATCAATACTTCTTAAAACGGCATAATAGAAAAAACAATTGTGTTGTGGCGAAACACGTTTATGACCGACAATACAGAATTAGAAAATGAAATTATTTTTTTTAAAGAGAGAAACATTACTTAAAACGGCATAATGGAAAAAACAATTGTGTTCTGGTCAATGTTCCTAAGATTGACGGGGAGTCTGTTCTGGAAAACACAAAAGAAATAATTTCGAATTGTAGAGTACTTTTATAAGATTCTTCTATAAACATTTGCTTTAGATTGGGGAGTAGAAAGGGCGAAACACGTTCAAGACCGATAATACAGAATTAGAAAAATTCTTTTTTTTAGTTTTTAAAGAGAGAAATCAATACTTAAAACGGACGTTCAAGACCAATAATACAGAATTAGAAAATGATTTTTTTTTTTTAAAGAGAGAAATTCAATACTTAAAACGGCATAAAAGAAACAACAATTGTGTTCTGTTTAATGTTGCTGAGATTAAAGGTGAGTCTGTTCTGGAAATCACAAAAGAAATAATTTCGAATTGTAGAGTACTTTTATAAGATTCTTCTATAAACATTTGCTTTAGATTGGGGTGTAGAAAGGGCGAAACACGTTTAGGACCGTAAATACAGAATTAGAAAATTATTTTTTTTTTTAAGAGAGAAATTCAATACTTAAAACTGCATAATGGAAAAAACAATTGTGTTCTGGTCAATGTTCCTGAGATTGACGGGGAGTCTGTTCTGGAAAACACAAAAGAAATAATTTCGAATTGTGGAATAGTTTTAAAAGATTCTTCTATATACAATTGCTTTAGATAGGGGAGAAGAAAGGGCGAAACACGGTCAAGACCGATAATACAGAATTAGAAAATGTATTTTTTTTAGTTTTTAAAGAGAGAAATCAATACTTAAAACGGACGTTTAAGACCGTAAATACAGAATTAGAAAATTATTTAGTTTTTAAAGAGAGAAATCGATACTTATAACGGACGTTTAAGACCAATAATACAAAATTATAAAATGAAATGTTTTTTTTAAAGAGTGAAATCAATACTTCTTAAAACGCCATAATAGAAAAAACAATTGTGTTCTGATTAATGTTGCTGAGATTAAAGGTGAGTCTGTTCTGGAAAACACAAAAGTCATAATTTCGAATTGTGGATTAGTTTTAAAAGATTCATCTATAAACAATTTCTTTAGATTTGGGAGAAGAAAGGGCGAAACACGTTCAAGACCGATAATACAAAATTAGAAAATGTAATTTTTTTTTTTAAAGAGAGAAATAAAAACTTTAAACGGACGTTCAAGACCAATAATACAGAATTAGAAAATTATTTTTTTTTTTAAAGAGAGAAATTCAATACTTAGAACGGCATAATAGAAAAAACAATTGTGTACTGGCGAAACACGTTCAAGACCAATAATACAGAATTAGAAAAATTATTTTTTTTAGATTTTAAAGAGAGAAATAAAAACTTAAAACGGACGTTCAAGACCAATAATACAGAATTAGAAAATTATTTTTTTTTTTAAAGAGAGAAATTCAATACTTAAAACGGCATAATAGGAACAACAATTGTGTTCTGTTTAATGTTGCTGAGATTAAAGGTGAGTAAGTTCTGGAAATCACACTTAAAACGGCATAATAGAAACAACAATTGTGTTCTGTTTAATGTTGCTGAGATTAAAGGTGAGTAAGTTCTGGAAATCACACTTAAAACGGCTGTATGGAAAAAACAATTGTGTTCTGTTTAATGTTCATGAGATTAAAGGTGAGGGAGTCTGTTCTAGAAAACATAAAAGAATAAATTTTGGAAATTTTTTTTTAAAGAGTGAAATTTAATACTTAAAACGGCATAATGGAAAAAACAATTGTGTTCTGGTCAATGTTCCTGAGATTGACGGGGAGTCTGTTCTGGAAAACACAAAAGTAATTATTTCGAATGGTGGAATAGTTTTAAAAGATTCTTCTATACACAATTGCTTTTGATTGGGGAGAAGAAAGGGCAACACGTTCAAGACCGATAATACAAAATTAGAAAATGAAATTTTTATTTTAAAGAGAGAAATCAATACTTCTTAAAACGGCATAATAGAAAAAACAATTGTGTTCTGGCGAAACACGTTCAAGACCGACAATATAGAATTAGAAAATGAAATTTTTTTTTTTAAAGAGAGAATATAAGATATTTAACATGGACATTTAGCAATTATTAACATAATATTTTAAATATAAGATTTTTAACATAGACATTTATTAATTATTAACATAATATTTTAAATATAAGATATCTAACATAAACATTTATTAATTATTAACATAATATTTTAAATATAAGATACTCAACATAGACATTTATTATTTATTAACATAATATTTTAAATATAAGATACTCAACATAGACATTTATTAATTATTAACATAATATTTTAAATATAACATACTTAACATAGACATTTATTAATTATTAAAATAATATTTTAAATATAAGATATTTAACATAGATAATTATTAATTATTACATAATATTTTAAATATAAGATATTTAACATAGACATTTATTAATTATTAACATAACATTTTAAATATAAGATATTTAACGTAGACATTTATTAATTATTAACATAATATTTTAAATAAAAGATATTAAACATAGACATTTATTAATTATTAACTTAATATTTTAAATATAAGATATTTAACATAGACAATTATTAATTATTAACATAATATTTTAAATATAGGATATTTAACATAGACATTTATTAATTATTAACATAACATTTTAAATATAAGATATTTAACGTAGACATTTATTAATTATTAACATAATATTTTAAATAAAAGATATTAAACATAGACATTTATTAATTATTAACATAATATTTTAAATATAAGATATTTAACATAGACATTTATTAATTATTAACATATTATTTTAAATATAAGGTATTTATCATAGTTATTTATTAATTATTAACATAATATTTTAAATAAAAGATATTTAACATACACATTTATTAATTAATAACATAATATTTTAAATACAAGAACTTAAACATAGACATTTATTAATTATTAACATAATATTTTAAATCAAAGATATTTAACATAGACATTTATTAATTATTAACATACTATTATAAATATAAGATATTTAACACAGATAATTATTAATATAATATTATTATATGAGGAATTATAACAATATAATATTGATATGAATAATTTTAATTTTAATAGGACACTATAATATTAAGGTACTAATAAATATTCATCTTCTATTTTTATTAATAAGAGAGGAGAGTATTTCTCTATAAACCGGGTATGAACCTGGTAGCTTAATTTTAGCTTACCTTTCTGTATATTTAGGTGTAAGAAGCACAGAAATCTTTGATTTTTCAGGTTATGGTTTAATTCAATGAAATACAAAATTTAATAAGAGTATAAAGATATACATATTCTATTCAATCAAAATTGTGCTATTAGTTCAGGCATCTTATTAAATTATCTTTCCTAACTTAGACATTTAATAATTATTAACATAATATATTAAATATAAGATATTCATTATCGACATTAATTAATTATTAACATAATATATTAAATATAAGATATTCATTATCGACATTAATTAATTATTAACATAATATTTTAAATATAAGATATTTAACATAGACATTTATTAATTATTAACATAATATTTTAAATCAAAGATATTAAACATAGACATTTATTAATTATTAACATAATATTTTAAATAAAAGACATTCAACAGAGACATTTCTTAATTATTGACATAGTATTTTAAATATAAGATATTTAACATAGACATTTATTAATTATTAAAATAATATTTTAAAAATAAGATATTTAACATAGACATTTAATAATTATTAAAATAAAATTTTAAATATAAGATATTTAACATAGACATTTAGTAATTATTGACATAATATTTAAAATATAAGATATTTAACATAGACATTTAGTAATTATTGACATAATATTTAAAATATAAGATATTTAACATAGACATTTATTAATTATTAACATAACATTTTAAATATAAGATATTTAACATAGACATTTATTAATTATTAACATAATATTTGAAATATAAGGTATTTATCATAGACATTTATTAATTATTAACATAATATTTGAAATATGAGGTATTAAACACAGACATTTTTTAATTATTAACATAATATTTTAAATATAAGATATTTAACATAGACATTTATAATTTATTAACATAATATTTGAAATATAAGGTATTTATCATAGACATTTATTAATTATTAACATAATATTTTAAATATAAGATATTTAACCTAGACATTTATTAATTATTAACATAATATTTTAAATATAAGATATTTAACATAGACAATTATAAATTATTAACAAAATATTTTAAATATAAGATATTTAACATAGACATTTATTAATTATTAACATAAAATTTTAAATATAAGATATTCAACATAGACATTTATTAATTATTAACACAATATTGTAAATATAAGATATTTGACATAGATAATTATTAATTATTAACATAATATTTTAAATAAAAGATATTAAACATAGACATTTATTAATTATTAACATAATATTTTAAATATAAGATATTTAACATAGACATTTATTAATTATTAACATATTATTTTAAATATAAGGTATTTATCATAGTTATTTATTAATTATTAACATAATATTTTAAATAAAAGATATTTAACATACACATTTATTAATTAATAACATAATATTTTAAATACAAGAACTTAAACATAGACATTTATTAATTATTAACATAATATTTTAAATCAAAGATATTTAACATAGACATTTATTAATTATTAACATACTATTATAAATATAAGATATTTAACACAGATAATGATTAATATAATATTATTATATGAGGAATTATAACAATATAATATTGATATGAATAATTTTAATTTTAATAGGACACTATAATATTAAGGTACTAATAAATATTCATCTTCTATTTTTATTAATTAGAGAGGAGAGTATTTCTCTATAAACCGGGTATGAACCTGGTAGCTTAATTTTAGCTTACCTTTCTGTATATTTAGGTGTAAGAAGCACAGAAATCTTTGATTTTTCAGGTTATGGTTTAATTCAATGAAATACAAAATTTAATAAGAGTATAAAGATATACATATTCTATTCAATCAAAATTGTGCTATTAGTTCAGGCATCTTATTAAATTATCTTTCCTAACTTAGACATTTAATAATTATTAACATAATATATTAAATATAAGATATTCATTATCGACATTAATTAATTATTAACATAATATATTAAATATAAGATATTCATTATCGACATTAATTAATTATTAACATAATATTTTAAATATAAGATATTTAACATAGACATTTATTAATTATTAACATAATATTTTAAATCAAAGATATTAAACATAGACATTTATTAATTATTAACATAATATTTTAAATAAAAGACATTCAACAGAGACATTTCTTAATTATTGACATAGTATTTTAAATATAAGATATTTAACATAGACATTTATTAATTATTAAAATAATATTTTAAAAATAAGATATTTAACATAGACATTTAATAATTATTAAAATAATATTTTAAATATAAGATATTTAACATAGACATTTAGTAATTATTGACATAATATTTAAAATATAAGATATTTAACATAGACATTTATTAATTATTAACATAACATTTTAAATATAAGATATTTAACATAGACATTTATTAATTATTAACATAATATTTGAAATATAAGGTATTTATCATAGACATTTATTAATTATTAACATAATATTTGAAATATGAGGTATTAAACACAGACATTTTTTAATTATTAACATAATATTTTAAATATAAGATATTTAACATAGACATTTATAATTTATTAACATAATATTTGAAATATAAGGTATTTATCATAGACATTTATTAATTATTAACATAATATTTTAAATATAAGATATTTAACCTAGACATTTATTAATTATTAACATAATATTTTAAATATAAGATATTTAACATAGACAATTATAAATTATTAACAAAATATTTTAAATATAAGATATTTAACATAGACATTTATTAATTATTAACATAAAATTTTAAATATAAGATATTCAACATAGACATTTATTAATTATTAACACAATATTGTAAATATAAGATATTTGACATAGACATTTACTGATTATTACTATAGTATTTTTAAATATAAGATATTCAACAGAGACATTTATTAATTATTAACATAATATTTTAAATAAATGATATTTAACATACACAGTTTTTAATTAATAACATAATATTTTAAATACAAGATATTAAACATAGACATTTAGTAATTATTGACATAATATTTAAAATATAAGATATTTAACATAGACATTTATTAATTATTAACATAATATTGTAAATATAAGATATTTGACATAGACATTTATTATTTATTAATAATATTGTAAATATAAGATATTTGACATAGACATTTACTGATTATTACTATAGTATTTTTAAATATAAGATATTCAACAGAGACATTTATAAATCATTAACATACTATTATAAATATAAGATATTTAACACAGATAATTATTTATATAATATTATTATATGAGGAATTATAACAATATAATATTGATATGAATAATTTTAATTTTAATAGGACACTATAATATTAAGGTACTAATAAATATTCATCTTCTATTTTTATTAATTAGAGAGGAGAGTATTTCTCTATAAACAGGGTATGAACCTGGTAGCTTTATTTTAGCTTACCTTTCTGTATATTTAAGGTGTAAGAAGCACAGAAATCTTTGATTTTTCAGGTTATGGTTTAATTCAATGAAATACAAAATTAAATAAGAGTATAAAGATATACATATTCTATTCTGTCAAAATTGTGCTATTAGTTCAGGCATCTTATTAAATTATCTTTCCTAACTTAGACATTTAATAATTATTAAAATAATATTTTAAATATAAGATATTTAGCATAGACATTTAATAATTATTAATATAAAATTTTAAATATAAGATATTTAACATAGACATTTATTAATTATTAACATAATATTTTTAATATAAGATATTTAACGTAGACATTTATTAATTATTAACATAATATTTTAAATATATGATATTCAACATAGACATTTATTAATTATTAACATAATATTTTAAATATATGATATTCAACATAGACAATTATTAATTATTAACATAAGAAAGGTATTTAACATAGACAATTATTAATTATTAACATAATATTTTAAATATAAGATATTTAACATGGACATTTAGTAATTATTAACATAATATTTGAAATATAAGGTATTTAACATAGACATTTATTAATTATTAACATAATATTTTAAATATAAGATATTTAACATATTCCTTTTTTAATTATTAATATAATATTTTAAATATAAGATATTTAACATAGCTTATCCATTTTATTAAATCAATAACCATCTTCGTTCAACCCTGGTACAGAAGCCAAAAATGTCTGTCAGTTTTGGACAAACCCAGTCACTTGGAATATCTAAAATCACTAAGAAAGAGATTCCAAATGGTCAACCTCAACCAGCGCAACTTAAGTGTTAATGCATGGATATGCAAAACTAAATTAAATAAAAATCATTCCAAGAGTAATAAATATTTTATCCATTTCATTAAATCAATTAATTGATAATAACATTTTGTTAAGTTCGATGATATTCTTTATACTCGAACTTTATGACCAGTAAAGGAAAAAGGGAAGGCAAAAATCTACTAATATTTACACTCTATAATAATATATATAAATCACACTCTATAATAAGACAAATAAATAACATTCTATGAGAATATATATATAAATCACACTCTATTATTAAAACATGAGTAAAGATTAGGAGTCGATTAATCATAATGTATTGAACCATGGTATATGACCAATACCAAGTATATGCGAATAGGTGGAAAATAGACAATATTTTCCAGAAATTCGTAGTTCCAGGACATCCTGCCAAAAACGGTCATGCCGAACGAAACATTCAAACCTTAAAAACGTTCAAAAGCAATATCTACAGATCCAGTTCCAATTAAAGATAAGGTACAGGAAATACTCTTCCGTTATCGAGCAACTTCGCTGGCTTGTGGCAAATCTGCAGAATTATATTTACAACGCAAACTGAGAACTATTTTGGATGCAATATTCCCTTAACATACATCGGCGTCTACCCCCTGCATGATCTCTTTAAGTGGAGGAGAGAGTCCTTTGCATAAATAATAAACATGCATAAATTGGCAGACGTCATTACCAGGTTGTTAGATTCTTATAGTAGAGTATTAAAGCTGGACATAAACCAGCTTCGTTCAACTCTGGTACAGAAGCCAAAAAAGTCTGTAAGTTTCGGACAAACCCAGTCACTTGGAATATCTAAAAATCACTAAGACAGAGATTCCAAATGGTCAACCTCAACCACCGCAACTTAAGAGTTAATGCATGGATATGCAAAACTAAATTGAATAAAAATCATTCCAAGAGTAATAAATATTTTATCCATTTCATTAAATCAATTAATTGATAATAACAACTTTGTATGTTCGAAATGCTTTGCTCTCGACGACTTATATCTATAATAACTTCTATAACCTAATCTCTCTATAACGTAATCTCTATAATAACTTGTATAACGTTCACTCTTACCATTAAAACTGAAGTAAAAATTAGGATTCGAATATTTATAATGTATTGAACCATGGTAACACATTCGCTAGCAGAACATAATATTCAAATATATAATAGGCATTGTTACAATATTGATTCCATGGTGACAAAAAAAGGTTTTTGATATAACTGAAAACTTTGAAATGCTACTTTTATGTTTAAAATGTTTTTAATTGTGTTATTGTGTAACGTTTCTCGCTTTGAGTTGAATTAACACCCGCTTTAATTAGGACCTTAAAATAACATTCCATGATGCCGAATAAATGGTTTTAAAAGAGTTAATTCACATGTTATTACTAGGAAAACTAAAATATTTAAACTAAGTAAATGTTTAATGATTATGAATTCGTAAATATGTTATTTTTCTTGTTAAATGGACTAAATAAATGCTGCTTCGAGTTGAGTTACAAAAAGTGTTAATTATGAGCTTGAAATAATTGTTTCCATGGTGACAAAAAATTATTTTGAAAACTTTAAAATGCTGCTTCTTATGTTATTCTTATGCGAATTCTTATGGAAAGAACCAGAGAGTACAATATAACGACCCACCACCTTTTCGTGGATTTCAGCAATGGCTATGACAGTATCTTCAGTGGGAAACTGTATCTAGTTATGGAAGAAATGGATGTCCTCAGAGAATTGATAAGCCTTGTGGAATTGCTGATGAGGGAGTCGAGAAGCCAGGTCAAGATCCAGAATGACTTGTCTGAAGTATTCCATACAACTAGGGGTCTGAGACAAGGGGATGAAGTCTCGTGCCTGTTATTCAATTTCGCACTTGAAAAAGTCATAAGAGACTCAGGATTACAAGTCACTAGTACGATTCTGACTAAGCCCATCCAAATAATGGCCTATACGGATGACATAGATATAGTCGGAAGAACACAGAGGGATTTACAGCAAGCGTTTCTAGCTTTGGAGAAAGCTGGGCGGTGAATTGGTCTTCAAGTGAATTAGGCAAAGAACATATGCTTGCTAGCCCTTCAAGGCAATCAACACCCACTATCACGTATGGCACCTACACGTTTGAAAGTGTCGACATTGCTATCTGCTTCGAAGTTAAATGAAGAATTTTGACCGCTAATAAATGTTATTTTGGGATGGCAATCATTATAAGATGTCATCTGATATCAAGAAGTGCCAAGGTGATACTTTACAAGACAACGATCAGGCCTGTTTTAACTTACCGAAACCTGGCCTCTGACCTGGGCAGATGCCAATAGTTTACTGCTCTTTGAAATAAAATTATTAAGAAGGATATAAGGAGCATTAAGAGTTGGCGATCAATTTAGACTCAGGCAGAATGCAGAGATATATTGGATGTATCAGGAGCTATTATTCTCTTGTTATTGTTACATAAATATTTTAAGAAGTGTTTGCTGATGGTAATAATAGTCCTTCTGACTGATTATTTTATATTTGAAATTTGGACAATAGTTTGTTAAATCTCTCTATCACAACTTCTTTATTTATTCTAGTATTTTTACTTTACTTTTTTTAGTATTGTTAACCTGACTGGTAGATAAATTAATATTTTGTAACTAATTTATGAAATTATTTCAGTTTAGATCAATTTTAAAATATATATTACATTTCTCTATTCTCTAAAAATTAATATATGTAAAACTTTTGAGATTTTCTTAATTTTTATTGTTATTTGTGTGTGCCTCTTGGGAATAAAAAATATTAACTGTTAACAATTATGATAATAATACATAAGTAGGATGTTAATATAAAATGTATGAGGTCACTATCAAATTATTGATATTAATTTTATTTCATTGTGATTATTTAAATATTTATATTTTGAAGAGAAAAGACTTAAATATTGATCTTAATGTATGTTTTTTCCCGATGTTATGATTTCAGATCTTATATATATCGTAATATTATCTTATAGGGTCAATACTTTCAAAAAACGTACAAAATCCTTTAGTTTATTGCTGTTCACAATGATGTTTAAAATTTTCATGAAGTATCAATTAAGTAAAATTTCTGTCTGTAATCACGTAAATGTAGTTGAAATTCAATACTTAAAACGGCATAATAGAAACAACAATTGTGTTCTGTTTAATGTTCCTGAGATTAAAGGGGAGTCTGTTCTGGAAATCACAAAAGAAATAATTTCGAATTGTAGAGTACTTTTAAAAGATTCTTCTATAAACATTTGCTTTAGATTGGGGAGTAGAAAGGGCGAAACACGTTTAAGACCGTAAATACAGAATTAGAAAATATTTTTTTTTTTAAAGAGAGAAATTCAATACTTAAAACGGCATAATGGAAAAAACAATTGTGTTCTGGTCAATGTTCCTGAGATTGACGGTGAGTCTGTTCTGGAAAACACAAAAGTCATAATTTCAAATTGTGGAATAGTTTTAAAAGATTCATCTATAAACAATTTCTTTAGATTTGGGAGAATAAAGGGCGAAACACGTTCAAGACCGATAATACAATATTAGAAAATGAAATTTTTTTTTTAAAGAGAGAAATCAATACTTCTTAAAACGGCATAGTAGAAAAAACAATTGTGTTCTGGCGAAACAAGTGCAAGACCGACAATACAGAATTAGAAAATGAAATTTTTTTTTTTAAAGAGAGAAACATTACTTAAAACGGCATAATGGAAAAATCAATTGTGTTCTGTTTAATGTTCCTGAGATTGACGGGGAGTCTGTTCTGGAAATCACAAAAGAAATAATTTTGAATTGTGGAATAGTTTTAAAAGATTCTTCGATAAACAAGTGCTTTAGATTGGGGAGAAGAAAGGGCGAAACACGTTTAAGACCGTAAATACAGAATTAGAAAATTATTATTTTTTTAAAGAGAGAAATTCAATACTTAAAACGGCATAATAGAAAAAACAATTGTGTTCTGTTTAATGTTCCTGAGATTGACGGGGAGTCTGTTCTGGAAAACAAAATAGTAATAATTTTGAATTGTGGAATAGTTTTAAAAGATTCTTCGATAAACAATTGCTTTAGATTGGGGAGAAGAAAGGGCAAAACACGTTCAAGACCGATAATAAAGAATCAGAAAATGAATTTTTTTTTTAAAGAGAGAAATTAATACTTAAAACGGAATAATGAAATAATTGCTTTAGATTGGGGAGAAGAAAGGGCGAAATACGTTCAAGACCGATATTACAGAATTAGAAAAATTATTTTTTCTAGTTTTTAAAGAGAGAAATCAATACTTAAAACGGACGTTCAAGACCAATAATACAGAATTAGAAAATGATTTTTTTTTTTTAAAGAGAGAAATTCAATACTTTAAACGGCACAATAGAAACAACAATTGTGTTCTGTTTAATGTTGCTGAGATTAAAGGTGAGTCTGTTCTGGAAATCACAAAAGAAATAATTTCGAATTGTAGAGTACTTTTAAAAGATTCTTCTATAAACAATTGCTTTAGATTGGGGAGTAGAAAGGGCAAAACACGTTAAAGACCGTAAATACAGA
This sequence comes from Troilus luridus, assembly GCA_964056705.1. NCBI lineage: Eukaryota > Metazoa > Arthropoda > Insecta > Hemiptera > Pentatomidae > Troilus > Troilus luridus. Next base: position 190,146,591 of record OZ057412.1, on the reverse strand, counting down.
ATTAGAAAATTATTATTTTTTTTAAGAGAGAAATTCAATACTTAAAACGGCATAATAGAAAAAACAATTGTGTTCTGGTCAATGTTCCTGAGATTAAAGGTGAGTCTGTTCTGGAAATCACAAAAGAAATAATTTCGAATTGTAGAGTACTTTTAAAAGATTCTTCTATAAACATTTGCTTTAGATTGGGGAGTAGAAAGGGCGAAACACGTTTAAGACCGATAATACAGAATTAGAAAAATTATTTTTTTTAGTTTTTAAAGAGAGAAATCGATACTTAAAACGGACGTTCAAGACCAATAATACAGAATTAGAAAATGAAATTTTCTTTTTAAAGAGAGAAACAATACTTAAAACGGCATAATGGAAAAAACAAATTGTGTTCTGTTTAATGTTCCTGAGATTAAAGGTGAGTCTATTCTGGAAATCACAAAAGAAATGATTTCGAATTGTGGAATAGTTTTAAAAGATTCTTCTATATACAATTGCTTTTGATTGGGGAGAAGAAAGGGCGAAACACGTTTAAGACCGATAATACAGAATTAGAAAATGAAATGTTTTTTTTAAAGAGAGAAATCAATACTTCTTAAAACGGCATAATAGAAAAAACAATTGTGTTCTGGCGAAACACGTTCAAGACCGATAATACAGAATTAGAAAATGAAATTTTTTTTTTAAAGAGAGAAACAATACTTAAAACGGCATAATGGAAAAAACAATTGTGTTCTTTTTAATGTTCCTGAGATTGAAGGTGATTCTGTTCTGGAAAACACAAAAGAAATAATTTCGAATTGTGTAATAGTTTTAAAAGATTTTTCTATATATTGTTGCTTTAGATTGGGGAGCAGAAAGGGCGAAACACGTTTAAGACCGATAATAAAGAATCAGAAAATGAATTTTTTTTTTTAAAGAGAGAAATTAATACTTAAAACGGAATAATGAAATAATTGCTTTAGATTGGGGAGAAGAAAGGGCGAAATACGTCCAAGACCGATAATACAGAATTAGAAAAATTATTTTTTCTAGTTTTTAAAGAGAGAAATCAATACTTAAAACGGACGTTCATGACCAATAATACTGGAATTAGAAAATGATTTTTTTTTTTTTAAAGAGAGAAATTCAATACTTAAAACGGGATAATAGAAACAACAATTGTGTTCTGTTTAATGTTGCTAAGATTAAAGGTGAGTCTGTTCTGGAAATAACAAAAGAAATAATTTCGAATTGAAGAGTACTTTTAAAAGATTCTTCTATATACAATTGCTTTTGATTGGGGGGAAGAAAGGGCGAAACACGTTCAAGACCGATAATACAAAATTAGAAAATGAAATTTTTTTTTTAAAGAGAGAAATCAATACTTCTTAAAACGGCATAATAGAAAAAACAATTGTGTTCTGGCGAAACACGTTCAAGACCAATAATACAGAATTAGAAAATGAAATTTTCTTTTTAAAGAGAGAAACAATACTTAAAACGGCATAATGGAAAAAACAATTGTGTTCTGTTTTATGTTCCTGAGATTGACGGGGAGTCTGTTCTGGAAAACACAATAGTAATAATTTTAAATTGTGGAATAGTTTTAAAAGATTCTTCTATATACAATTGCTTTAGATTGGGGAGAAGAAAGGGCGAAACACGTTCAAGGCCGATAATACAGAATCAGAAAATGAATTTTTTTTTTAAAGAGAGAAATCAATACTTCTTAAAACGGCATAATAGAAAAAACAATTGTGTTCTGATTAATGTTCCTGAGATTGACGGGGAGTCTGTTCTGGAAAACACAATAGTAATAATTTTGAATTGTGGAATAGTTTTAAAAGATTCTTCGATAAACAATTGCTTTAGATTGGGGAGAAGAAAGGGCAAAACACGTTCAAGACCGATAATAAAGAATCAGAAAATAAATTTTTTTTTTTAAAGAGAGAAATCAATACTTTTTAAAACGGCATAATAGAAAAAACAATTGTGTTCATGCGAAACACGTTCAAGACCGACAATACAGAATTAGAAAATGAATTTTTTTTTTTTAAAGAGAGAAACATTACTTAAAACGGCATAATGGAAAAATCAATTGTGTTCTGTTTAATGTTCCTGAGATTGACGGGGAGTCTGTTCTGGAAATCACAAAAGAAATAATTTCGAATTGTAGAGTACTTTTAAAAGATTCTTCTATAAACATTTGCTTTAGATTGGGGAGTAGAAAGGGCGAAACACGTTTAAGACCGATAATACAGAATTAGAAAAATTATTTTTTTTAGTTTTTAAAGAGAGAAATCGATACTTAAAACGGACGTTCAAGACCAATAATACAGAATTAGAAAATGAAATTTTCTTTTTAAAGAGAGAAACAATACTTAAAACGGCATAATGGAAAAAACAAATTGTGTTCTGTTTAATGTTCCTGAGATTAAAGGTGAGTCTATTCTGGAAATCACAAAAGAAATGATTTCGAATTGTGGAATAGTTTTAAAAGATTCTTCTATATACAATTGCTTTTGATTGGGGAGAAGAAAGGGCGAAACACGTTTAAGACCGATAATACAGAATTAGAAAATGAAATGTTTTTTTTAAAGAGAGAAATCAATACTTCTTAAAACGGCATAATAGAAAAAACAATTGTGTTCTTTTTAATGTTCCTGAGATTGAAGGTGATTCTGTTCTGGAAAACACAAAAGAAATAATTTCGAATTGTGTAATAGTTTTAAAAGATTTTTCTATATATTGTTGCTTTAGATTGGGTAGCAGAAAGTGCGAAACACGTTTAAGACCGATAATAAAGGATCAGAAAATGAATTTTTTTTTTTAAAGAGAGAAATTAATACTTAAAACGGAATAATGAAATAATTGCTTTAGATTGGGGAGAAGAAAGGGCGAAATACGTTCAAGACCGATAATACAGAATTAGAAAAATTATTTTTTCTAGTTTTTAAAGAGAGAAATCAATACTTAAAACGGACGTTCATGACCAATAATACAGGAATTAGAAAATGATTTTTTTTTTTTAAAGAGAGAAATTCAATACTTAAAACGGCATAATAGAAACAACAATTGTGTTCTGTTTAATGTTGCTAAGATTAAAGGTGAGTCTGTTCTGGAAATAACAAAAGAAATAATTTCGAATTGTAGAGTACTTTTAAAAGATTCTTCTATATACAATTGCTTTTGATTGGGGGGAAGAAAGGGCGAAACACGTTCAAGACCGATAATACAAAATTAGAAAATGAAATTTTTTTTTTAGAGAGAAATCAATACTTCTTAAAACGGCATAATAGAAAAAACAATTGTGTTCTGGCGAAACACGTTCAAGACCAATAATACAGAATTAGAAAATGAAATTTTTTTTTTTAAAGAGAGAAACAATACTTAAAACGGCATAATGGAAAAAACAATTGTGTTCTTTTTAATGTTCCTGAGATTGAAGGTGATTCTGTTCTGGAAAACACAAAAGAAATAATTTCGAATTGTGGAATAGTTTTAAAAGATTTTTCTATATATTGTTGCTTTAGATTGGGGAGCAGAAAGGGCGAAACACGTTTAAGACCGATAATAAAGAATCAGAAAATGAATTTTTTTTTTTAAAGAGAGAAATTAATACTTAAAACGGAATAATGAAATAATTGCTTTAGATTGGGGAGAAGAAAGGGCGAAATACGTTCAAGACCGATAATACAGAATTAGAAAAATTATTTTTTCTAGTTTTTAAAGAGAGAAATCAATACTTAAAACGGACGTTCATGACCAATAATACTGGAATTAGAAAATGATTTTTTTTTTTTTAAAGAGAGAAATTCAATACTTAAAACGGGATAATAGAAACAACAATTGTGTTCTGTTTAATGTTGCTAAGATTAAAGGTGAGTCTGTTCTGGAAATAACAAAAGAAATAATTTCGAATTGAAGAGTACTTTTAAAAGATTCTTCTATATACAATTGCTTTTGATTGGGGGGAAGAAAGGGCGAAACACGTTCAAGACCGATAATACAAAATTAGAAAATGAAATTTTTTTTTTAAAGAGAGAAATCAATACTTCTTAAAACGGCATAATAGAAAAAACAATTGTGTTCTGGCGAAACACGTTCAAGACCAATAATACAGAATTAGAAAATGAAATTTTCTTTTTAAAGAGAGAAACAATACTTAAAACAGCATAATGGAAAAAACAATTGTGTTCTGTTTTATGTTCCTGAGATTGACGGGGAGTCTGTTCTGGAAAACACAATAGTAATAATTTTAAATTGTGGAATAGTTTTAAAAGATTCTTCTATATACAATTGCTTTAGATTGGGGAGAAGAAAGGGCGAAACACGTTCAAGGCCGATAATACAGAATCAGAAAATGAATTTTTTTTTTAAAGAGAGAAATCAATACTTCTTAAAACGGCATAATAGAAAAAACAATTGTGTTCTGATTAATGTTCCTGAGATTGACGGGGAGTCTGTTCTGGAAAACACAATAGTAATAATTTTGAATTGTGGAATAGTTTTAAAAGATTCTTCGATAAACAATTGCTTTAGATTGGGGAGAAGAAAGGACAAAACACGTTCAAGACCGATAATAAAGAATCAGAAAATAAATTTTTTTTTTTAAAGAGAGAAATCAATACTTTTTAAAACGGCATAATAGAAAAAACAATTGTGTTCATGCGAAACACGTTCAAGACCGACAATACAGAATTAGAAAATGAATTTTTTTTTTTTAAAGAGAGAAACATTACTTAAAACGGCATAATGGAAAAATCAATTGTGTTCTGTTTAATGTTCCTGAGATTGACGGGGAGTCTGTTCTGGAAATCACAAAAGAAATAATTTCGAATTGTAGAGTACTTTTAAAAGATTCTTCTATAAACATTTGCTTTAGATTGGGGAGTAGAAAGGGCGAAACACGTTTAAGACCGATAATACAGAATTAGAAAAATTATTTTTTTTAGTTTTTAAAGAGAGAAATCGATACTTAAAACGGACGTTCAAGACCAATAATACAGAATTAGAAAATGAAATTTTCTTTTTAAAGAGAGAAACAATACTTAAAACGGCATAATGGAAAAAACAAATTGTGTTCTGTTTAATGTTCCTGAGATTAAAGGTGAGTCTATTCTGGAAATCACAAAAGAAATGATTTCGAATTGTGGAATAGTTTTAAAAGATTCTTCTATATACAATTGCTTTTGATTGGGGAGAAGAAAGGGCGAAACACGTTTAAGACCGATAATACAGAATTAGAAAATGAAATGTTTTTTTTAAAGAGAGAAATCAATACTTCTTAAAACGGCATAATAGAAAAAACAATTGTGTTCTTTTTAATGTTCCTGAGATTGAAGGTGATTCTGTTCTGGAAAACACAAAAGAAATAATTTCGAATTGTGTAATAGTTTTAAAAGATTTTTCTATATATTGTTGCTTTAGATTGGGTAGCAGAAAGGGCGAAACACGTTTAAGACCGATAATAAAGGATCAGAAAATGAATTTTTTTTTTTAAAGAGAGAAATTAATACTTAAAACGGAATAATGAAATAATTGCTTTAGATTGGGGAGAAGAAAGGGCGAAATACGTTCAAGACCGATAATACAGAATTAGAAAAATTATTTTTTTTAGTTTTTAAAGAGAGAAATCAATACTTAAAACGGACGTTCATGACCAATAATACAGGAATTAGAAAATGATTTTTTTTTTTTAAAGAGAGAAATTCAATACTTAAAACGGCATAATAGAAACAACAATTGTGTTCTGTTTAATGTTGCTAAGATTAAAGGTGAGTCTGTTCTGGAAATAACAAAAGAAATAATTTCGAATTGTAGAGTACTTTTAAAAGATTCTTCTATATACAATTGCTTTTGATTGGGGGGAAGAAAGGGCGAAACACGTTCAAGACCGATAATACAAAATTAGAAAATGAAATTTTTTTTTTAGAGAGAAATCAATACTTCTTAAAACGGCATAATAGAAAAAACAATTGTGTTCTGGCGAAACACGTTCAAGACCAATAATACAGAATTAGAAAATGAAATTTTTTTTTTTAAAGAGAGAAACAATACTTAAAACGGCATAATGGAAAAAACAATTGTGTTCTTTTTAATGTTCCTGAGATTGAAGGTGATTCTGTTCTGGAAAACACAAAAGAAATAATTTCGAATTGTGGAATAGTTTTAAAAGATTCTTCGATAAACAATTGCTTTAGATTGGGGAGAAGAAAGGGCAAAACACGTTCAAGACCGATAATAAAGAATCAGAAAATGAATTTTTTTTTAAAGAGAGAAATTAATACTTAAAACGGAATAATGAAATAATTGCTTTAGATTGGGGAGAAGAAAGGACGAAATACGTTCAAGACCGATAATACAGAATTAGAAAAATTATTTTTTCTAGTTTTTAAAGAGAGAAATCAATACTTAAAACGGACGTTCAAGACCAATAATACAGAATTAGAAAATGATTTTTTTTTTTAAAGAGAGAAATTCAATACTTTAAACGGCATAATAGAAACAACAATTGTGTTCTGTTTAATGTTGCTGAGATTAAAGGTGAGTCTGTTCTGGAAATCAAAAAAAAAAATAATTTCGAATTGTAGAGTACTTTTAAAAGATTCTTCTATAAACATTTGCTTTAGATTGGGGAGTAGAAAGGGCAAAACACGTTAAAGACCGTAAATACAGAATTAGAAAATTATTATTTTTTTTAAGAGAGAAATTCAATACTTAAAACGGCATAATAGAAAAAACAATTGTGTTCTGGTCAATGTTCCTGAGATTAAAGGTGAGTCTGTTCTGGAAATCATAAAAGAAATAATTTCGAATTGTAGAGTACTTTTAAAAGATTCTTCTATAAACATTTGCTTTAGATTGGGGAGTAGAAAGGGCGAAACACGTTTAAGACCGATAATACAGAATTAGAAAAATTATTTTTTTTAGTTTTTAAAGAGAGAAATCGATACTTAAAACGGACGTTCAAGACCAATAATACAGAATTAGAAAATGAAATTTTCTTTTTAAAGAGAGAAACAATACTTAAAACGGCATAATGGAAAAAACAAATTGTGTTCTGTTTAATGTTCCTGAGATTAAAGGTGAGTCTATTCTGGAAATCACAAAAGAAATGATTTCGAATTGTGGAATAGTTTTAAAAGATTCTTCTATATACAATTGCTTTTGATTGGGGGGAAGAAAGGGCGAAACACGTTCAAGACCGATAATACAAAATTAGAAAATGAAATTTTTTTTTTAAAGAGAGAAATCAATACTTCTTAAAACGGCATAATAGAAAAAACAATTGTGTTCTGATTAATGTTCCTGAGATTGACGGGGAGTCTGTTCTGGAAAACACAATAGTAATAATTTTGAATTGTGGAATAGTTTTAAAAGATTCTTCGATAAACAATTGCTTTAGATTGGGGAGAAGAAAGGGCAAAACACGTTCAAGACCGGTAATAAAGAATCAGAAAATAATTTTTTTTTTTTAAAGAGAGAAATCAATACTTTTTAAAACGGCATAATAGAAAAAATAATTGTGTTCATGCGAAACACGTTCAAGACCGACAATACAGAATTAGAAAATGAATTTTTTTTTTTTAAAGAGAGAAACATTACTTAAAACGGCATAATGGAAAAATCAATTGTGTTCTGTTTAATGTTCCTGAGATTGACGGGGAGTCTGTTCTGGAAAACACAATAGTAATAATTTTGAATTGTGGAATAGTTTTAAAAGATTCTTCGATAAACAATTGCTTTAGATTGGGGAGAAGAAAGGGCAAAACACGTTCAAGACCGATAATAAAGAATCAGAAAATGAATTTTTTTTTTTAAAGACAGAAATTAATACTTAAAACGGAATAATGAAATAATTGCTTTAGATTGGGGAGAAGAAAGGGCGAAATACGTTCAAGACCGATAATACAGAATTAGAAAAATTATTTTTTCTAGTTTTTAAAGAGAGAAATCAATACTTAAAACGGACGTTCAAGACCAATAATACAGAATTAGAAAATGATTTTTTTTTTTTAAAGAGAGAAATTCAATACTTAAAACGGCATAATAGAAACAACAATTGTGTTCTGTTTAATGTTGCTGAGATTAAAGGTGAGTCTGTTCTGGAAATCACAAAAGAAATAATTTCGAATTGTAGAGTACTTTTAAAAGATTCTTCTATAAACATTTGCTTTAGATTGGGGAGTAGAAAGGGCGAAACACGTTTAAGATCGATAATACAGAATTAGAAAAATTATTTTTTTTAGTTTTTAAAGAGAGAAATCGATACTTAAAACGGACGTTCAAGACCAATAATACAGAATTAGAAAATGAAATTTTCTTTTTAAAGAGAGAAACAATACTTAAAACGGCATAATAGAAACAACAATTGTGTTCTGTTTAATGTTGCTGAGATTAAAGGTGAGTCTGTTCTGGAAATCACAAAAGAAATAATTTCGAATTGTAGAGTACTTTTAAAAGATTCTTCTATAAACATTTGCTTTAGATGGGGGAGTAGAAAGGGCGAAACACGTTTAAGACCGATAATACAGAATTAGAAAATGAAATGTTTTTTTTAAAGAGAGAAATCAATACTTCTTAAAACGGCATAATAGAAAAAACAATTGTGTTCTGGCGAAACACGTTCAAGACCGATAATACAGAATTAGAAAATGAAATTTTTTTTTTTAAAGAGAGAAACAATACTTAAAACGGCATAATGGAAAAAACAATTGTGTTCTTTTTAATGTTCCTGAGATTGAAGGTGATTCTGTTCTGGAAAACACAAAAGAAATAATTTCGAATTGTGTAATAGTTTTAAAAGATTTTTCTATATATTGTTGCTTTAGATTGGGGAGCAGAAAGGGCGAAACACGTTTAAGACCGATAATAAAGAATCAGAAAATGAATTTTTTTTTTTTAAAGAGAGAAATTAATACTTTAAACGGAATAATGAAATAATTGCTTTAGATTGGGGAGTAGAAAGGGCAAAACACGTTAAAGACCGTAAATACAGAATTAGAAAATGTTTATTTTTTTTTAAAGAGAGAAATTCAATACTTAAAACGGGATAATAGAAACAACAATTGTGTTCTGTTTAATGTTGCTAAGATTAAAGGTGAGTCTGTTCTGGAAATAACAAAAGAAATAATTTCGAATTGTAGAGTACTTTTAAAAGATTCTTCTATATACAATTGCTTTTGATTGGGGGGTAGAAAGGGCAAAACACGTTCAAGACCGATAATACAAAATTAGAAAATGAAATTTTTTTTTTAAAGAGAGAAATCAATACTTCTTAAAACGGCATAATAGAAAAAACAATTGTGTTCTGGCGAAACACGTTCAAGACCAATAATACAGAATTAGAAAAATTATTTTTTCTAGTTTTTAAAGAGAGAAATCAATACTTAAAACGGACGTTCATGACCAATAATACTGGAATTAGAAAATGATTTTTTTTTTTTTAAAGAGAGAAATTCAATACTTAAAACGGGATAATAGAAACAACAATTGTGTTCTGTTTAATGTTGCTAAGATTAAAGGTGAGTCTGTTCTGGAAATAACAAAAGAAAAAATTTCGAATTGAAGAGTACTTTTAAAAGATTCTTCTATATACAATTGCTTTTGATTGGGGGGAAGAAAGGGCGAAACACGTTCAAGACCGATAATACAAAATTAGAAAATGAAATTTTTTTTTTTAAAGAGAGAAATCAATACTTCTTAAAACGGCATAATAGAAAAAACAATTGTGTTCTGGCGAAACACGTTCAAGACCAATAATACAGAATTAGAAAATGAAATTTTCTTTTTAAAGAGAGAAACAATACTTAAAACGGCATAATGGAAAAAACAATTGTGTTCTGTTTTATGTTCCTGAGATTGACGGGGAGTCTGTTCTGGAAAACACAATAGTAATAATTTTAAATTGTGGAATAGTTTTAAAAGATTCTTCGATAACCAATTGCTTTAGATTGGGGAGAAGAAAGGGCAAAACACGTTCAAGACCGATAATAAAGAATCAGAAAATGAATTTTTTTTTTAAAGAGAGAAATCAATACTTCTTAAAACGGCATAATAGAAAAAACAATTGTGTTCTGATTAATGTTCCTGAGATTGACGGGGAGTCTGTTCTGGAAAACACAATAGTAATAATTTTGAATTGTGGAATAGTTTTAAAAGATTCTTCGATAAACAATTGCTTTAGATTGGGGAGAAGAAAGGGCAAAACACGTTCAAGACCGATAATAAAGAATCAGAAAATAAATTTTTTTTTTTAAAGAGAGAAATCAATACTTTTTAAAACGGCATAATAGAAAAAACAATTGTGTTCATGCGAAACACGTTCAAGACCGACAATACAGAATTAGAAAATGAATTTTTTTTTTTTAAAGAGAGAAACATTACTTAAAACGGCATAATGGAAAAATCAATTGTGTTCTGTTTAATGTTCCTGAGATTGACGGGGAGTCTGTTCTGGAAAACACAATAGTAATAATTTTGAATTGTGGAATAGTTTTAAAAGATTCTTCGATAAACAATTGCTTTAGATTGGGGAGAAGAAAGGGCAAAACACGATCAAGACCGATAATAAAGAATCAGAAAATGAATTTTTTTTTTTAAAGAGAGAAATTAATACTTAAAACGGAATAATGAAATAATTGCTTTAGATTGGGGAGAAGAAAGGGCGAAATACGTTCAAGACCGATAATACAGAATTAGAAAAATTATTTTTTCTAGTTTTTAAAGAGAGAAATCAATACTTAAAACGGACGTTCAAGACCAATAATACAGAATTAGAAAATGATTTTTTTTTTTTAAAGAGAGAAATTCAATACTTAAAACGGCATAATAGAAACAACAATTGTGTTCTGTTTAATGTTGCTGAGATTAAAGGTGAGTCTGTTCTGGAAATCACAAAAGAAATAATTTCGAATTGTAGAGTACTTTTAAAAGATTCTTCTATAAACATTTGCTTTAGATTGGGGAGTAAAAAGGGCGAAACACGTTTAAGACCGTAAATACAGAATTAGAAAATGAAATTTTTTTTTTAAAGAGAGAAATCAATACTTAAAACGGCATAATGGAAAAAACAATTGTGTTCTGGCGAAACACGTTCAAGACCGATAATACAGAATTAGAAAATTAATTTTTTTTTTAAAGATAGAAATTCAATACTTAAAACCGCATAATGGAATAAAGAATTGTGTTCTGATCAATGTTCCCGAGATTGACGGGGAGTCTGTTCTGGAAATCACAAAAGAAATAATTTCGAATTGTAGAGTACTTTTAAAAGATTCTTCTATAAACATTTGCTTTAGATTGGGGAGTAGAAAGGGCGAAACACGTTTAAGACCGATAATACAGAATTAGAAAAATTATTTTTTTTAGTTTTTAAAGAGAGAAATCGATACTTAAAACGGACGTTCAAGACCAATAATACAGAATTAGAAAATGAAATTTTCTTTTTAAAGAGAGAAACAATACTTAAAACGGCATAATAGAAACAACAATTGTGTTCTGTTTAATGTTGCTGAGATTAAAGGTGAGTCTGTTCTGGAAATCACAAAAGAAATAATTTCGAATTGTAGAGTACTTTTAAAAGATTCTTCTATAAACATTTGCTTTAGATTGGGGAGTAGAAAGGGCGAAACACGTTTAAGACCGATAATACAGAATTAGAAAAATTATTTTTTTTAGTTTTTAAAGAGAGAAATCGATACTTAAAACGGACGTTCAATACCAATAATACAGAATTAGAAAATGAAATGTTTTTTTTAAAGAGAGAAATCAATACTTCTTAAAACGGCATAATAGAAAAAACAATTGTGTTCTGGCGAAACACGTTCAAGACCGATAATACAGAATTAGAAAATGAAATTTTTTTTTTTAAAGAGAGAAACAATACTTAAAACGGCATAATGGAAAAAACAATTGTGTTCTTTTTAATGTTCCTGAGATTGAAGGTGATTCTGTTCTGGAAAACACAAAAGAAATAATTTCGAATTGTGTAATAGTTTTAAAAGATTTTTCTATATATTGTTGCTTTAGATTGGGTAGCAGAAAGGGCGAAACACGTTTAAGACCGATAATAAAGAATCAGAAAATGAATTTTTTTTTTTAAAGAGAGAAATTAATACTTAAAACGGAATAATGAAATAATTGCTTTAGATTGGGGAGAAGAAAGGGCGAAATACGTTCAAGACCGATAATACAGAATTAGAAAAATTATTTTTTCTAGTTTTTAAAGAGAGAAATCAATACTTAAAACGGACGTTCATGACCAATAATACAGGAATTAGAAAATGATTTTTTTTTTTTAAAGAGAGAAATTCAATACTTAAAACGGCATAATAGAAACAACAATTGTGTTCTGTTTAATGTTGCTAAGATTAAAGGTGAGTCTGTTCTGGAAATAACAAAAGAAATAATTTCGAATTGTAGAGTACTTTTAAAAGATTCTTCTATATACAATTGCTTTTGATTGGGGGGAAGAAAGGGCGAAACACGTTCAAGACCGATAATACAAAATTAGAAAATGAAATTTTTTTTTTAAAGAGAGAAATCAATACTTCTTAAAACGGCATAATAGAAAAAACAATTGTGTTCTGGCGAAACACATTCAAGACCAATAATACAGAATTAGAAAATGAAATTTTCTTTTTAAAGAGAGAAATTAATACTTAAAACGGAATAATGAAATAATTGCTTTAGATTGGGGAGAAGAAAGGGCGAAATACGTTCAAGACCGATAATACAGAATTAGAAAAATTATTTTTTCTAGTTTTTAAAGAGAGAAATCAATACTTAAAACGGACGTTCATGACCAATAATACAGGAATTAGAAAATGATTTTTTTTTTTTAAAGAGAGAAATTCAATACTTAAAACGGCATAATAGAAACAACAATTGTGTTCTGTTTAATGTTGCTAAGATTAAAGGTGAGTCTGTTCTGGAAATAACAAAAGAAATAATTTCGAATTGTAGAGTACTTTTAAAAGATTCTTCTATATACAATTGCTTTTGATTGGGGGGAAGAAAGGGCGAAACACGTTCAAGACCGATAATACAAAATTAGAAAATGAAATTTTTTTTTAAAGAGAGAAATCAATACTTCTTAAAACGGCATAATAGAAAAAACAATTGTGTTCTGGCGAAACACGTTCAAGACCAATAATACAGAATTAGAAAATGAAATTTTCTTTTTAAAGAGAGAAACAATACTTAAAACGGCATAATGGAAAAAACAATTGTGTTCTGTTTTATGTTCCTGATATTGACGGGGAGTCTGTTCTGGAAAACACAATAGTAATAATTTTAAATTGTGGAATAGTTTTAAAAGATTCTTCGATAACCAATTGCTTTAGATTGGGGAGAAGAAAGGGCAAAACACGTTCAAGACCGATAATACAGAATTAGAAAATTAATTTTTTTTTTAAAGATAGAAATTCAATACTTAAAACGGCATAATGGAATAAAGAATTGTGTTCTGATCAATGTTCCCGAGATTGACGGGGAGTCTGTTCTGGAAAACACAAAAGTAATTATTTCGAATTGTTGAATAGTTTTAAAAGATTCTTCTCTATACAATAGCTTTAGATTGGGGAAAAGAAAGGGCGAAACACGTTCAAGACCGATAATACAGAATTAGAAAAATTATTTTTTTTAGTTTTTAAAGAGAGAAATGGATACTTAAAACGGACGTTCAAGACCAATAATACAGAATTAGAAAATGAAATTTTCTTTTTAAAGAGAGAAACAATACTTAAAAGTGCATAATGGAAAAAACAATTGTGTTCTGTTTAATGTTCCTGAGATTGACGGGGAGTCTGTTCTGGAAATCACAAAAGAAATAATTTCGAATTGTGGAATAGTTTTAAAAAAGTCTTCTATATACAATTGCTTTAGATTGGGGAGCAGAAAGGGCGAAACACGTTCAAGACCGATAATAAAGAATCAGAAAAATTATTATTTTTTTTTTTTAAAGAGAGAAATTCAATACTTAAAACGGCATAATAGAAACAAAAATTGTGTTCTGTTTAATGTTCCTGAGATTAAAGGTGAGTCTGTTCTGGAAATCACAAAAGAAATAATTTCGAATTGTAGAGTACTTTTAAAAGATTTTTCTATAAACATTTGCTTTAGATTGGGGAGTAGAAAGGGCAAAACACGTTTACGACCGTAAATACAGAATTAGAAAATTATTTTTTTTTTAAAGAGAGAAATTCAATACTTAAAACGGCATAATGGAAAAAACAATAGTGTTCTGACCAATGTTCCTGAGATTGACGGGGAGTCTGTTCTGGAAAACACAAAAGTAATTATTTCGAATTGTGGAAAAGCTTTAAAAGATTCTTCTATACACAATTGCTTTTGATTGGGGAGAAGAAAGGGCGAAACACGTTCAAGACCGATAATACAAAATTAGAAAATGAAATTTTTTTTTAAAGAGAGAAATCAATACTTCTTAAAACGGCATAATAGAAAAAACAATTGTTTTCTGGCGAAACACGTTCAAGACCGACAATACAGAATTAGAAAATGAAATTTTTTTTTTTAAAGAGAGAAACATTACTTAAAACGGCATAATGGAATAAAGAATTGTGTTCTGATCAATGTTCCCGAGATTGACGGGGAGTCTGTTCTGGAAAACACAAAAGTAATTATTTCGAATTGTAGAATAGTTTTAAAAGATTCTTCTATATACAATAGCTTTAGATTGGGGAGAAGAAAGGGCGAAACACGTTCAAGACCGATAATACAGAATTAGAAAAATTATTTTTTTTATTTTTAAAGAGAGAAATCGATAATTAAAACGGACGTTCAAGACCAATAATACAGAATTAGAAAATGAAATTTTCTTTTTAAAGAGAGAAACAATACTTAAAACGGCATAATGGAAAAAACAATTTTGTTCTGTTTAATGTTCCTGAGATTAAAGGTGAGTCTGTTCTGGAAATCACAAAAGAAATGATTTCGAATTGTGGAATAGTTTTAAAAGATTCTTCTATATACAATTTCTTTAGATTTGGGAGAAGAAAGGGCGAAACACGTTCAAGACCGATAATACAATATTAGAAAATGAAATTTTTTTTTTAAAGAGAGAAATCAATACTTCTTAAAACGGCATAATAGAAAAAACAATTGTGTTCTGGCGAAACACGTGCAAGACCGACAATACAGAATTAGAAAATGAAATTTTTTTTTTTTAAGAGAGAAACATTACTTAAAACGGCATAATGGAAAAATCAATTGTGTTCTGTTTAATGTTCCTGAGATTGACGGGGAGTCTGTTCTGGAAATCACAAAAGAAATAATTTCGAATTGTGGAATAGTTTTAAAAGAGTCTTCTATATACAATTGCTTTAGATTGGGGAGCAGAAAGGCGAAACACGTTCAAGACCGATAATAAAGAATAAGAAAAATTATTTTTTTTAGTTTTTAAAGAGAGAAATCAATACTTAAAACGGACGTTCAAGACCAATAATACAAAATTAGAAAATGAAATTTTTTTTTTTAAAGAGAGAAACATTACTTAATACGGCATAATGGAAAAATCAATTGTGTTCTGTTTAATGTTCCTGAGATTGACGGGGAGTCTGTTCTGGAAAACACGATAGTAATAAATTTGAATTGTGGAATAGTTTTGAAAGATTCTTCGATAAACAATTGCTTTAGATTGGGGAGAAGAAAGGGCAAAACAAGTTCAAGACCGATAATATAGAATCAGAAAATGATTTTTTTTTTTAAAGAGAGAAATTAATACTTAAAACGGAATAATGAAATAATTGCTTTAGATTGGGGTGAAGAAAGGGCGAAATACGTTCAAGACCGATAATACAGAATTAGAAAAATTATTTTTTCTAGTTTTTAAAGAGAGAAATCAATACTTAAAACGGACGTTCAAGACCAATAATACAGAATTAGAAAATGATTTTTTTTTTTTGAAGAGAGAAATTCAACACTTAAAACGGCATAATAGAAACAACAATTGTGTTCTGTTTAATGTTGCTGAGATTAAAGGTGAGTCTGTTCTGGAAATCACAAAAGAAATAATTTCGAATTGTAGAGTACTTTTAAAAGATTCTTCTATAAACATTTGCTTTAGATTGGGGAGTAGAAAGGGCGAAACACGTTTAAGACCGTAAATACAGAATTAGAAAATTATTATTTTTTTTAAGAGAGAAATTCAATACTTAAAACGGCATAATAGAAAAAACAATTGTGTTCTGGTCAATGTTCCTGAGATTAACGGGGAGTCTGTTCTGGAAAACACAAAAGTAATTAAATCGAATTGTGGAATAGTTTTAAAAGATTCTTCGATAAACAACTGCTTTAGATTGGGGGGAAGAAAGGGCAAAACACGTAAAAGACCGATAATACAGAATTAGAAAATTAATTTTTTTTTTAAAGATAGAAATTCAATACTTAAAACGGCATAATGGAATAAAGAATTGTGTTCTGATCAATGTTCCCGAGATTGACGGGGAGTCTGTTCTGGAAAACACAAAAGTAATTATTTCGAATTGTGGAAAAGCTTTAAAAGATTCTTCTATACACAATTGCTTTTGATTGGGGAGAAGAAAGGGCGAAACACGTTCAAGACCGATAATACAAAATTAGAAAATGAAATTTTTTTTTTAAAGAGAGAAATCAATACTTCTTAAAACGGCATAATAGAAAAAACAATTATTTTTCTGGCGAAACACGTTCAAGACCGACAATACAGAATTAGAAAAATTATTTTTTTTAGTTTTAGAAAAGAGAAATCGATACTTAAAACGGCATAATAGAAAAAACAATTGTTTTCTGGCGAAGCACGTTCAAGACCGACAATACAGAATTAGAAAATGAAATTTTTTTTTTTAAAGAGAGAAACATTACTTAAAACGGCATAATGGAATAAAGAATTGTGTTCTGATCAATGTTCCCGAGATTGACGGGGAGTCTGTTCTGGAAAACACAAAAGTAATTATTTCGAATTGTAGAATAGTTTTAAAAGATTCTTCTATATACAATAGCTTTAGATTGGGGAGAAGAAAGGGCGAAACACGTTCAAGACCGATAATACAGAATTAGAAAAATTATTTTTTTTAGTTTTTAAAGAGAGAAATCGATACTTAAAACGGACGTTCAAGACCAATAATACAGAATTAGAAAATGAAATTTTCTTTTTAAAGAGAGAAACAATATTTAAAACGGCATAATGGAAAAAACAATTTTGTTCTGTTTAATGTTCCTGAGATTAAAGGTGAGTCTGTTCTGGAAATCACAAAAGAAATGATTTCGAATTGTGGAATAGTTTTAAAAGATTCTTCTATATACAATAGCTTTAGATTGGGGAGAAGAAAGGGCGAAACACGTTCAAGACCGATAATACAGAATTAGAAAAATTATTTTTTTTAGTTTTTAAAGAGAGAAATCGATACTTAAAACGGACGTTCAAGACCAATAATACAGAATTAGAAAATGAAATTTTCTTTTTAAAGAGAGAAACAATATTTAAAACGGCATAATGGAAAAAACAATTTTGTTCTGTTTAATGTTCCTGAGATTAAAGGTGAGTCTGTTCTGGAAATCACAAAAGAAATGATTTCGAATTGTGGAATAGTTTTAAAAGATTCTTCTATATACAATTTCTTTAGATTTGGGAGAAGAAAGGGCGAAACACGTTCAAGACCGATAATACAATATTAGAAAATGAAATTTTTTTTTTAAAGAGAGAAATCAATACTTCTTAAAACGGCATAATAGAAAAAACAATTGTGTCCTGGCGAAACACGTGCAAGACCGACAATACAGAATTAGAAAATGCAATTTTTTTTTTTAAAGAGAGAAACATTACTTAAAACGGCATAATGGAAAAATCAATTGTGTTCTGTTTAATGTTTCTGAGATTAAAGGTGAGTCTGTTCTGTAAATCACAAAAGAAATAATTTTGAATTGTGGAATAGTTTTAAAAGATTCTTCTATAAACATTTGCTTTAGATTGAAGAGTAGAAAGGGCGAAACACGTTCAAGACCGATAATAAGAATCAGAAAAAGAATTTTTTTTTTAAAGAGAGAAATTAATACTTAAAACGGAATAATGAAATAATTGCTTTAGATTGGGGAGAAGAAAGGGCGAAATACGTTCAAGACCGATAATGCAGAATTAGAAAAATTATTTTTTCTAGTTTTTAAAGAGAGAAATCAATACTTAAAACGGACGTTCAAGACCAATAATACAGAATTAGAAAATGATTTTTTTTTTTTAAAGAGAGAAATTCAATACTAAAACGGCATAATAGAAACAACAATTGTGTTCTGTTTAATGTTTCTGAGATTAAAGGTGAGTCTGTTCTGTAAATCACAAAAGAAATAATTTTGAATTGTGGAATAGTTTTAAAAGATTCTTCTATAAACATTTGCTTTAGATTGAAGAGTAGAAAGGGCGAAACACGTTTAAGACCGTAAATACAGAATTAGAAAATTATTATTTTTTTTAAAGAGAGAAATTCAATACTTAAAACGGCATAATAGAAAAAACAATTGTGCTCTGGTCAATGTTCCTGAGATTGACTGGTGAGTCTGTTCTGGAAAACACAAAAGTCATAATTTCGAATTGTGGAATAGTTTTAAAAGATTCATCTATAAACAATTACTTTAGATTTGGGAGAAGAAAGGGCGAAACACGTTCAAGACCGATAATACAAAATTAGAAAATGAAATTTTTTTTTTAAAGAGAGAAATGCATATTTCTTAAAACGGCATAATAGAAAAAACAATTGTGTTCTGGCGAAACACATGCAAGACCGACAATACAGAATTAGAAAATGAAATTTTTTTTTTTAAAGAGAGAAACATTACTTAAAACGGCATAATGGAAAAATCAATTGTGTTCTGTTTAATGTTCCTGAGATTGACGGGGAGTCTGTTCTGGAAAACACAAAAGAAATAATTTCGAATTGTGGAATAGTTTTAAAATAGTCTTCTATATACAATTGCTTTAGATTGGAGAGCAGAAAGGGCGAAACACGTTCAAGACCGATAATAAAGAATCAGAGCAATAATTTTTTTTTTAAAGATAGAAATTCAATACTTAAAACGGCATAATGGAATAAAGAATTGTGTTCTGGTCAATGTTCCTGAGATTGACGGGGAGTCTGTTCTGGAAAACACAATAGTAATAATTTTGAATTGTGGAATAGTTTTAAAAGATTCTTCGATAAACAATTGCTTTAGATTGGGAAGAAGAAAGGGCAAAACACGTTCAAGACCGATAATAAAGAATCAGAAAATGAATTTTTTTTTTAAAGAGAGAAATTAATACTTAAAACGGAATAATGAAATAATTGCTTTAGATTGGGGAGAAGAAAGGGCGAAATACGTTCAAGACCGATAATAAAGAATTAGAAAAATTATTTTTTCTAGTTTTTAAAGAGAGAAATCAATACTTAAAACGGACGTTCAAGACCAATAATACAGAATTAGAAAATGATTTTTTTTTTTTAAAGAGAGAAATTCAATACTAAAACGGCATAATAGAAACAACAATTGTGTTCTGTTTAATGTTGCTGAGATTAAAGGTGAGTCTGTTCTGTAAATTACAAAAGAAATAATTTTGAATTGTGGAATAGTTTTAAAAGATTCTTCTATAAACATTTGCTTTAGATTGAAGAGTAGAAAGGGCGAAACACGTTTAAGACCGTAAATACAGAATTAGAAAATTATTATTTTTTTAAAGAGAGAAATTCAATACTTAAAACGGCATAATAGAAAAAACAATTGTGTTCTGGTCAATGTTCCTGAGATTGACGGTGAGTCTGTTCTGGAAAACACAAAAGTCATAATTTCGAATTGTGGAATAGTTTTAAAAGATTCATCTATAAACAATTTCTTTAGATTTGGGAGAAGAAAGGGCGAAACACGTTCAAGACCGATAATACAAAATTAGAAAATGAAATTTTTTTTTTAAAGAGAGAAATCAATATTTCTTAAAACGGCATAATAGAAAAAACAATTGTGTTCTGGCGAAACACATGCAAGACCGACAATACAGAATTAGAAAATAAAATTTTTTTTTTTAAAGAGAGAAACATTACTTAAAACGGCATAATGGAAAAATCAATTGTGTTCTGTTTAATGTTCCTGAGATTGACGGGGAGTCTGTTCTGGAAAACACAAAAGAAATAATTTCGAATTGTGGAATAGTTTTAAAATAGTCTTCTATATACAATTGCTTTAGATTGGAGAGCAGAAAGGGCGAAACACGTTCAAGACCGATAATAAAGAATCAGAAAAATATTTTTTTTTTTAAAGATAGAAATTCAATACTTAAAACGGCATAATGGAATAAAGAATTGTGTTCTGATCAATGTTCCTGAGATTGACGGGGAGTCTGTTCTGGAAAACACAATAGTAATAATTTTGAATTGTGGAATAGTTTTAAAAGATTCTTCGATAAACAATTGCTTTAGATTGGGAAGAAGAAAGGGCAAAACACGTTCAAGACCGATAATAAAGAATTAGAAAATGAAATTATTTTTTTAAAGAGAGAAATCAATACTTAAAACGGCATAATGGAAAAAACAATTGTGTTCTGGCGAAACACGTTCAAGACCGATAATACAGAATTAGAAAAATTATTTTTTTTAGTTTTAGAAAAGAGAAATCGATACTTAAAACGGACGTTCAAGACCAATAATACAGAATTAGAAAATGAAATTTTCTTTTTAAAGAGAGAAACAATACTTAAAACGGCATAATGGAATAAAGAATTGTGTTCTGATCAATGTTCCCGAGATTGACGGGGAGTCTGTTCAGGGAAAACACAAAAGTAATTATTTCGAATTGTGGAATAGTTTTAAAAGATTCTTCTATACACAATTGCTTTTGATTAGGGAGAAGAAACGGCGAAACACGTTCAAGACCGATAATACAAAATTAGAAAATGAAATTTTTTTTTAAAGAGAGAAATCAATACTTCTTAAAACGGCATAATAGAAAAAACAATTGTGCTCTGGCGAAACACGTTCAAGACCGACAATCCAGAATTAGAAAATGAAATTTTTTTTTTTAAAGAGAGAAACATTACTTAAAACGGCATAATGGAAAAATCAGTTGTGTTCTGTTTAATGTTCCTGATATTGACGGGGAGTCTGTTCTGGAAAACACAATAGTAATAATTTTGAAATGTGGAATAGTTTTAAAAGATTCTTCGATAAACAATTGCTTTAGATTGGAGAGCAGAAAGGGCGAAACACGTTTAAGACCGATAATAAAGAATCAGAAAAATAATTTTTTTTTAAAGATAGAAATTCAATACTTAAAACGGCATAATGGAATAAAGAATTGTGTTCTGATCAATGTTCCTGAGATTGACGGGGAGTCTGTTCTGGAAAACACAATAGTAATAATTTTGAATTGTGGAATAGTTTTAAAAGATTCTTCGATAAACAATTGCTTTAGATTGGGAAGAAGAAAGGGCAAAACACGTTCAAGACCGATAATAAAGAATCAGAAAATGAATTTTTTTTTTAAAGAGAGAAATTAATACTTAAAACGGAATAATGAAATAATTGCTTTAGATTGGGGAGAAGAAAGGGCGAAATACGTTCAAGACCGATAATACAGAATTAGAAAAATTATTTTTTCTAGTTTTTAAAGAGAGAAATCAATACTTAAAACGGACGTTCAAGACCAATAATACAGAATTAGAAAATGATTTTTTTTTTTTAAAGTGAGAAATTCAATACTTAAAACGGCATAATAGAAACAACAATTGTGTTCTGTTTAATGTTGCTGAGATTAAAGGTAAGTCTGTTCTGGAAATCACAAAAGAAATAATTTCGAATTGTAGAGTACTTTTAAAAGATTCTTCTATAAACATTTGCTTTAGATTGGGGAGTAGAAAGGGCGAAACACGTTTAAGACCGTAAATACAGAATTAGAAAATTATTATTTTTTTTAAGAGAGAAATTCAATACTTAAACGGGAAAATAGAAAAAACAATTGTGTTCTGGTCAATGTTCCTGAGATTGACGGTAAGTCTGTTCTGGAAAACACAAAAGTCATAATTTCAAATTGTGGAATAGTTTTAAAAGATTCATCTATAAACAATTTCTTTAGATTTGGGAGAATAAAGGGCGAAACACGTTCAAGACCGATAATACAATATTAGAAAATGAAATTTTTTTTTTAAAGAGAGAAATCAATACTTCTTAAAACGGCATAGTAGAAAAAACAATTGTGTTCTGGCGAAACAAGTGCAAGACCGACAATACAGAATTAGAAAATGAAATTTTTTTTTTAAAGAGAGAAACATTACTTAAAACGGCATAATGGAAAAATCAATTGTGTTCTGTTTAATGTTCCTGAGATTGACGGGGAGTCTGTTCTGGAAATCACAAAAGAAATAGTTTTGAATTGTGGAATAGTTTTAAAAGATTCTTCGATAAACAAGTGCTTTAGATTGGGGAGAAGAAAGGGCGAAACACGTTTAAGACCGTAAATACAGAATTAGAAAATTATTATTTTTTTAAAGAGAGAAATTCAATACTTAAAACGTCATAATAAAAAAAACAATTGTGTTCTGGTCAATGTTCCTGAGATTGACGGGGAGTCTGTTCTGGAAAACACAAAAGTAATTAAATCGAATTGTGGAATAGTTTTAAAAGATTCTTCGATAAACAACTGCTTTAGATTGGGGGGAAGAAAGGGCAAAACCCGTAAAAGACCGATAATACAGAATTAGAAAATGAAATTATTTTTTTAAAGAGAGAAATCAATACTTAAAACGGCATAATGGAAAAAACAATTGTGTTCTGGCGAAACACGTTCAAGACCGATAATACAGAATTAGAAAAATTATTTTTTTTAGTTTTAGAAAAGAGAAATCGATACTTAAAACGGACGTTCAAGACCAATAATACAGAATTAGAAAATGAAATTTTCTTTTTAAAGAGAGAAACAATACTCAAAACGGCATAATGGAAAAAACAATTGTGTTCTGTTTAACGTTCCTGAGATTAAAGGTGAGTCTGTTCTGGAAATCACAAAAGAAATGATTTCGAATTGTGGAATAGTTTTAAAAGATTCTTCTATATACAATTGCTTTTGATTGGGGAGAAGAAAGGGCGAAACACGTTCAAGACCGATAATACAGAATTAGAAAAAAAAATGTTTTTTTTAAAGAGAGAAATTCAATACTTAAAACGGCATAATAGAAACAACAATTGTGTTCTGTTTAATGTTGCTGAGATTAAAGGTAAGTCTGTTCTGGAAATCACAAAAGAAATAATTTCGAATTGTAGAGTACTTTTAAAAGATTCTTCTATAAACATTTGCTTTAGATTGGGGAGTAGAAAGGGCGAAACACGTTTAAGACCGTAAATACAGAATTAGAAAATTATTATTTTTTTTAAGAGAGAAATTCAATACTTAAAACGGCATAATAGAAAAAACAATTGTGTTCTGGTCAATGTTCCTGAGATTGACGGTGAGTCTGTTCTGGAAAACACAAAAGTCATAATTTCAAATTGTGGAATAGTTTTAAAAGATTCATCTATAAACAATTTCTTTAGATTTGGGAGAATAAATGGCGAAACACGTTCAAGACCGATAATACAATATTAGAAAATGAAATTTTTTTTTTAAAGAGAGAAATCAATACTTCTTAAAACGGCATAGTAGAAAAAACAATTGTGTTCTGGCGAAACAAGTGCAAGACCGACAATACAGAATTAGAAAATGAAATTTTTTTTTTTAAAGAGAGAAACATTACTTAAAACGGCATAATGGAATAATCAATTGTGTTCTGTTTAATGTTCCTGAAGTTGACGGGGAGTCTGTTCTGGAAATCACAAAAGAAATAGTTTTGAATTGTGGAATAGTTTTAAAAGATTCTTCGATAAACAAGTGCTTTAGATTGGGGAGAAGAAAGGGCGAAACACGTTTAAGACCGTAAATACAGAATTAGAAAATTATTATTTTTTTAAAGAGAGAAATTCAATACTTAAAACGTCATAATAGAAAAAACAATTGTGTTCTGGTCAATGTTCCTGAGATTGACGGGGAGTCTGTTCTGGAAAACACAAAAGTAATTAAATCGAATTGTGGAATAGTTTTAAAAGATTCTTCGATAAACAACTGCTTTAGATTGGGGGGAAGAAAGGGCAAAACACGTAAAAGACCGATAATACAGAATTAGAAAATGAAATTATTTTTTTAAAGAGAGAAATCAATACTTAAAACGGCATAATGGAAAAAACAATTGTGTTCTGGCGAAACACGTTCAAGACCGATAATACAGAATTAGAAAAATTATTTTTTTTAGTTTTAGAAAAGAGAAATCGATACTTAAAACGGACGTTCAAGACCAATAATACAGAATTAGAAAATGAAATTTTCTTTTTAAAGAGAGAAACAATACTTAAAACGGCATAATGGAATAAAGAATTGTGTTCTGATCAATGTTCCCGAGATTGACGGGGAGTCTGTTCAGGGAAAACACAAAAGTAATTATTTCGAATTGTGGAATAGTTTTAAAAGATTCTTCTATACACAATTGCTTTTGATTAGGGAGAAGAAACGGCGAAACACGTTCAAGACCGATAATACAAAATTAGAAAATGAAATTTTTTTTTAAAGAGAGAAATCAATACTTCTTAAAACGGCATAATAGAAAAAACAATTGTGCTCTGGCGAAACACGTTCAAGACCGACAATCCAGAATTAGAAAATGAAATTTTTTTTTTTTAAAGAGAGAAACATTACTTAAAACGGCATAATGGAAAAATCAGTTGTGTTCTGTTTAATGTTCCTGATATTGACGGGGAGTCTGTTCTGGAAAACACAATAGTAATAATTTTGAAATGTGGAATAGTTTTAAAAGATTCTTCGATAAACAATTGCTTTAGATTGGAGAGCAGAAAGGGCGAAACACGTTCAAGACCGATAATAAAGAATCAGAAAAATAATTTTTTTTTAAAGATAGAAATTCAATACTTAAAACGGCATAATGGAATAAAGAATTGTGTTCTGATCAATGTTCCTGAGATTGACGGGGAGTCTGTTCTGGAAAACACAATAGTAATAATTTTGAATTGTGGAATAGTTTTAAAAGATTCTTCGATAAACAATTGCTTTAGATTGGGAAGAAGAAAGGGCAAAACACGTTCAAGACCGATAATAAAGAATCAGAAAATGAATTTTTTTTTTAAAGAGAGAAATTAATACTTAAAACGGAATAATGAAATAATTGCTTTAGATTGGGGAGAAGAAAGGGCGAAATACGTTCAAGACCGATAATACAGAATTAGAAAAATTATTTTTTCTAGTTTTTAAAGAGAGAAATCAATACTTAAAACGGACGTTCATGACCAATAATACAGAATTAGAAAATGATTTTTTTTTTTTAAAGAGAGAAATTCAATACTTAAAACGGCATAATAGAAACAACAATTGTGTTCTGTTTAATGTTGCTAAGATTAAAGGTGAGTCTGTTCTGGAAATAACAAAAGAAATAATTTCGAATTGTAGAGTACTTTTAAAAGATTCTTCTATATACAATTGCTTTTGATTGGGGGGAAGAAAGGGCGAAACACGTTCAAGACCGATAATACAAAATTAGAAAATGAAATTTTTTTTTAAAGAGAGAAATCAATACTTCTTAAAACGGCATAATAGAAAAAACAATTGTGTTCTGGCGAAACACGTTCAAGACCAATAATACAGAATTAGAAAATGAAATTTTCTTTTTAAAGAGAGAAACAATACTTAAAACGGCATAATGGAAAAAACAATTGTGTTCTGTTTTATGTTCCTGATATTGACGGGGAGTCTGTTCTGGAAAACACAATAGTAATAATTTTAAATTGTGGAATAGTTTTAAAAGATTCTTCGATAACCAATTGCTTTAGATTGGGGAGTAGAAAGGGCGAAACACGTTTAAGACCGTAAATACAGAATTAGAAAATTATTATTTTTTTTAAGAGAGAAATTCAATACTTAAACGGGAAAATAGAAAAAACAATTGTGTTCTGGTCAATGTTCCTGAGATTGACGGTAAGTCTGTTCTGGAAAACACAAAAGTCATAATTTCAAATTGTGGAATAGTTTTAAAAGATTCATCTATAAACAATTTCTTTAGATTTGGGAGAATAAAGGGCGAAACACGTTCAAGACCGATAATACAATATTAGAAAATGAAATTTTTTTTTTAAAGAGAGAAATCAATACTTCTTAAAACGGCATAGTAGAAAAAACAATTGTGTTCTGGCGAAACAAGTGCAAGACCGACAATACAGAATTAGAAAATGAAATTTTTTTTTTAAAGTGAGAAACATTACTTAAAACGGCATAATGGAAAAATCAATTGTGATCTGTTTAATGTTCCTGAGATTGACGGGGAGTCTGTTCTGGAAATCACAAAAGAAATAGTTTTGAATTGTGGAATAGTTTTAAAAGATTCTTCGATAAACAAGTGCTTTAGATTGGGGAGAAGAAAGGGCGAAACACGTTTAAGACCGTAAATACAGAATTAGAAAATTATTATTTTTTTAAAGAGAGAAATTCAATACTTAAAACGTCATAATAGAAAAAACAATTGTGTTCTGGCGAAACACGTTCAAGACCGATAATACAGAATTAGAAAAATTATTTTTTTTAGTTTTAGAAAAGAGAAATCGATACTTAAAACGGACGTTCAAGACCAATAATACAGAATTAGAAAATGAAATTTTCTTTTTAAAGAGAGAAACAATACTCAAAACGGCATAATGGAAAAAACAATTGTGTTCTGTTTAACGTTCCTGAGATTAAAGGTGAGTCTGTTCTGGAAATCACAAAAGAAATGATTTCGAATTGTGGAATAGTTTTAAAAGATTCTTCTATATACAATTGCTTTTGATTGGGGAGAAGAAAGGGCGAAACACGTTCAAGACCGATAATACAGAATTAGAAAATGAAATGTTTTTTTTAAAGAGAGAAATCAATACTTCTTAAAACGGCATAATAGAAAAAACAATTGTGTTCTGATCAATGTTCCCGAGATTGACGGGGAGTCTGTTCTGGAAAACACAAAAGTAATTATTTCGAATTGTAGAGTACTTTTAGAAGATTCTTCTATAAACATTTGCTTTAGATTGGGGAGTAGAAAGGGCGAAACACGTTTACGACCGTAAATACAGAATTTGAAAATTATTTTTTTTTTAATGAGAGAAATTCAATACTTAAAACGGCATAATGGAAAAAACAATTGTGTTCTGTTTAATGTTCCTGAGATTAAAGGTGAGTCTGTTCTGGAAATCACAAAAGAAATAATTTCGAATTGTAGAGTACTTTTAAAATATTCTTCTATAAACATTTGCTTTAGATTGGGGAGTAGAAAGGGCGAAAAACGTTTACGACCGTAAATACAGAATTAGAAAATTATTTTTTTTTTAAAGAGAGAAATTCAATACTTAAAACGGCATAATGGAATAAAGAATTGTGTTCTGATCAATGTTCCCGAGATTGACGGGGAGTCTGTTCAGGGAAAACACAAAAGTAATTATTTCGAATTGTGGAATAGTTTTAAAAGATTCTTCTATATACAATTGCTTTTGATTGGGGAGATGAAAGGGCGAAACACGTTCAAGACCGATAATACAAATTTAGAAAATGAAATTTTTTTTTAAAGAGAGAAATCAATACTTCTTAAAACGGCATAATAGAAAAAACAATTGTGTTCTGGCGAAACACGTTTAAGACCGTAAATACAGAATTAGAAAATAATTTTTTTTTTAAAGAGAGAAATTCAATACTTAAAACGGCATAATGGAAAAAACAATTGTGTTCTGGTCAATGTTCCTGAGATTGACGGGGAGTCTGTTCTGGAAAACACAAAAGTAATTATTTCGAATTGTGGAATAGTTTTAAAAGATTCTTCTATATACAATTGCTTTTGATTGGGGAGAAGAAAGGGCGAAACACGTTCAAGACCGATAATACAAAATTAGAAAATGAAATTTTTTTTTTAAAGAGAGAAATCAATACTTCTTAAAACGGCATAATAGAAAAAACAATTGTGTTCTGGCGAAACACGTTCAGGACCGACAATACAGAATTAGAAAATGAAATTTTTTTTTTTAAAGAGAGAAACATTACTTAAAACGGCATAATGGAAAAATCAATTGTGTTCCTTTTAATGTTCCTGAGATTGACGGGGAGTCTGTTCTGGAAAACACAATAGTAATAATTTTTAATTGTGGAATAGTTTTAAAAGATTCTTCGATAAAAAATTGCTTTAGATTGGGGAGAAGAAAGGGCAAAACACGTTCAAGACCGATAATAAAGAATCAGAAAAAGGAATTTTTTTTTAAAGAGAGAAATTAATACTTAAAACGGAATAATGAAATAATTGCTTTAGATTGGGGAGAAGAAAGGGCGAAATACGTTCAAGACCGATAATACAGAATTAGAAAAATTATTTTTTTTAGTTGTTAAAGAGAGAAATCAATACTTAAAACGGACGTTCAAGACCAAAAATACAGAATTAGAAAATGATTTTTTTTTTTTAAAGAGAGAAATTCAATACTTAAAACGGCATAATAGAAACAACAATTGTGTTCTGTTTAATGTTGCTGAGATTAAAGGTGAGTCTATTCTGGAAATCACAAAAGAAATAATTTCGAATTGTAGAGTACTTTTAAAAGATTCTTCTATAAACATTTGCTTTAGATTGGGGAGTAGAAAGGGCGAAACACGTTTAAGACCGTAAATACAGAATTAGAAAATTATTTTTTTTTTAAAGAGAGAAATTCAATACTTAAAACGGCATAATGGAAAAAACAATTGTGTTCTGTTTAATGTTGCTGAGATTAAAGGTGAGTCTGTTCTGGAAATCACAAAAGAAATAATTTCGAATTGTGGAATAGTTTTAAAAGATTCTTCTATATACAATTGCTTTTGATTGGGGAGAAGATAGGGCGAAACACGTTCAAGACCGATAATAAAGAATCTGAAAATGAATTTTTTTTTTTAAAGAGAGAAATCAATACTTCTTAAAACGGCATAATAGAAAAAACAATTGTGTTGTGGCGAAACACGTTCATGACCGACAATACAGATTTAGAAAATGAAATTTTTTTTTTTAAAGAGAGAAACATTACTTAAAACGGCATAATGGAAAAAACAATTGTGTTCTGGTCAATGTTCCTAAGATTGACGGGGAGTCTGTTCTGGAAAACAAAAAAGAAATAATTTTGAATTGTAGAGTACTTTTATAAGATTCTTCTATAAACATTTGCTTTAGATTGGGGAGTAGAAAGGGCGAAACACGTTCAAGACCGATAATACAGAATTAGAAAAATTCTTTTTTTTAGTTTTTAAAGAGAGAAATCAATACTTAAAACGGACGTTCAAGACCAATAATACAGAATTAGAAAATGATTTTTTTTTTTAAAGAGTGAAATTCAATACTTAAAACGGCATAATAGAAACAACAATTGTGTTCTGTTTAATGTTGCTGAGATTAAAGGTGAGTCTGTTCTGGAAATCACAAAAGAAATAATTTCGAATTGTAGAGTACTTTTATAAGATTCTTCTATAAACATTTGCTTTAGATTGGGGAGTAGAAAGGGCGAAACACGTTTAGGACCGTAAATACAGAATTAGAAAATTAATTTTTTTTTTAAGAGAGAAATTCAATACTTAAAACGGCATAATGGAAAAAACAATTGTGTTCTGGTCAATGTTCCTGAGATTGACGGGGAGTCTGTTCTGGAAAACACAAAAGTAATTATTTCGAATTGTGGAATAGTTTTAAAAGATTCTTCGATAAACAATTGCTTTAGATTGGGGAGAAGAAAGGGCAAAAGACGTAAAAGAGCAATAATACAGAATTAGAAAATGAATTTTTTTTTTTAAAGAGAGAAATCAATACTTAAAAAGGCATAATGGAAAAATCAATTGTGTTCTGTTTAATGTTCCTGAGATTGACGGGGAGTCTGTTCTGGAAAACACAAAAGAAATAATTTCGAATTGTGGAATAGTTTTAAAAGAGTCTTCTATATACAATTGCTTTAGATTGGGGAGAAGAAAGTGCGAAATACGTTCAAGACCGATAATAAAGAATCAGAAAATGAATTTTTTTTTTAAAGAGAGAAATTAATACTTAAAACGGAATAATGAAATAATTGCTTTAGATTGGGGAGAAGAAAGGATGAAATACGTTCAAGACCGATAATACAGAATTAGAAAAATTATTTTTTTTAGTTTTTAAAGAGAGAAATCAATACTCAAAACGGACGTTCAAGACCAATAATACAGAATTAGAAAATGATTTTTTTTTTTAAAGAGAGAAATTCAATACTTAAAACGGCATAATAGAACCAACAATTGTGTTCTGTTTAATGTTCCTGAGATTGAAGGCGAGTCTGTTCTGGAAAACACAAAAGAAATAATTTCGAATTGTAGAGTACTTTTATAAGATTTTTCTATAAACATTTGCTTTAGATTGGGGAGTAGAAAGGGCGAAACACGTTTAGGACTGTAAATAAAGAATTAGAAATTTATTTTTTTTTTTAAGAGAGAAATTCAATACTTAAAACGGCATAATGGAAAAAACAAATGTTTTCTGGCGAAAAACGGTCAAGACCGATAATACAGAATTAGAAAAATTATTTTTTTTAGTTTTTAAAGAGAGAAATCGATACTTAAAACGGACGTTCAAGACCAATAATACAGAATTAGAAAATGAAAATTTCTTTTTAAAGAGAGAAACAATACTTAAAACGGCATAATGGAAAAAACAATTGTGTTCTGTTTAATGTTGCTGAGATTGAAGGTGAGTCTGTTCTGGAAATCACAAAAGAAATAATTTCGAATTGTAGAGTACTTTTAAAAGATTCTTCGATAAACAATTGCTTTAGATTGGGGGGAAGAAAGGGCAAAACACGTAAAAGACCGATAATACAGAATTAGAAAATGAAATTTTTTTTTTAAAGAGAGAAACAATACTTAAAACGGCATAATGGAAAAAACAATTGTGTTCTGTTTAATGTTCCTGAGATTAAAGGTGAGTCTGTTCTGGAAATCACGAAAGAAATAATTTCGAATTGTGGAATAGTTTTAAAAGAGTCTTCTATATACAATTGCTTTAGATTGGGGAGAAGAAAGGGCGAAATACGTTCAAGACCGATAATACAGAATTAGATAAATTCTTTTTTTTAGTTTTTAAAGAGAGAAATCAATACTTAAAACGGACGTTCAAGACCAATAATACAGAATTAGAAAATGAAAATTTCTTTTTAAAGAGAGAAACAATACTTAAAACGGCATAATGGAAAAAACAATTGTGTTCTGTTTAATGTTCCTGAGATTGAAGGCGAGTCTGTTCTGGAAAACACAAAAGAAATAATTTCGAATTGTGGAATAGTTTTAAAAGATTCTTCTATATACAATTGCTTTAGATAGGGGAGAAGAAAGGGCAAAACACGTTCAAGACCGATAATACAGAATTAGAAAATGTATTTTTTTTAGTTTTTAAAGAGAGAAATCAATACTTAAAACGGACGTTTAAGACCGTAAATACAGAATTAGAAAATTATTTAGTTTTTAAAGAGAGAAATCGATACTTATAACGGACGTTTAAGACCAATAATACAAAATTATAAAATGAAATGTTTTTTTTAAAGAGAGAAATCAATACTTCTTAAAACGTCATAATAGAAAAAACAATTGTGTTCTGATTAATGTTGCTGAGATTAAAGGTGAGTCTGTTCTGGAAAACACAAAAGTCATAATTTCGAATTGTGGATTAGTTTTAAAAGATTCATCTATAAACAATTTCTTTAGATTTGGGAGAAGAAAGGGCGAAACACGTTCAAGACCGATAATACAAAATTAGAAAATGTAATTTTTTTTTTAAAGAGAGAAATCAATACTTCTTAAAACGGCATAATAGAAAAAACAATTGTGTTCTGGCGAAACACGTTCAAGACCAATAATAATGAATTAGAAAAATTATTTTTTTTAGTTTTTAAAGAGAGAAATAAAAACTTAAAACGGACGTTCAAGACCAATAATACAGCATTAGAAAATGATTTTTTTTTTTTAAAGAGAGAAATTCAATACTTAAAACGGCATAATAGGAACAACAATTGTGTTCTGTTTAATGTTGCTGAGATTAAAGGTGAGTAAGTTCTGGAAATCACACTTAAAATGGCATAATAGAAACAACAATTGTGTTCTGTTTAATGTTGCTGAGATTAAAGGTGAGGGAGTGTGTTCTGGAAAACATAAAAGAATAAATTTTGGAATTTTTTTTTTAAAGAGTGAAATTTAATACTTAAAACGGCATAATGGAAAAAACAATTGTGTTCTGGTCAATGTTCCTGAGATTGACGGTGAGTCTGTTCTGGAAAACACAAAAGTCATAATTTCGAATTGTGGAATAGTTTTAAAAGATTCATCTATAAACAATTTCTTTAGATTTGGTAGAAGAAAGGGCGAAACACGTTCAAGACCCATAATACAAAATTAGATAATGAAATTTTTTTTTTAAGAGAGAAACATTACTTAAAACGGCATAATGGAAAAATCAATTGTGTTCTGTTTAATGTTCCTGAGATTGACGGGGAGTCTGTTCTGGAAAACCCAAAAGAAATAATTTCGAATTGTGGAATAGTTTTAAAAGAGTCTTCTATATACAATTGCTTTAGATTGGGGAGCAGAAAGGGCGAAACACGTTCAAGACCGATAATAAAGAATCTGAAAATGAAATTTTTTTTTTAAAGAGAGAAATTAATACTTAAAACGGAATAATGAAATAATTGCTTTAGATTGGGGAGAAGAAAGGGCGAAATACGTTCAAGACCGATAATACAGAATTAGTAAAAATTATTTTTTTTAGTATTTAAAGAGAGAAATCAATACTTAAAACGGACGTTCAAGACCAATAATACAGAATTAGAAAATGATTTTTTTTTTTTAAAGAGAGAAATTCAATGATTAAAACGGCATAATAGAAACAACAATTGTGTTCTGTTTAATGTTGCTGAGATTAAAGGTGAGTCTGTTCTGGAAATCACAAAAGAAATAATTTCGAATTGTAGAGTAATTTTATAAGATTCTTCTATAAACATTTGCTTTAGTTTGGGGAGTAGAAAGGGCGAAACACGTTTAAGACCGTAAATACAGAATTAGAAAATTATTTTTTTTTTAAGAGAGAAATTCAATACTTAAAACGGCATAATGGAAAAAACAATTGTGTTCTGGTCAATGTTCCTGAGATTGACGGGGAGTCTGTTCTGGAAAACACAAAAGTAATTATTTCGAATTGTGGAATAGTTTTAAAAGATTCTTCTATACACAATTGCTTTTGATTGGGGAGAAGAAAGGGCAACACGTTCAAGACCGATAATACAAAATTATAAAATGAAATTTTTATTTTAAAGAGAGAAATCAATACTTCTTAAAACGGCATAATAGAAAAAACAATTGTGTTCTGGCGAAACACGTTCAAGACCGACAATACAGAATTAGAAAATGAAATTTTTTTTTTTAAAGAGAGAAACATTACTTAAAACGGCATAATGGAAAAATCAATTGTGTTCTGTTTAATGTTCCTGAGATTGACGGGGAGTCTGATCTGGAAAACACAAAAGAAATAATTTCGAATTGTGGAATAGTTTTAAAAGAGTCTTCTATATACAATTGCTTTAGATTGGGGAGCAGAAAGGGCGAAACACGTTCAAGACCGATAATAAAGAATCTGAAAATGAATTTTTTTTTTTAAAGAGAGAAATTAATACTTAATACGGAATACTGAAATAATTGCTTTAGATTGGGGAGAAGAAATGGCGAAATACGTTCAAGACCGATAATAAAGAATCAGAAAAAGAATTTTTTTTTTAAAGAGAGAAATTAATACTTAAAACGGAATAATGAAATAATTGCTTTAGATTGGGGAGAAGAAAGGGCGAAATACGTTCAAGACCGATAATACAGAATTAGAAAAATTATTTTTTTTAGTTTTTAAAGAGAGAAATCAATACTTAAAACGGACGTTCAAGACCAATAATACAGAATTAGAAAATGATTTTTTTTTTTTTAAAGAGAGAAATTCAATACTTAAAACGGCATAATAGAAACAACAATTGTGTTCTGTTTAATGTTGCTGAGATTAAAGGTGAGTCTGTTCTGGAAATCACAAAAGAAATAATTTCGAATTGTAGAGTACTTTTATAAGATTCTTCTATAAACATTTGCTTTAGATTGGGGAGTAGAAAGGGCGAAACACGTTTAGGACCGTAAATACAGAATTAGAAAATTATTTTTTTTTTTAAGAGAGAAATTCAATACTTAAAACGGCATAATGGAAAAAACAATTGTGTTCTGGTCAATGTTCCTGAGATTGACGGGGAGTCTGTTCTGGAAAACACAAAAGTAATTATTTCGAATTGTGGAATAGTTTTAAAAGATTCTTCTATACACAATTGCTTTTGATTGGGGAGAAGAAAGGGCAACACGTTCAAGACCGATAATACAAAATTAGAAAATGAAATTTTTTTTTTAAAGCGAGAAATCAATACTTCTTAAAACGGCATAATAGAAAAAGTAATTGTGTTCTGGCGAAACACGTTCAAGACCGATAATACAGAATTAGAAAAATTATTTTTTTTAGTTTTTAAAGAGAGAAATCGATACTTAAAACGGACGTTCAAGACCAATAATACAGAATTAGAAAATGAAATTTTCTTTTTAAAGAGAGAAACAATACTTAAAACGGCATAATGGAAAAAACAATTGTGTTCTGTTTAATGTTCCTGAGATTGAAGGCGAGTCTGTTCTGGAAAACACAAAAGAAATAATTTCGAAAATTTAATTAGAAAATGTAATTTTTTTTTTAAAGAGAGAAATCAATACTTCTTAAAACGGCATAATAGAAAAAACAATTGTCTTCTGGCGAAACACGTTCAAGACCGACAATACAGAATTAGAAAATGAAATTTTTTTTTTTAAAGAGAGAAACATTACTTAAAACGGCATAATGGAAAAATCAATTGTGTTCTGTTTAATGTTCCTGAGATTGACGGGGAGTCTGTTCTGGAAAACACAAAAGAAATAATTTCGAATTGTGGAATAGTTTTAAAAGAGTCTTCTATATACAATTGCTTTAGATTGGGGAGAAGAAAGGGCGAAATACGTTCAAGACCGATAATAAAGAATCAGAAAATGAATTTTTTTTTTAAAGAGAGAAATTAATACTTAAAACGGAATAATGAAATAATTGCTTTAGATTGGGGAGAAGAAAGGGCGAAATACGTTCAAGACCGATAATACAGAATTAGAAAAATTATTTTTTTTTTTTAAAGAGAGAAATTCAATACTTAAAACGGCATAATAGAAACAACAATTGTGTTCTGGCGAAAAACGTTCAAGACCGATAGTACAGAATTAGAAAAATTATTTTTTTTAGTTTTTAAAGAGATAAATCGATACTTAAAACGGACGTTCAAGACCAATAATACAGAATTAGAAAATGAAATTTTCTTTTTAAAGAGAGAAACAATACTTAAAACGGCATTATGGAAAAAACAATTGTGTTCTGTTTAATGTTCCTGAGATTGAAGGCGAGTCTGTTCTGGAAAACACAAAAGTAATTATTTCGAATTGTGGAATAGTTTTAAAAGATTCTTCTATACACAATTGCTTTTGATTGGGGAGAAGAAAGGGCAACACGTTCAAGACCGATAATACAAAATTATAAAATGAAATTTTTATTTTAAAGAGAGAAATCAATACTTCTTAAAACGGCATAATAGAAAAAACAATTGTGTTCTGGCGAAACACGTTCAAGACCGACAATACAGAATTAGAAAATGAAATTTTTTTTTTTAAAGAGAGAAACATTACTTAAAACGGCATAATGGAAAAATCAATTGTGTTCTGTTTAATGTTCCTGAGATTGACGGGGAGTCTGATCTGGAAAACACAAAAGAAATAATTTCGAATTGTGGAATAGTTTTAAAAGAGTCTTCTATATACAATTGCTTTAGATTGGGGAGCAGAAAGGGCGAAACACGTTCAAGACCGATAATAAAGAATCTGAAAATGAATTTTTTTTTTTAAAGAGAGAAATTAATACTTAAAACGGAATACTGAAATAATTGCTTTAGATTGGGGAGAAGAAATGGCGAAATACGTTCAAGACCGATAATAAAGAATCAGAAAAAGAATTTTTTTTTTAAAGAGAGAAATTAATACTTAAAACGGAATAATGAAATAATTGCTTTAGATTGGGGAGAAGAAAGGGCGAAATACGTTCAAGACCGATAATACAGAATTAGAAAAATTATTTTTTTTAGTTTTTAAAGAGAGAAATCAATACTTAAAACGGACGTTCAAGACCAATAATACAGAATTAGAAAATGATTTTTTTTTTTTTTAAAGAGAGAAATTCAATACTTAAAACGGCATAATAGAAACAACAATTGTGTTCTGTTTAATGTTGCTGAGATTAAAGGTGAGTCTGTTCTGGAAATCACAAAAGAAATAATTTCGAATTGTAGAGTACTTTTATAAGATTCTTCTATAAACATTTGCTTTAGATTGGGGAGTAGAAAGGGCGAAACACGTTTAGGACCGTAAATACAGAATTAGAAAATTATTTTTTTTTTTAAGAGAGAAATTCAATACTTAAAACGGCATAATGGAAAAAACAATTGTGTTCTGGTCAATGTTCCTGAGATTGACGGGGAGTCTGTTCTGGAAAACACAAAAGTAATTATTTCGAATTGTGGAATAGTTTTAAAAGATTCTTCTATACACAATTGCTTTTGATTGGGGAGAAGAAAGGGCAACACGTTCAAGACCGATAATACAAAATTAGAAAATGAAATTTTTTTTTTAAAGCGAGAAATCAATACTTCTTAAAACGGCATAATAGAAAAAGTAATTGTGTTCTGGCGAAACACGTTCAAGACCGATAATACAGAATTAGAAAAATTATTTTTTTTAGTTTTTAAAGAGAGAAATCGATACTTAAAACGGACGTTCAAGACCAATAATACAGAATTAGAAAATGAAATTTTCTTTTTAAAGAGAGAAACAATACTTAAAACGGCATAATGGAAAAAACAATTGTGTTCTGTTTAATGTTCCTGAGATTGAAGGCGAGTCTGTTCTGGAAAACACAAAAGAAATAATTTCGAAAATTTAATTAGAAAATGTAATTTTTTTTTTAAAGAGAGAAATCAATACTTCTTAAAACGGCATAATAGAAAAAACAATTGTCTTCTGGCGAAACACGTTCAAGACCGACAATACAGAATTAGAAAATGAAATTTTTTTTTTTAAAGAGAGAAACATTACTTAAAACGGCATAATGGAAAAATCAATTGTGTTCTGTTTAATGTTCCTGAGATTGACGGGGAGTCTGTTCTGGAAAACACAAAAGAAATAATTTCGAATTGTGGAATAGTTTTAAAAGAGTCTTCTATATACAATTGCTTTAGATTGGGGAGAAGAAAGGGCGAAATACGTTCAAGACCGATAATAAAGAATCAGAAAATGAATTTTTTTTTTAAAGAGAGAAATTAATACTTAAAACGGAATAATGAAATAATTGCTTTAGATTGGGGAGAAGAAAGGGCGAAATACGTTCAAGACCGATAATACAGAATTAGAAAAATTATTTTTTTTTTTTAAAGAGAGAAATTCAATACTTAAAACGGCATAATAGAAACAACAATTGTGTTCTGGCGAAAAACGTTCAAGACCGATAGTACAGAATTAGAAAAATTATTTTTTTTAGTTTTTAAAGAGAGAAATCGATACTTAAAACGGACGTTCAAGACCAATAATACAGAATTAGAAAATGAAATTTTCTTTTTAAAGAGAGAAACAATACTTAAAACGGCATTATGGAAAAAACAATTGTGTTCTGTTTAATGTTCCTGAGATTGAAGGCGAGTCTGTTCTGGAAAACACAAAAGAAATAATTTCGAAAATTTAATTAGAAAATGTAATTTTTTTTTTAAAGAGAGAAATCAATACTTCTTAAACCGGCATAATAGAAAAAACAATTGTGTTCTGGCGAAACACGTTCAAGACCGACAATACAGAATTAGAAAATGAAATTATTTTTTTTAAAGAGAGAAACATTACTTAAAACGGCATAATGGAAAAATCAATTGTGTTCTGTTTAATGTTCCTGAGATTGACGGGGAGTCTGTTCTGGAAAACACAAAAGAAATAATTTCGAATTGTGGAATAGTTTTAAAAGAATCTTCTATATACAATTGCTTTAGATTGGGGAGAAGAAAGGGCGAAATACGTTCAAGACCGATAATAAAGAATCAGAAAATGAATTTTTTTTAGTTTTTAAAGAGAGAAATCAATACTTAAAACGGACGTTCAAGACCAATAATACATAATTAGAAAATGATTTTTTTTTTTTAAAGAGAGAAATTCAATGCTTAAAACGGCATAATAGAAACAACAATTGTGTTCTGTTTAATGTTGCTGAGATTAAAGGTGAGGGAGTGTGTTCTGGAAAACATAAAAGAATAAATTTTGGAATTTTTTTTTTAAAGAGTGAAATTTAATACTTAAAACGGCATAATGGAAAAAACAATTGTGTTCTGGTCAATGTTCCTGAGATTGACGGTGAGTCTGTTCTGGAAAACACAAAAGTCATAATTTCGAATTGTGGAATAGTTTTAAAAGATTCATCTATAAACAATTTCTTTAGATTTGATAGAAGAAAGGGCGAAACACGTTCAAGACCCATAATACAAAATTAGATAATGAAATTTTTTTTTTAAGAGAGAAACATTACTTAAAACGGCATAATGGAAAAAACAATTGTGTTCTGGTCAATGTTCCTGAGATTGACGGGGAGTCTGTTCTGGAAAACACAAAAGTAATTATTTCGAATTGTGGAATAGTTTTAAAAGATTCTTCTATACACAATTGCTTTTGATTGGGGAGAAGAAAGGGCAACACGTTCAAGACCGATAATACAAAATTATACAATGAAATTTTTATTTTAAAGAGAGAAATCAATACTTCTTAAAACGGCATAATAGAAAAAACAATTGTGTTCTGGCGAAACACGTTCAAGACCGACAATACAGAATTAGAAAATGAAATTTTTTTTTTTAAAGAGAGAAACATTACTTAAAACGGCATAATGGAAAAATCAATTGTGTTCTGTTTAATGTTCCTGAGATTGACGGGGAGTCTGATCTGGAAAACACAAAAGAAATAATTTCGAATTGTGGAATAGTTTTAAAAGAGTCTTCTATATACAATTGCTTTAGATTGGGGAGCAGAAAGGGCGAAACACGTTCAAGACCGATAATAAAGAATCTGAAAATGAATTTTTTTTTTTAAAGAGAGAAATTAATACTTAAAACGGAATACTGAAATAATTGCTTTAGATTGGGGAGAAGAAATGGCGAAATACGTTCAAGACCGATAATAAAGAATCAGAAAAAGAATTTTTTTTTTAAAGAGAGAAATTAATACTTAAAACGGAATAATGAAATAATTGCTTTAGATTGGGGAGAAGAAAGGGCGAAATACGTTCAAGACCGATAATACAGAATTAGAAAAATTATTTTTTTTAGTTTTTAAAGAGAGAAATCAATACTTAAAACGGACGTTCAAGACCAATAATACAGAATTAGAAAATGATTTTTTTTTTTTTAAAGAGAGAAATTCAATACATAAAACGGCATAATAGAAACAACAATTGTGTTCTGTTTAATGTTGCTGAGATTAAAGGTGAGTCTGTTCTGGAAATCACAAAAGAAATAATTTCGAATTGTAGAGTACTTTTATAAGATTCTTCTATAAACATTTGCTTTAGATTGGGGAGTAGAAAGGGCGAAACACGTTTAGGACCGTAAATACAGAATTAGAAAATTATTTTTTTTTTTAAGAGAGAAATTCAATACTTAAAACGGCATAATGGAAAAAACAATTGTGTTCTGGTCAATGTTCCTGAGATTGACGGGGAGTCTGTTCTGGAAAACACAAAAGTAATTATTTCGAATTGTGGAATAGTTTTAAAAGATTCTTCTATACACAATTGCTTTTGATTGGGGAGAAGAAAGGGCAACACGTTCAAGACCGATAATACAAAATTAGAAAATGAAATTTTTTTTTTAAAGCGAGAAATCAATACTTCTTAAAACGGCATAATAGAAAAAGTAATTGTGTTCTGGCGAAATACGTTCAAGACCGATAATACAGAATTAGAAAAATTATTTTTTTTAGTTTTTAAAGAGAGAAATCGATACTTAAAACGGACGTTCAAGACCAATAATACAGAATTAGAAAATGAAATTTTCTTTTTAAAGAGAGAAACAATACTTAAAACGGCATAATGGAAAAAACAATTGTGTTCTGTTTAATGTTCCTGAGATTGAAGGCGAGTCTGTTCTGGAAAACACAAAAGAAATAATTTCGAAAATTTAATTAGAAAATGTAATTTTTTTTTTAAAGAGAGAAATCAATACTTCTTAAAACGGCATAATAGAAAAAACAATTGTCTTCTGGCGAAACACGTTCAAGACCGACAATACAGAATTAGAAAATGAAATTTTTTTTTTTAAAGAGAGAAACATTACTTAAAACGGCATAATGGAAAAATCAATTGTGTTCTGTTT
This sequence comes from Troilus luridus, assembly GCA_964056705.1. Lineage (NCBI taxonomy): Eukaryota > Metazoa > Arthropoda > Insecta > Hemiptera > Pentatomidae > Troilus > Troilus luridus. The sequence goes on along the minus strand of OZ057412.1, from coordinate 190,105,993 downwards.
AATGTTCCTGAGATTGACGGGGAGTCTGTTCTGGAAAACACAAAAGAAATAATTTCGAATTGTGGAATAGTTTTAAAAGAGTCTTCTATATACAAATGCTTTAGATTGGGGAGAAGAAAGGGCGAAATACGTTCAAGACCGATAATAAAGAATCAGAAAATGAATTTTTTTTTTAAAGAGAGAAATTAATACTTAAAACGGAATAATGAAATAATTGCTTTAGATTGGGGAGAAGAAAGGGCGAAATACGTTCAAGACCGATAATACAGAATTAGAAAAATTATTTTTTTTTTTTAAAGAGAGAAATTCAATACTTAAAACGGCATAATAGAAACAACAATTGTGTTCTGGCGAAAAACGTTCAAGACCGATAGTACAGAATTAGAAAAATTATTTTTTTTAGTTTTTAAAGAGAGAAATCGATACTTAAAACGGACGTTCAAGACCAATAATACAGAATTAGAAAATGAAATTTTCTTTTTAAAGAGAGAAACAATACTTAAAACGGCATAATGGAAAAAACAATTGTGTTCTGTTTAATGTTCCTGAGATTGAAGGCGAGTCTGTTCTGGAAAACACAAAAGAAATAATTTCGAAAATTTAATTAGAAAATGTAATTTTTTTTTTAAAGAGAGAAATCAATACTTCTTAAACCGGCATAATAGAAAAAACAATTGTGTTCTGGCGAAACACGTTCAAGACCGACAATACAGAATTAGAAAATGAAATTATTTTTTTTAAAGAGAGAAACATTACTTAAAACGGCATGATGGAAAAATCAATTGTGTTCTGTTTAATGTTCCTGAGATTGACGGGGAGTCTGTTCTGGAAAACACAAAAGAAATAATTTCGAATTGTGGAATAGTTTTAAAAGAATCTTCTATATACAATTGCTTTAGATTGGGGAGAAGAAAGGGCGAAATACGTTCAAGACCGATAATAAAGAATCAGAAAATGAATTTTTTTTAGTTTTTAAAGAGAGAAATCAATACTTAAAACGGACGTTCAAGACCAATAATACATAATTAGAAAATGATTTTTTTTTTTTAAAGAGAGAAATTCAATACTTAAAACGGCATAATAGAAACAACAATTGTGTTCTGTTTAATGTTGCTGAGATTAAAGGTGAGTCTGTTCTGGAAATCACAAAAGAAATAATTTCGAATTGTAGAGTACTTTTAAAAGAGTCTTCTATATACAATTGCTTTAGATTGGGGAGAAGAAAGGGCGAAATACGTTCAAGACCGATAATACAGAATTAGAAAAATTCTTTTTTTTAGTTTTTAAAGAGAGAAATCAATACTTAAAACGGACGTTCAAGACCAATAATACAGAATTAGAAAATGATTTTTTTTTTTTAAAGAGAGAAATTCAATACTTAAAACGGCATAATAGAAACAACAATTGTGTTCTGTTTAATGTTGCTGAGATTAAAGGTGATTCTGTTCTGGAAATCACAAAAGAAATAATTTCGAATTGTAGAGTACTTTTATAAGATTCTTCTATAAACATTTGCTTTAGATTGGAGAGTAGAAAGGGCGAAACACGTTTAGGACCGTAAATACAGAATTAGAAAATTATTATTTTTTTTAAGAGAGAAATTCAATACTTAAAACGGCATAATGGAAAAAACATGTGTTTTCTGGCGAAAAACGTTCAAGACCGATAATACAGAATTAGAAAAATTATTTTTTTTAGTTTTTAAAGAGAGAAATCGATACTTAAAACGGACGTTCAAGACCAATAATACAGAATTAGAAAATGAAAATTTCTTTTTAAAGAGACAAACAATACTTAAAACGGCATAATGGAAAAAACAATTGTGTTCTGTTTAATGTTCCTGAGATTGAAGGCGAGTCTGTTCTGGAAAACACAAAAGAAATAATTTTGAAAATTTAATTAGAAAATGTAATTTTTTTTTTAAAGAGAGAAATCAATACTTCTTAAACCGGCATAATAGAAAAAACAATTGTGTTCTGGCGAAACACGTTGAAGACCGACAATACAGAATTAGAAAATGAATTTTTTTTTTTTAAAGAGAGAAACATTACTTAAAACGGCATAATGGAAAAATCAATTGTGTTCTGTTTAATGTTCCTGAGATTGACGGGGAGTCTGTTCTGGAAAACACAAAAGAAATAATTTCGAATTGTGGAATAGTTTTAAAAGAGTCTTCTATATACAATTGCTTTAGATTGGGGAGAAGAAAGGGCGAAATACGTTCAAGACCGATAATAAAGAATCAGAAAATGAATTTTTTTTTTAAAGAGAGAAATTAATACTTAAAACGGAATAATGAAATAATTGCTTTAGATTGGGGAGAAGAAAGGGCGAAATACGTTCAAGACCGATAATACAGAATTAGAAAAATTATTTTTTTTAGTTTTTAAAGAGAGAAATCGATACTTAAAACGGACGTTCAAGACCAATAATACAGAATTAGAAAATGATTTTTTTTTTTTAAAGAGAGAAATTCAATACTTAAAACGGCATAATAGAAACAACAATTGTGTTCTGTTTAATGTTGCTGAGATTAAAGGTGAGTCTGTTCTGGAAATCACAAAAGAAATAATTTCGAATTGTAGAGTACTTTTAAAAGATTCTTCGATAAACAATTGCTTTAGATTGGGGGGAAGAAAGGGCAAAACACGTAAAAGACCGATAATACAGAATTAGAAAATGAAATTTTTTTTTAAAGAGAGAAACAATACTTAAAACGGCATAATGGAAAAAACAATTGTGTTCTGTTTAATGTTCCTGAGATTAAAGGTGAGTCTGTTCTGGAAATCACAAAAGAAATAATTTCGAATTGTGGAATAGTTTTAAAAGAGTCTTCTATATACAATTGCTTTAGATTGGGGAGAAGAAAGGGCGAAATACGTTCAAGACCGATAATACAGAATTAGAAAAATTCTTTTTTTTAGTTTTTAAAGAGAGAAATCAATACTTAAAACGGACGTTCAAGACCAATAATACAGAATTAGAAAATGATTTTTTTTTTTTAAAGAGAGAAATTCAATACTTAAAACGGCATAATAGAAACAACAATTGTGTTCTGTTTAATGTTGCTGAGATTAAAGGTGAGTCTGTTCTGGAAATCACAAAAGAAATAATTTCGAATTGTAGAGTACTTTTATAAGATTCTTCTATAAACATTTGCTTTAGATTGGAGAGTAGAAAGGGCGAAACACGTTTAGGACCGTAAATACAGAATTAGAAAATTATTATTTTTTTTAAGAGAGAAATTCAATACTTAAAACGGCATAATGGAAAAAACATGTGTTTTCTGGCGAAAAACGTTCAAGACCGATAATACAGAATTAGAAAAATTATTTTTTTTAGTTTTTAAAGAGAGAAATCGATACTTAAAACGGACGTTCAAGACCAATAATACAGAATTAGAAAATGAAAATTTCTTTTTAAAGAGACAAACAATACTTAAAACGGCATAATGGAAAAAACAATTGTGTTCTGTTTAATGTTCCTGAGATTGAAGGCGAGTCTGTTCTGGAAAACACAAAAGAAATAATTTCGAATTGTGGAATAGTTTTAAAAGAGTCTTCTATATACAATTGCTTTAGATTGGGGAGAAGAAAGGGCGAAATACGTTCAAGACCGATAATAAAGAATCAGAAAATGAATTTTTTTTTTAAAGAGAGAAATTAATACTTAAAACGGAATAATGAAATAATTGCTTTAGATTGGGGAGAAGAAAGGGCGAAATACGTTCAAGACCGATAATACAGAATTAGAAAAATTATTTTTTTTAGTTTTTAAAGAGAGAAATCGATACTTAAAACGGACGTTCAAGACCAATAATACAGAATTAGAAAATGATTTTTTTTTTTTAAAGAGAGAAATTCAATACTTAAAACGGCATAATAGAAACAACAATTGTGTTCTGTTTAATGTTGCTGAGATTAAAGGTGAGTCTGTTCTGGAAATCACAAAAGAAATAATTTCGAATTGTAGAGTACTTTTAAAAGATTCTTCGATAAACAATTGCTTTAGATTGGGGGGAAGAAAGGGCAAAACACGTAAAAGACCGATAATACAGAATTAGAAAATGAAATTTTTTTTTAAAGAGAGAAACAATACTTAAAACGGCATAATGGAAAAAACAATTGTGTTCTGTTTAATGTTCCTGAGATTAAAGGTGAGTCTGTTCTGGAAATCACAAAAGAAATAATTTCGAATTGTGGAATAGTTTTAAAAGAGTCTTCTATATACAATTGCTTTAGATTGGGGAGAAGAAAGGGCGAAATACGTTAAAGACCGATAATACAGAATTAGAAAAATTCTTTTTTTTAGTTTTTAAAGAGAGAAATCAATACTTAAAACGGACGTTCAAGACCAATAATACAGAATTAGAAAATGATTTTTTTTTTTTAAAGAGAGAAATTCAATACTTAAAACGGCTTAATAGAAACAACAATTGTGTTCTGTTTAATGTTGCTGAGATTAAAGGTGAGTCTGTTCTGGAAATCACAAAAGAAATAATTTCGAATTGTAGAGTACTTTTATAAGATTCTTCTATAAACATTTGCTTTAGATTGGAGAGTAGAAAGGGCGAAACACGTTTAGGACCGTAAATACAGAATTAGAAAATTATTATTTTTTTTAAGAGAGAAATTCAATACTTAAAACGGCATAATGGAAAAAACATGTGTTTTCTGGCGAAAAACGTTCAAGACCGATAATACAGAATTAGAAAAATTATTTTTTTTAGTTTTTAAAGAGAGAAATCGATACTTAAAACGGACGTTCAAGACCAATAATACAGAATTAGAAAATGAAAATTTCTTTTTAAAGAGACAAACAATACTTAAAACGGCATAATCGAAAAAACAATTGTGTTCTGTTTAATGTTCCTGAGATTGAAGGCGAGTCTGTTCTGGAAAACACAAAAGAAATAATTTTGAAAATTTAATTAGAAAATGTAATTTTTTTTTTAAAGAGAGAAATCAATACTTCTTAAACCGGCATAATAGAAAAAACAATTGTGTTCTGGCGAAACACGTTGAAGACCGACAATACAGAATTAGAAAATGAATTTTTTTTTTTTAAAGAGAGAAACATTACTTAAAACGGCATAATGGAAAAATCAATTGTGTTCTGTTTAATGTTCCTGAGATTGACGGGGAGTCTGTTCTGGAAAACACAAAAGAAATAATTTCGAATTGTGGAATAGTTTTAAAAGAGTCTTCTATATACAATTGCTTTAGATTGGGGAGAAGAAAGGGCGAAATACGTTCAAGACCGATAATAAAGAATCAGAAAATGAATTTTTTTTTTAAAGAGAGAAATTAATACTTAAAACGGAATAATGAAATAATTGCTTTAGATTGGGGAGAAGAAAGGGCGAAATACGTTCAAGACCGATAATACAGAATTAGAAAAATTATTTTTTTTTTTTAAAGAGAGAAATTCAATACTTAAAACGGCATAATAGAAAAAACAATTGTGTTCTGGCGAAAAACGTTCAAGACCGATAGTACAGAATTAGAAAAATTATTTTTTTTAGTTTTTAAAGAGAGAAATCGATACTTAAAACGGACGTTCAAGACCAATAATACAGAATTAGAAAATGAAATTTTCTTTTTAAAGAGAGAAACAATACTTAAAACGGCATTATGGAAAAAACAATTGTGTTCTGTTTAATGTTCCTGAGATTGAAGGCGAGTCTGTTCTGGAAAACACAAAAGAAATAATTTCGAAAATTTAATTAGAAAATGTAATTTTTTTTTTAAAGAGAGAAATCAATACTTCTTAAACCGGCATAATAGAAAAAACAATTGTGTTCTGGCGAAACACGTTCAAGACCGACAATACAGAATTAGAAAATGAAATTATTTTTTTTAAAGAGAGAAACATTACTTAAAACGGCATAATGGAAAAATCAATTGTGGTCTGTTTAATGTTCCTGAGATTGACGGGGAGTCTGTTCTGGAAAACACAAAAGAAATAATTTCGAATTGTGGAATAGTTTTAAAAGAATCTTCTATATACAATTGCTTTAGATTGGGGAGAAGAAAGGGCGAAATACGTTCAAGACCGATAATAAAGAATCAGAAAATGAATTTTTTTTAGTTTTTAAAGAGAGAAATCAATACTTAAAACGGACGTTCAAGACCAATAATACATAATTAGAAAATGATTTTTTTTTTTTAAAGAGAGAAATTCAATGCTTAAAACGGCATAATAGAAACAACAATTGTGTTCTGTTTAATGTTGCTGAGATTAAAGGTGAGGGAGTGTGTTCTGGAAAACATAAAAGAATAAATTTTGGAATTTTTTTTTTAAAGAGTGAAATTTAATACTTAAAACGGCATAATGGAAAAAACAATTGTGTTCTGGTCAATGTTCCTGAGATTGACGGTGAGTCTGTTCTGGAAAACACAAAAGTCATAATTTCGAATTGTGGAATAGTTTTAAAAGATTCATCTATAAACAATTTCTTTAGATTTGATAGAAGAAAGGGCGAAACACGTTCAAGACCCATAATACAAAATTAGATAATGAAATTTTTTTTTTAAGAGAGAAACATTACTTAAAACGGCATAATGGAAAAATCAATTGTGTTCTGTTTAATGTTCCTGAGATTGACGGGGAGTCTGTTCTGGAAAACCCAAAAGAAATAATTTCGAATTGTGGAATAGTTTTAAAAGAGTCTTCTATATACAATTGCTTTAGATTGGGGAGCAGAAAGGGCGAAACACGTTCAAGACCGATAATAAAGAATCTGAAAATGAAATTTTTTTTTTAAAGAGAGAAATTAATACTTAAAACGGAATAATGAAATAATTGCTTTAGATTGGGGAGAAGAAAGGGCGAAATACGTTCAAGACCGATAATACAGAATTAGTAAAAATTATTTTTTTTAGTATTTAAAGAGAGAAATCAATACTTAAAACGGACGTTCAAGACCAATAATACAGAATTAGAAAATGATTTTTTTTTTTTAAAGAGAGAAATTCAATGCTTAAAACGGCATAATAGAAACAACAATTGTGTTCTGTTTAATGTTGCTGAGATTAAAGGTGAGTCTGTTCTGGAAATCACAAAAGAAATAATTTCGAATTGTAGAGTAATTTTATAAGATTCTTCTATAAACATTTGCTTTAGTTTGGGGAGTAGAAAGGGCGAAACACGTTTAAGACCGTAAATACAGAATTAGAAAATTATTTTTTTTTTTAAGAGAGAAATTCAATACTTAAAACGGCATAATGGAAAAAACAATTGTGTTCTGGTCAATGTTCCTGAGATTGACGGGGAGTCTGTTCTGGAAAACACAAAAGTAATTATTTCGAATTGTGGAATAGTTTTAAAAGATTCTTCTATACACAATTGCTTTTGATTGGGGAGAAGAAAGGGCAACACGTTCAAGACCGATAATACAAAATTATAAAATGAAATTTTTATTTTAAAGAGAGAAATCAATACTTCTTAAAACGGCATAATAGAAAAAACAATTGTGTTCTGGCGAAACACGTTCAAGACCGACAATACAGAATTAGAAAATGAAATTTTTTTTTTTAAAGAGAGAAACATTACTTAAAACGGCATAATGGAAAAATCAATTGTGTTCTGTTTAATGTTCCTGAGATTGACGGGGAGTCTGATCTGGAAAACACAAAAGAAATAATTTCGAATTGTGGAATAGTTTTAAAAGAGTCTTCTATATACAATTGCTTTAGATTGGGGAGCAGAAAGGGCGAAACACGTTCAAGACCGATAATAAAGAATCTGAAAATGAATTTTTTTTTTTAAAGAGAGAAATTAATACTTAAAACGGAATACTGAAATAATTGCTTTAGATTGGGGAGAAGAAATGGCGAAATACGTTCAAGACCGATAATAAAGAATCAGAAAAAGAATTTTTTTTTTAAAGAGAGAAATTAATACTTAAAACGGAATAATGAAATAATTGCTTTAGATTGGGGAGAAGAAAGGGCGAAATACGTTCAAGACCGATAATACAGAATTAGAAAAATTATTTTTTTTAGTTTTTAAAGAGAGAAATCAATACTTAAAACGGACGTTCAAGACCAATAATACAGAATTAGAAAATGATTTTTTTTTTTTTAAAGAGAGAAATTCAATACATAAAACGGCATAATAGAAACAACAATTGTGTTCTGTTTAATGTTGCTGAGATTAAAGGTGAGTCTGTTCTGGAAATCACAAAAGAAATAATTTCGAATTGTAGAGTACTTTTATAAGATTCTTCTATAAACATTTGCTTTAGATTGGGGAGTAGAAAGGGCGAAACACGTTTAGGACCGTAAATACAGAATTAGAAAATTATTTTTTTTTTTAAGAGAGAAATTCAATACTTAAAACGGCATAATGGAAAAAACAATTGTGTTCTGGTCAATGTTCCTGAGATTGACGGGGAGTCTGTTCTGGAAAACACAAAAGTAATTATTTCGAATTGTGGAATAGTTTTAAAAGATTCTTCTATACACAATTGCTTTTGATTGGGGAGAAGAAAGGGCAACACGTTCAAGACCGATAATACAAAATTAGAAAATGAAATTTTTTTTTTAAAGCGAGAAATCAATACTTCTTAAAACGGCATAATAGAAAAAGTAATTGTGTTCTGGCGAAATACGTTCAAGACCGATAATACAGAATTAGAAAAATTATTTTTTTTAGTTTTTAAAGAGAGAAATCGATACTTAAAACGGACGTTCAAGACCAATAATACAGAATTAGAAAATGAAATTTTCTTTTTAAAGAGAGAAACAATACTTAAAACGGCATAATGGAAAAAACAATTGTGTTCTGTTTAATGTTCCTGAGATTGAAGGCGAGTCTGTTCTGGAAAACACAAAAGAAATAATTTCGAAAATTTAATTAGAAAATGTAATTTTTTTTTTAAAGAGAGAAATCAATACTTCTTAAAACGGCATAATAGAAAAAACAATTGTCTTCTGGCGAAACACGTTCAAGACCGACAATACAGAATTAGAAAATGAAATTTTTTTTTTTAAAGAGAGAAACATTACTTAAAACGGCATAATGGAAAAATCAATTGTGTTCTGTTTAATGTTCCTGAGATTGACGGGGAGTCTGTTCTGGAAAACACAAAAGAAATAATTTCGAATTGTGGAATAGTTTTAAAAGAGTCTTCTATATACAATTGCTTTAGATTGGGGAGAAGAAAGGGCGAAATACGTTCAAGACCGATAATAAAGAATCAGAAAATGAATTTTTTTTTTAAAGAGAGAAATTAATACTTAAAACGGAATAATGAAATAATTGCTTTAGATTGGGGAGAAGAAAGGGCGAAATACGTTCAAGACCGATAATACAGAATTAGAAAAATTATTTTTTTTTTTTAAAGAGAGAAATTCAATACTTAAAACGGCATAATAGAAACAACAATTGTGTTCTGGCGAAAAACGTTCAAGACCGATAGTACAGAATTAGAAAAATTATTTTTTTTAGTTTTTAAAGAGAGAAATCGATACTTAAAACGGACGTTCAAGACCAATAATACAGAATTAGAAAATGAAATTTTCTTTTTAAAGAGAGAAACAATACTTAAAACGGCATAATGGAAAAAACAATTGTGTTCTGTTTAATGTTCCTGAGATTGAAGGCGAGTCTGTTCTGGAAAACACAAAAGAAATAATTTCGAAAATTTAATTAGAAAATGTAATTTTTTTTTTAAAGAGAGAAATCAATACTTCTTAAACCGGCATAATAGAAAAAACAATTGTGTTCTGGCGAAACACGTTCAAGACCGACAATACAGAATTAGAAAATGAAATTATTTTTTTTAAAGAGAGAAACATTACTTAAAACGGCATAATGGAAAAATCAATTGTGTTCTGTTTAATGTTCCTGAGATTGACGGGGAGTCTGTTCTGGAAAACACAAAAGAAATAATTTCGAATTGTGGAATAGTTTTAAAAGAATCTTCTATATACAATTGCTTTAGATTGGGGAGAAGAAAGGGCGAAATACGTTCAAGACCGATAATAAAGAATCAGAAAATGAATTTTTTTTAGTTTTTAAAGAGAGAAATCAATACTTAAAACGGACGTTCAAGACCAATAATACATAATTAGAAAATGATTTTTTTTTTTTAAAGAGAGAAATTCAATACTTAAAACGGCATAATAGAAACAACAATTGTGTTCTGTTTAATGTTGCTGAGATTAAAGGTGAGTCTGTTCTGGAAATCACAAAAGAAATAATTTCGAATTGTAGAGTACTTTTAAAAGATTCTTCGATAAACAATTGCTTTAGATTGGGGGGAAGAAAGGGCAAAACACGTAAAAGACCGATAATACAGAATTAGAAAATGAAATTTTTTTTTAAAGAGAGAAACAATACTTAAAACGGCATAATGGAAAAAACAATTGTGTTCTGTTTAATGTTCCTGAGATTAAAGGTGAGTCTGTTCTGGAAATCACAAAAGAAATAATTTCGAATTGTGGAATAGTTTTAAAAGAGTCTTCTATATACAATTGCTTTAGATTGGGGAGAAGAAAGGGCGAAATACGTTCAAGACCGATAATACAGAATTAGAAAAATTCTTTTTTTTAGTTTTTAAAGAGAGAAATCAATACTTAAAACGGACGTTCAAGACCAATAATACAGAATTAGAAAATGATTTTTTTTTTTTAAAGAGAGAAATTCAATACTTAAAACGGCATAATAGAAACAACAATTGTGTTCTGTTTAATGTTGCTGAGATTAAAGGTGAGTCTGTTCTGGAAATCACAAAAGAAATAATTTCGAATTGTAGAGTACTTTTATAAGATTCTTCTATAAACATTTGCTTTAGATTGGAGAGTAGAAAGGGCGAAACACGTTTAGGACCGTAAATACAGAATTAGAAAATTATTATTTTTTTTAAGAGAGAAATTCAATACTTAAAACGGCATAATGGAAAAAACATGTGTTTTCTGGCGAAAAACGTTCAAGACCGATAATACAGAATTAGAAAAATTATTTTTTTTAGTTTTTAAAGAGAGAAATCGATACTTAAAACGGACGTTCAAGACCAATAATACAGAATTAGAAAATGAAAATTTCTTTTTAAAGAGACAAACAATACTTAAAACGGCATAATGGAAAAAACAATTGTGTTCTGTTTAATGTTCCTGAGATTGAAGGCGAGTCTGTTCTGGAAAACACAAAAGAAATAATTTTGAAAATTTAATTAGAAAATGTAATTTTTTTTTTAAAGAGAGAAATCAATACTTCTTAAACCGGCATAATAGAAAAAACAATTGTGTTCTGGCGAAACACGTTGAAGACCGACAATACAGAATTAGAAAATGAATTTTTTTTTTTTAAAGAGAGAAACATTACTTAAAACGGCATAATGGAAAAATCAATTGTGTTCTGTTTAATGTTCCTGAGATTGACGGGGAGTCTGTTCTGGAAAACACAAAAGAAATAATTTCGAATTGTGGAATAGTTTTAAAAGAGTCTTCTATATACAATTGCTTTAGATTGGGGAGAAGAAAGGGCGAAATACGTTCAAGACCGATAATAAAGAATCAGAAAATGAATTTTTTTTTTAAAGAGAGAAATTAATACTTAAAACGGAATAATGAAATAATTGCTTTAGATTGGGGAGAAGAAAGGGCGAAATACGTTCAAGACCGATAATACAGAATTAGAAAAATTATTTTTTTTAGTTTTTAAAGAGAGAAATCGATACTTAAAACGGACGTTCAAGACCAATAATACAGAATTAGAAAATGAAATTTTCTTTTTAAAGAGAGAAACAATACTTAAAACGGCATAATGGAAAAAACAATTGTGTTCTGTTTAATGTTCCTGAGATTGAAGGCGAGTCTGTTCTGGAAAACACAAAAGAAATAATTTCGAAAATTTAATTAGAAAATGTAATTTTTTTTTTAAAGAGAGAAATCAATACTTCTTAAAACGGCATAATAGAAAAAACAATTGTCTTCTGGCGAAACACGTTCAAGACCGACAATACAGAATTAGAAAATGAAATTTTTTTTTTTAAAGAGAGAAACATTACTTAAAACGGCATAATGGAAAAATCAATTGTGTTCTGTTTAATGTTCCTGAGATTGACGGGGAGTCTGTTCTGGAAAACACAAAAGAAATAATTTCGAATTGTGGAATAGTTTTAAAAGAGTCTTCTATATACAATTGCTTTAGATTGGGGAGAAGAAAGGGCGAAATACGTTCAAGACGGATAATAAAGAATCAGAAAATGAATTTTTTTTTTAAAGAGAGAAATTAATACTTAAAACGGAATAATGAAATAATTGCTTTAGATTGGGGAGAAGAAAGGGCGAAATACGTTCAAGACCGATAATACAGAATTAGAAAAATTATTTTTTTTTTTTAAAGAGAGAAATTCAATACTTAAAACGGCATAATAGAAACAACAATTGTGTTCTGGCGAAAAACGTTCAAGACCGATAGTACAGAATTAGAAAAATTATTTTTTTTAGTTTTTAAAGAGAGAAATCGATACTTAAAACGGACGTTCAAGACCAATAATACAGAATTAGAAAATGAAATTTTCTTTTTAAAGAGAGAAACAATACTTAAAACGGCATAATGGAAAAAACAATTGTGTTCTGTTTAATGTTCCTGAGATTGAAGGCGAGTCTGTTCTGGAAAACACAAAAGAAATAATTTCGAAAATTTAATTAGAAAATGTAATTTTTTTTTTAAAGAGAGAAATCAATACTTCTTAAACCGGCATAATAGAAAAAACAATTGTGTTCTGGCGAAACACGTTCAAGACCGACAATACAGAATTAGAAAATGAAATTATTTTTTTTAAAGAGAGAAACATTACTTAAAACGGCATAATGGAAAAATCAATTGTGTTCTGTTTAATGTTCCTGAGATTGACGGGGAGTCTGTTCTGGAAAACACAAAAGAAATAATTTCGAATTGTGGAATAGTTTTAAAAGAATCTTCTATATACAATTGCTTTAGATTGGGGAGAAGAAAGGGCGAAATACGTTCAAGACCGATAATAAAGAATCAGAAAATGAATTTTTTTTAGTTTTTAAAGAGAGAAATCAATACTTAAAACGGACGTTCAAGACCAATAATACATAATTAGAAAATGATTTTTTTTTTTTAAAGAGAGAAATTCAATACTTAAAACGGCATAATAGAAACAACAATTGTGTTCTGTTTAATGTTGCTGAGATTAAAGGTGAGTCTGTTCTGGAAATCACAAAAGAAATAATTTCGAATTGTAGAGTACTTTTAAAAGATTCTTCGATAAACAATTGCTTTAGATTGGGGGGAAGAAAGGGCAAAACACGTAAAAGACCGATAATACAGAATTAGAAAATGAAATTTTTTTTTAAAGAGAGAAACAATACTTAAAACGGCATAATGGAAAAAACAATTGTGTTCTGTTTAATGTTCCTGAGATTAAAGGTGAGTCTGTTCTGGAAATCACAAAAGAAATAATTTCGAATTGTGGAATAGTTTTAAAAGAGTCTTCTATATACAATTGCTTTAGATTGGGGAGAAGAAAGGGCGAAATACGTTCAAGACCGATAATACAGAATTAGAAAAATTCTTTTTTTTAGTTTTTAAAGAGAGAAATCAATACTTAAAACGGACGTTCAAGACCAATAATACAGAATTAGAAAATGATTTTTTTTTTTTAAAGAGAGAAATTCAATACTTAAAACGGCATAATAGAAACAACAATTGTGTTCTGTTTAATGTTGCTGAGATTAAAGGTGAGTCTGTTCTGGAAATCACAAAAGAAATAATTTCGAATTGTAGAGTACTTTTATAAGATTCTTCTATAAACATTTGCTTTAGATTGGAGAGTAGAAAGGGCGAAACACGTTTAGGACCGTAAATACAGAATTAGAAAATTATTATTTTTTTTAAGAGAGAAATTCAATACTTAAAACGGCATAATGGAAAAAACATGTGTTTTCTGGCGAAAAACGTTCAAGACCGATAATACAGAATTAGAAAAATTATTTTTTTTAGTTTTTAAAGAGAGAAATCGATACTTAAAACGGACGTTCAAGACCAATAATACAGAATTAGAAAATGAAAATTTCTTTTTAAAGAGACAAACAATACTTAAAACGGCATAATGGAAAAAACAATTGTGTTCTGTTTAATGTTCCTGAGATTGAAGGCGAGTCTGTTCTGGAAAACACAAAAGAAATAATTTTGAAAATTTAATTAGAAAATGTAATTTTTTTTTTAAAGAGAGAAATCAATACTTCTTAAACCGGCATAATAGAAAAAACAATTGTGTTCTGGCGAAACACGTTGAAGACCGACAATACAGAATTAGAAAATGAATTTTTTTTTTTTAAAGAGAGAAACATTACTTAAAACGGCATAATGGAAAAATCAATTGTGTTCTGTTTAATGTTCCTGAGATTGACGGGGAGTCTGTTCTGGAAAACACAAAAGAAATAATTTCGAATTGTGGAATAGTTTTAAAAGAGTCTTCTATATACAATTGCTTTAGATTGGGGAGAAGAAAGGGCGAAATACGTTCAAGACCGATAATAAAGAATCAGAAAATGAATTTTTTTTTTAAAGAGAGAAATTAATACTTAAAACGGAATAATGAAATAATTGCTTTAGATTGGGGAGAAGAAAGGGCGAAATACGTTCAAGACCGATAATACAGAATTAGAAAAATTATTTTTTTTAGTTTTTAAAGAGAGAAATCGATACTTAAAACGGACGTTCAAGACCAATAATACAGAATTAGAAAATGAAATTTTCTTTTTAAAGAGAGAAACAATACTTAAAACGGCATAATGGAAAAAACAATTGTGTTCTGTTTAATGTTCCTGAGATTGAAGGCGAGTCTGTTCTGGAAAACACAAAAGAAATAATTTCGAAAATTTAATTAGAAAATGTAATTTTTTTTTTAAAGAGAGAAATCAATACTTCTTAAACCGGCATAATAGAAAAAACAATTGTGTTCTGGCGAAACACGTTCAAGACCGACAATACAGAATTAGAAAATGAAATTATTTTTTTTAAAGAGAGAAACATTACTTAAAACGGCATAATGGAAAAATCAATTGTGTTCTGTTTAATGTTTCTGAGATTGACGGGGAGTCTGTTCTGGAAAACACAAAAGAAATAATTTCGAATTGTGGAATAGTTTTAAAAGAGTCTTCTATATACAATTGCTTTAGATTGGGGAGAAGAAAGGGCGAAATACGTTCAAGACCGATAATAAAGAATCAGAAAATGAATTTTTTTTTTAAAGAGAGAAATTAATACTTAAAACGGAATAATGAAATAATTGCTTTAGATTGGGGAGAAGAAAGGGCGAAATACGTTCAAGACCGATAATACAGAATTAGAAAAATTATTTTTTTTTTTTAAAGAGAGAAATTCAATACTTAAAACGGCATAATAGAAACAACAATTGTGTTCTGGCGAAAAACGTTCAAGACCGATAGTACAGAATTAGAAAAATTATTTTTTTTAGTTTTTAAAGAGAGAAATCGATACTTAAAACGGACGTTCAAGACCAATAATACAGAATTAGAAAATGAAATTTTCTTTTTAAAGAGAGAAACAATACTTAAAACGGCATAATGGAAAAAACAATTGTGTTCTGTTTAATGTTCCTGAGATTGAAGGCGAGTCTGTTCTGGAAAACACAAAAGAAATAATTTCGAAAATTTAATTAGAAAATGTAATTTTTTTTTTAAAGAGAGAAATCAATACTTCTTAAACCGGCATAATAGAAAAAACAATTGTGTTCTGGCGAAACACGTTCAAGACCGACAATACAGAATTAGAAAATGAAATTATTTTTTTTAAAGAGAGAAACATTACTTAAAACGGCATAATGGAAAAATCAATTGTGTTCTGTTTAATGTTCCTGAGATTGACGGGGAGTCTGTTCTGGAAAACACAAAAGAAATAATTTCGAATTGTGGAATAGTTTTAAAAGAGTCTTCTATATACAATTGCTTTAGATTGGGGAGAAGAAAGGGCGAAATACGTTCAAGACCGATAATAAAGAATCAGAAAATGAATTTTTTTTAGTTTTTAAAGAGAGAAATCAATACTTAAAACGGACGTTCAAGACCAATAATACATAATTAGAAAATGATTTTTTTTTTTTAAAGAGAGAAATTCAATACTTAAAACGGCATAATAGAAACAACAATTGTGTTCTGTTTAATGTTGCTGAGATTAAAGGTGAGTCTGTTCTGGAAATCACAAAAGAAATAATTTCGAATTGTAGAGTACTTTTAAAAGATTCTTCGATAAACAATTGCTTTAGATTGGGGGGAAGAAAGGGCAAAACACGTAAAAGACCGATAATACAGAATTAGAAAAATTCTTTTTTTTAGTTTTTAAAGAGAGAAATCAATACTTAAAACGGACGTTCAAGACCAATAATACAGAATTAGAAAATGATTTTTTTTTTTTAAAGAGAGAAATTCAATACTTAAAACGGCATAATAGAAACAACAATTGTGTTCTGTTTAATGTTGCTGAGATTAAAGGGGAGTCTGTTCTGGAAATCACAAAAGAAATAATTTCGAATTGTAGAGTACTTTTATAAGATTCTTCTATAAACATTTGCTTTAGATTGGAGAGTAGAAAGGGCGAAACACGTTTAGGACCGTAAATACAGAATTAGAAAATTATTATTTTTTTTAAGAGAGAAATTCAATAATTAAAACGGCATAATGGAAAAAACATGTGTTTTCTGGCGAAAAACGTTCAAGACCGATAATACAGAATTAGAAAAATTATTTTTTTTAGTTTTTAAAGAGAGAAATCGATACTTAAAACGGACGTTCAAGACCAATAATACAGAATTAGAAAATGCAAAATTTCTTTTTAAAGAGAGAAACAATACTTAAAACGGCATAATGGAAAAAACAATTGTGTTCTGTTTAATGTTCCTGAGATTGAATGCGAGTCTGTTCTGGAAAACACAAAAGAAATAATTTCGAATTGTGGAATAGTTTTAAAAGATTCTTCTATATACAATTGCTTTAGATAGGGGAGAAGAAAGGGCGAAACACGTTCAAGACCGATAATACAGAATTAGAAAATGTATTTTTTTTAGTTTTTAAAGAGAGAAATCGATACTTATAACGGACGTTTAAGACCAATAATACAAAATTATAAAATAAAATGTTTTTTTTAAAGAGAGAAATCAATACTTCTTAAAACGCCATAATAGAAAAAACAATTGTGTTCTGATTAATGTTGCTGAGATTAAAGGTGAGTCTGTTCTGGAAAACACAAAAGTCATAATTTCGAATTGTGGATTAGTTTTAAAAGATTCATCTATAAACAATTTCTTTAGATTTGGGAGAAGAAAGGGCGAAACACGTTCAAGACCAATAATACAGAATTAGAAAAATTATTTTTTTTAGTTTTTAAAGAGAGAAATAAAAACTTAAAACGGACATTCAAGACCAATAATACAGAATTAGAAAATGAAATTTTTTTTTTAAAGAGAGAATATAAGATATTTAACATGGACATTTAGTAATTATTAACATAATATTTTAAATATAAGATTTTTAACATAGACATTTATTAATTATTAACATAATATTTTAAATATAAGATATTTAACATAAACATTTATTAATTATTAACATAATATTTTAAATATAAGATACTCAACATAGACATTTATTAATTATTAACATAATATTTTAAATATAAGATACTCAACATAGACATTTATTAATTATTAACATAATATTTTAAATATAAGATATTTAACATAGACATTTATTAATTATTAACATAACATTTTAAATATAAGATATTTAACGTAGACATTTATTAATTATTAACATAATATTTAAAATAAAAGATATTTAACATACACATTTATTAATTAATAACATAATATTTTAAATACAAGATCTTAAACATAGACATTTATTATTTATTAACATAATATTTTAAATCAAAGATATTTAACATAGACATTTATTAATTATTAACATACTATTATAAATATAAGATATTTAACACAGATAATTATTAATATAATATTATTATATGAGGAATTATAACAATATAATATTGATATGAATAATTTTAATTTTAATAGGACACTATAATATTAAGGTACTAAGAAATATTCATCTTCTATTTTTATTTATTAGAGAGGAGAGTATTTCTCTATAAACAGGGTATGAACCTGGTAGCTTAATTTTAGCTTACCTTTCTGTATATTTAGGTGTAAGAAGCACAGAAATCTTTGATTTTTCAGGTTATGGTTTAATTCAATGAAATACAAAATTTAATAAGAGTATAAAGATATACATATTCTATTCTGTCAAAATTGTGCTATTAGTTCAGGCATCTTATTAAATTATCTTACCTAACTTAGACATTAATTAATTATTAAAATAATATTTTAAATAAAAGATATTTAACATAAACATTTATTAATTATTAACATAATATTTGAAATATAAGGTATTTATCATAGACATTTATTGATTATTAACATAATATTTAAAAAAAAAGATATTTAACGTAGACATTTATTAATTATTAACATAATATTTTAAATATATGATATTCAACATAGACATTTATTAATTATTAACATAATATTTTAAATATAAGATATTCAACATAGACATGTGTTAATTATTAACATAATATTATAAATATAAGACATTCAACAGAGACATTTCTTAATTATTGACATAGTATTTTAAATATAAGATATTTAACATAGACATTTATTAATTATTAAAATAATATTTTAAATTTAAGATATTTAAGATAGACATTTATTAATTATTAAAAAAATATTTTAAATATAAGATATTTAACATAGACATTTAGTAATTATTGACATAATATTTAAAATATAAGATATTTAACATAGACATTTATTAATTATTGACATAATATTTTAAATATAAGATATTTAACATAGACATTTATTAATTATTAACATAACATTTTTAATATAAGATATTTAACGTAGACATTTATTAATTATTAACATAATATTTAAAATAAAAGATATTAAACATAGAAATTTATTAATTATTAACATATTAATTTAAATAAAAGATATTTAACATAGACATTTATTAATTATTAACATAATATTTTAAATAAAAGATATTAAACATAGACATTTATTAATTATTAACATAATATTTTAAATAAAAGATATTTAACATACACATTTATTAATTAATAACATAATATATTAAATACAAGAACTTAAACATAGACATTTTTTAATTATTAACATAATATTTTAAATCAAAGATACTTAACATAGACATTTATTAATTATTAACATACTATTATAAATATAAGATATTTAACACAGATAATTATTAATATAATATTATTATATGAGGAATTATATATATAGGATATTCAACATAGACATTTATTCATTATTAACATAAGAAAGGTATTTAACATAGACAATTATTAATTATTAACATAATATTTTAAATATAATATTATTAACTATAATTAAATATTATTAACATAATATTTTAAATAAAAAATATTTAACATAGACATTTATTAATTATTAACATAATATTTTAAATAAAAGATATTAAACATAGACATTTATTAATTATTAACATAATATTTAAAATAAAAGATATTTAACATACACATTTATTAATTAATAACATAATATTTTAAATACAAGATCTTAAACATAGACATTTATTAATTATTAACATAATATTTTAAATCAAAGATATTTAACATAGACATTTATTAATTATTAACATACTATTATAAATATAAGATATTTAACACAGATAATTATTAATATAATATTATTATATGAGGAATTATAACAATATAATATTGATATGAATAATTTTAGTTTTAATAGGACACTATAATATTAAGGTACTAAGAAATATTCATCTTCTATTTTTATTTATTAGAGAGGAGAGTATTTCTCTATAAACAGGGTATGAACCTGGTAGCTTAATTTTAGCTTACCTTTCTGTATATTTAGGTGTAAGAAGCACAGAAATCTTTGATTTTTCAGGTTATGGTTTAATTCAATGAAATACAAAATTTAATAAGAGTATAAAGATATTATACATATTCTATTCTGTCAAAATTGTGCTATTAGTTTAGGCATCTTATTAAATTATCTTTCCTAACTTAGACATTTAATAATTATTAAAATAATATTTTAAATATAAGATATTTATCATAGACATTTATTAATTATAAACATAAAATTTTAAATAAAAGATATTTAACATATACATTTATTAATTCTTAACATAATATTTGAAATATAAGGTATTTATCATAGACATTTATTAATTATTAACATAATATTTTAAATATAAGATATTCAACATAGACATGTATTAATTATTATCATAATATTATAAATATAAGACATTCAACAGAGACATTTATTAATTATTGACATAGTATTTTAAATATAAGATATTTAACATAGACATTATTAATTATTAAAATAATATTTTAAATATAAGATATTTAACATAGACATTTAATAATTATTAACATAATATTTTAAATATAAGATATTTAACATAGACATTTATTAATTATTAACATAATATTTTAAATATAAGATATTTAACATAGACATTTATGAATTATTAACATAAGAAAGGTAATTAACATAGACAATAATTAATTATTAACATAATATTTTAAATATAAGATATTTATCATAGACATTTATTAATTATTAACATAATATTTTAAATAACAGATATTTAACATAGACATTTATTATTTATTAACATAATATTTTAAATAGAAGATTTTTAACATAGACATTTATTAATTATTAATATAAAATTTTAAATAAAAGATATTTAACATAGACATTTATAATGTTTTAACATAAAATTTTAAATAAAAGATTTTTAACATAGACATTTATTAATTATTAACATAATATTTTAAATATAAGATATTTAACATAGACATTTATTAATTATTAACAAAATATTTTAAATAAAAGATATTTAACATAGACATTTATTTATTATTAACATAATATTTTATATATGAGATATTTAACATAGACATTTATTAATTATTAATATAAAATTTTAAATAAAAGATATTTAACATAGACATTTATAAAGTTTTAACATAAAATTTTAAATATAAGATTTTTAACATAGATTAATTATTAACATAACATTTTAAATATAAGATATTTAACATAGACATTTATTAATTATTATCAATATATTTTAAATATAAGATATTTAACATAGACATTTATTAATTATTAACAATATATTTTAAATATAAGATATTTAACATAGACATTTATTAATTATTAACAATATATTTTAAAAATAAGATATTTAACATAGACATTTATTAATTATTAACATAATATTTTAAATATAAGATATTTAACATAGACATTTATTTATTATTAACATAATATTTTAAATATAAGATATTTAACATAGACATTTATTAATTATTAACATTAGAAAGGTAATTAACATAGAAAATAATTAATTATTATCATAATATTTTAAATATAAGATATTTATCGTAGACATTTATTAATTATTAACAATATATTTTAAATATAAGATATTTAACATAGACATTTATTAATTATTAACATAATATATTAAATATAAGATATTTAACATAGACATTTATTTATTATTAACATAATATTTTAAATATAAGATATTTAACATAGACATTTATTAATTATTAACATTAGAAAGGTAATTAACACAGAAAATAATTAATTATTATCATAATATTTTAAATATAAGATATTTATCGTAGACATTTATTAATTATTAACATAATATTTTAAATAAAAGATATTTAACATAGACATTTATTAATTATTAATATAAAATTTTAAATAAAAGATATTTAATATAGACATTTATAATGTTTTAACATAAAATTTTAAATATAAGATTTTTAACATAGACATTTATTAATTATTAATATAAAATTTTAAATAAAAGATATTTAACATAGACATCTTTTTATTATAAATATAAAATTTTAAATAAAAGATATTTAACATAGACATTTATTAATTATTAACATAATATTTTAAATATAAGATATTTAACATAGACATTTTTTAATTATTAACATAAAAAAGGTATTTAACATAGATAATAATTATTTATTAACATAATATTTTAAATATAAGATATTTATCATAGACATTTATTAATTATTAACATAATAGTTTAAATATAAGATATTTAACATAGACATTTATTAATTATTAATATAATATTTTAAATATATGATATTTAACTTAGAACTTTATTAATTATTAAAAGTATATTTTAAATATAAGATATTTAACATAGACATTTATTAATTATTAACATAATATTTTAAATATAAGATATTTAACATAGACATTTATTAATTATTAATATAAAATTTTAAATAAAAGATATTTAATATAGACATTTATAATGTTTTAACATAAAATTTTAAATATAAGATTTTTAACATAGACATTTATTAATTATTAATATAAAATTTTAAATAAAAGATATTTAACATAGACATTTTTTTATTATAAATATAAAATTTTAAATAAAAGATATTTAACATAGACATTTATAAAGTTTTAACATAAAATTTTAAATATAAGATATTTAACATAGACATTTCCTTATTAATAACATAATATTTTAAATATAAGGTATTTAACATAATATTTTAAATATAAGATATTTAACATAATATTTTAAATATAAGATATTTAACATAATATTTTAAATATAAGATATTTAACATAGACATTTAATAATTATTAATATAAAATTTTAAATATAAGATATTTAACATAATATTTTAAATATAAGATATTTAACATAGACATTTATTAATTATTAACATAAGAAAGGTAATTAACATAGAAAATAATTAATTATTAACATAATATTTTAAATATAAGATATTTATCATAGACATTTATTAATTATTTACATAATATTTTAAATAAAAGATATTTAACATAGACATTTAATTAATATTAACATAATATTTTAAATATAAGATATTTAACATAGACATTTATTAATTATTAATATAAAATTTTAAATAAAAGATATTTAACATAGACATTTATAATGTTTTAACATAAAATTTTAGATATAAGATTTTTAACATAGACATTTATTAATTATTAATATAAAATTTTAAATAAAAGATATTTAACATAGACATTTATAAAGTTTTAACATAAAATTTTAAATATAAGATTTTTAACATAGATTAATTATTAACATAACATTTTAAATATAAGATATTTAACATAGACATTTATTAATTATTAACAATATATTTTAAAAATAAGATATTTAACATAGAAATTTATTAATTATTAACAATATATTTTAAATATAAGATATTTAACATAGACATTTATTAATTATTAACATAATATTTTAAATATAAGATATTTAACATAGACATTTATTTATTATTAACATAATATTTTAAATATAAGATATTTAACATAGACATTTATTAATTATTAACATTAGAAAGGTAATTAACATAGAAAATAATTAATTATTATCATAATATTTTAAATATAAGATATTTATCGTAGACATTTATTAATTATTAACATAATATTTTAAATATAAGATATTTAACATAGACATTTATTAATTATTAACATAATATTTTAAATATAAGATATTTAACATAGACATTTTTTAATTATTAACATAAAAAAGGTATTTAACATAGATAATAATTATTTATTAACATAATATTTTAAATATAAGATATTTAACATAGACATTTATTAATTATTAACATAATATTTTAAATATAAGATATTTAACATAGACATTTATTAATTATTAATATAAAATTTTAAATAAAAGATATTTAATATAGACATTTATAATGTTTTAACATAAAATTTTAAATATAAGATTTTTAACATAGACATTTATTAATTATTAATATAAAATTTTAAATAAAAGATATTTAACATAGACATTTTTTATTATAAATATAAAATTTTAAATAAAAGATATTTAACATAGACATTTATAAAGTTTTAACATAAAATTTTAAATATAAGATATTTAACATAGACATTTCCTTATTATTAACATAATATTTTAAATATAAGGTATTTAACATAATATTTTAAATATAAGATATTTAACATAATATTTTAAATATAAGATATTTAACATAGACATTTAATAATTATTAATATAAAATTTTAAATATAAGATATTTAACATAATATTTTAAATATAAGATATTTAACATAGACATTTATTAATTATTAACATAAGAAAGGTAATTAACATAGAAAATAATTAATTATTAACATAATATTTTAAATATAAGATATTTAACATAGACATTTATTAATTATTAATATAAAATTTTAAATAAAAGATATTTAACATAGACATTTATAATGTTTTAACATAAAATTTTAGATATAAGATTTTTAACATAGACATTTATTAATTATTAATATAAAATTTTAAATAAAAGATATTTAACATAGACATTTATAAAGTTTTAACATAAAATTTTAAATATAAGATTTTTAACATAGATTAATTATTAACATAACATTTTAAATATAAGATATTTAACATAGACATTTATTAATTATTAACAATATATTTTAAATATAAGATATTTAACATAGAAATTTATTAATTATTAACAATATATTTTAAATATAAGATATTTAACATAGACATTTATTAATTATTAACATAATATTTTAAATATAAGATATTTAACATAGACATTTATTAATTATTAACATTAGAAAGGTAATTAACATAGAAAATAATTAATTATTATCATAATATTTTAAATATAAGATATTTATCGTAGACATTTATTAATTATTAACATAATATTTTAAATATAAGATATTTAACATAGACATTTATTAATTATTAACAATATATTTTAAATATAAGATATTTAACATAGACATTTATTAATTATTAACATAATATATTAAATATAAGATATTTAACATAGACATTTATTTATTATTAACATAATATTTTAAATATAAGATATTTAACATAGACATTTTTTAATTATTAACATTAGAAAGGTAATTAACATAGAAAATAATTAATTATTATCATAATATTTTAAATATAAGATATTTATCGTAGACATTTATTAATTATTAACATAATATTTTAAATAAAAGATATTTAACATAGACATTTATTAATTATTAACATAATATTTTAAATATAAGATATTTAACATAGACATTTATTAATTATTAATATAAAATTTTAAATAAAAGATATTTAATATAGACATTTATAATGTTTTAACATAAAATTTTAAATATAAGATTTTTAACATAGACATTTATTAATTATTAATATAAAATTTTAAATAAAAGATATTTAACATAGACATCTTTTTATTATAAATATAAAATTTTAAATAAAAGATATTTAACATAGACATTTATTAATTATTAACATAATATTTTAAATATAAGATATTTAACATAGACATTTTTTAATTATTAACATAAAAAAGGTATTTAACATAGATAATAATTATTTATTAACGTAATATTTTAAATATAAGATATTTATCATAGACATTTATTAATTATTAACATAATAGTTTAAATATAAGATATTTAACATAGACATTTATGTTAATAATTAATAAATGTCTATGTTAAATATCTTATATTTAAAATATTATGTTAATAATTAATAAATGTCTATGTTAAATATCTTATATTTAAAATATTATGTTAATAATTAATAAATGTCTATGTTAAATATCTTATATTTAAAATATTATGTTAATAATTAATAAATGTCTATGTTAAATATCTTATATTTATAATATTATGTTAATAATTAACAAATGTCTATGATAAATATCTTATATTTAAAATATTATGTTAATATTTAATTATTATCTATGTTAAATACCTTTCTTATGTTAATAATTAAAAAATTTCTATGTTAAATATCTTATATTTAAAATATTATGTTATTAATAAATAAATGTCTATGTTAAAAATCTTATATTTAAAATTTTATGTTAATAATTAATTATTATCTATGTTAAATACCTTTCTTATGTTAATAATTAATAAATGTCTATGTTAAATATCTTATATTTAAAATATTATGTTAATAATAAATAAATGTCTATGTTAAATATCTTTTATTTAAAATATTATGTTAATAATTAATAAATGTCTATGTTAAATATCTTATATTTAAAATATTATGTTAATAATTAATAAATGTCGATGTTAAATATCTTATATTTATAATATTATATTTTTAATTTATAATAAATTTCTATGGTAAATTTCTTATATTTAAAATATTATGTTAATAATTAATAAATGTCTATGTTAAATCTGTATATTTAAAATATTATATAAAAAATTAATAAATGTCTATGTTAAATATCTAAATTTAAAATATTATAATA
The DNA here is from genome assembly GCA_964056705.1 of Troilus luridus. Lineage (NCBI taxonomy): Eukaryota > Metazoa > Arthropoda > Insecta > Hemiptera > Pentatomidae > Troilus > Troilus luridus. Next base: position 190,079,518 of record OZ057412.1, on the reverse strand, counting down.
ATAATTAATAAATGTCTATGTTGAATATCTTATTTTTAAAATATTATGTTAATAATTAATAAATGTCTATGATAAATATCTTATATTTAAAATATTATGTTAATAATTATTTATTGTCTATGTTAATTACCTTTCTTATGTTAATAATTAATAAATGTCTATGTTAAATATCTTATATTTTAAATATATTGTTAATAATTAATAAATGTCTATGTTAAATATCTTATATTTAAAATATATTGTTAATAATTAATAAATGTCTATGTTAAATATCTTATATTTAAAATGTTATGTTAATAATTAATCTATGTTAAAAATCTTATATTTAAAATTTTATGTTAAAACTTTATAAATGTCTATGTTAAATATCTTTTATTTAAAATTTTATATTAATAATTAATAAATGTCTATGTTAAAAATCTTATATTTAAAATTTTATGTTAAAACATTATAAATGTCCATGTTAAATATCTTTTATTTAATATATTATATTAATAATTAATAAATGTCTATGTTAAATATCTTATATTTAAAATATTATGTTAATATTAATTAAATGTCTATGTTAAATATCTTTTTTTTAAAATATTATGTAAATAATTAATAAATGTCTATGATAAATATCTTATATTTAAAATATTATGTTAATAATTAATTATTTTCTATGTTAATTACCTTTCTTATGTTAATAATTAATAAATGTCTATGTTAAATATCTTATATTTAAAATATTATGTTAATAATTAATACATGTCTATGATAAATACCTTATATTTCAAATATTATGTTAATAATTAATACATGTCTATGATAAATACCTTATATTTCAAATATTATGTTAATAATTAATAAATGTCTATGTTAAATATCTTATATTTAAAATATTATGTTAATAATTAATAATTGTCTATGTTAAATACCTTTCTTATGTTAATAATTAATTATTCTCTATGTTAAATACCTTTCTTATGTTAATAATTAATAAATGTCTATGTTAAATATCTTATATTTAAAATATTATGTTAATAATAAATAAATGTCTATGTTAAATATCTTTTATTTAAAATATTTTGTTAATAATTAATAAATGTCTATGTTAAATATCTTATATTTAAAATATTATGTTAATAATTAATAAATGTCTATGTTAAAAATCTTGTATTTAAAATTTTATGTTAAAACATAATAAATGTCTATGTTAAATATCTTTTATTTAAAATTTTATATTAATAATTAATAAATGTCTATGTTAAATATCTTATATTTAAAATATTATGTTAATAAATAATAAATGTCTATGTTAAATATCTTTTATTTAAAATATTATGTTAATAATTAATAAATGTCTATGATAAATATCTTATATTTAAAATATTATGTAAATAATTATTGATTGTCTATGTTAATTACCTTTCTTATGTTAATAATTAATAAATGTCTATGTTAAATATCTTTTATTTAAAATATTATGTTAATAATTAATAAATGTCTATGTTAAATATATTATATTTAAAATTTTATGTTAAAACATTATAAATGTCTATGTTAAATATCTTATATTTAAAATATTATGTTAATAAATAATAAATGTCTATGTTAAATATCTTTTATTTAAAATATTATGTTAATAATTAATAAATGTCTATGATAAATATCTTATATTTAAAATATTATGTTAATAATTATTTATTGTCTATGTTAATTACCTTTCTTATGTTAATAATTAATAAATGTCTATGTTAAATATCTTATATTTAAAATATTATGTTAATAATTAATAAATGTCTATGTTAAATATATTATATTTAAAATATTATGTTAATAATTAATAAATGTCTATGTTAAATATCTTATATTTAAAATATAATTTTAATAATTAATAAAGTTCTAAGTTAAATATCATGTATTTAAAATATTATATTAATAATTAATAAATGTCTATGTTAAATATCTTATATTTAAACTATTATGTTAATAAATAATAAATGTCTATGATAAATATCTTATATTTAAAATATTATGTTAATAAATAATTATTATCTATGTTAAATACCTTTTTTATGTTAATAATTAAAAAATGTCTATGTTAAATATCTTATATTTAAAATATTATGTTAATAATTAATAAATGTCTATGTTAAATATCTTTTATTTAAAATATTATGTTAATAATTAATAAATGTCTATGTTAAATATCTTTTTTTTAAAATTTTTTATTAATAATAAATAAATGTCTATGTTAAAATTCTTATATTTAAAATTTTATGTTAAAACATATAAATGTCTATGTTAAATATCTTTTATTTAAAATTTTATATTAATAATTAATAAATGTCTATGTTGAATATCTTATTTTAAAAATATTATGTTAAATATCTTATATTTAAAATTTTATATTAATAATTATTAAATGTCTATGTTAAATATCTTATATTTAAAATATTATCTTAATATTAATTAAATGTCTATGTTAAATATCTTATATTTAAAATATTATGTTAATAATAAATAAATGTCTATGTTAAATATCTTATATTTAAAATATTATGTTAATAATAAATAAATGTCTACGATAAATATCTTATTTTTAAAATATTATGTTAATAATTAATAAATGTCTATGTTAAATATCTTATATTTAAAATATATTGTTAATAATAAGGAAATGTCTATGTTAAATATCTTATATTTAAAATGTTATGTTAAAACTTTATAAATGTCTACCTTAAATATCTTATATATTTAAAATTTTATGTTAAAACATTATAAATGTCTATGTTAAATATCTTTTATTTAAAATGTTATGTTAATAATTAATAAATGTCTATGATAAATATCTTATATTTAAAATATTATGTTAATAATTAATTATTTTCTATGTTAATTACCTTTCTTATGTTAATAATTAATAAATGTCTATGTTAAATATCTTATATTTAAAATGTTATGTTAATAATTAATAAATGTCTATGATAAATATCTTATATTTACAATATTATGTTAATAATTAATTATTATCTATGTTAAATACCTTTCTTATGTTAATAATTAATAAATGTCTATGTTAAATATCTTTTATTTAAAATATTATGTTAATAATAAATAAATGTCTATGTTAAATACCTTATATTTAAAATATTTTGTTATTAATTAATAAATGTCTATGTTAAATATCTTATATTTAAAAAATTATGTTAATAATTAATAAATGTCTATGTTAAATATCTTATATTTAAAATATTATGTTAATAATTAATAAATGTCTATGTTAAAAATCTTATATTTAAAATTTTATGTTAAAACATTATAAATGTCTATGTTAAATATCTTTTATTTAAAATTGTATATTAATAATAGATAAATGTCTATGTTACATATCTTATATTTAAAATATTATGTTAAAATTGAATAAATGTCTATGTTAAATATCTTATATTTAAAATATTATGTTAATAATTAATAAATGTCTATGTTAAATATCTTATATTTAAAATATCATTTTAATAATTAATAAAGTTCTAAGTTAAATATCTTATATTTAAAATATTATGTTAATAATTAATAAATGTCTATGTTAAATATCTTATATTTATAATATTATGTTAATAATTAACAAATGTCTATGATAAATATCTTATATTTAAAATATTATGTTAATATTTAATTATTATCTATGTTAAATACCTTTCTTATGTTAATAATTAAAAAATTTCTATGTTAAATATCTTATATTTAAAATATTATGTTATTAATAAATAAATGTCTATGTTAAAAATCTTATATTTAAAATTTTATGTTAATAATTAATTATTATCTATGTTAAATACCTTTCTTATGTTAATAATTAATAAATGTCTATGTTAAATATCTTATATTTAAAATATTATGTTAATAATAAATAAATGTCTATGTTAAATATCTTTTATTTAAAATATTATGTTAATAATTAATAAATGTCTATGTTAAATATCTTATATTTAAAATATTATGTTAATAATTAATAAATGTCGATGTTAAATATCTTATATTTATAATATTATATTTTTAATTTATAATAAATTTCTATGTTAAATATCTTATATTTAAAATATTATGTTAATAATTAATAAATGTCTATGTTAAATATCTTATATTTAAAATATTATGCTAATAATTAATAAATGTCTATGTTAAATATCTTATATTTAAAATATTATGTTAATAATAAATAAATGTCTATGTTGAATATCTTATTTTTAAAATATTATGTTAATAATTAATAAATGTCTATGTTAAATATCTTTTATTTAAAATATTATGTTAATAATTAATAAATGTCTATGATAAATATCTTATATTTAAAATATTATGTTAATAATTATTTATTGTCTATTTTAATTACCTTTCTTATGTTAATAATTAATAAATGTCTATGTTAAATATCTTATATTTAAAATATATTGTTAATAATTAATAATTGTCTATGTTAAATATCTTATATTTAAAATATATTGTTAATAATTAATAAATGTCTATGTTAAATATCTTATATTTAAAATGTTATGTTAATAATTAATCTATGTTAAAAATCTTATATTTAAAATTTTATGTTAAAACTTTATAAATGTCTATGTTAAATATCTTTTATTTAAAATTTTATATTAATAATTAATAAATGTCTATGTTAAATATCTTATATTTAAAATATTATGTTAATAAATAATAAATGTCTATGTTAAATATCTTTTATTTAAAATATTATGTTAATAATTAATAAATGTCTATGATAAATATCTTATATTTAAAATATTATGTTAATAATTATTTATTGTCTATGTTAATTACCTTTCTTATGTTAATAATTAATAAATGTCTATGTTAAATATCTTATATTTAAAATATAATTTTAATAATTAATAAAGTTCTAAGTTAAATATCATATATTTAAAATATTATATTAATAATTAATAAATGTCTATGTTAAATATCTTATATTTAAACTATTATGTTAATAATTAATAAATGTCTATGATAAATATCTTATATTTAAAATATTATGTTAATAAATAATTATTATCTATGTTAAATACCTTTTTTATGTTAATAATTAAAAAATGTCTATGTTAAATATCATATATTTAAAATATTATGTTAATAATTAATAAATGTCTATGTTAAATATCTTTTATTTAAAATATTATGTTAATAATTAATAAATGTCTATGTTAAATATCTTTTATTTAAAATTTTTTATTAATAATAAATAAATGTCTATGTTAAAAATCTTATATTTAAAATTTTATGTTAAAACTTTATAAATGTCTATGTTAAATATCTTTTATTTAAAATTTTTATTAATAATTAATAAATGTCTATGTTAAATATCTTATATTTAAAATATTATGTTAAATATCTTATATTTAAAACATTATATTAATAATTATTAAATGTCTATGTTAAATATCTTATATTTAAAATATTATGTTAAATATCTTATATTTAAAATATTATTTTAAATACCTTATATTTAAAATATTATGTTAATAATAAGGAAATGTCTATGTTAAATATCTTATATTTAAAATTTTATGTTAAAACTTTATAAATGTCTATGTTAAATATCTTTTATTTAAAATTTTATATTTATAATAAAAAAATGTCTATGTTAAATATCTTTTATTTAAAATTTTATATTAATAATTAATAAATGTCTATGTTAAATATCTTATATTTAAAATATTATGTTAATAATTAATAAATGTCTATGTTAAATATCTTATATTTAAAATGTTATGTTAATAATAATTCTATGTTAAAAATCTTATATTTAAAATTTTATGTTAAAACTTTATAAATGTCTATGTTAAATATCTTTTATTTAAAATTTTATATTAATAATTAATAAATGTCTATGTTAAAAATCTTATATTTAAAATTTTATGTTAAAACATTATAAATGTCCATGTTAAATATCTTTTATTTAAAATTTTATATTAATAATTAATAAATGACTATGTTAAATATCTTATATTTAAAATATTATGTTAATATTAATTAAATGTCTATGTTAATTACCTTTCTTATGTTAATAATTAATAAATGTCTATGTTAAATATCTTATATTTAAAATATTATGTTAATAATAAATAAATGTCTATGTTAAATATCTTTTATTTAAAATATTTTGTTAATAATTAATAAATGTCGATGTTAAATATCTTATATTTAAAATATTATGTTAATAATTAATAAATGTCTATGTTAAAAATCTTATATTTAAAATTTTATGTTAAAACATTATAAATGTCTATGTTAAATATCTTTTATTTAAAATTTTATATTAATAATTAATAAATGTCTATGTTAAATATCTTATATTTAAAATATTATGTTAATAAATAATAAATGTCTATGTTGAATATCTTATTTTTAAAATATTATGTTAATAATTAATAAATGTCTATGTTAAATATCTTTTATTTAAAATATTATGTTAATAATTAATAAATGTCTCTGATAAATATCTTATATTTAAAATATTATGTTAATAATTATTTATTGTCTATGTTAATTACCTTTCTTATGTTAATAATTAATAAATGTCTATGTTAAATATCTTATATTTAAAATATATTGTTAATAATTAATAAATGTCTATGTTAAATATCTTATATTTAAAATATATTGTTAATAATTAATAAATGTCTATGTTAAATATCTTATATTTAAAATGTTATGTTAATAATTAATCTATGTTAAAAATCTTATATTTAAAATTTTATGTTAAAACTTTATAAATGTCTATGTTAAATATCTTTTATTTAAAATTTTATATTAATAATTAATAAATGTCTATGTTAAAAATCTTATATTTAAAATTTTATGTTAAAACATTATAAATGTCCATGTTAAATATCTTTTATTTAAAATATTATATTAATAATTAATAAATGTCTATGTTAAATATCTTATATTTAAAATATTATGTTAATATTAATTAAATGTCTATGTTAAATATCTTTTTTTTAAAATATTATGTAAATAATTAATAAATGTCTATGATAAATATCTTATATTTAAAATATTATGTTAATAATTAATTATTTTCTATGTTAATTACCTTTCTTATGTTAATAATTAATAAATGTCTATGTTAAATATCTTATATTTAAAATATTATGTTAATAATTAATTATTCTCTATGTTAAATACCTTTCTTATGTTAATAATTAATTATTCTCTATGTTAAATACCTTTCTTATGTTAATAATTAATAAATGTCTATGTTAAATATCTTATATTTAAAATATTATGTTAATAATAAATAAATGTCTATGTTAAATATCTTTTATTTAAAATATTTTGTTAATAATTAATAAATGTCTATGTTAAATATCTTATATTTAAAATATTATGTTAATAATTAATAAATGTCTATGTTAAAAATCTTATATTTAAAATTTTATGTTAAAACATTATAAATGTCTATGTTAAATATCTTTTATTTAAAATTTTATATTAATAATTAATAAATGTCTATGTTAAATATCTTATATTTAAAATATTATGTTAATAAATAATAAATGTCTATGTTAAATATCTTTTATTTAAAATATTATGTTAATAATTAATAAATGTCTATGATAAATATCTTATATTTAAAATATTATGTTAATAATTATTGATTGTCTATGTTAATTACCTTTCATATGTTAATAATTAATAAATGTCTATGTTAAATATCTTTTATTTAAAATATTATGTTAATAATTAATAAATGTCTATGTTAAATATATTATATTTAAAATTTTATGTTAAAACATTATAAATGTCTATGTTAAATATCTTTTATTTAAAATTTTATATTAATAATTAATAAATGTCTATGTTAAATATCTTATATTTAAAATATTATGTTAATAAATAATAAATGTCTATGTTAAATATCTTTTATTTAAAATATTATGTTAATAATTAATAAATGTCTATGATAAATATCTTATATTTAAAATATTATGTTAATAATTATTTATTGTCTATGTTAATTACCTTTCTTATGTTAATAATTAATAAATGTCTATGTTAAATATCTTATATTTAAAATATTATGTTAATAATTAATAAATGTCTATGTTAAATATATTATATTTAAAATATTATGTTAATAATTAATAAATGTCTATGTTAAATATCTTATATTTAAAATATAATTTTAATAATTAATAAAGTTCTAAGTTAAATATCATGTATTTAAAATATTATATTAATAATTAATAAATGTCTATGTTAAATATCTTATATTTAAACTATTATATTAATAATTAATAAATGTCTATGTTAAATATCTTATATTTAAAATATTATGTTAATATTAATTAAATGTCTATGTTAAATATCTTTTATTTAAAATATTATGTTAATAATTAATAAATGTCTATGATAAATATCTTATATATTAAAAATATTATGTTAATAATTAATTATTTTCTATGTTAATTACCTTTCTTATGTTAATAATTAATAAATGTCTATGTTAAATATCTTATATTTAAAATATTATGTTAATAATTAATTATTCTCTATGTTAAATACCTTTCTTATGTTAATAATTAATTATTCTCTATGTTAAATACCTTTCTTATGTTAATAATTAATAAATGTCTATGTTAAATATCTTATATTTAAAATATTATGTTAATAATAAATAAATGTCTATGTTAAATATCTTTTATTTAAAATATTTTGTTAATAATTAATAAATGTCTATGTAAAATTTCTTATATTTAAAATATTATGTTAATAATTAATAAATGTCTATGTTAAAAATCTTGTATTTAAAATTTTATGTTAAAACATTATAAATGTCTATGTTAAATATCTTTTATTTAAAATTTTATATTAATAATTAATAAATGTCTATGTTAAATATCTTATATTTAAAATATTATGTTAATAAATAATAAATGTCTATGATAAATATCTTATATTTAAAATATTATGTTAATAATTATTGATTGTCTATGTTAATTACCTTTCTTATGTTAATAATTAATAAATGTCTATGTTAAATATCTTTTATTTAAAATATTATGTTAATAATTAATAAATGTCTATGTTAAATATATTATATTTAAAATTTTATGTTAAAACATTATAAATGTCTATGTTAAATATCTTTTATTTAAAATTTTATATTAATAATTAATAAATGTCTATGTTAAATATCTTATATTTAAAATATTATGTTAATAAATAATAAATGTCTATGTTAAATATCTTTTATTTAAAATACTATGTTAATAATTAATAAATGTCTATGATAAATATCTTATATTTAAAATATTATGTTAATAATTATTTATTGTCTATGTTAATTACCTTTCTTATGTTAATAATTAATAAATGTCTATGTTAAATATTTTATATTTAAAATATTATGTTAATAATTAATAAATGTCTATGTTAAATATATTATATTTAAAATATTATGTTAATAATTAATAAATGTCTATGTTAAATATCTTATATTTAAAATATAATTTTAATAATTAATAAAGTTCTAAGTTAAATATCATGTATTTAAAATATTGTATTAATAATTAATAAATGTCTATGTTAAATATCTTATATTTAAACTATTATGTTAATAAATAATAAATGTCTATGATAAATATCTTATATTTAAAATATTATGTTAAAAAATAATTATTATCTATGTTAAATACCTTTTTTATGTTAATAATTAAAAAATGTCTATGTTAAATATCTTATATTTAAAATATTATGTTAATAATTAATAAATGTCTATGTTAAATATCTTTTATTTAAAATATTATGTTAATAATTAATAAATGTCTATGTTAAATATCTTTTATTTAAAATTTTTTATTAATAATAAATAAATGTCTATGTTAAAAATCTTATATTTAAAATTTTATGTTAAAACATATAAATGTCTATGTTAAATATCTTTTATTTAAAATTTTATATTAATAATTAATAAATGTCTATGTTGAATATCTTATTTTAAAAATATTATGTTAAATATCTTATATTTAAAATTTTATATTAATAATTATTAAATGTCTATGTTAAATATCTTATATTTAAAATATTATGTTAAATATCTTATATTTAAAATATTATGTTAAATACCTTATATTTAAAATATTATGTTAATAATAAGGAAATGTCTATGTTAAATATCTTATATTTAAAATTTTATGTTAAAACATTATAAATGTCCATGTTAAATATCTTTTATTTAAAATTTTATATTAATAATTAATAAATGTCTATGTTAAATATCTTATATTTAAAATATTATCTTAATATTAATTAAATGTCTATGTTAAATATCTTATATTTAAAATATTATGTTAATAATAAATAAATGTCTATGTTAAATATCTTTTATTTAAAATATTATGTTAATAATTAATAAATGTCTACGATAAATATCTTATTTTTAAAATATTATGTTAATAATTAATAAATGTCTATGTTAAATATCTTATATTTAAAATATATTGTTAATAATAAGGAAATGTCTATGTTAAATATCTTATATTTAAAATGTTATGTTAAAACTTTATAAATGTCTACCTTAAATATCTTATATATTTAAAATTTTATGTTAAAACATTATAAATGTCTATGTTAAATATCTTTTATTTAAAATGTTATGTTAATAATTAATAAATGTCTATGATAAATATCTTATATTTAAAATATTATGTTAATAATTAATTATTTTCTATGTTAATTACCTTTCTTATGTTAATAATTAATAAATGTCTATGTTAAATATCTTATATTTAAAATGTTATGTTAATAATTAATAAATGTCTATGATAAATATCTTATATTTACAATATTATGTTAATAATTAATTATTATCTATGTTAAATACCTTTCTTATGTTAATAATTAATAAATGTCTATGTTAAATATCTTTTATTTAAAATATTATGTTAATAATAAATAAATGTCTATGTTAAATACCTTATATTTAAAATATTTTGTTATTAATTAATAAATGTCTATGTTAAATATCTTATATTTAAAAAATTATGTTAATAATTAATAAATGTCTATGTTAAATATCTTATATTTAAAATATTATGTTAATAATTAATAAATGTCTATGTTAAAAATCTTATATTTAAAATTTTATGTTAAAACATTATAAATGTCTATGTTAAATATCTTTTATTTAAAATTGTATATTAATAATAGATAAATGTCTATGTTAAATATCTTATATTTAAAATATTATGTTAATAATTAATAAATGTCTATGTTAAATATCTTATATTTAAAATATTATGTTAATAATTAATAAATGTCTATGTTAAATATCTTATATTTAAAATATCATTTTAATAATTAATAAAGTTCTAAGTTAAATATCTTATATTTAAAATATTATGTTAATAATTAATAAATGTCTATGTTAAATATCTTATATTTATAATATTATGTTAATAATTAACAAATGTCTATGATAAATATCTTATATTTAAAATATTATGTTAATATTTAATTATTATCTATGTTAAATACCTTTCTTATGTTAATAATTAAAAAATTTCTATGTTAAATATCTTATATTTAAAATATTATGTTATTAATAAATAAATGTCTATGTTAAAAATCTTATATTTAAAATTTTATGTTAATAATTAATTATTATCTATGTTAAATACCTTTCTTATGTTAATAATTAATAAATGTCTATGTTAAATATCTTATATTTAAAATATTATGTTAATAATAAATAAATGTCTATGTTAAATATCTTTTATTTAAAATATTATGTTAATAATTAATAAATGTCTATGTTAAATATCTTATATTTAAAATATTATGTTAATAATTAATAAATGTCGATGTTAAATATCTTATATTTATAATATTATATTTTTAATTTATAATAAATTTCTATGTTAAATATCTTATATTTAAAATATTATGTTAATAATTAATAAATGTCTATGTTAAATATCTTATATTTAAAATATTATGTTAATAATTAATAAATGTCTATGTTAAATATCTTATATTTAAAATATTATGTTAATAATAAATAAATGTCTATGTTGAATATCTTATTTTTAAAATATTATGTTAATAATTAATAAATGTCTATGTTAAATATCTTTTATTTAAAATATTATGTTAATAATTAATAAATGTCTATGATAAATATCTTATATTTAAAATATTATGTTAATAATTATTTATTGTCTATTTTAATTACCTTTCTTATGTTAATAATTAATAAATGTCTATGTTAAATATCTTATATTTAAAATATATTGTTAATAATTAATAAATGTCTATGTTAAATATCTTATATTTAAAATATATTGTTAATATTTAATTATTATCTATGTTAAATACCTTTCTTATGTTAATAATTAAAAAATTTCTATGTTAAATATCTTATATTTAAAATATTATGTTATTAATAAATAAATGTCTATGTTAAAAATCTTATATTTAAAATTTTATGTTAATAATTAATTATTATCTATGTTAAATACCTTTCTTATGTTAATAATTAATAAATGTCTATGTTAAATATCTTATATTTAAAATATTATGTTAATAATAAATAAATGTCTATGTTAAATATCTTTTATTTAAAATATTATGTTAATAATTAATAAATGTCTATGTTAAATATCTTATATTTAAAATATTATGTTAATAATTAATAAATGCCGATGTTAAATATCTTATATTTATAATATTATATTTTTAATTTATAATAAATTTCTATGTTAAATATCTTATATTTAAAATATTATGTTAATAATTAATAAATGTCTATGTTAAATATCTTATATTTAAAATATTATGCTAATAATTAATAAATGTCTATGTTAAATATCTTATATTTAAAATATTATGTTAATAATAAATAAATGTCTATGTTGAATATCTTATTTTTAAAATATTATGTTAATAATTAATAAATGTCTATGTTAAATATCTTTTATTTAAAATATTATGTTAATAATTAATAAATGTCTATGATAAATATCTTATATTTAAAATATTATGTTAATAATTATTTATTGTCTATTTTAATTACCTTTCTTATGTTAATAATTAATAAATGTCTATGTTAAATATCTTATATTTAAAATATATTGTTAATAATTAATAATTGTCTATGTTAAATATCTTATATTTAAAATATATTGTTAATAATTAATAAATGTCTATGTTAAATATCTTATATTTAAAATGTTATGTTAATAATTAATCTATGTTAAAAATCTTATATTTAAAATTTTATGTTAAAACTTTATAAATGTCTATGTTAAATATCTTTTATTTAAAATTTTATATTAATAATTAATAAATGTCTATGTTAAATATCTTTTATTTAAAATATTTTGTTAATAATTAATAAATGTCTATGTTAAATATCTTATATTTAAAATATTATGTTAATAATTAATAAATGTCTATGTTAAAAATCTTATATTTAAAATTTTATGTTAAAACATTATAAATGTCTATGTTAAATATCTTTTATTTAAAATTTTATATTAATAATTAATAAATGTCTATGTTAAATATCTTATATTTAAAATATTATGTTAATAAATAATAAATGTCTATGTTAAATATCTTTTATTTAAAATATTATGTTAATAATTAATAAATGTCTATGATAAATATCTTATATTTAAAATATTATGTTAATAATTATTGATTGTCTATGTTAATTACCTTTCTTATGTTAATAATTAATAAATGTCTATGTTAAATATATTATATTTAAAATTTTATGTTAAAACATTATAAATGTCTATGTTAAATATCTTTTATTTAAAATTTTATATTAATAATTAATAAATGTCTATGTTAAATATCTTATATATAAAATATTATGTTAATAAATAATAAATGTCTATGTTAAATATCTTTTATTTAAAATATTATGTTAATAATTAATAAATGTCTATGATAAATATCTTATATTTAAAATATTATGTTAATAATTATTTATTGTCTATGTTAATTACCTTTCTTATGTTAATAATTAATAAATGTCTATGTTAAATATCTTATATTTAAAATATTATGTTAATAATTAATAAATGTCTATGTTAAATATATTATATTTAAAATATTATGTTAATAATTAATAAATGTCTATGTTAAATATCTTATAATTAAAATATAATTTTAATAATTAATAAAGTTCTAAGTTAAATATCATGTATTTAAAATATTATATTAATAATTAATAAATGTCTATGTTAAATATCTTATATTTAAACTATTATATTAATAATTAATAAATGTCTATGTTAAATATCTTATATTTAAAATATTATGTTAATATTAATTAAATGTCTATGTTAAATATCTTTTATTTAAAATATTATGTTAATAATTAATAAATGTCTATGATAAATATCTTATATATTAAAAATATTATTTTAATAATTAATTATTTTCTATGTTAATTACCTTTCTTATGTTAATAATTAATAAATGTCTATGTTAAATATCTTATATTTAAAATATTATGTTAATAATTAATTATTCTCTATGTTAAATACCTTTCTTATGTTAATAATTAATTATTCTCTATGTTAAATACCTTTCTTATGTTAATAATTAATAAATGTCTATGTTAAATATCTTATATTTAAAATATTATGTTAATAATAAATAAATGTCTATGTTAAATATCTTTTATTTAAAATATTTTGTTAATAATTAATAAATGTCTATGTTAAATATCTTATATTTAAAATATTATGTTAATAATTAATAAATGTCTATGTTAAAAATCTTGTATTTAAAATTTTATGTTAAAACATTATAAATGTCTATGTTAAATATCTTTTATTTAAAATTTTATATTAATAATTAATAAATGTCTATGTTAAATATCTTATATTTAAAATATTATGTTAATAAAAAATAAATGTCTATGATAAATATCTTATATTTAAAATATTATGTTAATAATAATTGATTGTCTATGTTAATTACCTTTCTTATGTTAATAATTAATAAATGTCTATGTTAAATATGTTTTATTTAAAATATTATGTTAATAATTAATAAATGTCTATGTTAAATATATTATATTTAAAATTTTATGTTAAAACATTATAAATGTCTATGTTAAATATCTTTTATTTAAAATTTTATATTAATAATTAATAAATGTCTATGTTAAATATCTTATATTTAAAATATTATGTTAATAAATAATAAATGTCTATGTTAAATATCTTTTATTTAAAATACTATGTTAATAATTAATAAATGTCTATGATAAATATCTTATATTTAAAATATTATGTTAATAATTATTTATTGTCTATGTTAATTACCTTTCTTATGTTAATAATTAATAAATGTCTATGTTAAATATCTTATATTTAAAATATTATGTTAATAATTAATAAATGTCTATGTTAAATATATTATATTTAAAATATTATGTTAATAATTAATAAATGTCTATGTTAAATATCTTATATTTAAAATATAATTTTAATAATTAATAAAGTTCTAAGTTAAATATCATGTATTTAAAATATTGTATTAATAATTAATAAATGTCTATGTTAAATATCTTATATTTAAACTATTATGTTAATAAATAATAAATGTCTATGATAAATATCTTATATTTAAAATATTATGTTAAAAAATAATTATTATCTATGTTAAATACCTTTTTTATGTTAATAATTAAAAAATGTCTATGTTAAATATCTTATATTTAAAATATTATGTTAATAATTAATAAATGTCTATGTTAAATATCTTTTATTTAAAATATTATGTTAATAATTAATAAATGTCTATGTTAAAAATCTTTTATTTAAAATTTTTTATTAATAATAAATAAATGTCTATGTTAAAAATCTTATATTTAAAATTTTATGTTAAAACATATAAATGTCTATGTTAAATATCTTTTATTTAAAATTTTATATTAATAATTAATAAATGTCTATGTTGAATATCTTATTTTAAAAATATTATGTTAAATATCTTATATTTAAAATTTTATATTAATAATTATTAAATGTCTATGTTAAATATCTTATATTTAAAATATTATGTTAAATATCTTATATTTAAAATATTATGTTAAATACCTTATATTTAAAATATTATGTTAATAATAAGGAAATGTCTATGTTAAATATCTTATATTTAAAATTTTATGTTAAAACATTATAAATGTCCATGTTAAATATCTTTTATTTAAAATTTTATATTAATAATTAATAAATGTCTATGTTAAATATCTTATATTTAAAATATTATCTTAATATTAATTAAATGTCTATGTTAAATATCTTATATTTAAAATATTATGTTAATAATAAATAAATGTCTATGTTAAATATCTTTTATTTAAAATATTATGTTAATAATTAATAAATGTCTACGATAAATATCTTATTTTTAAAATATTATGTTAATAATTAATAAATGTCTATGTTAAATATCTTATATTAAAAATATATTGTTAATAATAAGGAAATGTCTATGTTAAATATCTTATATTTAAAATGTTATGTTAAAACTTTATAAATGTCTACCTTAAATATCTTATATATTTAAAATTTTATGTTAAAACATTATAAATGTCTATGTTAAATATCTTTTATTTAAAATGTTATGTTAATAATTAATAAATGTCTATGATAAATATCTTATATTTAAAATATTATGTTAATAATTAATTATTTTCTATGTTAATTACCTTTCTTATGTTAATAATTAATAAATGTCTATGTTAAATATCTTATATTTAAAATGTTATGTTAATAATTAATAAATGTCTATGATAAATATCTTATATTTACAATATTATGTTAATAATTAATTATTATCTATGTTAAATACATTTCTTATGTTAATAATTAATAAATGTCTATGTTAAATATCTTTTATTTAAAATATTATGTTAATAATAAATAAATGTCTATGTTAAATACCTTATATTTAAAATATTTTGTTATTAATTAATAAATGTCTATGTTAAATATCTTATATTTAAAAAATTATGTTAATAATTAATAAATGTCTATGTTAAATATCTTATATTTAAAATATTATGTTAATAATTAATAAATGTCTATGTTAAAAATCTTATATTTAAAATTTTATGTTAAAACATTATAAATGTCTATGTTAAATATCTTTTATTTAAAATTGTATATTAATAATAGATAAATGTCTATGTTAAATATCTTATATTTAAAATATTATGTTAATAATTAATAAATGTCTATGTTAAATATCTTATATTTAAAATATTATGTTAATAATTAATAAATGTCTATGTTAAATATCTTATATTTAAAATATCATTTTAATAATTAATAAAGTTCTAAGTTAAATATCTTATATTTAAAATATTATGTTAATAATTAATAAATGTCTATGTTAAATATCTTATATTTATAATATTATGTTAATAATTAACAAATGTCTATGATAAATATCTTATATTTAAAATATTATGTTAATATTTAATTATTATCTATGTTAAATACCTTTCTTATGTTAATAATTAAAAAATTTCTATGTTAAATATCTTATATTTAAAATATTATGTTATTAATAAATAAATGTCTATGTTAAAAATCTTATATTTAAAATTTTATGTTAATAATTAATTATTATCTATGTTAAATACCTTTCTTATGTTAATAATTAATAAATGTCTATGTTAAATATCTTATATTTAAAATATTATGTTAATAATAAATAAATGTCTATGTTAAATATCTTTTATTTAAAATATTATGTTAATAATTAATAAATGTCTATGTTAAATATCTTATATTTAAAATATTATGTTAATAATTAATAAATGTCGATGTTAAATATCTTATATTTATAATATTATATTTTTAATTTATAATAAATTTCTATGTTAAATATCTTATATTTAAAATATTATGTTAATAATTAATAAATGTCTATGTTAAATATCTTATATTTAAAATATTATGTTAATAATTAATAAATGTCTATGTTAAATATCTTATATTTAAAATATTATGTTAATAATAAATAAATGTCTATGTTGAATATCTTATTTTTAAAATATTATGTTAATAATTAATAAATGTCTATGTTAAATATCTTTTATTTAAAATATTATGTTAATAATTAATAAATGTCTATGATAAATATCTTATATTTAAAATATTATGTTAATAATTATTTATTGTCTATTTTAATTACCTTTCTTATGTTAATAATTAATAAATGTCTATGTTAAATATCTTATATTTAAAATATATTGTTAATAATTAATAAATGTCTATGTTAAATATCTTATATTTAAAATATATTGTTAATATTTAATTATTATCTATGTTAAATACCTTTCTTATGTTAATAATTAAAAAATTTCTATGTTAAATATCTTATATTTAAAATATTATGTTATTAATAAATAAATGTCTATGTTAAAAATCTTATATTTAAAATTTTATGTTAATAATTAATTATTATCTATGTTAAATACCTTTCTTATGTTAATAATTAATAAATGTCTATGTTAAATATCTTATATTTAAAATATTATGTTAATAATAAATAAATGTCTATGTTAAATATCTTTTATTTAAAATATTATGTTAATAATTAATAAATGTCTATGTTAAATATCTTATATTTAAAATATTATGTTAATAATTAATAAATGTCGATGTTAAATATCTTATATTTATAATATTATTTTTTTAATTTATAATAAATTTCTATGTTAAATATCTTATATTTAAAATATTATGTTAATAATTAATAAATGTCTATGTTAAATATCTTATATTTAAAATATTATGTTAATAATTAATAAATGTCTATGTTAAATATCTTATATTTAAAATATTATGTTAATAATAAATAAATGTCTATGTTGAATATCTTATTTTTAAAATATTATGTTAATAATTAATAAATGTCTATGTTAAATATCTTTTATTTAAAATATTATGTTAATAATTAATAAATGTCTATGATAAATATCTTATATTTAAAATATTATGTTAATAATTATTTATTGTCTATTTTAATTACCTTTCTTATGTTAATAATTAATAAATGTCTATGTTAAATATCTTATATTTAAAATATATTGTTAATAATTAATAAATGTCTATGTTAAATATCTTATATTTAAAATATATTGTTAATAATTAATAAATGTCTATGTTAAATATCTTATATTTAAAATGTTATGTTAATAATTAATCTATGTTAAAAATCTTATATTTAAAATTTTATGTTAAAACTTTATAAATGTCTATGTTAAATATCTTTTATTTAAAATTTTATATTAATAATTAATAAATGTCTATGTTAAATATCTTATATTTAAAATATTATGTTAATAAATAATAAATGTCTATGTTAAATATCTTTTATTTAAAATATTATGTTAATAATTAATAAATGTCTATGATAAATATCTTATATTTAAAATATTATGTTAATAATTATTTATTGTCTATGTTAATTACCTTTCTTATGTTAATAATTAATAAATGTCTATGTTAAATATCTTATATTTAAAATATAATTTTAATAATTAATAAAGTTCTAAGTTAAATATCATATATTTAAAATATTATATTAATAATTAATAAATGTCTATGTTAAATATCTTATATTAAAACTATTATGTTAATAATTAATAAATGTCTATGATAAATATCTTATATTTAAAATATTATGTTAATAAATAATTATTATCTATGTTAAATACCTTTTTTATGTTAATAATTAAAAAATGTCTATGTTAAATATCATATATTTAAAATATTATGTTAATAATTAATAAATGTCTATGTTAAATATCTTTTATTTAAAATTTTATATTAATAATAAAAAAATGTCTATGTTAAATATCTTTTATTTAAAATTTTATATTAATAATTAATAAATGTCTATGTTAAATATCTTATATTTAAAATATTATGTTAAATATCTTATATTTAAAATATTATGTTAAATACCTTATATTTAAAATATTATGTTAATAATAAGGAAATGTCTATGTTAAATATCTTATATTTAAAATTTTATGTTAAAACATTATAAATGTCCATGTTAAATATCTTTTATTTAAAATTTTATATTAATAATTAATAAATGTCTATGTTAAATATCTTATATTTAAAATTTTATGTTAATAATAATTAAATGTCTATGTTAAATATCTTATATTTAAAATATTATGTTAATAATAAATAAATGTCTATGTTAAATATCTTTTATTTAAAATATTATGTTAATAATTAATAAATGTCTACGATAAATATCTTATATTTAAAATATTATGATAATAATTAATTATTTTCCATGTTAATTACCTTTCTAATGTTAATAATTAATAAATGTCTATGTTAAATATCTTATATTTAAAATATTATGTTAATAATAAATAAATGTCTATGTTAAATATCTTATATTTAAAATATTATGTTAATAATTAATAAATGTCTATGTTAAATATCTTATATTTAAAATATATTGTTAATAATTAATAAATGTCTATGTTAAATATCTTATATTTAAAATATATTGTTAATAATTAATAAATGTCTATGTTAAATATCTTATATTTAAAATATATTGTTAATAATTAATTATTGTCTATGTTAATTACCTTTCTTATGTTAATAATTAATAAATGTCTATGTTAAATATCTTAGATTTAAAATATTATGTTAATAATTAATAAAAGTCTATGTTAAATATATTATATTTAAAATATTATGTTAATAATTAATAAATGTCTATGTTAAATATCTTATATTTAAAATATAATTTTAATAATTTATAAAGTTCTAAGTTAAATATCATATATTTAAAATATTATATTAATAATTAATAAATGTCTATGTTAAATATCTTATATTTAAACTATTATGTTAATAATTAATAAATGTCTATGATAAATATCTTATATTTAAAATATTATGTTAATAAATAATTATTATCTATGTTAAATACCTTTTTTATGTTAATAATTAAAAAATGTCTATGTTAAATATCTTATATTTAAAATATTATGTTAATAATTAATAAATGTCTATGTTAAATATCTTTTATTTAAAATTTTATATTAATAATAAAAAAATGTCTATGTTAAATATCTTTTATTTAAAATTTTATATTAATAATTAATAAATGTCTATGTTAAAAATCTTATATTTAAAATTTTATGTTAAAACATTATAAATGTCTATATTAAATATCTTTTATTTAAAATTTTATATTAATAATTAATAAATGTCTATGTTAAATATCTTATATTTAAAATATTATGTTAATAATTAATAAATGTCTATGTTAAATATCTTTTATTTAAAATATTATGTTAATAATTAATAAATGTCTACGATAAATATCTTATATTTAAAATATTATGATAATAATTAATAATTTCTATGTTAATTACCTTTCTAATGTTAATAATTAATAAATGTCTATGTAAAATATCTTATATTTAAAATATATTGTTAATAATTAATAAATGTCTATGTTAAAAATCTTATATTTAAAATTTTATGTTAAAACTTTATAAATGTCTATGTTAAATATCTTTTATTTAAAATTTTATATTAATAATTAATAAATGTATATGTTAAAAATCTTATATTTAAAATTTTATGTTAAAACATTATAAATGTCCATGTTAAATATCTTTTATTTAAAATTTTATATTAATAATTAATAAATGACTATGTTAAATATCTTATATTTAAAATATTATGTTAATATTAATTAAATGTCTATGTTAATTACCTTTCTTATGTTAATAATTAATAAATGTCTATGTTAAATATCTTATATTTAAAATATTATGTTAATAATAAATAAATGTCTATGTTAAATATCTTTTATTTAAAATATTTTGTTAATAATTAATAAATGTCTATGTTAAATATCTTATATTTAAAATATTATGTTAATAATTAATAAATGTCTATGTTAAAAATCTTATATTTAAAATTTTATATTAATAATAAAAAAATGTCTATGTTAAATATCTTTTATTTAAAATTTTATATTAATAATTAATAAATGTCTATGTTAAATATCTTATATTTAAAATATTATGTTAATAAATAATAAATGTCTATGTTAAATATCTTTTGTTTAAAATATTATGTTAATAATTAATAAATGTCTATGATAAATATCTTATATTTAAAATATTATGTTAATAATTATTTATTGTCTATGTTAATTACCTTTCTTATGTTAATAATTAATAAATGTCTATGTTAAATATCTTATATTTAAAATATTATGTTAAATATCTTATATTTAAAATTTTATATTAATAATTATTAAATGTCTATGTTAAATATCTTATATTTAAAATATTATGTTAAATATCTTATATTTAAAATATTATGTTAAATACCTTATATTTAAAATATTATGTTAATAATAAGGAAATGTCTATGTTAAATATCTTATATTTAAAATTTTATGTTAAAACTTTATAAATGTCTATGTTAAATATCTTTTATTTAAAATTTTATATTTATAATAAAAAAATATCTATGTTAAATATCTTTTATTTAAACTATTATGTTAATAATTAATAAATGTCTATGATAAATATCTTATATTTAAAATATTATGTTAATAAATAATTATTATCTATGTTAAATACCTTTTTTATGTTAATAATTAAAAAATGTCTATGTTAAATATCTTATATTTAAAATATTATGTTAATAATAAATAAATGTCTATGTTAAATATCTTATATTTAATATATTATGTTAATAATTAATAAATGTCTATGTTAAATATCTTATATTTAAAATATATTGTTAATAATTAATAAATGTCTATGTTAAATATCTTATATTTAAAATATTATGTTAATAATTAATAAATGTCTATGTTAAATATCTTATATTTAAAATATTATGTTAATAATTAATAAATGTCTATGTTAAATATCTTATATTTAAAATATATTGTTAATAATTAATAAATGTCTATGTTAAATATCTTATATTTAAAATAAATTGTTAATAATTAATAAATGTCTATGTTAAATATCTTATATTTAAAATGTTATGTTAATAATTAATCTATGTTAAAAATCTTATATTTAAAATTTTATGTTAAAACTTTATAAATGTCTATGTTAAATATCTTTTATTTAAAATTTTATATTAATAATTAATAAATGTCTATGTTAAAAATCTTATATCTAAAATTTTATGTTAAAACATTATAAATGTCTATGTTAAATATCTTTTATTTAAAATTTTATATTAATAATTAATAAATGTCTATGTTAAATATCTTATATTTAAAATATTATGTTAATATTAATTAAATGTCTATGTTAAATATCTTTTATTTAAAATATTATGTAAATAATTAATAAATGTCTATGATAAATATCTTATATTTAAAATATTATGTTAATAATTAATTATTTTCTATGTTAATTACCTTACTTATGTTAATAATTAATAAATGTCTATGTTTAATATCTTATATTTAAAATATTATGTTAAATATCTTATATTTAAAATTTTATATTAATAATTTTTAAATGTCTATGTTAAATATCTTATATTTAAAATATTATGTTAAATATCTTATATTTAAAATATTATGTTAAATATCTTATATTAAAAATATTATGTTAATAATAAGGAAATGTCTATGTTAAATATCTTATATTTAAAATTCTATGTTAAAACTTTATAAATGTCTATGTTAAATATCGTTTATTTAAAATTTTATATTTATAATAAAAAAATGTCTATGTTAAATATCTTTTATTCAAAATTTTATATTAATAATTAATAAATGTCTATGTTAAAAATCTTATATTTAAAATTTTATGTTAAAACATTATAAATGTCTATATTAAATATCTTTTATTTAAAATTTTATATTAATAATTAATAAATGTCTAT
Organism: Troilus luridus; assembly: GCA_964056705.1. Taxonomy (NCBI): domain Eukaryota; kingdom Metazoa; phylum Arthropoda; class Insecta; order Hemiptera; family Pentatomidae; genus Troilus; species Troilus luridus. Next base: position 190,055,555 of record OZ057412.1, on the reverse strand, counting down.
GTTAAATATCTTATATTTAAAATATTATGTTAATAATTAATAAATGTCTATGTTAAATATCTTATATTTAAAATATAATTTTAATAATTAATAAAGTTCTAAGTTAAATATCATGTATTTAAAATATTATATTAATAATTAATAAATGTATATGTTAAATATCTTATATTTAAACTATTATGTTAAAAACTAATAAATGTCTATGATAAATATCTTATATTTAAAATATTATGTTAATAAATAATTATTATCTATGTTAAATACCTTTTTTATGTTAATAATTAAAAAAATTCTATGTTAAAAATCTTATATTTAAAATATTATGTTAATAATTAATGAATGTCTATGTTCAATATCTTTTATTTAAAATTTTATATTAATAATTAATAAATGTCTATGTTAAATATCTTATATTTAAAATATTATGTTAATAATTAATAAATGTCTATGTTAAATATCTTATTTTTAAAATATTATGTTAATAATTAATAAATGTCTATGTTAAATATCTTTTATTTAAAATATTATGTTAATAATTAATAAATGTCTATGATAAATATCTTATATTTAAAATATTATGTTAATAATTATTTATTGTCTATTTTAATTACCTTTCTTATGTTAATAATTAATAAATGTCTATGTTAAATATCTTATATTTAAAATATATTGTTAATAATTAATAAATGTCTATGTTAAATATCTTATATTTAAAATGTTATGTTAATAATTAATCTATGTTAAAAATCTTATATTTAAAATTTTATGTTAAAACTTTATAAATGTCTATGTTAAATATCTTTTATTTAAAATTTTATATTAATAATTAATAAATGTCTATGTTAAATATCTTATATTTAAAATATTATGTTAATAAATAATAAATGTCTATGTTAAATATCTTTTATTTAAAATATTATGTTAATAATTAATAAATGTCTATGATAAATATCTTATATTTAAAATATTATGTTAATAATTAATAAATGTCTATGTTAATTACCTTTCTTATGTTAATAATTAATAAATGTCTATGTTAAATATCTTATATTTAAAATATAATTTTAATAATTAATAAAGTTCTAAGTTAAATATCATATATTTAAAATATTATATTAATAATTAATAAATGTCTATGTTAAATATCTTATATTTAAACTATTATGTTAATAATTAATAAATGTCTATGATAAATATCTTATATTTAAAATATTATGTTAATAAATAATTATTATCTATGTTAAATACCTTTTTTATGTTAATAATTAAAAAATGTCTATGTTAAATATCTGTTATTTAAAATATTATGTTAATAATTAATAAATGTCTATGTTAAATATCTTTTATTTAAAATATTATGTTAATAATTAATAAATGTCTATGTTAAATATCTTTTATTTAAAATTTTTTATTAATAATAAATAAATGTCTATGTTAAAAATCTTATATTTAAAATTTTATGTTAAAACTTTATAAATGTCTATGTTAAATATCTTTTATTTAAAATTTTATATCATTAATTAATAAATGTCTATGTTAAATATCTTATATTTAAAATATTATGTTAAATATCTTATATTTAAAATTTTATATTAATAATTATTAAATGTCTATGTTAAATATCTTATATTTAAAATATTATGTTAAATATCTTATATTTAAAATATTATGTTAAATACCTTATATTTAAAATATTATGTTAATAATAAGGAAATGTCTATGTTAAATATCTTATATTTAAAATTTTATGTTAAAACTTTATAAATGTCTATGTTAAATATCTTTTATTTAAAATTTTATATTTATAATAATAAAATGTCTATGTTAAATATCTTTTATTTAAAATTTTATATTAATAATTAATAAATGTCTATGTTAAATATCTTATATTTAAAATATTATGTTAATAATTAATAAATGTCTATGTTAAATATATTATATTTAAAATATTATGTTAATAATTAATAAATGTCTATGCTAAATATCTTATATTTAAAATATAATTTTAATAATTAATAAAGTTCTAAGTTAAATATCATGTATTTAAAATATTATATTAATAATTAATAAATGTATATGTTAAATATCTTATATTTAAACTATTATGTTAATAAATAATAAATGTCTATGATAAATATCTTATATTTAAAAGATTATGTTAATAAATAATTATTATCTATGTTAAATACCTTTTTTATGTTAATAATTAAAAAATTCTATGTTAAATATCTTATATTTAAAATATTATGTTAATAATTAATGAATGTCTATGTTCAATATCTTTTATTTAAAATATTATGTTAATAATTAATAAATGTCTATGTTAAATATCTTTTATTTAAAATTTTTTATTAATAATAAATAAATGTCTATGTTAAAAATCTTATATTTAAAATTTTATGTTAAAACTTATAAATGTCTATGTTAAATATCTTTTATTTAAAATTTTATATTAATAATTAATAAATGTCTATGTTGAATATCTTATTTTAAAAATATTATGTTAAATATCTTATATTTAAAATTTTATATTAATAATTATTATATGTCTATGTTAAATATCTTATATTTAAAATATTATGTTAAATATCTTATATTTAAAATATTATGTTAAATACCTTATATTTAAAATATTATGTTAATAATAAGGAAATGTCTATGTTAAATATCTTATATTTAAAATTTTATGTTAAAACATTATAAATGTCCATGTTAAATATCTTTTATTTAAAATTTTATATTAATAATTAATAAATGTCTATGTTAAATATCTTATATTTAAAATTTTATGTTAATATTAATTAAATGTCTATGTTAAATATCTTATATTTAAAATATTATGTTAATAATAAATAAATGTCTATGTTAAATATCTTTTATTTAAAATATTATGTTAATAATTAATAAATGTCTACGATAAATATCTTATATTTAAAATATTATGATAATAATTAATTATTTTCCATGTTAATTACCTTTCTAATGTTAATAATTAATAAATGTCTATGTTAAATATCTTATATTTAAAATATTATGTTAATAATAAATAAATGTCTATGTTAAATATCTTATATTTAAAATATTATGTTAATAATTAATAAATGTCTATGTTAAATATCTTATATTTAAAATATATTGTTAATAATTAATAAATGTCTATGTTAAATATCTTATATTTAAAATATATTGTTAATAATTAATAAATGTCTATGTTAAATATCTTAGATTTAAAATATTATGTTAATAATTAATAAAAGTCTATGTTAAATATATTATATTTAAAATATTATGTTAATAATTAATAAATGTCTATGTTAAATATCTTATATTTAAAATATAATTTTAATAATTTATAAAGTTCTAAGTTAAATATCATATATTTAAAATATTATATTAATAATTAATAAATGTCTATGTTAAATATCTTATATTTAAACAATTATGTTAATAATTAATAAATGTCTATGATAAATATCTTATATTTAAAATATTATGTTAATAAATAATTATTATCTATGTTAAATACCTTTTTTATGTTAATAATTAAAAAATGTCTATGTTAAATATCTTATATTTAAAATATTATGTTAATAATTAATAAATGTCTATGTTAAATATCTTTTATTTAAAATTTTATATTAATAATAAAAAAATGTCTATGTTAAATATCTTTTATTTAAAATTTTATATTAATAATTAATAAATGTCTATGTTAAAAATCTTATATTTAAAATTTTATGTTAAAACATTATAAATGTCTATATTAAATATCTTTTATTTAAAATTTTATATTAATAATTAATAAATGTCTATGTTAAATATCTTTTATTTAAAATATTATGTTAATAATTAATAAATGTCTACGATAAATATCTTATATTTAAAATATTATGATAATAATTAATAATTTCTATGTTAATTACCTTTCTAATGTTAATAATTAATAAATGTCTATGTAAAATATCTTATATTTAAAATATATTGTTAATAATTAATAAATGTCTATGTTAAAAATCTTATATTTAAAATTTTATGTTAAAACTTTATAAATGTCTATGTTAAATATCTTTTATTTAAAATTTTATATTAATAATTAATAAATGTATATGTTAAAAATCTTATATTTAAAATTTTATGTTAAAACATTATAAATGTCCATGTTAAATATCTTTTATTTAAAATTTTATATTAATAATTAATAAATGACTATGTTAAATATCTTATATTTAAAATATTATGTTAATATTAATTAAATGTCTATGTTAATTACCTTTCTTATGTTAATAATTAATAAATGTCTATGTTAAATATCTTATATTTAAAATATTATGTTAATAATAAATAAATGTCTATGTTAAATATCTTTTATTTAAAATATTTTGTTAATAATTAATAAATGTCTATGTTAAATATCTTATATTTAAAATATTATGTTAATAATTAATAAATGTCTATGTTAAAAATCTTATATTTAAAATTTTATATTAATAATAAAAAAATGTCTATGTTAAATATCTTATATTTAAAATATATTGTTAATAATTAATAAATGTCTATGTTAAATATCTTATATTTAAAATATATTGTTAATAATTAATAAATGTCTATGTTAAATATCTTATATTTAAAATGTTATGTTAATAATTAATCTATGTTAAAAATCTTATATTTAAAATTTTATGTTAAAACTTTATAAATGTCTATGTTAAATATCTTTTATTTAAAATTTTATATTAATAATTAATAAATGTCTATGTTAAATATCTCATATATAAAATATTATGTTAATAATAAATAAATGTCTATGTTAAATATCTTTTATTTAAAATATTTTGTTAATAATTAATAAATGTCTATGTTAAATATCTTATATTTAAAATATTATATTAATAATTAATAAATGTCTATGTTAAAAATCTTATATTTAAAATTTTATGTTAAAACATTATAAATGTCTATATTAAATATCTTTTATTTAAAATTTTATATTAATAATTAATAAATGTCTATGTTAAATATCTTTTATTTAAAATATTATGTTAATAATTAATAAATGTCTACGATAAATATCTTATATTTAAAATATTATGATAATAATTAATTATTTTCTATGTTAATTACCTTTCTAATGTTAATAATTAATAAATGTCTATGTTAAATATCTTATATTTAAAATATTATGTTAATAATAAATAAATGTCTATGTTAAATATCTTATATTTAAAATATTATGTTAATAATTAATAAATGTCTATGTTAAATATCTTATATTTAAAATATATTGTTAATAATTAATAAATTTCTATGTTAAATATCTTATATTTAAAATATATTGTTAATAATTAATAAATGTCTATGTTAAATATCTTATATTTAAAATGTTATGTTAATAATTAATCTATGTTAAAAATCTTATATTTAAAATTTTATGTTAAAACTTTATAAATGTCTATGTTAAATATCTTTTATTTAAAATTTTATATTAATAATTAATAAATGTCTATGTTAAAAATCTTATATCTAAAATTTTATGTTAAAACATTATAAATGTCTATGTTAAATATCTTTTATTTAAAATTTTATATTAATAATTAATAAATGTCTATGTTAAATATCTTATATTTAAAATATTATGTTAATAATTAATTATTTTCTATGTTAATTACCTTTCTTATGTTAATAATTAATAAATGTCTATGTTAAATATCTTATATTTAAAATATTATGTTAAATATCTTATATTTAAAATTTTATATTAATAATTATTAAATGTCTATGTTAAATATCTTATATATAAAATATTATGTTAAATATCTTATATTTAAAATATTATGTTAAATACCTTATATTTAAAATATTATGTTAATAATAAGGAAATGTCTATGTTAAATATCTTATATTTAAAATTTTATGTTAAAACTTTATAAATGTCTATGTTAAATATCTTTTATTTAAAATTTTATATTTATAATAAAAAAATGTCTATGTTAAATATCTTTTATTTAAAATTTTATATTAATAATTAATAAATGTCTATGTTAAATATCATATATTTAAAATATTATGTTAATAATTAATAAATGTCTATGTTAAATATCATTTATTTCAAATATTATGTTAATAATTAATAAATGTCTATGTTAATATCTTTTATTTAAAATTTTTTATTAATAATAAATAAATGTCTATGTTAAAAATCTTATATTTAAAATTTTATGTTAAAACTTTATAAATGTCTATGTTAAATATCTTTTATTTAAAATTTTATATTAATAATTAATAAATGTCTATGTTAAATATCTTATATTTAAAATATTATGTTAAATATCTTATATTTAAAATTTTATATTAATAATTATTAAATGTCTATGTTAAATATCTTATATTTAAAATATTATATTAATAATTAATAAATGTCTATGTTAAAAATCTTATATTTAAAATTTTATGTTAAAACATTATAAATGTCTATATTAAATATCTTTTATTTAAAATTTTATATTAATAATTAATAAATGTCTATGTTAAATATCTTTTATTTAAAATATTATGTTAATAATTAATAAATGTCTACGATAAATATCGTATATTTAAAATATTATGGTAATAATTAATTATTTTCTATGTTAATTACCTTTCTAATGTTAATAATTAATAAATGTCTATGTTAAATATCTTATATTTAAAATATTATGTTAATAATAAATAAATGTCTATGTTAAATATCTTATATTTAAAATATTATGTTAATAATTAATAAATGTCTATGTTAAATATCTTATATTTAAAATATATTGTTAATAATTAATAAATTTCTATGTTAAATATCTTATATTTAAAATATATTGTTAATAATTAATAAATGTCTATGTTAAATATCTTATATTTAAAATGTTATGTTAATAATTAATCTATGTTAAAAATCTTATATTTAAAATTTTATGTTAAAACTTTATAAATGTCTATGTTAAATATCTTTTATTTAAAATTTTATATTAATAATTAATAAATGTCTATGTTAAAAATCTTATATCTAAAATTTTATGTTAAAACATTATAAATGTCTATGTTAAATATCTTTTATTTAAAATTTTATATTAATAATTAATAAATGTCTATGTTAAATATCTTATATTTAAAATATTATGTTAATAATTAATTATTTTCTATGTTAATTACCTTTCTTATGTTAATAATTAATAAATGTCTATGTTAAATATCTTATATTTAAAATATTATGTTAAATATCTTATATTTAAAATTTTATATTAATAATTATTAAATGTCTATGTTAAATATCTTATATTTAAAATATTATGTTAAATATCTTATATTTAAAATATTATGTTAAATACCTTATATTTAAAATATTATGTTAATAATAAGGAAATGTCTATGTTAAATATCTTATATTTAAAATTTTATGTTAAAACTTTATAAATGTCTATGTTAAATATCTTTTATTTAAAATTTTATATTTATAATAAAAAAATGTCTATGTTAAATATCTTTTATTTAAAATTTTATATTAATAATTAATAAATGTCTATGTTAAATATCATATATTTAAAATATTATGTTAATAATTAATAAATGTCTATGTTAAATATCATTTATTTCAAATATTATGTTAATAATTAATAAATGTCTATGTTAAATATCTTTTATTTAAAATTTTTTATTAATAATAAATAAATGTCTATGTTAAAAATCTTATATTTAAAATTTTATGTTAAAACTTTATAAATGTCTATGTTAAATATCTTTTATTTAAAATTTTATATTAATAATTAATAAATGTCTATGTTAAATATCTTATATTTAAAATATTATGTTAAATATCTTATATTTAAAATTTTATATTAATAATTATTAAATGTCTATGTTAAATATCTTATATTTAAAATATTATGTTAAATATCTTATATTTAAAATATTATGTTAAATACCTTATATTTAAAATATTATGTTAATAATAAGGAAATCTCTATGTTAAATATCTTATATTTAAAATTTTATGTTAAAACTTTATAAATGTCTATGTTAAATATCTTATATTTAAAATTTTATATTTATAATAAAAAAATGTCTATGTTAAATATCTTATATTTAAAATTTTATATTAATAATTAATAAATGTCTATGTTAAATATCTTATATTTAAAATATTATGTTAATAATTAATAAATGTCTATGTTAAATATATTATATTTAAAATATTATGTTAATAATTAATAAATGTCTATGCTAAATATCTTATATTTAAAATATAATTTTAATAATTAATAAAGTTCTAAGTTAAATATCATGTATTTAAAATATTATATTTATAATAAAAAAATGTCTATGTTAAATATCTTTTATTTAAAATTTTATATTAATAATTAATAAATGTCTATGTTAAATATCATATATTTAAAATATTATGTTAATAATTAATAAATGTCTATGTTAAATATCATTTATTTCAAATATTATGTTAATAATTAATAAATGTCTATGTTAAATATCTTTTATTTAAAATTTTTTATTAATAATAAATAAATGTCTATGTTAAAAATCTTATATTTAAAATTTTATGTTAAAACTTTATAAATGTCTATGTTAAATATCTTTTATTTAAAATTTTATATTAATAATTAATAAATGTCTATGTTAAATATCTTATATTTAAAATATTATGTTAAATATCTTATATTTAAAATTTTATATTAATAATTATTAAATGTCTATGTTAAATATCTTATATTTAAAATATTATGTTAAATATCTTATATTTAAAATATTATGTTAAATACCTTATATTTAAAATATTATGTTAATAATAAGGAAATCTCTATGTTAAATATCTTATATTTAAAATTTTATGTTAAAACTTTATAAATGTCTATGTTAAATATCTTATATTTAAAATTTTATATTTATAATAAAAAAATGTCTATGTTAAATATCTTTTATTTAAAATTTTATATTAATAATTAATAAATGTCTATGTTAAATATCTTATATTTAAAATATTATGTTAATAATTAATAAATGTCTATGTTAAATATATTATATTTAAAATATTATGTTAATAATTAATAAATGTCTATGCTAAATATCTTATATTTAAAATATAATTTTAATAATTAATAAAGTTCTAAGTTAAATATCATGTATTTAAAATATTATATTAATAATTAATAAATGTATATGTTAAATATCTTATATTTAAACTATTATGTTAATAACTAATAAATGTCTATGATAAATATCTTATATTTAAAATATTATGTTAATAAATAATTATTATCTATGTTAAATACCTTTTTTATGTTAATAATTAAAAAAATTCTATGTTAAATATCTTATATTTAAAATATTATGTTAATAATTAATGAATGTCTATGTTCAATATCTTTTATTTAAAATTTTATATTAATAATTAATAAATGTCTATGTTAAATATCTTATATTTAAAATATTATGTTAATAATTAATAAATGTCTATGTTAAATATCTTATTTTTAAAATATTATGTTAATAATTAATAAATGTCTATGTTAAATATCTTTTATTTAAAATATTATGTTAATAATTAATAAATGTCTATGATAAATATCTTATATTTAAAATATTATGTTAATAATTATTTATTGTCTATTTTAATTACCTTTCTTATGTTAATAATTAATAAATGTCTATGTTAAATATCTTATATTTAAAATATATTGTTAATAATTAATAAATGTCTATGTTAAATATCTTATATTTAAAATGTTATGTTAATAATTAATCTATGTTAAAAATCTTATATTTAAAATTTTATGTTAAAACTTTATAAATGTCTATGTTAAATATCTTTTATTTAAAATTTTATATTAATAATTAATAAATGTCTATGTTAAATATCTTATATTTAAAATATTATGTTAATAAATAATAAATGACTATGTTAAATATCTTTTATTTAAAATATTATGTTAATAATTAATAAATGTCTATGATAAATATCTTATATTTAAAATATTATGTTAATAATTATTTATTGTCTATGTTAATTACCTTTCTTATGTTAATAATTAATAAATGTCTATGTTAAATATCTTATATTTAAAATATAATTTTAATAATTAATAAAGTTCTAAGTTAAATATCATATATTTAAAATATTATATTAATAATTAATAAATGTCTATGTTAAAAATCTTATATTTAAACTATTATGTTAATAATTAATAAATGTCTATGATAAATATCTTATATTTAAAATATTATGTTAATAAATAATTATTATCTATGTTAAATACCTTTTTTATGTTAATAATTAAAAAATGTCTATGTTAAATATCTGTTATTTAAAATATTATGTTAATAATTAATAAATGTCTATGTTAAATATCTTTTATTTAAAATATTATGTTAATAATTAATAAATGTCTATGTTAAATATCTTTTATTTAAATTTTTTTATTAATAATAAATAAATGTCTATGTTAAAAATCTTATATTTAAAATTTTATGTTAAAACTTTATAAATGTCTATGTTAAATATCTTTTATTTAAAATTTTATATTAATAATTAATAAATGTCTATGTTAAATATCTTATATTTAAAATATTATGTTAAATATCTTATATTTAAAATTTTATATTAATAATTATTAAATGTCTATGTTAAATATCTTATATTTAAAATATTATGTTAAATATCTTATATTTAAAATATTATGTTAAATACCTTATATTTAAAATATTATGTTAATAATAAGGAAATGTCTATGTTAAATATCTTATATTTAAAATTTTATGTTAAAACTTTATAAATGTCTATGTTAAATATCTTTTATTTAAAATTTTATATTTATAATAAAAAAATGTCTATGTTAAATATCTTTTATTTAAAATTTTATATTAATAATTAATAAATGTCTATGTTAAATATCTTATATTTAAAATATTATGTTAATAATTAATAAATGTCTATGTTAAATATATTATATTTAAAATATTATGTTAATAATTAATAAATGTCTATGCTAAATATCTTATATTTAAAATATAATTTTAATAATTAATAAAGTTCTTAGTTAAATATCATGTATTTAAAATATTATATTAATAATTAATAAATGTATATGTTAAATATCTTATATTTAAACTATTATGTTAATAAATAATAAATGTCTATGATAAATATCTTATATTTAAAATATTATGTTAATAAATAATTATTATCTATGTTAAATACCTATTTTATGTTAATAATTAAAAAATTCTATGTTAAATATCTTATATTTAAAATATTATGTTAATAATTAATGAATGTCTATGTTCAATATCTTTTATTTAAAATATTATGTTAATAATTAATAAATGTCTATGTTAAATATCTTTTATTTAAAATTTTTTATTAATAATAAATAAATGTCTATGTTAAAAATCTTATATTTAAAATTTTATGTTAAAACTTATAAATGTCTATGTTAAATATCTTTTATTTAAAATTTTATATTAATAATTAATAAATGTCTATGTTGAATATCTTATTTTAAAAATATTATGTTAAATATCTTATATTTAAAATATTATGTTAAATACCTTATATTTAAAATATTATGTTAATAATAAGGAAATGTCTATGTTAAATATCTTATATTTAAAATTTTATGTTAAAACATTATAAATGTCCATGTTAAATATCTTTTATTTAAAATTTTATATTAATAATTAATAAATGTCTATGTTAAATATCTTATATTTAAAATATTATGTTAATATTAATTAAATGTCTATGTTAAATATCTTATATTTAAAATATTATGTTAATAAGTAATCTATGTTAAAAATCTTATATTTAAAATATTATGTTAATAATTAATAAAGGTCTATGTTAAATATCTTATTTTTAAAATATATTGTTAATAATTAATAAATGTCTATGTTAAATATCTTATATTTAAAATATATTGTTAATAATTAATAAATGTCTATGTTAAATATCTTATATTTAAAATATATTGTTAATAATTAATAAATGTCTATGTTAAATATCTTATATTTAAAATGTTATGTTAATAATTAATCTATGTTACAATCTTATATTTAAAATTTTATGTTAAAACTTTATAAATGTAATGTTAAATATCTTTTATTTAAAATTTTATATTAATAATTAATAAATGTCTATGTTAAATATCTCATATATAAAATATTATGTTAATAATAAATAAATGTCTATGTTAAATATCTTTTATTTAAAATATTTTGTTAATAATTAATAAATGTCTATGTTAAATATCTTATATTTAAAATATTATATTAATAATTAATAAATGTCTATGTTAAAAATCTTATATTTAAAATTTTATGTTAAAACATTATAAATGTCTATATTAAATATCTTTTATTTAAAATTTTATATTAATAATTAATAAATGTCTATGTTAAATATCTTTTATTTAAAATATTATGTTAATAATTAATAAATGTCTACGATAAATATCTTATATTTAAAATATTATGATAATAATTAATTATTTTCTATGTTAATTACCTTTCTAATGTTAATAATTAATAAATGTCTATGTTAAATATCTTATATTTAAAATATTATGTTAATAATAAATAAATGTCTATGTTAAATATCTTATATTTAAAATATTATGTTAATAATTAATAAATGTCTATGTTAAATATCTTATATTTAAAATATATTGTTAATAATTAATAAATTTCTATGTTAAATATCTTATATTTAAAATATATTGTTAATAATTAATAAATGTCTATGTTAAATATCTTATATTTAAAATGTTATGTTAATAATTAATCTATGTTAAAAATCTTATATTTAAAATTTTATGTTAAAACTTTATAAATGTCTATGTTAAATATCTTTTATTTAAAATTTTATATTAATAATTAATAAATGTCTATGTTAAAAATCTTATATCTAAAATTTTATGTTAAAACATTATATATGTCTATGTTAAATATCTTTTATTTAAAATTTTATATTAATAATTAATAAATGTCTATGTTAAATATCTTATATTTAAAATATTATGTTAATAATTAATTATTTTCTATGTTAATTACCTTTCTTATGTTAATAATTAATAAATGTCTATGTTAAATATCTTATATTTAAAATATTATGTTAAATATCTTATATTTAAAATTTTATATTAATAATTATTAAATGTCTATGTTAAATATCTTATATTTAAAATATTATGTTAAATATCTTATATTTAAAATATTATGTTAAATACCTTATATTTAAAATATTATGTTAATAATAAGGAAATGTCTATGTTAAATATCTTATATTTAAAATTTTATGTTAAAACTTTATAAATGTCTATGTTAAATATCTTTTATTTAAAATTTTATATTTATAATAAAAAAATGTCTATGTTAAATATCTTTTATTTAAAATTTTATATTAATAATTAATAAATGTCTATGTTAAATATCATATATTTAAAATATTATGTTAATAATTAATAAATGTCTATGTTAAATATCATTTATTTCAAATATTATGTTAATAATTAATAAATGTCTATGTTAAATATCTTTTATTTAAAATTTTTTATTAATAATAAATAAATGTCTATGTTAAAAATCTTATATTTAAAATTTTATGTTAAAACTTTATAAATGTCTATGTTAAATATCTTTTATTTAAAATTTTATATTAATAATTAATAAATGTCTATGTTAAATATCTTATATTTAAAATATTATGTTAAATATCTTATATTTAAAATTTTATATTAATAATTATTAAATGTCTATGTTAAATATCTTATATTTAAAATATTATGTTAAATATCTTATATTTAAAATATTATGTTAAATACCTTATATTTAAAATATTATGTTAATAATAAGGAAATCTCTATGTTAAATATCTTATATTTAAAATTTTATGTTAAAACTTTATAAATGTCTATGTTAAATATCTTATATTTAAAATTTTATATTTATAATAAAAAAATGTCTATGTTAAATATCTTTTATTTAAAATTTTATATTAATAATTAATAAATGTCTATGTTAAATATCTTATATTTAAAATATTATGTTAATAATTAATAAATGTCTATGTTAAATATATTATATTTAAAATATTATGTTAATAATTAATAAATGTCTATGCTAAATATCTTATATTTAAAATATAATTTTAATAATTAATAAAGTTCTAAGTTAAATATCATGTATTTAAAATATTATATTAATAATTAATAAATGTATATGTTAAATATCTTATATTTAAACTATTATGTTAATAACTAATAAATGTCTATGATAAATATCTTATATTTAAAATATTATGTTAATAAATAATTATTATCTATGTTAAATACCTTTTTTATGTTAATAATTAAAAAAATTCTATGTTAAATATCTTATATTTAAAATATTATGTTAATAATTAATGAATGTCTATGTTCAATATCTTTTATTTAAAATTTTATATTAATAATTAATAAATGTCTATGTTAAATATCTTTTATTTAAAATATTTTGTTAATAATTAATAAATGTCTATGTTAAATATCTTATATTTAAAATATTATATTAATAATTAATAAATGTCTATGTTAAAAATCTTATATTTAAAATTTTATGTTAAAACATTATAAATGTCTATATTAAATATCTTTTATTTAAAATTTTATATTAATAATTAATAAATGTCTATGTTAAATATCTTTTATTTAAAATATTATGTTAATAATTAATAAATGTCTACGATAAATATCTTATATTTAAAATATTATGATAATAATTAATTATTTTCTATGTTAATTACCTTTCTAATGTTAATAATTAATAAATGTCTATGTTAAATATCTTATATTTAAAATATTATGTTAATAATAAATAAATGTCTATGTTAAATATCTTATATTTAAAATATTATGTTAATAATTAATAAATGTCTATGTTAAATATCTTATATTTAAAATATATTGTTAATAATTAATAAATTTCTATGTTAAATATCTTATATTTAAAATATATTGTTAATAATTAATAAATGTCTATGTTAAATATCTTATATTTAAAATGTTATGTTAATAATTAATCTATGTTAAATATCTTATATTTAAAATTTTATGTTAAAACTTTATAAATGTCTATGTTAAATATCTTTTATTTAAAATTTTATATTAATAATTAATAAATGTCTATGTTAAAAATCTTATATCTAAAATTTTATGTTAAAACATTATAAATGTCTATGTTAAATATCTTTTATTTAAAATTTTATATTAATAATTAATAAATGTCTATGTTAAATATCTTATATTTAAAATATTATGTTAATAATTAATTATTTTCTATGTTAATTACCTTTCTTATGTTAATAATTAATAAATGTCTATGTTAAATATCTTATATTTAAAATATTATGTTAAATATCTTATATTTAAAATTTTATATTAATAATTATTAAATGTCTATGTTAAATATCTTATATTTAAAATATTATGTTAAATATCTTATATTTAAAATATTATGTTAAATACCTTATATTTAAAATATTATGTTAATAATAAGGAAATGTCTATGTTAAATATCTTATATTTAAAATTTTATGTTAAAACTTTATAAATGTCTATGTTAAATATCTTTTATTTAAAATTTTATATTTATAATAAAAAAATGTCTATGTTAAATATCTTTTATTTAAAATTTTATATTAATAATTAATAAATGTCTATGTTAAATATCATATATTTAAAATATTATGTTAATAATTAATAAATGTCTATGTTAAATATCATTTATTTCAAATATTATGTTAATAATTAATAAATGTCTATGTTAAATATCTTTTATTTAAAATTTTTTATTAATAATAAATAAATGTCTATGTTAAAAATCTTATATTTAAAATTTTATGTTAAAACTTTATAAATGTCTATGTTAAATATCTTTTATTTAAAATTTTATATTAATAATTAATAAATGTCTATGTTAAATATCTTATATTTAAAATATTATGTTAAATATCTTATATTTAAAATTTTATATTAATAATTATTAAATGTCTATGTTAAATATCTTATATTTAAAATATTATGTTAAATATCTTATATTTAAAATATTATGTTAAATACCTTATATTTAAAATATTATGTTAATAATAAGGAAATGTCTATGTTAAATATCTTATATTTAAAATTTTATGTTAAAACTTTATAAATGTCTATGTTAAATATCTTTTATTTAAAATTTTATATTTATAATAAAAAAATGTCTATGTTAAATATCTTTTATTTAAAATTTTATATTAATAATTAATAAATGTCTATGTTAAATATCTTATATTTAAAATATTATGTTAATAATTAATAAATGTCTATGTTAAATATATTATATTTAAAATATTATGTTAATAATTAATAAATGTCTATGCTAAATATCTTATATTTAAAATATAATTTTAATAATTAATAAAGTTCTAAGTTAAATATCATGTATTTAAAATATTATATTAATAATTAATAAATGTATATGTTAAATATCTTATATTTAAACTATTATGTTAATAACTAATAAATGTCTATGATAAATATCTTATATTTAAAATATTATGTTAATAAATAATTATTATCTATGTTAAATACCTTTTTTATGTTAATAATTAAAAAAATTCTATGTTAAATATCTTATATTTAAAATATTATGTTAATAATTAATGAATGTCTATGTTCAATATCTTTTATTTAAAATTTTATATTAATAATTAATAAATGTCTATGTTAAATATCTTATATTTAAAATATTATGTTAATAATTAATAAATGTCTATGTTAAATATCTTATTTTTAAAATATTATGTTAATAATTAATAAATGTCTATGTTAAATATCTTTTATTTAAAATATTATGTTAATAATTAATAAATGTCTATGATAAATATCTTATATTTAAAATATTATGTTAATAATTATTTATTGTCTATTTTAATTACCTTTCTTATGTTAATAAATAATAAATGTCTATGTTAAATATCTTATATTTAAAATGTTATGTTAATAATTAATCTATGTTAAAAATCTTATATTTAAAATTTTATGTTAAAACTTTATAAATGTCTATGTTAAATATCTTTTATTTAAAATTTTATATTAATAATTAATAAATGTCTATGTTAAATATCTTATATTTAAAATATTATGTTAATAAATAATAAATGTCTATGTTAAATATCTTTTATTTAAAATATTATGTTAATAATTAATAAATGTCTATGATAAATATCTTATATTTAAAATATTATGTTAATAATTATTTATTGTCTATGTTAATTACCTTTCTTATGTTAATAATTAATAAATGTCTATGTTAAATATCTTATATTTAAAATATTATGTTAAATATCTTATATTTAAAATTTTATATTAATAATTATTAAATGTCTATGTTAAATATCTTATATTTAAAATATTATGTTAATAAATAATTATTATCTATGTTAAATACCTTTTTTATGTTAATAATTAAAAAATGTCTATGTTAAATATCTGTTATTTAAAATATTATGTTAATAATTAATAAATGTCTATGTTAAATATCTTTTATTTAAAATATTATGTTAATAATTAATAAATGTCTATGTTAAATATCTTTTATTTAAAATTTTTTATTAATAATAAATAAATGTCTATGTTAAAAATCTTATATTTAAAATTTTATGTTAAAACTTTATAAATGTCTATGTTAAGTATCTTTTATTTAAAATTTTATATTAATAATTAATAAATGTCTATGTTAAATATCTTATATTTAAAATATTATGTTAAATATCTTATATTTAAAATTTTATATTAATAATTATTAAATGTCTATGTTAAATATCTTATATTTAAAATATTATGTTAAATATCTTATATTTAAAATATTATGTTAAATACCTTATATTTAAAATATTATGTTAATAATAAGGAAATGTCTATGTTAAATATCTTATATTTAAAATTTTATGTTAAAACTTTATAAATGTCTATGTTAAATATCTTTTATTTAAAATTTTATATTTATAATAAAAAAATGTCTATGTTAAATATCTTTTATTTAAAATTTTATATTAATAATTAATAAATGTCTATGTTAAATATCTTATATTTAAAATATTATGTTAATAATTAATAAATGTCTATGTTAAATATATTATATTTAAAATATTATGTTAATAATTAATAAATGTCTATGCTAAATATCTTATATTTAAAATATAATTTTAATAATTAATAAAGTTCTTAGTTAAATATCTTATTTTTAAAATATTATGTTAATAATTAATAAATGTCTATGTTAAATATCTTTTATTTAAAATATTATGTTAATAATTAATAAATGTCTATGATAAATATCTTATATTTAAAATATTATGTTAATAATTATTTATTGTCTATTTTAATTACCTTTCTTATGTTAATAAATAATAAATGTCTATGTTAAATATCTTATATTTAAAATGTTATGTTAATAATTAATCTATGTTAAAAATCTTATATTTAAAATTTTATGTTAAAACTTTATAAATGTCTATGTTAAATATCTTTTATTTAAAATTTTATATTAATAATTAATAAATGTCTATGTTAAATATCTTATATTTAAAATATTATGTTAATAAATAATAAATGTCTATGTTAAATATCTTTTATTTAAAATATTATGTTAATAATTAATAAATGTCTATGATAAATATCTTATATTTAAAATATTATGTTAATAATTATTTATTGTCTATGTTAATTACCTTTCTTATGTTAATAATTAATAAATGTCTATGTTAAATATCTTATATTTAAAATATTATGTTAAATATCTTATATTTAAAATTTTATATTAATAATTATTAAATGTCTATGTTAAATATCTTATATTTAAAATATTATGTTAATAAATAATTATTATCTATGTTAAATACCTTTTTTATGTTAATAATTAAAAAATGTCTATGTTAAATATCTGTTATTTAAAATATTATGTTAATAATTAATAAATGTCTATGTTAAATATCTTTTATTTAAAATATTATGTTAATAATTAATAAATGTCTATGTTAAATATCTTTTATTTAAAATTTTTTATTAATAATAAATAAATGTCTATGTTAAAAATCTTATATTTAAAATTTTATGTTAAAACTTTATAAATGTCTATGTTAAGTATCTTTTATTTAAAATTTTATATTAATAATTAATAAATGTCTATGTTAAATATCTTATATTTAAAATATTATGTTAAATATCTTATATTTAAAATTTTATATTAATAATTATTAAATGTCTATGTTAAATATCTTATATTTAAAATATTATGTTAAATATCTTATATTTAAAATATTATGTTAAATACCTTATATTTAAAATATTATGTTAATAATAAGGAAATGTCTATGTTAAATATCTTATATTTAAAATTTTATGTTAAAACTTTATAAATGTCTATGTTAAATATCTTTTATTTAAAATTTTATATTTATAATAAAAAAATGTCTATGTTAAATATCTTTTATTTAAAATTTTATATTAATAATTAATAAATGTCTATGTTAAATATCTTATATTTAAAATATTATGTTAATAATTAATAAATGTCTATGTTAAATATATTATATTTAAAATATTATGTTAATAATTAATAAATGTCTATGCTAAATATCTTATATTTAAAATATAATTTTAATAATTAATAAAGTTCTTAGTTAAATATCATGTATTTAAAATATTATATTAATAATTAATAAATGTATATGTTAAATATCTTATATTTAAACTATTATGTTAATAAATAATAAATGTCTATGATAAATATCTTATATTTAAAATATTATGTTAATAAATAATTATTATCTATGTTAAATACCTTTTTTATGTTAATAATTAAAAAATTCTATGTTAAATATCTTATATTTAAAATATTATGTTAATAATTAATGAATGTCTATGTTCAATATCTTTTATTTAAAATATTATGTTAATAATTAATAAATGTCTATGTTAAATATCTTTTATTTAAAATTTTTTATTAATAATAAATAAATGTCTATGTTAAAAATCTTATATTTAAAATTTTATGTTAAAACTTATAAATGTCTATGTTAAATATCTTTTATTTAAAATTTTATATTAATAATTAATAAATGTCTATGTTGAATATCTTATTTTAAAAATATTATGTTAAATATCTTATATTTAAAATTTTATATTAATAATTATTATATGTCTATGTTAAATATCTTATATTTAAAATATTATGTTAAATATCTTATATTTAAAATATTATGTTAAATACCTTATATTTAAAATATTATGTTAATAATAAGGAAATGTCTATGTTAAATATCTTATATTTAAAATTTTATGTTAAAACATTATAAATGTCCATGTTAAATATCTTTTATTTAAAATTTTATATTAATAATTAATAAATGTCTATGTTAAATATCTTATATTTAAAATATTATGTTAATATTAATTAAATGTCTATGTTAAATATCTTATATTTAAAATATTATGTTAATAATAAATAAATGTCTATGTTAAATATCTTTTATTTAAAATATTATGTTAATAATTAATAAATGTCTACGATAAATATCTTATATTTAAAATATTATGATAATAATTAATTATTTTCCATGTTAATTACCTTTCTAATGTTAATAATTAATAAATGTCTATGTTAAATATCTTATATTTAAAATATTATGTTAGTAATAAATAAATGTCTATGTTAAATATCTTATATTTAAAATATTATGTTAATAATTAATAAATGTCTATGTTAAATATCTTATATTTAAAATATATTGTTAATAATTAATAAATGTCTATGTTAAATATCTTATATTTAAAATATATTGTTAATAATTAATAAATGTCTATGTTAAATATCTTATATTTAAAATATATTGTTAATAATTAATTATTGTCTATGTTAATTACCTTTCTTATGTTAATAATTAATAAATGTCTATGTTAAATATCTTAGATTTAAAATATTATGTTAATAATTAATAAAAGTCTATGTTAAATATATTATATTTAAAATATTATGTTAATAATTAATAAATGTCTATGTTAAATATCTTATATTTAAAATATAATTTTAATAATTTATAAAGTTCTAAGTTAAATATCATATATTTAAAATATTATATTAATAATTAATAAATGTCTATGTTAAATATCTTATATTTAAACTATTATGTTAATAATTAATAAATGTCTATGATAAATATCTTATATTTAAAATATTATGTTAATAAATAATTATTATCTATGTTAAATACCTTTTTTATGTTAATAATTAAAAAATGTCTATGTTAAATATCTTATATTTAAAATATTATGTTAATAATTAATAAATGTCTATGTTAAATATCTTTTATTTAAAATTTTATATTAATAATAAAAAAATGTCTATGTTAAATATCTTTTATTTAAAATTTTATATTAATAATTAATAAATGTCTATGTTAAAAATCTTATATTTAAAATTTTATGTTAAAACATTATAAATGTCTATATTAAATATCTTTTATTTAAAATTTTATATTAATAATTAATAAATGTCTATGTTAAATATCTTATATTTAAAATATTATGTTAATAATTAATAAATGTCTACGATAAATATCTTATATTTAAAATATTATGATAATAATTAATAATTTCTATGTTAATTACCTTTCTAATGTTAATAATTAATAAATGTCTATGTAAAATATCTTATATTTAAAATATATTGTTAATAATTAATAAATGTCTATGTTAAAAATCTTATATTTAAAATTTTATGTTAAAACTTTATAAATGTCTATGTTAAATATCTTTTATTTAAAATTTTATATTAATAATTAATAAATGTATATGTTAAAAATCTTATATTTAAAATTTTATGTTAAAACATTATAAATGTCCATGTTAAATATCTTTTATTTAAAATTTTATATTAAT
This sequence comes from Troilus luridus, assembly GCA_964056705.1. Classification (NCBI taxonomy): domain Eukaryota; kingdom Metazoa; phylum Arthropoda; class Insecta; order Hemiptera; family Pentatomidae; genus Troilus; species Troilus luridus. The sequence goes on along the minus strand of OZ057412.1, from coordinate 190,033,569 downwards.
AATTAATAAATGACTATGTTAAATATCTTATATTTAAAATATTATGTTAATATTAATTAAATGTCTATGTTAATTACCTTTCTTATGTTAATAATTAATAAATGTCTATGTTAAATATCTTATATTTAAAATATTATGTTAATAATAAATAAATGTCTATGTTAAATATCTTTTATTTAAAATATTTTGTTAATAATTAATAAATGTCTATGTTAAATATCTTATATTTAAAATATTATGTTAATAATTAATAAATGTCTATGTTAAAAATCTTATATTTAAAATTTTATATTAATAATAAAAAAATGTCTATGTTAAATATCTTTTATTTAAAATTTTATATTAATAATTAATAAATGTCTATGTTAAATATCTTATATTTAAAATATTATGTTAATAAATAATAAATGTCTATGTTAAATATCTTTTGTTTAAAATATTATGTTAATAATTAATAAATGTCTATGATAAATATCTTATATTTAAAATATTATGTTAATAATTATTTATTGTCTATGTTAATTACCTTTCTTATGTTAATAATTAATAAATGTCTATGTTAAATATCTTATATTTAAAATATTATGTTAAATATCTTATATTTAAAATTTTATATTAATAATTATTAAATGTCTATGTTAAATATCTTATATTTAAAATATTATGTTAATAAATAATTATTATCTATGTTAAATACCTTTTTTATGTTAATAATTAAAAAATGTCTATGTTAAATATCTGTTATTTAAAATATTATGTTAATAATTAATAAATGTCTATGTTAAATATCTTTTATTTAAAATATTATGTTAATAATTAATAAATGTCTATGTTAAATATCTTTTATTTAAAATTTTTTATTAATAATAAATAAATGTCTATGTTAAAAATCTTATATTTAAAATTTTATGTTAAAACTTTATAAATGTCTATGTTAAGTATCTTTTATTTAAAATTTTATATTAATAATTAATAAATGTCTATGTTAAATATCTTATATTTAAAATATTATGTTAAATATCTTATATTTAAAATTTTATATTAATAATTATTAAATGTCTATGTTAAATATCTTATATTTAAAATATTATGTTAAATATCTTATATTTAAAATATTATGTTAAATACCTTATATTAAAAATATTATGTTAATAATAAGGAAATGTCTATGTTAAATATCTTATATTTAAAATTTTATGTTAAAACTTTATAAATGTCTATGTTAAATATCTTTTATTTAAAATTTTATATTTATAATAAAAAAATGTCTATGTTAAATATCTTTTATTTAAAATTTTATATTAATAATTAATAAATGTCTATGTTAAATATCTTATATTTAAAATATTATGTTAATAATTAATAAATGTCTATGTTAAATATATTATATTTAAAATATTATGTTAATAATTAATAAATGTCTATGCTAAATATCTTATATTTAAAATATAATTTTAATAATTAATAAAGTTCTTAGTTAAATATCATGTATTTAAAATATTATATTAATAATTAATAAATGTATATGTTAAATATCTTATATTTAAACTATTATGTTAATAAATAATAAATGTCTATGATAAATATCTTATATTTAAAATATTATGTTAATAAATAATTATTATCTATGTTAAATACCTATTTTATGTTAATAATTAAAAAATTCTATGTTAAATATCTTATATTTAAAATATTATGTTAATAATTAATGAATGTCTATGTTCAATATCTTTTATTTAAAATATTATGTTAATAATTAATAAATGTCTATGTTAAATATCTTTTATTTAAAATTTTTTATTAATAATAAATAAATGTCTATGTTAAAAATCTTATATTTAAAATTTTATGTTAAAACTTATAAATGTCTATGTTAAATATCTTTTATTTAAAATTTTATATTAATAATTAATAAATGTCTATGTTGAATATCTTATTTTAAAAATATTATGTTAAATATCTTATATTTAAAATATTATGTTAAATACCTTATATTTAAAATATTATGTTAATAATAAGGAAATGTCTATGTTAAATATCTTATATTTAAAATTTTATGTTAAAACATTATAAATGTCCATGTTAAATATCTTTTATTTAAAATTTTATATTAATAATTAATAAATGTCTATGTTAAATATCTTATATTTAAAATATTATGTTAATATTAATTAAATGTCTATGTTAAATATCTTATATTTAAAATATTATGTTAATAAGTAATCTATGTTAAAAATCTTATATTTAAAATATTATGTTAATAATTAATAAAGGTCTATGTTAAATATCTTATTTTTAAAATATATTGTTAATAATTAATAAATGTCTATGTTAAATATCTTATATTTAAAATATATTGTTAATAATTAATAAATGTCTATGTTAAATATCTTATATTTAAAATATATTGTTAATAATTAATAAATGTCTATGTTAAATATCTTATATTTAAAATGTTATGTTAATAATTAATCTATGTTAAAAATCTTATATTTAAAATTTTATGTTAAAACTTTATAAATGTCTATGTTAAATATCTTTTATTTAAAATTTTATATTAATAATTAATAAATGTCTATGTTAAATATCTCATATATAAAATATTATGTTAATAATAAATAAATGTCTATGTTAAATATCTTTTATTTAAAATATTTTGTTAATAATTAATAAATGTCTATGTTAAATATCTTATATTTAAAATATTATATTAATAATTAATAAATGTCTATGTTAAAAATCTTATATTTAAAATTTTATGTTAAAACATTATAAATGTCTATATTAAATATCTTTTATTTAAAATTTTATATTAATAATTAATAAATGTCTATGTTAAATATCTTTTATTTAAAATATTATGTTAATAATTAATAAATGTCTACGATAAATATCTTATATTTAAAATATTATGATAATAATTAATTATTTTCTATGTTAATTACCTTTCTAATGTTAATAATTAATAAATGTCTATGTTAAATATCTTATATTTAAAATATTATGTTAATAATAAATAAATGTCTATGTTAAATATCTTATATTTAAAATATTATGTTAATAATTAATAAATGTCTATGTTAAATATCTTATATTTAAAATATATTGTTAATAATTAATAAATTTCTATGTTAAATATCTTATATTTAAAATATATTGTTAATAATTAATAAATGTCTATGTTAAATATCTTATATTTAAAATGTTATGTTAATAATTAATCTATGTTAAAAATCTTATATTTAAAATTTTATGTTAAAACTTTATAAATGTCTATGTTAAATATCTTTTATTTAAAATTTTATATTAATAATTAATAAATGTCTATGTTAAAAATCTTATATCTAAAATTTTATGTTAAAACATTATATATGTCTATGTTAAATATCTTTTATTTAAAATTTTATATTAATAATTAATAAATGTCTATGTTAAATATCTTATATTTAAAATATTATGTTAATAATTAATTATTTTCTATGTTAATTACCTTTCTTATGTTAATAATTAATAAATGTCTATGTTAAATATCTTATATTTAAAATATTATGTTAAATATCTTATATTTAAAATTTTATATTAATAATTATTAAATGTCTATGTTAAATATCTTATATTTAAAATATTATGTTAAATATCTTATATTTAAAATATTATGTTAAATACCTTATATTTAAAATATTATGTTAATAATAAGGAAATGTCTATGTTAAATATCTTATATTTAAAATTTTATGTTAAAACTTTATAAATGTCTATGTTAAATATCTTTTATTTAAAATTTTATATTTATAATAAAAAAATGTCTATGTTAAATATCTTTTATTTAAAATTTTATATTAATAATTAATAAATGTCTATGTTAAATATCATATATTTAAAATATTATGTTAATAATTAATAAATGTCTATGTTAAATATCATTTATTTCAAATATTATGTTAATAATTAATAAATGTCTATGTTAAATATCTTTTATTTAAAATTTTTTATTAATAATAAATAAATGTCTATGTTAAAAATCTTATATTTAAAATTTTATGTTAAAACTTTATAAATGTCTATGTTAAATATCTTTTATTTAAAATTTTATATTAATAATTAATAAATGTCTATGTTAAATATCTTATATTTAAAATATTATGTTAAATATCTTATATTTAAAATTTTATATTAATAATTATTAAATGTCTATGTTAAATATCTTATATTTAAAATATTATGTTAAATATCTTATATTTAAAATATTATGTTAAATACCTTATATTTAAAATATTATGTTAATAATAAGGAAATCTCTATGTTAAATATCTTATATTTAAAATTTTATGTTAAAACTTTATAAATGTCTATGTTAAATATCTTATATTTAAAATTTTATATTTATAATAAAAAAATGTCTATGTTAAATATCTTTTATTTAAAATTTTATATTAATAATTAATAAATGTCTATGTTAAATATCTTATATTTAAAATATTATGTTAATAATTAATAAATGTCTATGTTAAATATATTATATTTAAAATATTATGTTAATAATTAATAAAAGTCTATGCTAAATATCTTATATTTAAAATATAATTTTAATAATTAATAAAGTTCTAAGTTAAATATCATGTATTTAAAATATTATATTAATAATTAATAAATGTATATGTTAAATATCTTATATTTAAACTATTATGTTAATAACTAATAAATGTCTATGATAAATATCTTATATTTAAAATATTATGTTAATAAATAATTATTATCTATGTTAAATACCTTTTTTATGTTAATAATTAAAAAAATTCTATGTTAAATATCTTATATTTTAAATATTATGTTAATAATTAATGAATGTCTATGTTCAATATCTTTTATTTAAAATTTTATATTAATAATTAATAAATGTCTATGTTAAATATCTTATATTTAAAATATTATGTTAATAATTAATAAATGTCTATGTTAAATATCTTATTTTTAAAATATTATGTTAATAATTAATAAATGTCTATGTTAAATATCTTTTATTTAAAATATTATGTTAATAATTAATAAATGTCTATGATAAATATCTTATATTTAAAATATTATGTTAATAATTATTTATTGTCTATTTTAATTACCTTTCTTATGTTAATAAATAATAAATGTCTATGTTAAATATCTTATATTTAAAATATATTGTTAATAATTAATAAATGTCTATGTTAAATATCTTATATTTAAAATGTTATGTTAATAATTAATCTATGTTAAAAATCTTATATTTAAAATTTTATGTTAAAACTTTATAAATGTCTATGTTAAATATCTTTTATTTAAAATTTTATATTAATAATTAATAAATGTCTATGTTAAATATCTTATATTTAAAATATTATGTTAATAAATAATAAATGTCTATGTTAAATATCTTTTATTTAAAATATTATGTTAATAATTAATAAATGTCTATGATAAATATCTTATATTTAAAATATTATGTTAATAATTATTTATTGTCTATGTTAATTACCTTTCTTATGTTAATAATTAATAAATGTCTATGTTAAATATCTTATATTTAAAATATAATTTTAATAATTAATAAAGTTCTAAGTTAAATATCATATATTTAAAATATTATATTAATAATTAATAAATGTCTATGTTAAATATCTTATATTTAAACTATTATGTTAATAATTAATAAATGTCTATGATAAATATCTTATATTTAAAATATTATGTTAATAAATAATTATTATCTATGTTAAATACCTTTTTTATGTTAATAATTAAAAAATGTCTATGTTAAATATCTGTTATTTAAAATATTATGTTAATAATTAATAAATGTCTATGTTAAATATCTTTTATTTAAAATATTATGTTAATAATTAATAAATGTCTATGTTAAATATCTTTTATTTAAAATTTTTTATTAATAATAAATAAATGTCTATGTTAAAAATCTTATATTTAAAATTTTATGTTAAAACTTTATAAATGTCTATGTTAAATATCTTTTATTTAAAATTTTATATTAATAATTAATAAATGTCTATGTTAAATATCTTATATTTAAAATATTATGTTAAATATCTTATATTTAAAATTTTATATTAATAATTATTAAATGTCTATGTTAAATATCTTATATTTAAAATATTATGTTAAATATCTTATATTTAAAATATTATGTTAAATACCTTATATTTAAAATATTATGTTAATAATAAGGAAATGTCTATGTTAAATATCTTATATTTAAAATTTTATGTTAAAACTTTATAAATGTCTATGTTAAATATCTTTTATTTAAAATTTTATATTTATAATAAAAAAATGTCTATGTTAAATATCTTTTATTTAAAATTTTATATTAATAATTAATAAATGTCTATGTTAAATATCTTATATTTAAAATATTATGTTAATAATTAATAAATGTCTATGTTAAATATATTATATTTAAAATATTATGTTAATAATTAATAAATGTCTATGTTAAATATCTTATATTTAATATATTATGTTAATAATTAATAAATGTCTATGTTAAATATCTTATATTTAAAATATATTGTTAATAATTAATAAATGTCTATGTTAAATATCTTATATTTAAAATATTATGTTAATAATTAATAAATGTCTATGTTAAATATCTTATATTTAAAATATTATGTTAATAATTAATAAATGTCTATGTTAAATATCTTATATTTAAAATATATTGTTAATAATTAATAAATGTCTATGTTAAATATCTTATATTTAAAATAAATTGTTAATAATTAATAAATGTCTATGTTAAATATCTTATATTTAAAATGTTATGTTAATAATTAATCTATGTTAAAAATCTTATATTTAAAATTTTATGTTAAAACTTTATAAATGTCTATGTTAAATATCTTTTATTTAAAATTTTATATTAATAATTAATAAATGTCTATGTTAAAAATCTTATATCTAAAATTTTATGTTAAAACATTATAAATGTCTATGTTAAATATCTTTTATTTAAAATTTTATATTAATAATTAATAAATGTCTATGTTAAATATCTTATATTTAAAATATTATGTTAATATTAATTAAATGTCTATGTTAAATATCTTTTATTTAAAATATTATGTAAATAATTAATAAATGTCTATGATAAATATCTTATATTTAAAATATTATGTTAATAATTAATTATTTTCTATGTTAATTACCTTACTTATGTTAATAATTAATAAATGTCTATGTTTAATATCTTATATTTAAAATATTATGTTAAATATCTTATATTTAAAATTTTATATTAATAATTATTAAATGTCTATGTTAAATATCTTATATTTAAAATATTATGTTAAATATCTTATATTTAAAATATTATGTTAAATATCTTATATTAAAAATATTATGTTAATAATAAGGAAATGTCTATGTTAAATATCTTATATTTAAAATTCTATGTTAAAACTTTATAAATGTCTATGTTAAATATCGTTTATTTAAAATTTTATATTTATAATAAAAAAATGTCTATGTTAAATATCTTTTATTCAAAATTTTATATTAATAATTAATAAATGTCTATGTTAAAAATCTTATATTTAAAATTTTATGTTAAAACATTATAAATGTCTATATTAAATATCTTTTATTTAAAATTTTATATTAATAATTAATAAATGTCTATGTTAAATATCTTATATTTAAAATATTATGTTAATAATTAATAAATGTCTATGTTAAATATCTTATATTTAAAATATAATTTTAATAATTAATAAAGTTCTAAGTTAAATATCATGTATTTAAAATATTATATTAATAATTAATAAATGTATATGTTAAATATCTTATATTTAAACTATTATGTTAAAAACTAATAAATGTCTATGATAAATATCTTATATTTAAAATATTATGTTAATAAATAATTATTATCTATGTTAAATACCTTTTTTATGTTAATAATTAAAAAAATTCTATGTTAAAAATCTTATATTTAAAATATTATGTTAATAATTAATGAATGTCTATGTTCAATATCTTTTATTTAAAATTTTATATTAATAATTAATAAATGTCTATGTTAAATATCTTATATTTAAAATATTATGTTAATAATTAATAAATGTCTATGTTAAATATCTTATTTTTAAAATATTATGTTAATAATTAATAAATGTCTATGTTAAATATCTTTTATTTAAAATATTATGTTAATAATTAATAAATGTCTATGATAAATATCTTATATTTAAAATATTATGTTAATAATTATTTATTGTCTATTTTAATTACCTTTCTTATGTTAATAATTAATAAATGTCTATGTTAAATATCTTATATTTAAAATATATTGTTAATAATTAATAAATGTCTATGTTAAATATCTTATATTTAAAATGTTATGTTAATAATTAATCTATGTTAAAAATCTTATATTTAAAATTTTATGTTAAAACTTTATAAATGTCTATGTTAAATATCTTTTATTTAAAATTTTATATTAATAATTAATAAATGTCTATGTTAAATATCTTATATTTAAAATATTATGTTAATAAATAATAAATGTCTATGTTAAATATCTTTTATTTAAAATATTATGTTAATAATTAATAAATGTCTATGATAAATATCTTATATTTAAAATATTATGTTAATAATTAATAAATGTCTATGTTAATTACCTTTCTTATGTTAATAATTAATAAATGTCTATGTTAAATATCTTATATTTAAAATATAATTTTAATAATTAATAAAGTTCTAAGTTAAATATCATATATTTAAAATATTATATTAATAATTAATAAATGTCTATGTTAAATATCTTATATTTAAACTATTATGTTAATAATTAATAAATGTCTATGATAAATATCTTATATTTAAAATATTATGTTAATAAATAATTATTATCTATGTTAAATACCTTTTTTATGTTAATAATTAAAAAATGTCTATGTTAAATATCTGTTATTTAAAATATTATGTTAATAATTAATAAATGTCTATGTTAAATATCTTTTATTTAAAATATTATGTTAATAATTAATAAATGTCTATGTTAAATATCTTTTATTTAAAATTTTTTATTAATAATAAATAAATGTCTATGTTAAAAATCTTATATTTAAAATTTTATGTTAAAACTTTATAAATGTCTATGTTAAATATCTTTTATTTAAAATTTTATATCATTAATTAATAAATGTCTATGTTAAATATCTTATATTTAAAATATTATGTTAAATATCTTATATTTAAAATTTTATATTAATAATTATTAAATGTCTATGTTAAATATCTTATATTTAAAATATTATGTTAAATATCTTATATTTAAAATATTATGTTAAATACCTTATATTTAAAATATTATGTTAATAATAAGGAAATGTCTATGTTAAATATCTTATATTTAAAATTTTATGTTAAAACTTTATAAATGTCTATGTTAAATATCTTTTATTTAAAATTTTATATTTATAATAAAAAAATGTCTATGTTAAATATCTTTTATTTAAAATTTTATATTAATAATTAATAAATGTCTATGTTAAATATCTTATATTTAAAATATTATGTTAATAATTAATAAATGTCTATGTTAAATATATTATATTTAAAATATTATGTTAATAATTAATAAATGTCTATGCTAAATATCTTATATTTAAAATATAATTTTAATAATTAATAAAGTTCTAAGTTAAATATCATGTATTTAAAATATTATATTAATAATTAATAAATGTATATGTTAAATATCTTATATTTAAACTATTATGTTAATAAATAATAAATGTCTATGATAAATATCTTATATTTAAAAGATTATGTTAATAAATAATTATTATCTATGTTAAATACCTTTTTTATGTTAATAATTAAAAAATTCTATGTTAAATATCTTATATTTAAAATATTATGTTAATAATTAATGAATGTCTATGTTCAATATCTTTTATTTAAAATATTATGTTAATAATTAATAAATGTCTATGTTAAATATCTTTTATTTAAAATTTTTTATTAATAATAAATAAATGTCTATGTTAAAAATCTTATATTTAAAATTTTATGTTAAAACTTATAAATGTCTATGTTAAATATCTTTTATTTAAAATTTTATATTAATAATTAATAAATGTCTATGTTGAATATCTTATTTTAAAAATATTATGTTAAATATCTTATATTTAAAATTTTATATTAATAATTATTATATGTCTATGTTAAATATCTTATATTTAAAATATTATGTTAAATATCTTATATTTAAAATATTATGTTAAATACCTTATATTTAAAATATTATGTTAATAATAAGGAAATGTCTATGTTAAATATCTTATATTTAAAATTTTATGTTAAAACATTATAAATGTCCATGTTAAATATCTTTTATTTAAAATTTTATATTAATAATTAATAAATGTCTATGTTAAATATCTTATATTTAAAATTTTATGTTAATATTAATTAAATGTCTATGTTAAATATCTTATATTTAAAATATTATGTTAATAATAAATAAATGTCTATGTTAAATATCTTTTATTTAAAATATTATGTTAATAATTAATAAATGTCTACGATAAATATCTTATATTTAAAATATTATGATAATAATTAATTATTTTCCATGTTAATTACCTTTCTAATGTTAATAATTAATAAATGTCTATGTTAAATATCTTATATTTAAAATATTATGTTAATAATAAATAAATGTCTATGTTAAATATCTTATATTTAAAATATTATGTTAATAATTAATAAATGTCTATGTTAAATATCTTATATTTAAAATATATTGTTAATAATTAATAAATGTCTATGTTAAATATCTTATATTTAAAATATATTGTTAATAATTAATAAATGTCTATGTTAAATATCTTAGATTTAAAATATTATGTTAATAATTAATAAAAGTCTATGTTAAATATATTATATTTAAAATATTATGTTAATAATTAATAAATGTCTATGTTAAATATCTTATATTTAAAATATAATTTTAATAATTTATAAAGTTCTAAGTTAAATATCATATATTTAAAATATTATATTAATAATTAATAAATGTCTATGTTAAATATCTTATATTTAAACAATTATGTTAATAATTAATAAATGTCTATGATAAATATCTTATATTTAAAATATTATGTTAATAAATAATTATTATCTATGTTAAATACCTTTTTTATGTTAATAATTAAAAAATGTCTATGTTAAATATCTTATATTTAAAATATTATGTTAATAATTAATAAATGTCTATGTTAAATATCTTTTATTTAAAATTTTATATTAATAATAAAAAAATGTCTATGTTAAATATCTTTTATTTAAAATTTTATATTAATAATTAATAAATGTCTATGTTAAAAATCTTATATTTAAAATTTTATGTTAAAACATTATAAATGTCTATATTAAATATCTTTTATTTAAAATTTTATATTAATAATTAATAAATGTCTATGTTAAATATCTTTTATTTAAAATATTATGTTAATAATTAATAAATGTCTACGATAAATATCTTATATTTAAAATATTATGATAATAATTAATAATTTCTATGTTAATTACCTTTCTAATGTTAATAATTAATAAATGTCTATGTAAAATATCTTATATTTAAAATATATTGTTAATAATTAATAAATGTCTATGTTAAAAATCTTATATTTAAAATTTTATGTTAAAACTTTATAAATGTCTATGTTAAATATCTTTTATTTAAAATTTTATATTAATAATTAATAAATGTATATGTTAAAAATCTTATATTTAAAATTTTATGTTAAAACATTATAAATGTCCATGTTAAATATCTTTTATTTAAAATTTTATATTAATAATTAATAAATGACTATGTTAAATATCTTATATTTAAAATATTATGTTAATATTAATTAAATGTCTATGTTAATTACCTTTCTTATGTTAATAATTAATAAATGTCTATGTTAAATATCTTATATTTAAAATATTATGTTAATAATAAATAAATGTCTATGTTAAATATCTTTTATTTAAAATATTTTGTTAATAATTAATAAATGTCTATGTTAAATATCTTATATTTAAAATATTATGTTAATAATTAATAAATGTCTATGTTAAAAATCTTATATTTAAAATTTTATATTAATAATAAAAAAATGTCTATGTTAAATATCTTATATTTAAAATATATTGTTAATAATTAATAAATGTCTATGTTAAATATCTTATATTTAAAATATATTGTTAATAATTAATAAATGTCTATGTTAAATATCTTATATTTAAAATGTTATGTTAATAATTAATCTATGTTAAAAATCTTATATTTAAAATTTTATGTTAAAACTTTATAAATGTCTATGTTAAATATCTTTTATTTAAAATTTTATATTAATAATTAATAAATGTCTATGTTAAATATCTCATATATAAAATATTATGTTAATAATAAATAAATGTCTATGTTAAATATCTTTTATTTAAAATATTTTGTTAATAATTAATAAATGTCTATGTTAAATATCTTATATTTAAAATATTATATTAATAATTAATAAATGTCTGTTAAAAATCTTATATTTAAAATTTTATGTTAAAACATTATAAATGTCTATATTAAATATCTTTTATTTAAAATTTTATATTAATAATTAATAAATGTCTATGTTAAATATCTTTTATTTAAAATATTATGTTAATAATTAATAAATGTCTACGATAAATATCTTATATTTAAAATATTATGATAATAATTAATTATTTTCTATGTTAATTACCTTTCTAATGTTAATAATTAATAAATGTCTATGTTAAATATCTTATATTTAAAATATTATGTTAATAATAAATAAATGTCTATGTTAAATATCTTATATTTAAAATATTATGTTAATAATTAATAAATGTCTATGTTAAATATCTTATATTTAAAATATATTGTTAATAATTAATAAATTTCTATGTTAAATATCTTATATTTAAAATATATTGTTAATAATTAATAAATGTCTATGTTAAATATCTTATATTTAAAATGTTATGTTAATAATTAATCTATGTTAAAAATCTTATATTTAAAATTTTATGTTAAAACTTTATAAATGTCTATGTTAAATATCTTTTATTTAAAATTTTATATTAATAATTAATAAATGTCTATGTTAAAAATCTTATATCTAAAATTTTATGTTAAAACATTATAAATGTCTATGTTAAATATCTTTTATTTAAAATTTTATATTAATAATTAATAAATGTCTATGTTAAATATCTTATATTTAAAATATTATGTTAATAATTAATTATTTTCTATGTTAATAACCTTTCTTATGTTAATAATTAATAAATGTCTATGTTAAATATCTTATATTTAAAATATTATGTTAAATATCTTATATTTAAAATTTTATATTAATAATTATTAAATGTCTATGTTAAATATCTTATATATAAAATATTATGTTAAATATCTTATATTTAAAATATTATGTTAAATACCTTATATTTAAAATATTATGTTAATAATAAGGAAATGTCTATGTTAAATATCTTATATTTAAAATTTTATGTTAAAACTTTATAAATGTCTATGTTAAATATCTTTTATTTAAAATTTTATATTTATAATAAAAAAATGTCTATGTTAAATATCTTTTATTTAAAATTTTATATTAATAATTAATAAATGTCTATGTTAAATATCATATATTTAAAATATTATGTTAATAATTAATAAATGTCTATGTTAAATATCATTTATTTCAAATATTATGTTAATAATTAATAAATGTCTATGTTAAATATCTTTTATTTAAAATTTTTTATTAATAATAAATAAATGTCTATGTTAAAAATCTTATATTTAAAATTTTATGTTAAAACTTTATAAATGTCTATGTTAAATATCTTTTATTTAAAATTTTATATTAATAATTAATAAATGTCTATGTTAAATATCTTATATTTAAAATATTATGTTAAATATCTTATATTTAAAATTTTATATTAATAATTATTAAATGTCTATGTTAAATATCTTATATTTAAAATATTATATTAATAATTAATAAATGTCTATGTTAAAAATCTTATATTTAAAATTTTATGTTAAAACATTATAAATGTCTATATTAAATATCTTTTATTTAAAATTTTATATTAATAATTAATAAATGTCTATGTTAAATATCTTTTATTTAAAATATTATGTTAATAATTAATAAATGTCTACGATAAATATCGTATATTTAAAATATTATGGTAATAATTAATTATTTTCTATGTTAATTACCTTTCTAATGTTAATAATTAATAAATGTCTATGTTAAATATCTTATATTTAAAATATTATGTTAATAATAAATAAATGTCTATGTTAAATATCTTATATTTAAAATATTATGTTAATAATTAATAAATGTCTATGTTAAATATCTTATATTTAAAATATATTGTTAATAATTAATAAATTTCTATGTTAAATATCTTATATTTAAAATATATTGTTAATAATTAATAAATGTCTATGTTAAATATCTTATATTTAAAATGTTATGTTAATAATTAATCTATGTTAAAAATCTTATATTTAAAATTTTATGTTAAAACTTTATAAATGTCTATGTTAAATATCTTTTATTTAAAATTTTATATTAATAATTAATAAATGTCTATGTTAAAAATCTTATATCTAAAATTTTATGTTAAAACATTATAAATGTCTATGTTAAATATCTTTTATTTAAAATTTTATATTAATAATTAATAAATGTCTATGTTAAATATCTTATATTTAAAATATTATGTTAATAATTAATTATTTTCTATGTTAATTACCTTTCTTATGTTAATAATTAATAAATGTCTATGTTAAATATCTTATATTTAAAATATTATGTTAAATATCTTATATTTAAAATTTTATATTAATAATTATTAAATGTCTATGTTAAATATCTTATATTTAAAATATTATGTTAAATATCTTATATTTAAAATATTATGTTAAATACCTTATATTTAAAATATTATGTTAATAATAAGGAAATGTCTATGTTAAATATCTTATATTTAAAATTTTATGTTAAAACTTTATAAATGTCTATGTTAAATATCTTTTATTTAAAATTTTATATTTATAATAAAAAAATGTCTATGTTAAATATCTTTTATTTAAAATTTTATATTAATAATTAATAAATGTCTATGTTAAATATCATATATTTAAAATATTATGTTAATAATTAATAAATGTCTATGTTAAATATCATTTATTTCAAATATTATGTTAATAATTAATAAATGTCTATGTTAAATATCTTTTATTTAAAATTTTTTATTAATAATAAATAAATGTCTATGTTAAAAATCTTATATTTAAAATTTTATGTTAAAACTTTATAAATGTCTATGTTAAATATCTTTTATTTAAAATTTTATATTAATAATTAATAAATGTCTATGTTAAATATCTTATATTTAAAATATTATGTTAAATATCTTATATTTAAAATTTTATATTAATAATTATTAAATGTCTATGTTAAATATCTTATATTTAAAATATTATGTTAAATATCTTATATTTAAAATATTATGTTAAATACCTTATATTTAAAATATTATGTTAATAATAAGGAAATCTCTATGTTAAATATCTTATATTTAAAATTTTATGTTAAAACTTTATAAATGTCTATGTTAAATATCTTATATTTAAAATTTTATATTTATAATAAAAAAATGTCTATGTTAAATATCTTATATTTAAAATTTTATATTAATAATTAATAAATGTCTATGTTAAATATCTTATATTTAAAATATTATGTTAATAATTAATAAATGTCTATGTTAAATATATTATATTTAAAATATTATGTTAATAATTAATAAATGTCTATGCTAAATATCTTATATTTAAAATATAATTTTAATAATTAATAAAGTTCTAAGTTAAATATCATGTATTTAAAATATTATATTTATAATAAAAAAATGTCTATGTTAAATATCTTTTATTTAAAATTTTATATTAATAATTAATAAATGTCTATGTTAAATATCATATATTTAAAATATTATGTTAATAATTAATAAATGTCTATGTTAAATATCATTTATTTCAAATATTATGTTAATAATTAATAAATGTCTATGTTAAATATCTTTTATTTAAAATTTTTTATTAATAATAAATAAATGTCTATGTTAAAAATCTTATATTTAAAATTTTATGTTAAAACTTTATAAATGTCTATGTTAAATATCTTTTATTTAAAATTTTATATTAATAATTAATAAATGTCTATGTTAAATATCTTATATTTAAAATATTATGTTAAATATCTTATATTTAAAATTTTATATTAATAATTATTAAATGTCTATGTTAAATATCTTATATTTAAAATATTATGTTAAATATCTTATATTTAAAATATTATGTTAAATACCTTATATTTAAAATATTATGTTAATAATAAGGAAATCTCTATGTTAAATATCTTATATTTAAAATTTTATGTTAAAACTTTATAAATGTCTATGTTAAATATCTTATATTTAAAATTTTATATTTATAATAAAAAAATGTCTATGTTAAATATCTTTTATTTAAAATTTTATATTAATAATTAATAAATGTCTATGTTAAATATCTTATATTTAAAATATTATGTTAATAATTAATAAATGTCTATGTTAAATATATTATATTTAAAATATTATGTTAATAATTAATAAATGTCTATGCTAAATATCTTATATTTAAAATATAATTTTAATAATTAATAAAGTTCTAAGTTAAATATCATGTATTTAAAATATTATATTAATAATTAATAAATGTATATGTTAAATATCTTATATTTAAACTATTATGTTAATAACTAATAAATGTCTATGATAAATATCTTATATTTAAAATATTATGTTAATAAATAATTATTATCTATGTTAAATACCTTTTTTATGTTAATAATTAAAAAAATTCTATGTTAAATATCTTATATTTAAAATATTATGTTAATAATTAATGAATGTCTATGTTCAATATCTTTTATTTAAAATTTTATATTAATAATTAATAAATGTCTATGTTAAATATCTTATATTTAAAATATTATGTTAATAATTAATAAATGTCTATGTTAAATATCTTATTTTTAAAATATTATGTTAATAATTAATAAATGTCTATGTTAAATATCTTTTATTTAAAATATTATGTTAATAATTAATAAATGTCTATGATAAATATCTTATATTTAAAATATTATGTTAATAATTATTTATTGTCTATTTTAATTACCTTTCTTATGTTAATAATTAATAAATGTCTATGTTAAATATCTTATATTTAAAATATATTGTTAATAATTAATAAATGTCTATGTTAAATATCTTATATTTAAAATGTTATGTTAATAATTAATCTATGTTAAAAATCTTATATTTAAAATTTTATGTTAAAACTTTATAAATGTCTATGTTAAATATCTTTTATTTAAAATTTTATATTAATAATTAATAAATGTCTATGTTAAATATCTTATATTTAAAATATTATGTTAATAAATAATAAATGACTATGTTAAATATCTTTTATTTAAAATATTATGTTAATAATTAATAAATGTCTATGATAAATATCTTATATTTAAAATATTATGTTAATAATTATTTATTGTCTATGTTAATTACCTTTCTTATGTTAATAATTAATAAATGTCTATGTTAAATATCTTATATTTAAAATATAATTTTAATAATTAATAAAGTTCTAAGTTAAATATCATATATTTAAAATATTATATTAATAATTAATAAATGTCTATGTTAAAAATCTTATATTTAAACTATTATGTTAATAATTAATAAATGTCTATGATAAATATCTTATATTTAAAATATTATGTTAATAAATAATTATTATCTATGTTAAATACCTTTTTTATGTTAATAATTAAAAAATGTCTATGTTAAATATCTGTTATTTAAAATATTATGTTAATAATTAATAAATGTCTATGTTAAATATCTTTTATTAAAAATATTATGTTAATAATTAATAAATGTCTATGTTAAATATCTTTTATTTAAATTTTTTTATTAATAATAAATAAATGTCTATGTTAAAAATCTTATATTTAAAATTTTATGTTAAAACTTTATAAATGTCTATGTTAAATATCTTTTATTTAAAATTTTATATTAATAATTAATAAATGTCTATGTTAAATATCTTATATTTAAAATATTATGTTAAATATCTTATATTTAAAATTTTATATTAATAATTATTAAATGTCTATGTTAAATATCTTATATTTAAAATATTATGTTAAATATCTTATATTTAAAATATTATGTTAAATACCTTATATTTAAAATATTATGTTAATAATAAGGAAATGTCTATGTTAAATATCTTATATTTAAAATTTTATGTTAAAACTTTATAAATGTCTATGTTAAATATCTTTTATTTAAAATTTTATATTTATAATAAAAAAATGTCTATGTTAAATATCTTTTATTTAAAATTTTATATTAATAATTAATAAATGTCTATGTTAAATATCTTATATTTAAAATATTATGTTAATAATTAATAAATGTCTATGTTAAATATATTATATTTAAAATATTATGTTAATAATTAATAAATGTCTATGCTAAATATCTTATATTTAAAATATAATTTTAATAATTAATAAAGTTCTTAGTTAAATATCATGTATTTAAAATATTATATTAATAATTAATAAATGTATATGTTAAATATCTTATATTTAAACTATTATGTTAATAAATAATAAATGTCTATGATAAATATCTTATATTTAAAATATTATGTTAATAAATAATTATTATCTATGTTAAATACCTATTTTATGTTAATAATTAAAAAATTCTATGTTAAATATCTTATATTTAAAATATTATGTTAATAATTAATGAATGTCTATGTTCAATATCTTTTATTTAAAATATTATGTTAATAATTAATAAATGTCTATGTTAAATATCTTTTATTTAAAATTTTTTATTAATAATAAATAAATGTCTATGTTAAAAATCTTATATTTAAAATTTTATGTTAAAACTTATAAATGTCTATGTTAAATATCTTTTATTTAAAATTTTATATTAATAATTAATAAATGTCTATGTTGAATATCTTATTTTAAAAATATTATGTTAAATATCTTATATTTAAAATATTATGTTAAATACCTTATATTTAAAATATTATGTTAATAATAAGGAAATGTCTATGTTAAATATCTTATATTTAAAATTTTATGTTAAAACATTATAAATGTCCATGTTAAATATCTTTTATTTAAAATTTTATATTAATAATTAATAAATGTCTATGTTAAATATCTTATATTTAAAATATTATGTTAATATTAATTAAATGTCTATGTTAAATATCTTATATTTAAAATATTATGTTAATAAGTAATCTATGTTAAAAATCTTATATTTAAAATATTATGTTAATAATTAATAAAGGTCTATGTTAAATATCTTATTTTTAAAATATATTGTTAATAATTAATAAATGTCTATGTTAAATATCTTATATTTAAAATATATTGTTAATAATTAATAAATGTCTATGTTAAATATCTTATATTTAAAATATATTGTTAATAATTAATAAATGTCTATGTTAAATATCTTATATTTAAAATGTTATGTTAATAATTAATCTATGTTACAATCTTATATTTAAAATTTTATGTTAAAACTTTATAAATGTAATGTTAAATATCTTTTATTTAAAATTTTATATTAATAATTAATAAATGTCTATGTTAAATATCTCATATATAAAATATTATGTTAATAATAAATAAATGTCTATGTTAAATATCTTTTATTTAAAATATTTTGTTAATAATTAATAAATGTCTATGTTAAATATCTTATATTTAAAATATTATATTAATAATTAATAAATGTCTATGTTAAAAATCTTATATTTAAAATTTTATGTTAAAACATTATAAATGTCTATATTAAATATCTTTTATTTAAAATTTTATATTAATAATTAATAAATGTCTATGTTAAATATCTTTTATTTAAAATATTATGTTAATAATTAATAAATGTCTACGATAAATATCTTATATTTAAAATATTATGATAATAATTAATTATTTTCTATGTTAATTACCTTTCTAATGTTAATAATTAATAAATGTCTATGTTAAATATCTTATATTTAAAATATTATGTTAATAATAAATAAATGTCTATGTTAAATATCTTATATTTAAAATATTATGTTAATAATTAATAAATGTCTATGTTAAATATCTTATATTTAAAATATATTGTTAATAATTAATAAATTTCTATGTTAAATATCTTATATTTAAAATATATTGTTAATAATTAATAAATGTCTATGTTAAATATCTTATATTTAAAATGTTATGTTAATAATTAATCTATGTTAAAAATCTTATATTTAAAATTTTATGTTAAAACTTTATAAATGTCTATGTTAAATATCTTTTATTTAAAATTTTATATTAATAATTAATAAATGTCTATGTTAAAAATCTTATATCTAAAATTTTATGTTAAAACATTATATATGTCTATGTTAAATATCTTTTATTTAAAATTTTATATTAATAATTAATAAATGTCTATGTTAAATATCTTATATTTAAAATATTATGTTAATAATTAATTATTTTCTATGTTAATTACCTTTCTTATGTTAATAATTAATAAATGTCTATGTTAAATATCTTATATTTAAAATATTATGTTAAATATCTTATATTTAAAATTTTATATTAATAATTATTAAATGTCTATGTTAAATATCTTATATTTAAAATATTATGTTAAATATCTTATATTTAAAATATTATGTTAAATACCTTATATTTAAAATATTATGTTAATAATAAGGAAATGTCTATGTTAAATATCTTATATTTAAAATTTTATGTTAAAACTTTATAAATGTCTATGTTAAATATCTTTTATTTAAAATTTTATATTTATAATAAAAAAATGTCTATGTTAAATATCTTTTATTTAAAATTTTATATTAATAATTAATAAATGTCTATGTTAAATATCATATATTTAAAATATTATGTTAATAATTAATAAATGTCTATGTTAAATATCATTTATTTCAAATATTATGTTAATAATTAATAAATGTCTATGTTAAATATCTTTTATTTAAAATTTTTTATTAATAATAAATAAATGTCTATGTTAAAAATCTTATATTTAAAATTTTATGTTAAAACTTTATAAATGTCTATGTTAAATATCTTTTATTTAAAATTTTATATTAATAATTAATAAATGTCTATGTTAAATATCTTATATTTAAAATATTATGTTAAATATCTTATATTTAAAATTTTATATTAATAATTATTAAATGTCTATGTTAAATATCTTATATTTAAAATATTATGTTAAATATCTTATATTTAAAATATTATGTTAAATACCTTATATTTAAAATATTATGTTAATAATAAGGAAATCTCTATGTTAAATATCTTATATTTAAAATTTTATGTTAAAACTTTATAAATGTCTATGTTAAATATCTTATATTTAAAATTTTATATTTATAATAAAAAAATGTCTATGTTAAATATCTTTTATTTAAAATTTTATATTAATAATTAATAAATGTCTATGTTAAATATCTTATATTTAAAATATTATGTTAATAATTAATAAATGTCTATGTTAAATATATTATATTTAAAATATTATGTTAATAATTAATAAATGTCTATGCTAAATATCTTATATTTAAAATATAATTTTAATAATTAATAAAGTTCTAAGTTAAATATCATGTATTTAAAATATTATATTAATAATTAATAAATGTATATGTTAAATATCTTATATTTAAACTATTATGTTAATAACTAATAAATGTCTATGATAAATATCTTATATTTAAAATATTATGTTAATAAATAATTATTATCTATGTTAAATACCTTTTTTATGTTAATAATTAAAAAAATTCTATGTTAAATATCTTATATTTAAAATATTATGTTAATAATTAATGAATGTCTATGTTCAATATCTTTTATTTAAAATTTTATATTAATAATTAATAAATGTCTATGTTAAATATCTTTTATTTAAAATATTTTGTTAATAATTAATAAATGTCTATGTTAAATATCTTATATTTAAAATATTATATTAATAATTAATAAATGTCTATGTTAAAAATCTTATATTTAAAATTTTATGTTAAAACATTATAAATGTCTATATTAAATATCTTTTATTTAAAATTTTATATTAATAATTAATAAATGTCTATGTTAAATATCTTTTATTTAAAATATTATGTTAATAATTAATAAATGTCTACGATAAATATCTTATATTTAAAATATTATGATAATAATTAATTATTTTCTATGTTAATTACCTTTCTAATGTTAATAATTAATAAATGTCTATGTTAAATATCTTATATTTAAAATATTATGTTAATAATAAATAAATGTCTATGTTAAATATCTTATATTTAAAATATTATGTTAATAATTAATAAATGTCTATGTTAAATATCTTATATTTAAAATATATTGTTAATAATTAATAAATTTCTATGTTAAATATCTTATATTTAAAATATATTGTTAATAATTAATAAATGTCTATGTTAAATATCTTATATTTAAAATGTTATGTTAATAATTAATCTATGTTAAAAATCTTATATTTAAAATTTTATGTTAAAACTTTATAAATGTCTATGTTAAATATCTTTTATTTAAAATTTTATATTAATAATTAATAAATGTCTATGTTAAAAATCTTATATCTAAAATTTTATGTTAAAACATTATAAATGTCTATGTTAAATATCTTTTATTTAAAATTTTATATTAATAATTAATAAATGTCTATGTTAAATATCTTATATTTAAAATATTATGTTAATAATTAATTATTTTCTATGTTAATTACCTTTCTTATGTTAATAATTAATAAATGTCTATGTTAAATATCTTATATTTAAAATATTATGTTAAATATCTTATATTTAAAATTTTATATTAATAATTATTAAATGTCTATGTTAAATATCTTATATTTAAAATATTATGTTAAATATCTTATATTTAAAATATTATGTTAAATACCTTATATTTAAAATATTATGTTAATAATAAGGAAATGTCTATGTTAAATATCTTATATTTAAAATTTTATGTTAAAACTTTATAAATGTCTATGTTAAATATCTTTTATTTAAAATTTTATATTTATAATAAAAAAATGTCTATGTTAAATATCTTTTATTTAAAATTTTATATTAATAATTAATAAATGTCTATGTTAAATATCATATATTTAAAATATTATGTTAATAATTAATAAATGTCTATGTTAAATATCATTTATTTCAAATATTATGTTAATAATTAATAAATGTCTATGTTAAATATCTTTTATTTAAAATTTTTTATTAATAATAAATAAATGTCTATGTTAAAAATCTTATATTTAAAATTTTATGTTAAAACTTTATAAATGTCTATGTTAAATATCTTTTATTTAAAATTTTATATTAATAATTAATAAATGTCTATGTTAAATATCTTATATTTAAAATATTATGTTAAATATCTTATATTTAAAATTTTATATTAATAATTATTAAATGTCTATGTTAAATATCTTATATTTAAAATATTATGTTAAATATCTTATATTTAAAATATTATGTTAAATACCTTATATTTAAAATATTATGTTAATAATAAGGAAATGTCTATGTTAAATATCTTATATTTAAAATTTTATGTTAAAACTTTATAAATGTCTATGTTAAATATCTTTTATTTAAAATTTTATATTTATAATAAAAAAATGTCTATGTTAAATATCTTTTATTTAAAATTTTATATTAATAATTAATAAATGTCTATGTTAAATATCTTATATTTAAAATATTATGTTAATAATTAATAAATGTCTATGTTAAATATATTATATTTAAAATATTATGTTAATAATTAATAAATGTCTATGCTAAATATCTTATATTTAAAATATAATTTTAATAATTAATAAAGTTCTAAGTTAAATATCATGTATTTAAAATATTATATTAATAATTAATAAATGTATATGTTAAATATCTTATATTTAAACTATTATGTTAATAACTAATAAATGTCTATGATAAATATCTTATATTTAAAATATTATGTTAATAAATAATTATTATCTATGTTAAATACCTTTTTTATGTTAATAATTAAAAAAATTCTATGTTAAATATCTTATATTTAAAATATTATGTTAATAATTAATGAATGTCTATGTTCAATATCTTTTATTTAAAATTTTATATTAATAATTAATAAATGTCTATGTTAAATATCTTATATTTAAAATATTATGTTAATAATTAATAAATGTCTATGTTAAATATCTTATTTTTAAAATATTATGTTAATAATTAATAAATGTCTATGTTAAATATCTTTTATTTAAAATATTATGTTAATAATTAATAAATGTCTATGATAAATATCTTATATTTAAAATATTATGTTAATAATTATTTATTGTCTATTTTAATTACCTTTCTTATGTTAATAAATAATAAATGTCTATGTTAAATATCTTATATTTAAAATGTTATGTTAATAATTAATCTATGTTAAAAATCTTATATTTAAAATTTTATGTTAAAACTTTATAAATGTCTATGTTAAATATCTTTTATTTAAAATTTTATATTAATAATTAATAAATGTCTATGTTAAATATCTTATATTTAAAATATTATGTTAATAAATAATAAATGTCTATGTTAAATATCTTTTATTTAAAATATTATGTTAATAATTAATAAATGTCTATGATAAATATCTTATATTTAAAATATTATGTTAATAATTATTTATTGTCTATGTTAATTACCTTTCTTATGTTAATAATTAATAAATGTCTATGTTAAATATCTTATATTTAAAATATTATGTTAAATATCTTATATTTAAAATTTTATATTAATAATTATTAAATGTCTATGTTAAATATCTTATATTTAAAATATTATGTTAATAAATAATTATTATCTATGTTAAATACCTTTTTTATGTTAATAATTAAAAAATGTCTATGTTAAATATCTGTTATTTAAAATATTATGTTAATAATTAATAAATGTCTATGTTAAATATCTTTTATTTAAAATATTATGTTAATAATTAATAAATGTCTATGTTAAATATCTTTTATTTAAAATTTTTTATTAATAATAAATAAATGTCTATGTTAAAAATCTTATATTTAAAATTTTATGTTAAAACTTTATAAATGTCTATGTTAAGTATCTTTTATTTAAAATTTTATATTAATAATTAATAAATGTCTATGTTAAATATCTTATATTTAAAATATTATGTTAAATATCTTATATTTAAAATTTTATATTAATAATTATTAAATGTCTATGTTAAATATCTTATATTTAAAATATTATGTTAAATATCTTATATTTAAAATATTATGTTAAATACCTTATATTTAAAATATTATGTTAATAATAAGGAAATGTCTATGTTAAATATCTTATATTTAAAATTTTATGTTAAAACTTTATAAATGTCTATGTTAAATATCTTTTATTTAAAATTTTATATTTATAATAAAAAAATGTCTATGTTAAATATCTTTTATTTAAAATTTTATATTAATAATTAATAAATGTCTATGTTAAATATCTTATATTTAAAATATTATGTTAATAATTAATAAATGTCTATGTTAAATATATTATATTTAAAATATTATGTTAATAATTAATAAATGTCTATGCTAAATATCTTATATTTAAAATATAATTTTAATAATTAATAAAGTTCTTAGTTAAATATCTTATTTTTAAAATATTATGTTAATAATTAATAAATGTCTATGTTAAATATCTTTTATTTAAAATATTATGTTAATAATTAATAAATGTCTATGATAAATATCTTATATTTAAAATATTATGTTAATAATTATTTATTGTCTATTTTAATTACCTTTCTTATGTTAATAAATAATAAATGTCTATGTTAAATATCTTATATTTAAAATGTTATGTTAATAATTAATCTATGTTAAAAATCTTATATTTAAAATTTTATGTTAAAACTTTATAAATGTCTATGTTAAATATCTTTTATTTAAAATTTTATATTAATAATTAATAAATGTCTATGTTAAATATCTTATATTTAAAATATTATGTTAATAAATAATAAATGTCTATGTTAAATATCTTTTATTTAAAATATTATGTTAATAATTAATAAATGTCTATGATAAATATCTTATATTTAAAATATTATGTTAATAATTATTTATTGTCTATGTTAATTACCTTTCTTATGTTAATAATTAATAAATGTCTATGTTAAATATCTTATATTTAAAATATTATGTTAAATATCTTATATTTAAAATTTTATATTAATAATTATTAAATGTCTATGTTAAATATCTTATATTTAAAATATTATGTTAATAAATAATTATTATCTATGTTAAATACCTTTTTTATGTTAATAATTAAAAAATGTCTATGTTAAATATCTGTTATTTAAAATATTATGTTAATAATTAATAAATGTCTATGTTAAATATCTTTTATTTAAAATATTATGTTAATAATTAATAAATGTCTATGTTAAATATCTTTTATTTAAAATTTTTTATTAATAATAAATAAATGTCTATGTTAAAAATCTTATATTTAAAATTTTATGTTAAAACTTTATAAATGTCTATGTTAAGTATCTTTTATTTAAAATTTTATATTAATAATTAATAAATGTCTATGTTAAATATCTTATATTTAAAATATTATGTTAAATATCTTATATTTAAAATTTTATATTAATAATTATTAAATGTCTATGTTAAATATCTTATATTTAAAATATTATGTTAAATATCTTATATTTAAAATATTATGTTAAATACCTTATATTTAAAATATTATGTTAATAATAAGGAAATGTCTATGTAAAATATCTTATATTTAAAATTTTATGTTAAAACTTTATAAATGTCTATGTTAAATATCTTTTATTTAAAATTTTATATTTATAATAAAAAAATGTCTATGTTAAATATCTTTTATTTAAAATTTTATATTAATAATTAATAAATGTCTATGTTAAATATCTTATATTTAAAATATTATGTTAATAATTAATAAATGTCTATGTTAAATATATTATATTTAAAATATTATGTTAATAATTAATAAATGTCTATGCTAAATATCTTATATTTAAAATATAATTTTAATAATTAATAAAGTTCTTAGTTAAATATCATGTATTTAAAATATTATATTAATAATTAATAAATGTATATGTTAAATATCTTATATTTAAACTATTATGTTAATAAATAATAAATGTCTATGATAAATATCTTATATTTAAAATATTATGTTAATAAATAATTATTATCTATGTTAAATACCTTTTTTATGTTAATAATTAAAAAATTCTATGTTAAATATCTTATATTTAAAATATTATGTTAATAATTAATGAATGTCTATGTTCAATATCTTTTATTTAAAATATTATGTTAATAATTAATAAATGTCTATGTTAAATATCTTTTATTTAAAATTTTTTATTAATAATAAATAAATGTCTATGTTAAAAATCTTATATTTAAAATTTTATGTTAAAACTTATAAATGTCTATGTTAAATATCTTTTATTTAAAATTTTATATTAATAATTAATAAATGTCTATGTTGAATATCTTATTTTAAAAATATTATGTTAAATATCTTATATTTAAAATTTTATATTAATAATTATTATATGTCTATGTTAAATATCTTATATTTAAAATATTATGTTAAATATCTTATATTTAAAATATTATGTTAAATACCTTATATTTAAAATATTATGTTAATAATAAGGAAATGTCTATGTTAAATATCTTATATTTAAAATTTTATGTTAAAACATTATAAATGTCCATGTTAAATATCTTTTATTTAAAATTTTATATTAATAATTAATAAATGTCTATGTTAAATATCTTATATTTAAAATATTATGTTAATATTAATTAAATGTCTATGTTAAATATCTTATATTTAAAATATTATGTTAATAATAAATAAATGTCTATGTTAAATATCTTTTATTTAAAATATTATGTTAATAATTAATAAATGTCTACGATAAATATCTTATATTTAAAATATTATGATAATAATTAATTATTTTCCATGTTAATTACCTTTCTAATGTTAATAATTAATAAATGTCTATGTTAAATATCTTATATTTAAAATATTATGTTAGTAATAAATAAATGTCTATGTTAAATATCTTATATTTAAAATATTATGTTAATAATTAATAAATGTCTATGTTAAATATCTTATATTTAAAATATATTGTTAATAATTAATAAATGTCTATGTTAAATATCTTATATTTAAAATATATTGTTAATAATTAATAAATGTCTATGTTAAATATCTTATATTTAAAATATATTGTTAATAATTAATTATTGTCTATGTTAATTACCTTTCTTATGTTAATAATTAATAAATGTCTATGTTAAATATCTTAGATTTAAAATATTATGTTAATAATTAATAAAAGTCTATGTTAAATATATTATATTTAAAATATTATGTTAATAATTAATAAATGTCTATGTTAAATATCTTATATTTAAAATATAATTTTAATAATTTATAAAGTTCTAAGTTAAATATCATATATTTAAAATATTATATTAATAATTAATAAATGTCTATGTTAAATATCTTATATTTAAACTATTATGTTAATAATTAATAAATGTCTATGATAAATATCTTATATTTAAAATATTATGTTAATAAATAATTATTATCTATGTTAAATACCTTTTTTATGTTAATAATTAAAAAATGTCTATGTTAAATATCTTATATTTAAAATATTATGTTAATAATTAATAAATGTCTATGTTAAATATCTTTTATTTAAAATTTTATATTAATAATAAAAAAATGTCTATGTTAAATATCTTTTATTTAAAATTTTATATTAATAATTAATAAATGTCTATGTTAAAAATCTTATATTTAAAATTTTATGTTAAAACATTATAAATGTCTATATTAAATATCTTTTATTTAAAATTTTATATTAATAATTAATAAATGTCTATGTTAAATATCTTATATTTAAAATATTATGTTAATAATTAATAAATGTCTACGATAAATATCTTATATTTAAAATATTATGATAATAATTAATAATTTCTATGTTAATTACCTTTCTAATGTTAATAATTAATAAATGTCTATGTAAAATATCTTATATTTAAAATATATTGTTAATAATTAATAAATGTCTATGTTAAAAATCTTATATTTAAAATTTTATGTTAAAACTTTATAAATGTCTATGTTAAATATCTTTTATTTAAAATTTTATATTAATAATTAATAAATGTATATGTTAAAAATCTTATATTTAAAATTTTATGTTAAAACATTATAAATGTCCATGTTAAATATCTTTTATTTAAAATTTTATATTAATAATTAATAAATGACTATGTTAAATATCTTATATTTAAAATATTATGTTAATATTAATTAAATGTCTATGTTAATTACCTTTCTTATGTTAATAATTAATAAATGTCTATGTTAAATATCTTATATTTAAAATATTATGTTAATAATAAATAAATGTCTATGTTAAATATCTTTTATTTAAAATATTTTGTTAATAATTAATAAATGTCTATGTTAAATATCTTATATTTAAAATATTATGTTAATAATTAATAAATGTCTATGTTAAAAATCTTATATTTAAAATTTTATATTAATAATAAAAAAATGTCTATGTTAAATATCTTTTATTTAAAATTTTATATTAATAATTAATAAATGTCTATGTTAAATATCTTATATTTAAAATATTATGTTAATAAATAATAAATGTCTATGTTAAATATCTTTTGTTTAAAATATTATGTTAATAATTAATAAATGTCTATGATAAATATCTTATATTTAAAATATTATGTTAATAATTATTTATTGTCTATGTTAATTACCTTTCTTATGTTAATAATTAATAAATGTCTATGTTAAATATCTTATATTTAAAATATTATGTTAAATATCTTATATTTAAAATTTTATATTAATAATTATTAAATGTCTATGTTAAATATCTTATATTTAAAATATTATGTTAATAAATAATTATTATCTATGTTAAATACCTTTTTTATGTTAATAATTAAAAAATGTCTATGTTAAATATCTGTTATTTAAAATATTATGTTAATAATTAATAAATGTCTATGTTAAATATCTTTTATTTAAAATATTATGTTAATAATTAATAAATGTCTATGTTAAATATCTTTTATTTAAAATTTTTTATTAATAATCAATAAATGTCTATGTTAAAAATCTTATATTTAAAATTTTATGTTAAAACTTTATAAATGTCTATGTTAAGTATCTTTTATTTAAAATTTTATATTAATAATTAATAAATGTCTATGTTAAATATCTTATATTTAAAATATTATGTTAAATATCTTATATTTAAAATTTTATATTAATAATTATTAAATGTCTATGTTAAATATCTTATATTTAAAATATTATGTTAAATATCTTATATTTAAAATATTATGTTAAATACCTTATATTTAAAATATTATGTTAATAATAAGGAAATGTCTATGTTAAATATCTTATATTTAAAATTTTATGTTAAAACTTTATAAATGTCTATGTTAAATATCTTTTATTTAAAATTTTATATTTATAATAAAAAAATGTCTATGTTAAATATCTTTTATTTAAAATTTTATATTAATAATTAATAAATGTCTATGTTAAATATCTTATATTTAAAATATTATGTTAATAATTAATAAATGTCTATGTTAAATATATTATATTTAAAATATTATGTTAATAATTAATAAATGTCTATGCTAAATATCTTATATTTAAAATATAATTTTAATAATTAATAAAGTTCTTAGTTAAATATCATGTATTTAAAATATTATATTAATAATTAATAAATGTATATGTTAAATATCTTATATTTAAACTATTATGTTAATAAATAATAAATGTCTATGATAAATATCTTATATTTAAAATATTATGTTAATAAATAATTATTATCTATGTTAAATACCTATTTTATGTTAATAATTAAAAAATTCTATGTTAAATATCTTATATTTAAAATATTATGTTAATAATTAATGAATGTCTATGTTCAATATCTTTTATTTAAAATATTATGTTAATAATTAATAAATGTCTATGTTAAATATCTTTTATTTAAAATTTTTTATTAATAATAAATAAATGTCTATGTTAAAAATCTTATATTTAAAATTTTATGTTAAAACTTATAAATGTCTATGTTAAATATCTTTTATTTAAAATTTTATATTAATAATTAATAAATGTCTATGTTGAATATCTTATTTTAAAAATATTATGTTAAATATCTTATATTTAAAATATTATGTTAAATACCTTATATTTAAAATATTATGTTAATAATAAGGAAATGTCTATGTTAAATATCTTATATTTAAAATTTTATGTTAAAACATTATAAATGTCCATGTTAAATATCTTTTATTTAAAATTTTATATTAATAATTAATAAATGTCTATGTTAAATATCTTATATTTAAAATATTATGTTAATATTAATTAAATGTCTATGTTAAATATCTTATATTTAAAATATTATGTTAATAAGTAATCTATGTTAAAAATCTTATATTTAAAATATTATGTTAATAATTAATAAAGGTCTATGTTAAATATCTTATTTTTAAAATATATTGTTAATAATTAATAAATGTCTATGTTAAATATCTTATATTTAAAATATATTGTTAATAATTAATAAATGTCTATGTTAAATATCTTATATTTAAAATATATTGTTAATAATTAATAAATGTCTATGTTAAATATCTTATATTTAAAATGTTATGTTAATAATTAATCTATGTTAAAAATCTTATATTTAAAATTTTATGTTAAAACTTTATAAATGTCTATGTTAAATATCTTTTATTTAAAATTTTATATTAATAATTAATAAATGTCTATGTTAAATATCTCATATATAAAATATTATGTTAATAATAAATAAATGTCTATGTTAAATATCTTTTATTTAAAATATTTTGTTAATAATTAATAAATGTCTATGTTAAATATCTTATATTTAAAATATTATATTAATAATTAATAAATGTCTATGTTAAAAATCTTATATTTAAAATTTTATGTTAAAACATTATAAATGTCTATATTAAATATCTTTTATTTAAAATTTTATATTAATAATTAATAAATGTCTATGTTAAATATCTTTTATTTAAAATATTATGTTAATAATTAATAAATGTCTACGATAAATATCTTATATTTAAAATATTATGATAATAATTAATTATTTTCTATGTTAATTACCTTTCTAATGTTAATAATTAATAAATGTCTATGTTAAATATCTTATATTTAAAATATTATGTTAATAATAAATAAATGTCTATGTTAAATATCTTATATTTAAAATATTATGTTAATAATTAATAAATGTCTATGTTAAATATCTTATATTTAAAATATATTGTTAATAATTAATAAATTTCTATGTTAAATATCTTATATTTAAAATATATTGTTAATAATTAATAAATGTCTATGTTAAATATCTTATATTTAAAATGTTATGTTAATAATTAATCTATGTTAAAAATCTTATATTTAAAATTTTATGTTAAAACTTTATAAATGTCTATGTTAAATATCTTTTATTTAAAATTTTATATTAATAATTAATAAATGTCTATGTTAAAAATCTTATATCTAAAATTTTATGTTAAAACATTATATATGTCTATGTTAAATATCTTTTATTTAAAATTTTATATTAATAATTAATAAATGTCTATGTTAAATATCTTATATTTAAAATATTATGTTAATAATTAATTATTTTCTATGTTAATTACCTTTCTTATGTTAATAATTAATAAATGTCTATGTTAAATATCTTATATTTAAAATATTATGTTAAATATCTTATATTTAAAATTTTATATTAATAATTATTAAATGTCTATGTTAAATATCTTATATTTAAAATATTATGTTAAATATCTTATATTTAAAATATTATGTTAAATACCTTATATTTAAAATATTATGTTAATAATAAGGAAATGTCTATGTTAAATATCTTATATTTAAAATTTTATGTTAAAACTTTATAAATGTCTATGTTAAATATCTTTTATTTAAAATTTTATATTTATAATAAAAAAATGTCTATGTTAAATATCTTTTATTTAAAATTTTATATTAATAATTAATAAATGTCTATGTTAAATATCATATATTTAAAATATTATGTTAATAATTAATAAATGTCTATGTTAAATATCATTTATTTCAAATATTATGTTAATAATTAATAAATGTCTATGTTAAATATCTTTTATTTAAAATTTTTTATTAATAATAAATAAATGTCTATGTTAAAAATCTTATATTTAAAATTTTATGTTAAAACTTTATAAATGTCTATGTTAAATATCTTTTATTTAAAATTTTATATTAATAATTAATAAATGTCTATGTTAAATATCTTATATTTAAAATATTATGTTAAATATCTTATATTTAAAATTTTATATTAATAATTATTAAATGTCTATGTTAAATATCTTATATTTAAAATATTATGTTAAATATCTTATATTTAAAATATTATGTTAAATACCTTATATTTAAAATATTATGTTAATAATAAGGAAATCTCTATGTTAAATATCTTATATTTAAAATTTTATGTTAAAACTTTATAAATGTCTATGTTAAATATCTTATATTTAAAATTTTATATTTATAATAAAAAAACGTCTATGTTAAATATCTTTTATTTAAAATTTTATATTAATAATTAATAAATGTCTATGTTAAATATCTTATATTTAAAATATTATGTTAATAATTAATAAATGTCTATGTTAAATATATTATATTTAAAATATTATGTTAATAATTAATAAATGTCTATGCTAAATATCTTATATTTAAAATATAATTTTAATAATTAATAAAGTTCTAAGTTAAATATCATGTATTTAAAATATTATATTAATAATTAATAAATGTATATGTTAAATATCTTATATTTAAACTATTATGTTAATAACTAATAAATGTCTATGATAAATATCTTATATTTAAAATATTATGTTAATAAATAATTATTATCTATGTTAAATACCTTTTTTATGTTAATAATTAAAAAAATTCTATGTTAAATATCTTATATTTTAAATATTATGTTAATAATTAATGAATGTCTATGTTCAATATCTTTTATTTAAAATTTTATATTAATAATTAATAAATGTCTATGTTAAATATCTTATATTTAAAATATTATGTTAATAATTAATAAATGTCTATGTTAAATATCTTATTTTTAAAATATTATGTTAATAATTAATAAATGTCTATGTTAAATATCTTTTATTTAAAATATTATGTTAATAATTAATAAATGTCTATGATAAATATCTTATATTTAAAATATTATGTTAATAATTATTTATTGTCTATTTTAATTACCTTTCTTATGTTAATAAATAATAAATGTCTATGTTAAATATCTTATATTTAAAATATATTGTTAATAATTAATAAATGTCTATGTTAAATATCTTATATTTAAAATGTTATGTTAATAATTAATCTATGTTAAAAATCTTATATTTAAAATTTTATGTTAAAACTTTATAAATGTCTATGTTAAATATCTTTTATTTAAAATTTTATATTAATAATTAATAAATGTCTATGTTAAATATCTTATATTTAAAATATTATGTTAATAAATAATAAATGTCTATGTTAAATATCTTTTATTTAAAATATTATGTTAATAATTAATAAATGTCTATGATAAATATCTTATATTTAAAATATTATGTTAATAATTATTTATTGTCTATGTTAATTACCTTTCTTATGTTAATAATTAATAAATGTCTATGTTAAATATCTTATATTTAAAATATAATTTTAATAATTAATAAAGTTCTAAGTTAAATATCATATATTTAAAATATTATATTAATAATTAATAAATGTCTATGTTAAATATCTTATATTTAAACTATTATGTTAATAATTAATAAATGTCTATGATAAATATCTTATATTTAAAATATTATGTTAATAAATAATTATTATCTATGTTAAATACCTTTTTTATGTTAATAATTAAAAAATGTCTATGTTAAATATCTGTTATTTAAAATATTATGTTAATAATTAATAAATGTCTATGTTAAATATCTTTTATTTAAAATATTATGTTAATAATTAATAAATGTCTATGTTAAATATCTTTTATTTAAAATTTTTTATTAATAATAAATAAATGTCTATGTTAAAAATCTTATATTTAAAATTTTATGTTAAAACTTTATAAATGTCTATGTTAAATATCTTTTATTTAAAATTTTATATTAATAATTAATAAATGTCTATGTTAAATATCTTATATTTAAAATATTATGTTAAATATCTTATATTTAAAATTTTATATTAATAATTATTAAATGTCTATGTTAAATATCTTATATTTAAAATATTATGTTAAATATCTTATATTTAAAATATTATGTTAAATACCTTATATTTAAAATATTATGTTAATAATAAGGAAATGTCTATGTTAAATATCTTATATTTAAAATTTTATGTTAAAACTTTATAAATGTCTATGTTAAATATCTTTTATTTAAAATTTTATATTTATAATAAAAAAATGTCTATGTTAAATATCTTTTATTTAAAATTTTATATTAATAATTAATAAATGTCTATGTTAAATATCTTATATTTAAAATATTATGTTAATAATTAATAAATGTCTATGTTAAATATATTATATTTAAAATATTATGTTAATAATTAATAAATGTCTATGCTAAATATCTTATATTTAAAATATAATTTTAATAATTAATAAAGTTCTTAGTTAAATATCATGTATTTAAAATATTATATTAATAATTAATAAATGTATATGTTAAATATCTTATATTTAAACTATTATGTTAATAAATAATAAATGTCTATGATAAATATCTTATATTTAAAATATTATGTTAATAAATAATTATTATCTATGTTAAATACCTTTTTTATGTTAATAATTAAAAAATTCTATGTTAAATATCTTATATTTAAAATATTATGTTAATAATTAATGAATGTCTATGTTCAATATCTTTTATTTAAAATATTATGTTAATAATTAATAAATGTCTATGTTAAATATCTTTTATTTAAAATTTTTTATTAATAATAAATAAATGTCTATGTTAAAAATCTTATATTTAAAATTTTATGTTAAAACTTATAAATGTCTATGTTAAATATCTTTTATTTAAAATTTTATATTAATAATTAATAAATGTCTATGTTGAATATCTTATTTTAAAAATATTATGTTAAATATCTTATATTTAAAATTTTATATTAATAATTATTATATGTCTATGTTAAATATCTTATATTTAAAATATTATGTTAAATATCTTATATTTAAAATATTATGTTAAATACCTTATATTTAAAATATTATGTTAATAATAAGGAAATGTCTATGTTAAATATCTTATATTTAAAATTTTATGTTAAAACATTATAAATGTCCATGTTAAATATCTTTTATTTAAAATTTTATATTAATAATTAATAAATGTCTATGTTAAATATCTTATATTTAAAATATTATGTTAATATTAATTAAATGTCTATGTTAAATATCTTATATTTAAAATATTATGTTAATAATAAATAAATGTCTATGTTAAATATCTTTTATTTAAAATATTATGTTAATAATTAATAAATGTCTACGATAAATATCTTATATTTAAAATATTATGATAATAATTAATTATTTTCCATGTTAATTACCTTTCTAATGTTAATAATTAATAAATGTCTATGTTAAATATCTTATATTTAAAATATTATGTTAGTAATAAATAAATGTCTATGTTAAATATCTTATATTTAAAATATTATGTTAATAATTAATAAATGTCTATGTTAAATATCTTATATTTAAAATATATTGTTAATAATTAATAAATGTCTATGTTAAATATCTTATATTTAAAATATATTGTTAATAATTAATAAATGTCTATGTTAAATATCTTATATTTAAAATATATTGTTAATAATTAATTATTGTCTATGTTAATTACCTTTCTTATGTTAATAATTAATAAATGTCTATGTTAAATATCTTAGATTTAAAATATTATGTTAATAATTAATAAAAGTCTATGTTAAATATATTATATTTAAAATATTATGTTAATAATTAATAAATGTCTATGTTAAATATCTTATATTTAAAATATAATTTTAATAATTTATAAAGTTCTAAGTTAAATATCATATATTTAAAATATTATATTAATAATTAATAAATGTCTATGTTAAATATCTTATATTTAAAATATTATGTTAATAATTAATAAATGTCTATGTTAAATATCTTTTATTTAAAATTTTATATTAATAATAAAAAAATGTCTATGTTAAATATCTTTTATTTAAAATTTTATATTAATAATTAATAAATGTCTATGTTAAAAATCTTATATTTAAAATTTTATGTTAAAACATTATAAATGTCTATATTAAATATCTTTTATTTAAAATTTTATATTAATAATTAATAAATGTCTATGTTAAATATCTTATATTTAAAATATTATGTTAATAATTAATAAATGTCTACGATAAATATCTTATATTTAAAATATTATGATAATAATTAATAATTTCTATGTTAATTACCTTTCTAATGTTAATAATTAATAAATGTCTATGTAAAATATCTTATATTTAAAATATATTGTTAATAATTAATAAATGTCTATGTTAAAAATCTTATATTTAAAATTTTATGTTAAAACTTTATAAATGTCTATGTTAAATATCTTTTATTTAAAATTTTATATTAATAATTAATAAATGTATATGTTAAAAATCTTATATTTAAAATTTTATGTTAAAACATTATAAATGTCCATGTTAAATATCTTTTATTTAAAATTTTATATTAATAATTAATAAATGACTATGTTAAATATCTTATATTTAAAATATTATGTTAATAATAAATAAATGTCTATGTTAAATATCTTTTATTTAAAATATTTTGTTAATAATTAATAAATGTCTATGTTAAATATCTTATATTTAAAATATTATGTTAATAATTAATAAATGTCTATGTTAAAAATCTTATATTTAAAATTTTATATTAATAATAAAAAAATGTCTATGTTAAATATCTTTTATTTAAAATTTTATATTAATAATTAATAAATGTCTATGTTAAATATCTTATATTTAAAATATTATGTTAATAAATAATAAATGTCTATGATAAATATCTTATATTTAAAATATTATGTTAATAATTATTTATTGTCTATGTTAATTACCTTTCTTATGTTAATAATTAATAAATGTCTATGTTAAATATCTTATATTTAAAATATTATGTTAAATATCTTATATTTAAAATTTTATATTAATAATTATTAAATGTCTATGTTAAATATCTTATATTTAAAATATTATGTTAAATATCTTATATTTAAAATATTATGTTAAATACCTTATATTTAAAATATTATGTTAATAATAAGGAAATGTCTATGTTAAATATCATATATTTAAAATATTATGTTAATAATTAATAAATGTCTATGTTAAATATCTTTTATTTAAAATATTATGTTAATAATTAATAAATGTCTATGTTAAATATCTTTTATTTACAATTTTTTATTAATAATAAATAAATGTCTATGTTAAAAATCTTATATCTAAAATTTTATGTTAAAACATTATAAATGTCTATGTTAAATATCTTTTATTTAAAATTTTATATTAATAATTAATAAATGTCTATGTTAAATATCTTATATTTAAAATGTTATGTTAATAATTAATCTATGTTAAAAATCTTATATTTAAAATTTTATGTTAAAACTTTATAAATGTCTATGTTAAATATCTTTTATTTAAAATTTTATATTAATAATTAATAAATGTCTATGTTAAAAATCTTATATCTAAAATTTTATGTTAAAACATTATAAATGTCTATGTTAAATATCTTTTATTTAAAATTTTATATTAATAATTAATAAATGTCTATGTTAAATATCTTATATTTAAAATATTATGTTAATATTAATTAAATGTCTATGTTAAATATCTTTTATTTAAAATATTATGTAAATAATTAATAAATGTCTATGATAAATATCTTATTTTTAAAATATTATGTTAATAATTAATTATTTTCTATGTTAATTACCTTTCTTATGTTAATAATTAATAAATGTCTATGTTTAATATCTTATATTTAAAATATTATGTTAAATATCTTATATTTAAAATATTATGTTAAATATCTTATATTAAAAATATTATGTTAATAATAAGGAAATGTCTATGTTAAATATCTTATATTTAAAATTCTATGTTAAAACTTTATAAATGTCTATGTTAAATATCGTTTATTTAAAATTTTATATTTATAATAAAAAAATGTCTATGTTAAATATCTTTTATTCAAAATTTTATATTAATAATTAATAAATGTCTATGTTAAAAATCTTATATTTAAAATTTTATGTTAAAACATTATAAATGTCTATATTAAATATCTTTTATTTAAAATTTTATATTAATAATTAATAAATGTCTATGTTAAATATCTTATATTTAAAATATTATGTTAATAATTAATAAATGTCTATGTTAAATATCTTATATTTAAAATATAATTTTAATAATTAATAAAGTTCTAAGTTAAATATCATATATTTAAAATATTATATTAATAATTAATAAATGTCTATGTTAAATATCTTATATTTAAACTATTATGTTAATAATTAATAAATGTCTATGATAAATATCTTATATTTAAAATATTATGTTAATAAATAATTATTATCTATGTTAAATACCTTTTTTATGTTAATAATTAAAAAATGTCTATGTTAAATATCTTATATTTAAAATATTATGTTAATAATTAATAAATGTCTATGTTAAATATCTTTTATTTAAAATTTTATATTTATAATAAAAAGATGTCTATGTTAAATATCTTTTATTTAAAATTTTATATTAATAATTAATAAATGTCTATGTAAAAATCTTATATTTAAAATTTTATGTTAAAACATTATAAATGTCTATATTAAATATCTTTTATTTAAAATTTTATATTAATAATTAATAAATGTCTATGTTAAATATCTTATATTTAAAATATTATGTTAATAATTAATAAATGTCTATGTTAAATATCTTATATTTAAAATGTTATGTTAATAATTAATCTATGTTAAAAATCTTATATTTAAAATTTTATGTTAAAACTTTATAAATGTCTATGTTAAATATCTTTTATTTAAAATTTTATATTAATAATTAATAAATGTCTATGTTAAATATCTTATATTTAAAATATTATGTTAATAAATAATAAAGTTCTAAGTTAAATATCATATATTTAAAATATTATATTAATAATTAATAAATGTCTATGTTAAATATCTTATATTTAAAATATTATGTTAATAATTATTTATTGTCTATGTTAATTACCTTTCTTATGTTAATAATTAATAAATGTCTATGTTAAATATCTTATATTTAAAATATAATTTTAATAATTAATAAAGTTCTAAGTTAAATATCATATATTTAAAATATTATATTAATAATTAATAAATGTCTATGTTAAATATCTTATATTTAAACTATTATGTTAATAATTAATAAATGTCTATGATAAATATCTTATATTTAAAATATTATGTTAATAAATAATTATTATCTATGTTAAATACCTTTTTTATGTTAATAATTAAAAAATGTCTATGTTAAATATCATATATTTAAAATATTATATTAATAATTAATTAATGTCTATGTTAAATATCTTATATTTAAACTATTATGTTAATAATTAATAAATGTCTATGATAAATATCTTATATTTAAAATATTATGTTAATAAATAATTATTATCTATGTTAAATACCTTTTTTATGTTAATAATTAAAAAATGTCTATGTTAAATATCTGTTATTTAAAATATTATGTTAATAATTAATAAATGTCTATGTTAAATATCTTTTATTTAAAATATTATGTTAATAATTAATAAATGTCTATGTTAAATATCTTTTATTTAAAATTTTTTATTAATAATAAATAAATGTCTATGTTAAAAATCTTATATTTAAAATTTTATGTTAAAACTTTATAAATGTCTATGTTAAATATCTTTTATTTAAAATTTTATATTAATAATTAATAAATGTCTATGTTAAATATCTTATATTTAAAATATTATGTTAAATATCTTATATTTAAAATTTTATATTAATAATTATTAAATGTCTATGTTAAATATCTTATATTTAAAATATTATGTTAAATATCTTATATTTAAAATATTATGTTAAATACCTTATATTTAAAATATTATGTTAATAATAAGGAAATGTCTATGTTAAATATCTTATATTTACAATTTTATGTTAAAACTTTATAAATGTCTATGTTAAATATCTTTTATTTAAAATTTTATATTTATAATAAAAAAATGTCTATGTTAAATATCTTTTATTTAAAATTTTATATTAATAATTAATAAATGTCTATGTTAAATACCTTATATTTAAAATATTATGTTAATAATTAATAAATGTCTATGTTAAATATATTATATTTAAAATATTATGTTAATAATTAATAAATGTCTATGTTAAAAATCTTATATTTAAAATTTTATATTAATAATAAAAAAATGTCTATGTTAAATATCTTTTATTTAAAATTTTATATTAACAATTAATAAATGTCTATGTTAAATATCTTATATTTAAAATATTATGTTAATATTAATTAAATGTCTATGTTAAATATCTTATATTTAAAATATTATGTTAATAATAAATAAATGTCTATGTTAAATATCTTTTATTTAAAATATTATGTTAATAATTAATAAATGTCTACGATAAATATCTTATATTTAAAATATTATGATAATAATTAATTATTTTCCATGTTAATTACCTTTCTAATGTTAATAATTAATAAATGTCTATGTTAAATATCTTATATTTAAAATATTATGTTAGTAATAAATAAATGTCTATGTTAAATATCTTATATTTAAAATATTATGTTAATAATTAATAAATGTCTATGTTAAATATCTTATATTTAAAATATATTGTTAATAATTAATAAATGTCTATGTTAAATATCTTATATTTAAAATATATTGTTAATAATTAATAAATGTCTATGTTAAATATCTTATATTTAAAATATATTGTTAATAATTAATTATTGTCTATGTTAATTACCTTTCTTATGTTAATAATTAATAAATGTCTATGTTACATATCTTAGATTTAAAATATTATGTTAATAATTAATAAAAGTCTATGTTAAATATATTATATTTAAAATATTATGTTAATAATTAATAAATGTCTATGTTAAATATCTTATATTTAAAATATAATTTTAATAATTTATAAAGTTCTAAGTTAAATATCATATATTTAAAATATTATATTAATAATTAATAAATGTCTATGTTAAATATCTTATATTTAAACTATTATGTTAATAATTAATAAATGTCTATGATAAATATCTTATATTTAAAATATTATGTTAATAAATAATTATTATCTATGTTAAATACCTTTTTTATGTTAATAATTAAAAAATGTCTATGTTAAATATCTTATATTTAAAATATTATGTTAATAATTAATAAATGTCTATGTTAAATATCTTTTATTTAAAATTTTATATTAATAATAAAAAAATGTCTATGTTAAATATCTTTTATTTAAAATTTTATATTAATAATTAATAAATGTCTATGTTAAAAATCTTATATTTAAAATTTTATGTTAAAACATTATAAATGTCTATATTAAATATCTTTTATTTAAAATTTTATATTAATAATTAATAAATGTCTATGTTAAATATCTTATATTTAAAATATTATGTTAATAATTAATAAATGTCTATGTTAAATATCTTTTATTTAAAATATTATGTTAATAATTAATAAATGTCTACGATAAATATCTTATATTTAAAATATTATGATAATAATTAATAATTTCTATGTTAATTACCTTTCTAATGTTAATAATTAATAAATGTCTATGTAAAATATCTTATATTTAAAATATATTGTTAATAATTAATAAATGTCTATGTTAAAAATCTTATATTTAAAATTTTATGTTAAAACTTTATAAATGTCTATGTTAAATATCTTTTATTTAAAATTTTATATTAATAATTAATAAATGTATATGTTAAAAATCTTATATTTAAAATTTTATGTTAAAACATTATAAATGTCCATGTTAAATATCTTTTATTTAAAATTTTATATTAATAATTAATAAATGACTATGTTAAATATCTTATATTTAAAATATTATGTTAATATTAATTAAATGTCTATGTTAATTACCTTTCTTATGTTAATAATTAATAAATGTCTATGTTAAATATCTTATATTTAAAATATTATGTTAATAATAAATAAATGTCTATGTTAAATATCTTTTATTTAAAATATTTTGTTAATAATTAATAAATGTCTATGTTAAATATCTTATATTTAAACTATTATGTTAATAAATAATAAATGTCTATGATAAATATCTTATATTTAAAATATTATGTTAATAAATAATTATTATCTATGTTAAATACCTTTTTTATGTTAATAATTAAAAAATTCTATGTTAAATATCTTATATTTAAAATATTATGTTAATAATTAATGAATGTCTATGTTCAATATCTTTTATTTAAAATATTATGTTAATAATTAATAAATGTCTATGTTAAATATCTTTTATTTAAAATTTTTTATTAATAATAAATAAATGTCTATGTTAAAAATCTTATATTTAAAATTTTATGTTAAAACTTATAAATGTCTATGTTAAATATCTTTTATTTAAAATTTTATATTAATAATTAATAAATGTCTATGTTGAATATCTTATTTTAAAAATATTATGTTAAATATCTTATATTTAAAATTTTATATTAATAATTATTATATGTCTATGTTAAATATCTTATATTTAAAATATTATGTTAAATATCTTATATTTAAAATATTATGTTAAATACCTTATATTTAAAATATTATGTTAATAATAAGGAAATGTTTATGTTAAATATCTTATATTTAAAATTTTATGTTAAAACATTATAAATGTCCATGTTAAATATCTTTTATTTAAAATTTTATATTAATAATTAGTAAATGTCTATGTTAAATAT
Organism: Troilus luridus; assembly: GCA_964056705.1. NCBI lineage: Eukaryota > Metazoa > Arthropoda > Insecta > Hemiptera > Pentatomidae > Troilus > Troilus luridus. Next base: position 189,988,946 of record OZ057412.1, on the reverse strand, counting down.
CTTATATTTAAAATATTATGTTAATATTAATTAAATGTCTATGTTAAATATCTTATATTTAAAATATTATGTTAATAATAAATAAATGTCTATGTTAAATATCTTTTATTTAAAATATTATGTTAATAATTAATAAATGTCTACGATAAATATCTTATATTTAAAATATTATGATAATAATTAATTATTTTCCATGTTAATTACCTTTCTAATGTTAATAATTAATAAATGTCTATGTTAAATATCTTATATTTAAAATATTATGTTAATAATAAATAAATGTCTATGTTAAATATCTTATATTTAAAATATTATGTTAATAATTAATAAATGTCTATGTTAAATATCTTATATTTAAAATATATTGTTAATAATTAATAAATGTCTATGTTAAATATCTTATATTTAAAATATATTGTTAATAATTAATAAATGTCTATGTTAAATATCTTATATTTAAAATATATTGTTAATAATTAATTATTGTCTATGTTAATTACCTTTCTTATGTTAATAATTAATAAATGTCTATGTTAAATATCTTAGATTTAAAATATTATGTTAATAATTAATAAATGTCTATGTTAAATATATTATATTTAAAATATTATGTTAATAATTAATAAATGTCTATGTTAAATATCTTATATTTAAAATATAATTTTAATAATTTATAAAGTTCTAAGTTAAATATCCTATATTTAAAATATTATATTAATAATTAATAAATGTCTATGTTAAATATCTTATATTTAAACTATTATGTTAATAACTAATAAATGTCTATGATAAATATCTTATATTTAAAATATTATGTTAATAAATAATTATTATCTATGTTAAATACCTTTTTTATGTTAATAATTAAAAAATGTCTATGTTAAATATCTTATATTTAAAATATTATGTTAATAATTAATAAATGTCTATGTTAAATATCTTTTATTTAAAATTTTATATTAATAATAAAAAAATGTCTATGTTAAATATCTTTTATTTAAAATTTTATATTAATAATTAATAAATGTCTATGTTAAAAATCTTATATTTAAAATTTTATGTTAAAACATTATAAATGTCTATATTAAATATCTTTTATTTAAAATTTTATATTAATAATTAATAAATGTCTATGTTAAATATCTTATATTTAAAATATTATGTTAATAATTAATAAATGTCTATGTTAAATATCTTTTATTTAAAATATTATGTTAATAATTAATAAATGTCTACGATAAATATCTTATATTTAAAATATTATGATAATAATTAATAATTTCTATGTTAATTACCTTTCTAATGTTAATAATTAATAAATGTCTATGTAAAATATCTTATATTTAAAATATATTGTTAATAATTAATAAATGTCTATGTTAAAAATCTTATATTTAAAATTTTATGTTAAAACTTTATAAATGTCTATGTTAAATATCTTTTATTTAAAATTTTATATTAATAATTAATAAATGTATATGTTAAAAATCTTATATTTAAAATTTTATGTTAAAACATTATAAATGTCCATGTTAAATATCTTTTATTTAAAATTTTATATTAATAATTAATAAATGACTATGTTAAATATCTTATATTTAAAATATTATGTTAATATTAATTAAATGTCTATGTTAATTACCTTTCTTATGTTAATAATTAATAAATGTCTATGTTAAATATCTTATATTTAAAATATTATGTTAATAATAAATAAATGTCTATGTTAAATATCTTTTATTTAAAATATTTTGTTAATAATTAATAAATGTCTATGTTAAATATCTTATATTTAAAATATTATGTTAATAATTAATAAATGTCTATGTTAAAAATCTTATATTTAAAATTTTATATTAATAATAAAAAAATGTCTATGTTAAATATCTTTTATTTAAAATTTTATATTAACAATTAATAAATGTCTATGTTAAATATCTTATATTTAAAATATTATGTTAATAATTAATAAATGTCTATGTTAAATATCTTTTATTTAAAATATTATGTTAATAATTAATAAATGTCTACGATAAATATCTTATATTTAAAATATTATGATAATAATTAATAATTTCTATGTTAATTACCTTTCTAATGTTAATAATTAATAAATGTCTATGTAAAATATCTTATATTTAAAATATATTGTTAATAATTAATAAATGTCTATGTTAAAAATCTTATATTTAAAATTTTATGTTAAAACTTTATAAATGTCTATGTTAAATATCTTTTATTAAAAAATTTTATATTAATAATTAATAAATGTATATGTTAAAAATCTTATATTTAAAATTTTATGTTAAAACATTATAAATGTCCATGTTAAATATCTTTTATTTAAAATTTTATATTAATAATTAATAAATGACTATGTTAAATATCTTATATTTAAAATATTATGTTAATATTAATTAAATGTCTATGTTAATTACCTTTCTTATGTTAATAATTAATAAATGTCTATGTTAAATATCTTATATTTAAAATATTATGTTAATAATAAATAAATGTCTATGTTAAATATCTTTTATTTAAAATATTTTGTTAATAATTAATAAATGTCTATGTTAAATATCTTATATTTAAACTATTATGTTAATAAATAATAAATGTCTATGATAAATATCTTATATTTAAAATATTATGTTAATAAATAATTATTATCTATGTTAAATACCTTTTTTATGTTAATAATTAAAAAATTCTATGTTAAATATCTTATATTTAAAATATTATGTTAATAATTAATGAATGTCTATGTTCAATATCTTTTATTTAAAATATTATGTTAATAATTAATAAATGTCTATGTTAAATATCTTTTATTTAAAATTTTTTATTAATAATAAATAAATGTCTATGTTAAAAATCTTATATTTAAAATTTTATGTTAAAACTTATAAATGTCTATGTTAAATATCTTTTATTTAAAATTTTATATTAATAATTAATAAATGTCTATGTTGAATATCTTATTTTAAAAATATTATGTTAAATATCTTATATTTAAAATTTTATATTAATAATTATTATATGTCTATGTTAAATATCTTATATTTAAAATATTATGTTAAATATCTTATATTTAAAATATTATGTTAAATACCTTATATTTAAAATATTATGTTAATAATAAGGAAATGTCTATGTTAAATATCTTATATTTAAAATTTTATGTTAAAACATTATAAATGTCCATGTTAAATATCTTTTATTTAAAATTTTATATTAATAATTAATAAATGTCTATGTTAAATATCTTATATTTAAAATATTATGTTAATATTAATTAAATGTCTATGTTAAATATCTTATATTTAAAATATTATGTTAATAATAAATAAATGTCTATGTTAAATATCTTTTATTTAAAATATTATGTTAATAATTAATAAATGTCTACGATAAATATCTTATATTTAAAATATTATGATAATAATTAATTATTTTCCATGTTAATTACCTTTCTAATTTTAATAATTAATAAATGTCTATGTTAAATATCTTATATTTAAAATATTATGTTAATAATAAATAAATGTCTATGTTAAATATCTTATATTTAAAATATTATGTTAATAATTAATAAATGTCTATGTTAAATATCTTATATTTAAAATATATTGTTAATAATTAATAAATGTCTATGTTAAATATCTTATATTTAAAATATATTGTTAATAATTAATAAATGTCTATGTTAAATATCTTAGATTTAAAATATATTGTTAATAATTAATTATTGTCTATGTTAATTACCTTTCTTATGTTAATAATTAATAAATGTCTATGTTAAATATCTTAGATTTAAAATATTATGTTAATAATTAATAAATGTCTATGTTAAATATATTATATTTAAAATATTATGTTAATAATTAATAAATGTCTATGTTAAATATCTTATATTTAAAATATAATTTTAATAATTTATAAAGTTCTAAGTTAAATATCATATATTTAAAATATTATATTAATAATTAATAAATGTCTATGTTAAATATCTTATATTTAAACTATTATGTTAATAATTAATAAATGTCTATGATAAATATCTTATATTTAAAATATTATGTTAATAAATAATTATTATCTATGTTAAATACCTTTTTTATGTTAATAATTAAAAAATGTCTATGTTAAATATCTTATATTTAAAATATTATGTTAATAATTAATAAATGTCTATGTTAAATATCTTTTATTTAAAATTTTATATTAATAATAAAAAAATGTCTATGTTAAATATCTTTTATTTAAAATTTTATATTAATAATTAATAAATGTCTATGTTAAAAATCTTATATTTAAAATTTTATGTTAAAACATTATAAATGTCTATATTAAATATCTTTTATTTAAAATTTTATATTAATAATTAATAAATGTCTATGTTAAATATATTATATTTAAAATATTATGTTAATAATTAATAAATGTCTATGTTAAATATCTTTTATTTAAAATATTATGTTAATAATTAATAAATGTCTACGATAAATATCTTATATTTAAAATATTATGATAATAATTAATAATTTCTATGTTAATTACCTTTCTAATGTTAATAATTAATAAATGTCTATGTAAAATATCTTATATTTAAAATATATTGTTAATAATTAATAAATGTCTATGTTAAAAATCTTATATTTAAAATTTTATGTTAAAACTTTATAAATGTCTATGTTAAATATCTTATATTTAAAATATATTGTTAATAATAAGGAAATGTCTATGTTAAATATCTTATATTTAAAATGTTATGTTAAAACTTTATAAATGTCTACGTTAAATATCTTATATATTTAAAATTTTATGTTAAAACATTATAAATGTCTATGTTAAATATCTTTTATTTAAAATGTTATGTTAATAATTAATAAATGTCTATGATAAATATCTTATATTTAAAATATTATGTTAATAATTAATTATTTTCTATGTTAATTACCTTTCTTATGTTAATAATTAATAAATGTCTATGTTAAATATCTTATATTTAAAATGTTATGTTAATAATTAATAAATGTCTATGATAAATATCTTATATTTACAATATTATGTTAATAATTAATTATTATCTATGTTAAATACCTTTCTTATGTTAATAATTAATAAATGTCTATGTTAAATATCTTTTATTTAAAATATTATGTTAATAATAAATAAATGTCTATGTTAAATACCTTATATTTAAAATATTTTGTTATTAATTAATAAATGTCTATGTTAAATATCTTATATTTAAAATTTTATGTTAAAACATTATAAATGTCTATATTAAATATCTTTTATTTAAAATTTTATATTAATAATTAATAAATGTCTATGTTAAATATCTTTTATTTAAAATATTATGTTAATAATTAATAAATGTCTATGTTAAATATCTTATATTTAAAATATTATGTTAATAATTAATAAATGTCTATGTTAAATATATTATATTTAAAATATTATGTTAATAATTAATAAATGTCTATGCTAAATATCTTATATTTAAAATATAATTTTAATAATTAATAAAGTTCTAAGTTAAATATCATGTATTTAAAATATTATATTAATAATTAATAAATGTATATGTTAAATATCTTATATTTAAACTATTATGTTAATAAATAATAAATGTCTATGATCAATATCTTATATTTAAAATATTATGTTAATAAATAATTATTATCTATGTTAAATACCTTTTTTATGTTAATAATTTAAAAAATTCTATGTTAAATATCTTATATTTAAAATATTATGTTAATAATTAATGAATGTCTATGTTCAATATCTTTTATTTAAAATTTTATATTAATAATTAATAAATGTCTATGTTAAATATCTTATATTTAAAATATTATGTTAATAATTAATAAATGTCTATGTTAAATATCTTATATTTAAAATATTATGTTAATAATTAATAAATGTCTATGTTAAATATCTTATATTTAAAATATTATGTTAATAATAAATAAATGTCTATGTTGAATATCTTATTTTTAAAATATTATGTTAATAATTAATAAATGTCTATGTTAAATATCTTTTATTTAAAATATTATGTTAATAATTAATAAATGTCTATGATAAATATCTTATATTTAAAATATTATGTTAATAATTATTTATTGTCTATTTTAATTACCTTTCTTATGTTAATAATTAATAAATGTCTATGTTAAATATCTTATATTTAAAATGTTATGTTAATAATTAATCTATGTTAAAAATCTTATATTTAAAATTTTATGTTAAAACTTTATAAATGTCTATGTTAAATATCTTTTTTTTAAAATTTTATATTAATAATTAATAAATGTCTATGTTAAATATCATATATTTAAAATATTATGTTAATAAATAATAAATCTCTATGTTAAATATCTTTTATTTAAAATATTATGTTAATAATTAATAAATGTCTATGTTAAATATCTTATATTTAAAATATATTGTTAATAATTAATTATTGTCTATGTTAATTACCTTTCTTATGTTAATAATTAATAAATGTCTATGATAAATATCTTATATTTAAAATATTATGTTAAAAATTATTTATTGTCTATGTTAATTACCTCTCTTATGTTAATAATTAATAAATGTCTATGTTAAATATCTTATATTTAAAATATAATTTTAATAATTAATAAAGTTCTAAGTTAAATATCATATATTTAAAATATTATATTAATAATTAATAAATGTCTATGTTAAATATCTTATATTTAAACTATTATGTTAATAATTAATAAATGTCTATGATAAATATCTTATATTTAAAATATTATGTTAATAAATAATTATTATCTATGTTAAATACCTTTTTTATGTTAATAATTAAAAAATGTCTATGTTAAATATCATATATTTAAAATATTATGTTAATAATTAATAAATGTCTATGTTAAATATCTTTTATTTAAAATATTATGTTAATAATTAATAAATGTCTATGTTAAATATCTTTTATTTAAAATTTTTTATTAATAATAAATAAATGTCTATGTTAAAAATCTTATATTTAAAATTTTATGTTAAAACTTTATAAATGTCTATGTTAAATATCTTTTATTTAAAATTTTATATTAATAATTAATAAATGTCTATGTTAAATATCTTATATTTAAAATATTATGTTAAATATCTTATATTTAAAATTTTATATTAATAATTATTAAATGTCTATGTTAAATATCTTATATTTAAAATATTATGTTAAATATCTTATATTTAAAATATTATGTTAAATACCTTATATTTAAAATATTATGTTAATAATAAGGAAATGTCTATGTTAAATATCTTATATTTAAAATTTTATGTTAAAACATTATAAATGTCCATGTTAAATATCTTTTATTTAAAATTTTATATTAATAATTAATAAATGTCTATGTTAAATATCTTATATTTAAAATATTATCTTAATATTAATTAAATGTCTATGTTAAATATCTTATATTTAAAATATTATGTTAATAATTAATAAATGTCTATGTTAAATATCTTTTATTTAAAATATTATGTTAATAATTAATAAATGTCTACGATAAATATCTTATTTTTAAAATATTATGTTAATAATTAATGAATGTCTATGTTAAATATCTTATATTTAAAATATATTGTTAATAATAAGGAAATGTCTATGTTAAATATCTTATATTTAAAATGTTATGTTAAAACTTTATAAATGTCTACGTTAAATATCTTATATATTTAAAATTTTATGTTAAAACATTATAAATGTCTATGTTAAATATCTTTTATTTAAAATGTTATGTTAATAATTAATAAATGTCTATGATAAATATCTTATATTTAAAATATTATGTTAATAATTAATTATTTTCTATGTTAATTACCTTTCTTATGTTAATAATTAATAAATGTCTATGTTAAATATCTTATATTTAAAATGTTATGTTAATAATTAATAAATGTCTATGATAAATATCTTATATTTACAATATTATGTTAATAATTAATTATTATCTATGTTAAATACCTTTCTTATGTTAATAATTAATAAATGTCTATGTTAAATATCTTTTATTTAAAATATTATGTTAATAATAAATAAATGTCTATGTTAAATACCTTATATTTAAAATATTTTGTTATTAATTAATAAATGTCTATGTTAAATATCTTATATTTAAAATTTTATGTTAAAACATTATAAATGTCTATATTAAATATCTTTTATTTAAAATTTTATATTAATAATTAATAAATGTCTATGTTAAATATCTTTTATTTAAAATATTATGTTAATAATTAATAAATGTCTATGTTAAATATCTTATATTTAAAATATTATGTTAATAATTAATAAATGTCTATGTTAAATATATTATATTTAAAATATTATGTTAATAATTAATAAATGTCTATGCTAAATATCTTATATTTAAAATATAATTTTAATAATTAATAAAGTTCTAAGTTAAATATCATGTATTTAAAATATTATATTAATAATTAATAAATGTATATGTTAAATATCTTATATTTAAACTATTATGTTAATAAATAATAAATGTCTATGATCAATATCTTATATTTAAAATATTATGTTAATAAATAATTATTATCTATGTAAAATACCTTTTTTATGTTAATAATTAAAAAAATTCTATGTTAAATATCTTATATTTAAAATATTATGTTAATAATTAATGAATGTCTATGTTCAATATCTTTTATTTAAAATTTTATATTAATAATTAATAAATGTCTATGTTAAATATCTTATATTTAAAATATTATGTTAATAATTAATAAATGTCTATGTTAAATATCTTATATTTAAAATATTATGTTAATAATTAATAAATGTCTATGTTAAATATCTTATATTTAAAATATTATGTTAATAATAAATAAATGTCTATGTTGAATATCTTATTTTTAAAATATTATGTTAATAATTAATAAATGTCTATGTTAAATATCTTTTATTTAAAATATTATGTTAATAATTAATAAATGTCTATGATAAATATCTTATATTTAAAATATTATGTTAATAATTATTTATTGTCTATTTTAATTACCTTTCTTATGTTAATAATTAATAAATGTCTATGTTAAATATCTTATATTTAAAATATATTGTTAATAATTAATAAATGTCTATGTTAAATATCTTATATTTAAAATATATTGTTAATAATTAATAAATGTCTATGTTAAATATCTTATATTTAAAATGTTATGTTAATAATTAATCTATGTTAAAAATCTTATATTTAAAATTTTATGTTAAAACTTTATAAATGTCTATGTTAAATATCTTTTATTTAAAATTTTATATTAATAATTAATAAATGTCTATGTTAAATATCATATATTTAAAATATTATGTTAATAAATAATAAATGTCTATGTTAAATATCTTTTATTTAAAATATTATGTTAATAATTAATAAATGTCTATGATAAATATCTTATATTTAAAATATTATGTTAAAAATTATTTATTGTCTATGTTAATTACCTCTCTTATGTTAATAATTAATAAATGTCTATGTTAAATATCTTATATTTAAAATATAATTTTAATAATTAATAAAGTTCTAAGTTAAATATCATATATTTAAAATATTATATTAATAATTAATAAATGTCTATGTTAAATATCTTATATTTAAACTATTATGTTAATAATTAATAAATGTCTATGATAAATATCTTATATTTAAAATATTATGTTAATAAATAATTATTATCTATGTTAAATACCTTTTTTATGTTAATAATTAAAAAATGTCTATGTTAAATATCATATATTTAAAATATTATGTTAATAATTAATAAATGTCTATGTTAAATATCTTTTATTTAAAATATTATGTTAATAATTAATAAATGTCTATGTTAAATATCTTTTATTTAAAATTTTTTATTAATAATAAATAAATGTCTATGTTAAAAATCTTATATTTAAAATTTTATGTTAAAACTTTATAAATGTCTATGTTAAATATCTTTTATTTAAAATTTTATATTAATAATTAATAAATGTCTATGTTAAATATCTTATATTTAAAATATTATGTTAAATATCTTATATTTAAAATTTTATATTAATAATTATTAAATGTCTATGTTAAATATCTTATATTTAAAATATTATGTTAAATATCTTATATTTAAAATATTATGTTAAATACCTTATATTTAAAATATTATGTTAATAATAAGGAAATGTCTATGTTAAATATCTTATATTTAAAATTTTATGTTAAAACTTTATAAATGTCTATGTTAAATATCTTTTATTTAAAATTTTATATTTATAATAAAAAAATGTCTATGTTAAATATCTTTTATTTAAAATTTTATATTAATAATTAATAAATGTCTATGTTAAATATCTTATATTTAAAATATTATGTTAATAATTAATAAATGTCTATGTTAAATATATTATATTTAAAATATTATGTTAATAATTAATAAATGTCTATGCTAAATATCTTATATTTAAAATATAATTTTAATAATTAATAAAGTTCTAAGTTAAATATCATGTATTTAAAATATTTTATTAATAATTAATAAATGTATATGTTAAATATCTTATATTTAAACTATTATGTTAATAAATAATAAATGTCTATGATAAATATCTTATATTTAAAATATTATGTTAATAAATAATTATTATCTATGTTAAATACCTTTTTTATGTTAATAATTAAAAAATTCTATGTTAAATATCTTATATTTAAAATATTATGTTAATAATTAATGAATGTCTATGTTCAATATCTTTTATTTAAAATATTATGTTAATAATTAATAAATGTCTATGTTAAATATCTTTTATTTAAAATTTTTTATTAATAATAAATAAATGTCTATGTTAAAAATCTTATATTTAAAATTTTATGTTAAAACTTATAAATGTCTATGTTAAATATCTTTTATTTAAAATTTTATATTAATAATTAATAAATGTCTATGTTGAATATCTTATTTTAAAAATATTATGTTAAATATCTTATATTTAAAATTTTATATTAATAATTATTATATGTCTATGTTAAATATCTTATATTTAAAATATTATGTTAAATATCTTATATTTAAAATATTATGTTAAATACCTTATATTTAAAATATTATGTTAATAATAAGGAAATGTCTATGTTAAATATCTTATATTTAATATTTTATGTTAAAACATTATAAATGTCCATGTTAAATATCTTTTATTTAAAATTTTATATTAATAATTAATAAATGTCTATGTTAAATATCTTATATTTAAAATATTATGTTAATATTAATTAAATGTCTATGTTAAATATCTTATATTTAAAATATTATGTTAATAATAAATAAATGTCTATGTTAAATATCTTTTATTTAAAATATTATGTTAATAATTAATAAATGTCTATGTTAAATATCTTATATTTAAAATATTATGTTAATAATTAATAAATGTCTATGTTAAATATCTTATATTTAAAATATTATGTTAATAATAAATAAATGTCTATGTTGAATATCTTATTTTTAAAATATTATGTTAATAATTAATAAATGTCTATGTTAAATATCTTTTATTTAAAATATTATGTTAATAATTAATAAATGTCTATGATAAATATCTTATATTTAAAATATTATGTTAATAATTATTTATTGTCTATTTTAATTACCTTTCTTATGTTAATAATTAATAAATGTCTATGTTAAATATCTTATATTTAAAATATTATGTTAATAAATAATAAATGTCTATGTTAAATATCTTTTATTTAAAATATTATGTTAATAATTAATAAATGTCTATGATAAATATCTTATATTTAAAATATTATGTTAATAATTATTTATTGTCTATGTTAATTACCTTTCTTATGTTAATAATTAATAAATGTCTATGTTAAATATCTTATATTTAAAATATAATTTTAATAATTAATAAAGTTCTAAGTTAAATATCATATATTTAAAATATTATATTAATAATTAATAAATGTCTATGTTAAATATCTTATATTTAAACTATTATGTTAATAATTAATAAATGTCTATGATAAATATCTTATATTTAAAATATTATGTTAATAAATAATTATTATCTATGTTAAATACCTTTTTTATGTTAATAATTAAAAAATGTCTGTGTTAAATATCATATATTTAAAATATTATGTTAATAATTAATAAATGTCTATGTTAAATATCTTTTATTTAAAATATTATGTTAATAATTAATAAATGTCTATGTTAAATATCTTTTATTTAAAATTTTTTATTAATAATAAATAAATGACTATGTTAAAAATCTTATATTTAAAATTTTATGTTAAAACTTTATAAATGTCTATGTTAAATATCTTTTATTTAAAATTTTATATTAATAATTAATAAATGTCTATGTTAAATATCTTATATTTAAAATATTATGTTAAATATCTTATATTTAAAATTTTATATTAATAATTATTAAATGTCTATGTTAAATATCTTATATTTAAAATATTATGTTAAATATCTTATATTTAAAATATTATGTTAAATACCTTATATTTAAAATATTATGTTAATAATAAGGAAATGTCTATGTTAAATATCTTATATTTAAAATTTTATGTTAAAACTTTATAAATGTCTATGTTAAATATCTTTTATTTAAAATTTTATATTTATAATAAAAAAATGTCTATGTTAAATATCTTTTATTTAAAATTTTATATTAATAATTAATAAATGTCTATGTTAAATATCTTATATTTAAAATATTATGTTAATAATTAATAAATGTCTATGTTAAATATATTATATTTAAAATATTATGTTAATAATTAATAAATGTCTATGCTAAATATCTTATATTTAAAATATAATTTTAATAATTAATAAAGTTCTAAGTTAAATATCATGTATTTAAAATATTATATTAATAATTAATAAATGTCTATGTTAAATATCTTTTATTTAAAATTTTATATTTATAATAAAAAAATGTCTATGTTAAATATCTTTTATTTAAAATTTTATATTAATAATTAATAAATGTCTATGTTAAATATCTTATATTTAAAATATTATGTTAATAATTAATAAATGTCTATGTTAAATATATTATATTTAAAATATTATGTTAAATATCTTATATTTAAAATTTTATATTAATAATTATTAAATGTCTATGTTAAATATCTTATATTTAAAATATTATGTTAAATATCTTATATTTAAAATATTATGTTAAATACCTTATATTTAAAATATTATGTTAATAATAAGGAAATGTCTATGTTAAATATCTTATATTTAAAATTTTATGTTAAAACTTTATAAATGTCTATGTTAAATATCTTTTATTTAAAATTTTATATTTATAATAAAAAAATGTCTATGTTAAATATCTTTTATTTAAAATTTTATATTAATAATTAATAAATGTCTATGTTAAATATCTTATATTTAAAATATTATGTTAATAATTAATAAATGTCTATGTTAAATATATTATATTTAAAATATTATGTTAATAATTAATAAATGTCTATGCTAAATATCTTATATTTAAAATATAATTTTAATAATTAATAAAGTTCTAAGTTAAATATCATGTATTTAAAATATTATATTAATAATTAATAAATGTATATGTTAAATATCTTATATTTAAACTATTATGTTAATAATTAATAAATGTCTATGATAAATATCTTATATTTAAAATATTATGTTAATAAATAATTATTATCTATGTTAAATACCTTTTTTATGTTAATAATTAAAAAATGTCTATGTTAAATATCTTATATTTAAAATATTATGTTAATAATTAATAAATGTCTATGTTAAATATCTTTTATTTAAAATTTTATATTTATAATAAAAAGATGTCTATGTTAAATATCTTTTATTTAAAATTTTATATTAATAATTAATAAATGTCTATGTTAAAAATCTTATATTTAAAATTTTATGTTAAAACATTATAAATGTCTATATTAAATATCTTTTATTTAAAATTTTATATTAATAATTAATAAATGTCTATGTTAAATATCTTATATTTAAAATATTATGTTAATAATTAATAAATGTCTATGTTAAATATCTTTTATTTAAAATATTATGTTAATAATTAATAAATGTCTACGATAAATATCTTATATTTAAAATATTATGATAATAATTAATTATTTTCTATGTTAATTACCTTTCTAATGTTAATAATTAAAAAATGTCTATGTTAAATATCTTATATTTAAAATATTATGTTAATAATTAATCTATGTTAAAAATCTTATATTTAAAATATTATGTTAATAATTAATAAAGGTCTATGTTAAATATCTTATTTTTAAAATATATTGTTAATAATTAATAAATGTCTATGTTAAATATCTTATATTTAAAATATATTGTTAATAATTAATAAATGTCTATGTTAAATATCTTATATTTAAAATATATTGTTAATAATTAATAAATGTCTATGTTAAATATCTTATATTTAAAATGTTATGTAATTAATTAATCTATGTTAAAAATCTTATATTTAAAATTTTATGTTAAAACTTTATAAATGTCTATGTTAAATATCTTTTATTTAAAATTTTATATTAATAATTAATAAATGTCTATGTTAAATATCTCATATATAAAATATTATGTTAATAATAAATAAATGTCTATGTTAAATATCTTTTATTTAAAATATTTTGTTAATAATTAATAAATGTCTATGTTAAATATCTTATATTTAAAATATTATATTAATAATTAATAAATGTCTATGTTAAAAATCTTATATTTAAAATTTTATGTTAAAACATTATAAATGTCTATATTAAATATCTTTTATTTAAAATTTTATATTAATAATTAATAAATGTCTATGTTAAATATCTTTTATTTAAAATATTATGTTAATAATTAATAAATGTCTACGATAAATATCTTATATTTAAAATATTATGATAATAATTAATTATTTTCTATGTTAATTACCTTTCTAATGTTAATAATTAATAAATGTCTATGTTAAATATCTTATATTTAAAATATTATGTTAATAATAAATAAATGTCTATGTTAAATATCTTATATTTAAAATATTATGTTAATAATTAATAAATGTCTATGTTAAATATCTTATATTTAAAATATATTGTTAATAATTAATAAATTTCTATGTTAAATATCTTATATTTAAAATATATTGTTAATAATTAATAAATGTCTATGTTAAATATCTTATATTTAAAATGTTATGTTAATAATTAATCTATGTTAAAAATCTTATATTTAAAATTTTATGTTAAAACTTTATAAATGTCTATGTTAAATATCTTTTATTTAAAATTTTATATTAATAATTAATAAATGTCTATGTTAAAAATCTTATATCTAAAATTTTATGTTAAAACATTATAAATGTCTATGTTAAATATCTTTTATTTAAAATTTTATATTAATAATTAATAAATGTCTATGTTAAATATCTTATATTTAAAATATTATGTTAATAATTAATTATTTTCTATGTTAATTACCTTTCTTATGTTAATAATTAATAAATGTCTATGTTAAATATCTTATATTTAAAATATTATGTTAAATATCTTATATTTAAAATTTTATATTAATAATTATTAAATGTCTATGTTAAATATCTTATATTTAAAATATTATGTTAAATATCTTATATTTAAAATATTATGTTAATAATAAGGAAATGTCTATGTTAAATATCTTATATTTAAAATTTTATGTTAAAACTTTATAAATGTCTATGTTAATAAAATATATTGTTAATAATTAATAAATTTCTATGTTAAATATCTTATATTTAAAATATATTGTTAATAATTAATAAATGTCTATGTTAAATATCTTATATTTAAAATGTTATGTTAATAATTAATCTATGTTAAAAATCTTATATTTAAAATTTTATGTTAAAACTTTATAAATGTCTATGTTAAATATCTTTTATTTAAAATTTTATATTAATAATTAATAAATGTCTATGTTAAAAATCTTATATCTAAAATTTTATGTTAAAACATTATAAATGTCTATGTTAAATATCTTTTATTTAAAATTTTATATTAATAATTAATAAATGTCTATGTTAAATATCTTATATTTAAAATATTATGTTAATAATTAATTATTTTCTATGTTAATTACCTTTCTTATGTTAATAATTAATAAATGTCTATGTTAAATATCTTATATTTAAAATATTATGTTAAATATCTTATATTTAAAATTTTATATTAATAATTATTAAATGTCTATGTTAAATATCTTATATTTAAAATATTATGTTAAATATCTTATATTTAAAATATTATGTTAAATACCTTATATTTAAAATATTATGTTAATAATAAGGAAATGTCTATGTTAAATATCTTATATTTAAAATTTTATGTTAAAACTTTATAAATGTCTATGTTAAATATCTTTTATTTAAAATTTTATATTTATAATAAAAAAATGTCTATGTTAAATATCTTTTATTTAAAATTTTATATTAATAATTAATAAATGTCTATGTTAAAAATCTTATATTTAAAATTTTATGTTAAAACATTATAAATGTCTATATTAAATATCTTTTATTTAAAATTTTATATTAATAATTAATAAATGTCTATGTTAAATATCTTATATTTAAAATATTATGTTAATAATTAATAAATGTCTATGTTAAATATCTTATATTTAAAATATTATGTTAATAAATAATTATTATCTATGTTAAATACCTTTTTTATGTTAATAATTAAAAAATGTCTATGTTAAATATCTTATATTTAAAATATTATGTTAATAATAAATAAATGTCTATGTTAAAAATCTTATATTTAAAATTTTATGTTAAAACATATAAATGTCTATGTTAAATATCTTTTATTTAAATTTTTATATTAATAATTAATAAATGTCTATGTTGAATATCTTATTTTAAAAATATTATGTTAAATATCTTATATTTAAAATTTTATATTAATAATTATTAAATGTCTATGTTAAATATCTTATATTTAAAATATTATGTTAAATATCTTATATTTAAAATATTATGTTAAATACCTTATATTTAAAATATTATGTTAATAATAAGGAAATGTCTATGTTAAATATCTTATATTTAAAATTTTATGTTAAAACATTATAAATGTCCATGTTAAATATCTTTTATTTAAAATTTTATATTAATAATTAATAAATGTCTATGTTAAATATCTTATATTTAAAATATTATCTTAATATTAATTAAATGTCTATGTTAAATATCTTATATTTAAAATATTATGTTAATAATAAATAAATGTCTATGTTAAATATCTTTTATTTAAAATATTATGTTAATAATTAATAAATGTCTACGATAAATATCTTATTTTTAAAATATTATGTTAATAATTAATAAATGTCTATGTTAAATTTCTTATATTTAAAATGTTATGTTAAAACTTTATAAATGTCTACGTTAAATATCTTATATATTTAAAATTTTATGTTAAAACATTATAAATGTCTATGTTAAATATCTTTTATTTAAAATGTTATGTTAATAATTAATAAATGTCTATGATAAATATCTTATATTTAAAATATTATGTTAATAATTAATTATTTTCTATGTTAATTACCTTTCTTATGTTAATAATTAATAAATGTCTATGTTAAATATCTTATATTTAAAATGTTATGTTAATAATTAATAAATGTCTATGATAAATATCTTATATTTACAATATTATGTTAATAATTAATTATTATCTATGTTAAATACCTTTCTTATGTTAATAATTAATAAATGTCTATGTTAAATATCTTTTATTTAAAATATTATGTTAATAATAAATAAATGTCTATGTTAAATACCTTATATTTAAAATATTTTGTTATTAATTAATAAATGTCTATGTTAAATATCTTATATTTAAAAAATTATGTTAATAATTAATAAATGTCTATGTTAAATATCTTATATTTAAAATATTATGTTAATAATTAATAAATGTCTATGTTAAAAATCTTATATTTAAAATTTTATGTTAAAACATTATAAATGTCTATGTTAAATATCTTTTATTTAAAATTTTTTATTAATAATTAATAAATGTCTATGTTAAAAATCTTATATCTAAAATTTTATGTTAAAACATTATAAATGTCTATGTTAAATATCTTTTATTTAAAATTTTATATTAATAATTAATAAATGTCTATGTTAAATATCTTATATTTAAAATATTATGTTAATAATTAATTATTTTCTATGTTAATTACCTTTCTTATGTTAATAATTAATAAATGTCTATGTTAAATATCTTATATTTAAAATATTATGTTAAATATCTTATATTTAAAATTTTATATTAATAATTATTAAATGTCTATGTTAAATATCTTATATTTAAAATATTATGTTAAATATCTTATATTTAAAATATTATGTTAAATACCTTATATTTAAAATATTATGTTAATAATAAGGAAATGTCTATGTTAAATATCTTATATTTAAAATTTTATGTTAAAACATATAAATGTCTATGTTAAATATCTTTTATTTAAAATTTTATATTAATAATTAATAAATGTCTATGTTGAATATCTTATTTTAAAAATATTATGTTAAATATCTTATATTTAAAATTTTATATTAATAATTATTAAATGTCTATGTTAAATATCTTATATTTAAAATATTATGTTAAATATCTTATATTTAAAATATTATGTTAAATACCTTATATTTAAAATATTATGTTAATAATAAGGAAATGTCTATGTTAAATATCTTATATTTAAAATTTTATGTTAAAACATTATAAATGTCCATGTTAAATATCTTTTATTTAAAATTTTATATTAATAATTAATAAATGTCTATGTTAAATATCTTATATTTAAAATATTATCTTAATATTAATTAAATGTCTATGTTAAATATCTTATATTTAAAATATTATGTTAATAATAAATAAATGTCTATGTTAAATATCTTTTATTTAAAATATTATGTTAATAATTAATAAATGTCTACGATAAATATCTTATTTTTAAAATATTATGTTAATAATTAATGAATGTCTATGTTAAATATCTTATATTTAAAATATATTGTTAATAATAAGGAAATGTCTATGTTAAATATCTTATATTTAAAATGTTATGTTAAAACTTTATAAATGTCTACGTTAAATATCTTATATATTTAAAATTTTATGTTAAAACATTATAAATGTCTATGTTAAATATCTTTTATTTAAAATGTTATGTTAATAATTAATAAATGTCTATGATAAATATCTTATATTTAAAATATTATGTTAATAATTAATTATTTTCTATGTTAATTACCTTTCTTATGTTAATAATTAATAAATGTCTATGTTAAATATCTTATATTTAAAATGTTATGTTAATAATTAATAAATGTCTATGATAAATATCTTATATTTACAATATTATGTTAATAATTAATTATTATCTATGTTAAATACCTTTCTTATGTTAATAATTAATAAATGTCTATGTTAAATATCTTTTATTTAAAATATTATGTTAATAATAAATAAATGTCTATGTTAAATACCTTATATTTAAAATATTTTGTTATTAATTAATAAATGTCTATGTTAAATATCTTATATTTAAAATTTTATGTTAAAACATTATAAATGTCTATATTAAATATCTTTTATTTAAAATTTTATATTAATAATTAATAAATGTCTATGTTAAATATCTTTTATTTAAAATATTATGTTAATAATTAATAAATGTCTACGATAAATATCTTATATTTAAAATATTATGATAATAATTAATTATTTTCTATGTTAATTACCTTTCTAATGTTAATAATTAATAAATGTCTATGTTAAATATCTTATATTTAAAATATTATGTTAATAATAAATAAATGTCTATGTTAAATATCTTATATTTAAAATATTATGTTAATAATTAATAAATGTCTATGTTAAATATCTTATATTTAAAATATATTGTTAATAATTAATAAATTTCTATGTTAAATATCTTATATTTAAAATATATTGTTAATAATTAATAAATGTCTATGTTAAATATCTTATATTTAAAATGTTATGTTAATAATTAATCTATGTTAAAAATCTTATATTTAAAATTTTATGTTAAAACTTTATAAATGTCTATGTTAAATATCTTTTATTTAAAATTTTATATTAATAATTAATAAATGTCTATGTTAAAAATCTTATATCTAAAATTTTATGTTAAAACATTATAAATGTCTATGTTAAATATCTTTTATTTAAAATTTTATATTAATAATTAATAAATGTCTATGTTAAATATCTTATATTTAAAATATTATGTTAATAATTAATTATTTTCTATGTTAATTACCTTTCTTATGTTAATAATTAATAAATGTCTATGTTAAATATCTTATATTTAAAATATTATGTTAAATATCTTATATTTAAAATTTTATATTAATAATTATTAAATGTCTATGTTAAATATCTTATATTTAAAATATTATGTTAAATATCTTATATTTAAAATATTATGTTAAATACCTTATATTTAAAATATTATGTTAATAATAAGGAAATGTCTATGTTAAATATCTTATATTTAAAATTTTATGTTAAAACTTTATAAATGTCTATGTTAAATATCTTTTATTTAAAATTTTATATTTATAATAAAAAAATGTCTATGTTAAATATCTTTTATTTAAAATTTTATATTAATAATTAATAAATGTCTATGTTAAAAATCTTATATTTAAAATTTTATGTTAAAACATTATAAATGTCTATATTAAATATCTTTTATTTAAAATTTTATATTAATAATTAATAAATGTCTATGTTAAATATCTTATATTTAAAATATTATGTTAATAATTAATAAATGTCTATGTTAAATATCTTATATTTAAAATATTATGTTAATAAATAATTATTATCTATGTTAAATACCTTTTTTATGTTAATAATTAAAAAATGTCTATGTTAAATATCTTATATTTAAAATATTATGTTAATAATAAATAAATGTCTATGTTAAAAATCTTATATTTAAAATTTTATGTTAAAACATATAAATGTCTATGTTAAATATCTTTTATTTAAAATTTTATATTAATAATTAATAAATGTCTATGTTGAATATCTTATTTTAAAAATATTATGTTAAATATCTTATATTTAAAATTTTATATTAATAATTATTAAATGTCTATGTTAAATATCTTATATTTAAAATATTATGTTAAATATCTTATATTTAAAATATTATGTTAAATACCTTATATTTAAAATATTATGTTAATAATAAGGAAATGTCTATGTTAAATATCTTATATTTAAAATTTTATGTTAAAACATTATAAATGTCCATGTTAAATATCTTTTATTTAAAATTTTATATTAATAATTAATAAATGTCTATGTTAAATATCTTATATTTAAAATATTATCTTAATATTAATTAAATGTCTATGTTAAATATCTTATATTTAAAATATTATGTTAATAATAAATAAATGTCTATGTTAAATATCTTTTATTTAAAATATTATGTTAATAATTAATAAATGTCTACGATAAATATCTTATTTTTAAAATATTATGTTAATAATTAATAAATGTCTATGTTAAATATCTTATATTTAAAATATATTGTTAATAATAAGGAAATGTCTATGTTAAATTTCTTATATTTAAAATGTTATGTTAAAACTTTATAAATGTCTACGTTAAATATCTTATATATTTAAAATTTTATGTTAAAACATTATAAATGTCTATGTTAAATATCTTTTATTTAAAATGTTATGTTAATAATTAATAAATGTCTATGATAAATATCTTATATTTAAAATATTATGTTAATAATTAATTATTTTCTATGTTAATTACCTTTCTTATGTTAATAATTAATAAATGTCTATGTTAAATATCTTATATTTAAAATGTTATGTTAATAATTAATAAATGTCTATGATAAATATCTTATATTTACAATATTATGTTAATAATTAATTATTATCTATGTTAAATACCTTTCTTATGTTAATAATTAATAAATGTCTATGTTAAATATCTTTTATTTAAAATATTATGTTAATAATAAATAAATGTCTATGTTAAATACCTTATATTTAAAATATTTTGTTATTAATTAATAAATGTCTATGTTAAATATCTTATATTTAAAAAATTATGTTAATAATTAATAAATGTCTATGTTAAATATCTTATATTTAAAATATTATGTTAATAATTAATAAATGTCTATGTTAAAAATCTTATATTTAAAATTTTATGTTAAAACATTATAAATGTCTATGTTAAATATCTTTTATTTAAAATTGTATATTAATAATAGATAAATGTCTATGTTAAATATCTTATATTTAAAATATTATGTTAATAATTAATAAATGTCTATGTTAAATATCTTATATTTAAAATATTATGTTAATAATTAATAAATGTCTATGTTAAATATCATATATTTAAAATATCATTTTAATAATTAATAAAGTTCTAAGTTAAATATCTTATATTTAAAATATTATGTTAATAATTAATAAATGTCTATGTTAAATATCTTATATTTATAATATTATGTTAATAATTAACAAATGTCTATGATAAATATCTTATATTTAAAATATTATGTTAATATTTAATTATTATCTATGTTAAATACCTTTCTTATTTTAATAATTAAAAAATTTCTATGTTAAATATCTTATATTTAAAATATTATGTTATTAATAAATAAATGTCTATGTTAAAAATCTTATATTTAAAATTTTATGTTAATAATTAATAAATGTCTATGTTAAATATCTTATATTTAAAATATTATGTTAATAATTAATAAATGTCGATGTTAAATATCTTATATTTATAATATTATATTTTTAATTTATAATAAATTTCTATGTTAAATATCTTATATTTAAAATATTATGTTAATAATTAATAAATGTCTATGTTAAATATCTTATATTTAAAATATTATGTTAATAATTAATAAATGTCTATGTTAAATATCTTATATTTAAAATATTATGTTAATAATAAATAAATGTCTATGTTGAATATCTAATTTTTAAAATATTATGTTAATAATTAATAAATGTCTATGTTAAATATCTTTTATTTAAAATATTATGTTAATAATTAATAAATGTCTATGATAAATATCTTATATTTAAAATATTATGTTAATAATTATTTATTGTCTATTTTAATTACCTTTCTTATGTTAATAATTAATAAATGTCTATGTTAAATATCTTATATTTAAAATATATTGTTAATAATTAATAAATGTCTATGTTAAATATCTTATATTTAAAATATATTGTTAATAATTAATAAATGTCTATGTTAAATATCTTATATTTAAAATATATTGTTAATAATTAATAAATGTCTATGTTAAATATCTTATATTTAAAATGTTATGTTAATAATTAATCTATGTTAAAAATCTTATATTTAAAATTTTATGTTAAAACTTTATAAATGTCTATGTTAAATATCTTTTATTTAAAATTTTATATTAATAATTAATAAATGTCTATGTTAAATATCTTATATTTAAAATATTATGTTAATAAATAATAAATGTCTATGTTAAATATCTTTTATTTAAAATATTATGTTAATAATTAATAAATGTCTATGATAAATATCTTATATTTAAAATAATATGTTAATAATTATTTATTGTCTATGTTAATTACCTTTCTTATGTTAATAATTAATAAATGTCTATGTTAAATATCTTATATTTAAAATATAATTTTAATAATTAATAAAGTTCTAAGTTAAATATCATATATTTAAAATATTATATTAATAATTAATAAATGTCTATGTTAAATATCTTATATTTAAACTATTATGTTAATAATTAATAAATGTCTATGATAAATATCTTATATTTAAAATATTATGTTAATAAATAATTATTATCTATGTTAAATACCTTTTTTATGTTAATAATTAAAAAATGTCTATGTTAAATATCATATATTTAAAATATTATGTTAATAATTAATAAATGTCTATGTTAAATATCTTTTATTTAAAATATTATGTTAATAATTAATAAATGTCTATGTTAAATATCTTTTATTTAAAATTTTTTATTAATAATAAATAAATGTCTATGTTAAAAATCTTATATTTAAAATTTTATGTTAAAACTTTATAAATGTCTATGTTAAATATCTTTTATTTAAAATTTTATATTAATAATTAATAAATGTCTATGTTAAATATCTTATATTTAAAATATTATGTTAAATATCTTATATTTAAAATTTTATATTAATAATTATTAAATGTCTATGTTAAATATCTTATATTTAAAATATTATGTTAAATATCTTATATTTAAAATATTATGTTAAATACCTTATATTTAAAATATTATGTTAATAATAAGGAAATGTCTATGTTAAATATCTTATATTTAAAATTTTATGTTAAAACTTTATAAATGTCTATGTTAAATATCTTTTATTTAAAATTTTATATTTATAATAAAAAAATGTCTATGTTAAATATCTTTTATTTAAAATTTTATATTAATAATTAATAAATGTCTATGTTAAATATCTTATATTTAAAATATTATGTTAATAATTAATAAATGTCTATGTTAAATATATTATATTTAAAATATTATGTTAATAATTAATAAATGTCTATGCTAAATATCTTATATTTAAAATATAATTTTAATAATTAATAAAGTTCTAAGTTAAATATCATGTATTTAAAATATTATATTAATAATTAATAAATGTATATGTTAAATATCTTATATTTAAACTATTATGTTAATAAATAATAAATGTCTATGATAAATATCTTATATTTAAAATATTATGTTAATAAATAATTATTATCTATGTTAAATACCTTTTTTATGTTAATAATTAAAAAAATTCTATGTTAAATATCTTATATTTAAAATATTATGTTAATAATTAATGAATGTCTATGTTCAATATCTTTTATTTAAAATTTTATATTAATAATTAATAAATGTCTATGTTAAATATCTTATATTTAAAATATTATGTTAATAATTAATAAATGTCTATGTTAAATATCTTATATTTAAAATATTATGTTAATAATTAATAAATGTCTATGTTAAATATCTTATATTTAAAATATTATGTTAATAATAAATAAATGTCTATGTTGAATATCTTATTTTTAAAATATTATGTTAATAATTAATAAATGTCTATGTTAAATATCTTTTATTTAAAATATTATGTTAATAATTAATAAATGTCTATGATAAATATCTTATATTTAAAATATTATGTTAATAATTATTTATTGTCTATTTTAATTACCTTACTTATGTTAATAATTAATAAATGTCTATGTTAAATATCTTATATTTAAAATATATTGTTAATAATAAATAAATGTCTATGTTAAATATCTTATATTTAAAATATATTGTTAATAATTAATAAATGTCTATGTTAAATATCTTATATTTAAAATGTTATGTTAATAATTAATCTATGTTAAAAATCTTATATTTAAAATTTTATGTTAAAACTTTATAAATGTCTATGTTAAATATCTTTTATTTAAAATTTTATATTAATAATTAATAAATGTCTATGTTAAATATCATATATTTAAAATATTATGTTAATAAATAATAAATGTCTATGTTAAATATCTTTTATTTAAAATATTATGTTAATAATTAATAAATGTCTATGATAAATATCTTATATTTAAAATATTATGTTAATAATTATTTATTGTCTATGTTAATTACCTTTCTTATGTTAATAATTAATAAATGTCTATGTTAAATATCTTATATTTAAAATATAATTTTAATAATTAATAAAGTTCTAAGTTAAATATCATATATTTAAAATATTATATTAATAATTAATAAATGTCTATGTTAAATATCTTATATTTAAACTATTATGTTAATAATTAATAAATGTCTATGATAAATATCTTATATTTAAAATATTATGTTAATAAATAATTATTATCTATGTTAAATACCTTTTTTATGTTAATAATTAAAAAATGTCTATGTTAAATATCATATATTTAAAATATTATGTTAATAATTAATAAATGTCTATGTTAAATATCTTTTATTTAAAATATTATGTTAATAATTAATAAATGTCTATGTTAAATA
This sequence comes from Troilus luridus, assembly GCA_964056705.1. Taxonomy (NCBI): domain Eukaryota; kingdom Metazoa; phylum Arthropoda; class Insecta; order Hemiptera; family Pentatomidae; genus Troilus; species Troilus luridus. The sequence continues at coordinate 189,962,687 of OZ057412.1, read as the reverse complement.
TCTTTTATTTAAAATTTTTTATTAATAATAAATAAATGTCTATGTTAAAAATCTTATATTTAAAATTTTATGTTAAAACTTTATAAATGTCTATGTTAAATATCTTTTATTTAAAATTTTATATTAATAATTAATAAATGTCTATGTTAAATATCTTATATTTAAAATATTATGTTAAATATCTTATATTTAAAATTTTATATTAATAATTATTAAATGTCTATGTTAAATATCTTATATTTAAAATATTATGTTAAATATCTTATATTTAAAATATTATGTTAAATACCTTATATTTAAAATATTATGTTAATAATAAGGAAATGTCTATGTTAAATATCTTATATTTAAAATTTTATGTTAAAACTTTATAAATGTCTATGTTAAATATCTTTTATTTAAAATTTTATATTTATAATAAAAAAATGTCTATGTTAAATATCTTTTATTTAAAATTTTATATTAATAATTAATAAATGTCTATGTTAAATATCTTATATTTAAAATATTATGTTAATAATTAATAAATGTCTATGTTAAATATATTATATTTAAAATATTATGTTAATAATTAATAAATGTCTATGCTAAATATCTTATATTTAAAATATAATTTTAATAATTAATAAAGTTCTAAGTTAAATATCATGTATTTAAAATATTATATTAATAATTAATAAATGTATATGTTAAATATCTTATATTTAAACTATTATGTTAATAAATAATGAATGTCTATGATAAATATCTTATATTTAAAATATTATGTTAATAAATAATTATTATCTATGTTAAATACCTTTTTTATGTTAATAATTAAAAAATTCTATGTTAAATATCTTATATTTATAATATTATGTTAATAATTAATGAATGTCTATGTTCAATATCTTTTATTTAAAATATTATGTTAATAATTAATAAATGTCTATGTTAAATATCTTTTATTTAAAATTTTTTATTAATAATAAATAAATGTCTATGTTAAAAATCTTATATTTAAAATTTTATGTTAAAACTTATAAATGTCTATGTTAAATATCTTTTATTTAAAATTTTATATTAATAATTAATAAATGTCTATGTTGAATATCTTATTTTAAAAATATTATGTTAAATATCTTATATTTAAAATTTTATATTAATAATTATTATATGTCTATGTTAAATATCTTATATTTAAAATATTATGTTAAATATCTTATATTTAAAATATTATGTTAAATACCTTATATTTAAAATATTATGTTAATAATAAGGAAATGTCTATGTTAAATATCTTATATTTAAAATTTTATGTTAAAACATTATAAATGTCCATGTTAAATATCTTTTATTTAAAATTTTATATTAATAATTAATAAATGTCTATGTTAAATATCTTATATTTAAAATATTATGTTAATATTAATTAAATGTCTATGTTAAATATCTTATATTTAAAATATTATGTTAATAATAAATAAATGTCTATGTTAAATATCTTTTATTTAAAACATTATGTTAATAATTAATAAATGTCTATGTTAAATATCTTATATTTAAAATGTTATGTTAATAATTAATAAATGTCTATGTTAAATATCTTATATTTAAAATATTATGTTAATAATAAATAAATGTCTATGTTGAATATCTTATTTTTAAAATATTATGTTAATAATTAATAAATGTCTATGTTAAATATCTTTTATTTAAAATATTATGTTAATAATTAATAAATGTCTATGATAAATATCTTATATTTAAAATATTATGTTAATAATTATTTATTGTCTATTTTAATTACCTTTCTTATGTTAATAATTAATAAATGTCTATGTTAAATATCTTATATTTAAAATATTATGTTAATAAATAATAAATGTCTATGTTAAATATCTTTTATTTAAAATATTATGTTAATAATTAATAAATGTCTATGATAAATATCTTATATTTAAAATATTATGTTAATAATTATTTATTGTCTATGTTAATTACCTTTCTTATGTTAATAATTAATAAATGTCTATGTTAAATATCTTATATTTAAAATATAATTTTAATAATTAATAAAGTTCTAAGTTAAATATCATATATTTAAAATATTATATTAATAATTAATAAATGTCTATGTTAAATATCTTATATTTAAACTCTTATGTTAATAATTAATAAATGTCTATGATAAATATCTTATATTTAAAATATTATGTTAATAAATAATTATTATCTATGTTAAATACCTTTTTTATGTTAATAATTAAAAAATGTCTATGTTAAATATCATATATTTAAAATATTATGTTAATAATTAATAAATGTCTATGTTAAATATCTTTTATTTAAAATATTATGTTAATAATTAATAAATGTCTATGTTAAATATCTTTTATTTACAATTTTTTATTAATAATAAATAAATGTCTATGTTAAAAATCTTATATTTAAAATTTTATGTTAAAACTTTATAAATGTCTATGTTAAATATCTTTTATTTAAAATTTTATATTAATAATTAATAAATGTCTATGTTAAATATCTTATATTTAAAATATTATGTTAAATATCTTATATTTAAAATTTTATATTAATAATTATTAAATGTCTATGTTAAATATCTTATATTTAAAATATTATGTTAAATATCTTATATTTAAAATATTATGTTAATAATTATTTATTGTCTATGTTAATTACCTTTCTTATGTTAATAATTAATAAATGTCTATGTTAAATATCTTATATTTAAAATATAATTTTAATAATTAATAAAGTTCTAAGTTAAATATCATATATTTAAAATATTATATTAATAATTAATAAATGTCTATGTTAAATATCTTATATTTAAACTATTATGTTAATAATTAATAAATGTCTATGATAAATATCTTATATTTAAAATATTATGTTAATAAATACTTATTATCTATGTTAAATACCTTTTTTATGTTAATAATTAAGAAATGTCTATGTTAAATATCATATATTTAAAATATTATGTTAATAATTAATAAATGTCTATGTTAAATATCTTTTATTTAAAATATTATGTTAATAATTAATAAATGTCTATGTTAAATATCTTTTATTTAAAATTTTTTATTAATAATAAATAAATGTCTATGTTAAAAATCTTATATTTAAAATTTTATGTTAAAACTTTATAAATGTCTATGTTAAATATCTTTTATTTAAAATTTTATATTAATAATTAATAAATGTCTATGTTAAATATCTTATATTTAAAATATTATGTTAAATATCTTATATTTAAAATTTTATATTAATAATTATTAAATGTCTATGTTAAATATCTTATATTTAAAATATTATGTTAAATATCTTATATTTAAAATATTATGTTAAATACCTTATATTTAAAATATTATGTTAATAATAAGGAAATGTCTATGTTAAATATCTTATATTTAAAATTTTATGTTAAAACTTTATAAATGTCTATGTTAAATATCTTTTATTTAAAATTTTATATTTATAATAAAAAAATGTCTATGTTAAATATCTTTTATTTAAAATTTTATATTAATAATTAATAAATGTCTATGTTAAATATCTTATATTTAAAATATTATGTTAATAATTAATAAATGTCTATGTTAAATATATTATATTTAAAATATTATGTTAAATATCTTATATTTAAAATTTTATATTAATAATTATTAAATGTCTATGTTAAATATCTTATATTTAAAATATTATGTTAAATATCTTATATTTAAAATATTATGTTAAATACCTTATATTTAAAATATTATGTTAATAATAAGGAAATGTCTATGTTAAATATCTTATATTTAAAATTTTATGTTAAAACTTTATAAATGTCTATGTTAAATATCTTTTATTTAAAATTTTATATTTATAATAAAAAAATGTCTATGTTAAATATCTTTTATTTAAAATTTTATATTAATAATTATTAAATGTCTATGTTAAATATCTTATATTTAAAATATTATGTTAATAATTAATAAATGTCTATGTTAAATATATTATATTTAAAATATTATGTTAATAATTAATAAATGTCTATGCTAAATATCTTATATTTAAAATATAATTTTAATAATTAATAAAGTTCTAAGTTAAATATCATGTATTTAAAATATTATATTAATAATTAATAAATGTATATGTTAAATATCTTATATTTAAACTATTATGTTAATAAATAATAAATGTCTATGATAAATATCTTATATTTAAAATATTATGTTAATAAATAATTATTATCTATGTTAAATACCTTTTTTATGTTAATAATTAAAAAAATTCTATGTTAAATATCTTATATTTAAAATATTATGTTAATAATTAATGAATGTCTATGTTCAATATCTTTTATTTAAAATTTTATATTAATAATTAATAAATGTCTATGTTAAATATCTTATATTTAAAATATTATGTTAATAATTAATAAATGCCTATGTTAAATATCTTATATTTAAAATATTATGTTAATAATAAATAAATGTCTATGTTGAATATCTTATTTTTAAATTATTATGTTAATAATTAATAAATGTCTATGTTAAATATCTTTTATTTAAAATATTATGTTAATAATTAATAAATGTCTATGATAAATATCTTATATTTAAAATATTATGTTAATAATTATTTATTGTCTATTTTAATTACCTTTCTTATGTTAATAATTAATAAATGTCTATGTTAAATATCTTATATTTAAAATATATTGTTAATAATTAATAAATGTCTATGTTAAATATCTTATATTTAAAATATATTGTTAATAATTAATAAATGTCTATGTTAAATATCTTATATTTAAAATGTTATGTTAATAATTAATCTATGTTAAAAATCTTATATTTAAAATTTTATGTTAAAACTTTATAAATGTCTATGTTAAATATCTTTTATTTAAAATTTTATATTAATAATTAATAAATGTCTATGTTAAATATCATATATTTAAAATATTATGTTAATAAATAATAAATGTCTATGTTAAATATCTTTTATTTAAAATATTATGTTAATAATTAATAAATGTCTATGATAAATATCTTATATTTAAAATATTATGTTAATAATTATTTATTGTCTATGTTAATTACCTTTCTTATGTTAATAATTAATAAATGTCTATGTTAAATATCTTATATTTAAAATATAATTTTAATAATTAATAAAGTTCTAAGTTAAATATCATATATTTAAAATATTATATTAATAATTAATAAATGTCTATGTTAAATATCTTATATTTAAACTATTATTTTAATAATTAATAAATGTCTATGATAAATATCTTATATTTAAAATATTATGTTAATAAATAATTATTATCTATGTTAAATACCTTTTTTATGTTAATAATTAAAAAATGTCTATGTTAAATATCATATATTTAAAATATTATGTTAATAATTAATAAATGTCTATGTTAAATATCTTTTATTTAAAATATTATGTTAATAATTAATAAATGTCTATGTTAAATATCTTTTATTTAAAATTTTTTATTAATAATAAATAAATGTCTATGTTAAAAATCTTATATTTAAAATATTATGTTAAATATCTTATATTTAAAATATTATGTTAAATACCTTATATTTAAAATATTATGTTAATAATAAGGAAATGTCTATGTTAAATATCTTATATTTAAAATTTTATGTTAAAACTTTATAAATGTCTATGTTAAATATCTTTTATTTAAAATATTATGTTAATAATTAATAAATGTCTACGATAAATATCTTATATTTAAAATATTATGATAATAATTAATTATTTTCTATGTTAATTACCTTTCTAATGTTAATAATTAAAAAATGTCTATGTTAAATATCTTATATTTAAAATATTATGTTAATAATAAATAAATGTCTATGTTAAATATCTTATATTTAATATATTATGTTAATAATTAATAAATGTCTATGTTAAATATCTTATATTTAAAATATATTGTTAATAATTAATAAATGTCTATGTTAAATATCTTATATTTAAAATATTATGTTAATAATTAATAAATGTCTACGATAAATATCTTATATTTAAAATATTATGATAATAATTAATTATTTTCTATGTTAATTACCTTTCTAATGTTAATAATTAATAAATGTCTATGTTAAATATCTTATATTTAAAATATTATGTTAATAATAAATAAATGTCTATGTTAAATATCTTATATTTAAAATATTATGTTAATAATTAATAAAGGTCTATGTTAAATATCTTATTTTTAAAATATATTGTTAATAATTAATAAATGTATATTTTAAATATAAGATATTTAACATAGACATTTATTAATTATTAACAATATATTTTAAATATAAGATATTTAACATAGACATTTATTAATTATTAACAATATATTTTAAAAATAAGATATTTAACATAGACCTTTATTAATTATTAACATAATATTTTAAATATAAGATATTTAACATAGACATTTAATTATTATTAACATAATATTTTAAATATAAGATATTTAACATAGACATTTATTAATTATTAACATTAGAAAGGTAATTAACATAGAAAATAATTAATTATTATCATAATATTTTAAATATAAGATATTTATCGTAGACATTTATTAATTATTAACATAATATTTTAAATATAAGATATTTAACATAGACATTTATTAATTATTAACAATATATTTTAAATATAAGATATTTAACATAGACATTTATTAATTATTAACATAATATATTAAATATAAGATATTTAACATAGACATTTATTTATTATTAACATAATATTTTAAATATAAGATATTTAACATAGACATTTTTTAATTATTAACATTAGAAAGGTAATTAACATAGAAAATAATTAATTATTATCATAATATTTTAAATATAAGATATTTATCGTAGACATTTATTAATTATTAACATAATATTTTAAATAAAAGATATTTAACATAGACATTTATTAATTATTAACATAATATTTTAAATATAAGATATTTAACATAGACATTTATTAATTATTAATATAAAATTTTAAATAAAAGATATTTAATATAGACATTTATAATGTTTTAACATAAAATTTTAAATATAAGATTTTTAACATAGACATTTATTAATTATTAATATAAAATTTTAAATAAAAGATATTTAACATAGACATCTTTTTATTATAAATATAAAATTTTAAATAAAAGATATTTAACATAGACATTTATTAATTATTAACATAATATTTTAAATATAAGATATTTAACATAGACATTTTTTAATTATTAACATAAAAAAGGTATTTAACATAGATAATAATTATTTATTAACGTAATATTTTAAATATAAGATATTTATCATAGACATTTATTAATTATTAACATAATAGTTTAAATATAAGATATTTAACATAGACATTTATTAATTATTAATATAATATTTTAAATATATGATATTTAACTTAGAACTTTATTAATTATTAAAATTATATTTTAAATATAAGATATTTAACATAGACATTTATTAATTATTAACATAATATTTTAAATATAAGATATTTAACATAGACATTTATTAATTATTAATATAAAATTTTAAATAAAAGATATTTAATATAGACATTTATAATGTTTTAACATAAAATTTTAAATATAAGATTTTTAACATAGACATTTATTAATTATTAATATAAAATTTTGAATAAAAGATATTTAACATAGACATTTTTTTATTATAAATATAAAATTTTAAATAAACGATATTTAACATAGACATTTATAAAGTTTTAACATAGAATTTTAAATATAAGATATTTAACATAGACATTTCCTTATTATTAACATAATATTTTTAATATAAGGTATTTAACATAATATTTTAAATATAAGATATTTAACATAATATTTTAAATATAAGATATTTAACATAGACATTTAATAATTATTAATATAAAATTTTAAATATAAGATATTTAACATAATATTTTAAATATAAGATATTAAACATAGACATTTATTAATTATTAACATAAGAAAGGTAATTAACATAGAAAATAATTAATTATTAACATAATATTTTAAATATAAGATATTTATCATAGACATTTATTAATTATTTACATAATATTTTAAATAAAAGATATTTAACATAGACATTTAATTAATATTAACATAATATTTTAAATATAAGATATTTAACATAGACATTTATTAATTATTAATATAAAATTTTAAATAAAAGATATTTAACATAGACATTTATAATGTTTTAACATAAAATTTTAGATATAAGATTTTTAACATAGACATTTATTAATTATTAATATAAAATTTTAAATAAAAGATATTTAACATAGACATTTATAAAGTTTTAACATAAAATTTTAAATATAAGATTTTTAACATAGATTAATTATTAACATAACATTTTAAATATAAGATATTTAACATAGACATTTATTAA